>OY728134.1:1311308992-1311948813 GCA_963277665.1 Viscum album | reverse complement strand
TTTGGGATTATAACATTTCATTTATTTGGTTTTTTGATCACTTTAAGCAGTAGAACGACATGGAATATTTATTACTCACATGATTGTACCCAGGTTTGGGATTTTTTGTCATGCATGTTATAGATTTATTTCTTATGTTTATACATTTTCAATTGTTATCTGTTGTGGATCACTCTGGTAATAAGGGTACAGTCTCCCCACATTACCTATTGGACCCTCTATGGTAGTCGGTATCCTTTGGCATATGGGGAGACGTGTTTGAGGTCTTGTAACTACCTAGCTCAGGTTATTTGTTTAGTGGTACCCTAGAAGGGGATGTTACAAGTTGTATAAAAGGAGGTTATTTTTTGTTTCTTACTATTTAGGGATGGTAGACAAGAGATTATGATTTTTTTGGGCCTTGGTAATGAGCTTGTTCTTGGGGGTATCTAACCCATGTACGATAGATAAACCAAAGTCCCCCTAGAAAGGGATTGTTGTTCTTGTTGTGTGTTGTTACATTTGATGATATTTCACCATTGGGTGATGCACTTGTTGTGTGATTTGATAGTTTTGTGATATTTCTCTCGTGGCTGGGATGGTACGAGGTTTTGAAATCATCCATCATTCTAGGAACCTATGTTTGAAAGTGAAATTCATCTTGAAAGGAGCACACACATTATGTGATTCAATGTTGTAAATGTTTGGATGTATATGTTATTGTAAAAGTAATGAATTATTCCTAATAAGATGGTATTAACAAGTAAAAAGGTAATGTGAGAATATCTTGCAGTAATTAGAAAATGGTTTTTAAAAGAGCAGTAAAAGAGGAATTATTGTTTTAGAGGTAAATTGGAATATGAAAATGGTTTGAATGTGAGTAAAAGATAAGGCTAGTAACCCTGATAATTAAATATTGTGTTGTCCATCAACATAGGGAGATGGCTAAGGGTAGTGAACCAGTTTTGAGTGTGCTCTATGGAGTAGTGTAAACAAACTGGTTTTCATATCACAAGTGATGAGCCTATCTATACATATTCCTTCTCATAGAAGCTTGATGGTTGTATTCTAATGCTCGTGTTTGTCATTTTTGAGGAATAACACCTCGTCGACGTGCAATGGTTGAGAGACATGAGAATGTTACCGAGAATTCTCCTCAAATTTTGGAGCAAGAAAAAATTGTGATACAACGGTATATGAATGATAATTTACACTAGAACATTTTTAATTTTATACAGATGATGGAACGAGACCCATAGAGGGTTTCTCCAACCATGTTTCAGCTGACAAGGGAGTTTCAACTACATCACCCTCTGACCTTTACCAAAGAGTTTGGGCCAAATCAATAATTTTCTGGATAGAGTCCATCCAAACTACTCTAGAACATTTATAGAGTCCTCTTGAGAAGCGATTCATGTTAGCAGCATATATGTTTAAGGGAAATCAAAATGTAGGTGGGGAATTATGGTTCAGATAGAGAGGGATAAGGGGATGATGTGGAAATACTTTATTTATATGTTTCTCAAGCACTTGTATCCAGAAACCATGAAACAGTTGAATCATGGAGATTTTATGAGGTTGACTCTTGGGACAATTTTGGTGATGGAATATGCTAGTCGTTTCTTGGATTTTCGAAGCTTTGTTCCAACATTGACAGAAGATGAGGCATCTATGGAGAAATGATTCAAAAAGAGGCTAAGACATGATATCAGGTATCAAGTGAATATATTAGGACTAAAAAGGTTTTCAAAATTGGTCAATCAATCCCTTATATCATAAGGAAATCTAAAAGGAGATTCAGGTAATGAACTTGTGGCGTCTGTTGGGAGAGAAAGTTGTGAGGATTCTAATAGTATGAAGTGCTACATTTTAACACCACAGTAATGGGGAAGCACATTGAGTAGTCAGTAGAGGGGTTCAGCTTCTCAGGGTGGTGACCAGATCTTCTTTTTATAGTTCAGAAGGCCAGGGCACAAGTGTGTCCACTGTCCCTGCCCACAAGTTTAGTGTTGAGTGTTCGACAAGCTAGGCTACGTGCAATGATTCTTGAGGAACTCATGGTAGTCGTGGAATGATGGAGGATAGTAGAGTATTCTCGTTGTATTCATGGGGTTGGTTACCCCATATCAGGTAGGTAGTTGGAGATCCACAGGCCGTAGTGGTATGGGCAGTGGATGTGGAACTCTAGGGTGAGATCTCCCTTCCCAAAAAGTAGTTCATTGAAGGTGACTCCGGATTGATTCTAGGGTAAAGGGGTTGGTCACCTCTATGATGTTCAGTATACACCTGAAGGAGATGAGGCATGACCATCTAATATTCGAGGTACTATTTTTGTAGCTTCCATCTTTTCTAGTGCTTTATTCGATACTGGGGTTATGAATTACTTTATTTCTTCTCAGTTTGTAGTTGTGTTGGGATTAACTACAGAGATTGTATGTGGGGAAATGTCTCTTGATACTCCTCTAGGAGTGCAGGTCGAGGACATAAAGCATTGTAAGGGTTGTGCTCCGGAGGTTGGTGGGTATCATTTTCTATGGGATCTGTTTGTCCTAGATATGTCATGTTTGGAGTTAATCATGGGAATGAATTGGACGGTGTTATATAAATCCCATATTGACTGTTACCAATGTCAGGTAACATGGAAATATTTCGATGTGAGCACCCATGTCCTTCGTCGTGAGTGTGATACTCGGGAAGGCTACATAGGGCCGCTATGCCATCAGTTGGTGGATCTCATACCCCAAGTCACATGACATATAATAGATGATGGGGAGAAAGGACAGAAAGTATTTCCTTTTGTTGTGGACTAGTTTTAGTATGTGTTTCCTGAGGACTTCTCGTGGTTACCACCTGAGATAGATGTTGAGTTTACGATAGAATTAGTGCTTGGAGCGGATCTAGTTTCCATTCCACCATACTGAATGAGGAAAGTATAGCTAAAATAATTGAATGTTTAATTATAGGAATTAGAGCGTATGAGGTATATACATTCGTGAACATCACCTTGGAAATCTACTGTGTTATTCTATAAGAACACGGATTGATCACTAATTCTATCTATTGATTATAAGAAATTAAACCAGTTGACTGTTAAAAATTCATACCATCTTCCTAGAATTGATGACTTATTTGATTAGCTCAGAGTTTCTTCAGTGTGTTCCAATATTGATTACATATCGAGATACCATCAGTTTAGGGTGAGACCTTCTGACATACCACAAGCGGGTTTCCAAAGCCGGTACGTGTTGTATGAATTCTGGGTAAAGCCGTTTGGTTTTACTAATGCACCAACTGTGTTTATGTCCATGATGAACCATATATTTCACCTGTATCTTGATAATTTTGTAGTAGTTTTCATTGATGAAATCTTGGTCTAATGCAGATCTCATAAAGATCATGCCAAAAATTTTGACATCATCTTGAGTACTCTAAGAGAGAATAAGATTTACACTAATAAAACAAAATTACAGTTTTGGATTGATGAGGTGAAATTTCTGTTACATATCATATCTAAGACCGGCATGTTGGTGGATATCGAAAAGGTGCAGGTTGTGGTGTCATGGAACAGCCCAAGAATGTCTCTAACATTCTAAGTTTTAGGGGTTTGGCCAGTTATTAAAGATGGTTTATTAGAGATTTCTATCATTTGGAAGCACCACTCATAGGCCTATCCATGAAGGGGTTATGTTCAATATTTCATAGTCTTATGAGAATGATTTTTAGGAGAAGAAGATGTGGTTGACAACAACAACAATTTTCATCTTTCCCAAACAAGGTAAGAAGATACCTTGTTCTGTGATGCGTCTAGTGATGGACTTGGTACAGTGCTAAAGCAGTGTGATAAGGTAGTATCTTATGGGGCGAGGAATTTGAGGCCACATGAAATAAATTATCCCACTCATGAACCAGATCCAGCTGATATGGTTCATTCCTTAAAGTGCTGGAGGCATTATTTTTTGGGTGATCCCTTTACAGTGTTTACTGACAATAAAATTCATAAATTCATCATCTCTTAATGGGTTTTGAATCTTCTACAGTGATGGTGGAAGGAGTACTTGGAGTTCTTTGATTATAAATACATTTACACACTGGTAAAAGGGAATAGTGTCACTGGTGCTCTGATCCAGAAGACTCAGAATCAATTCATTGAAGAATCCAATTCATAGTGGGTGATAATGGACTTGTTTGAGGAGATGCATTTGGCATTATATGTGGTGAACGATAAGATGACCCTTGTGTCTATAGCAGTTGATTCTTCACATTTGATATGTGTTAAAGAGAGTCATTTGGTATATCTGGAGTACTTGGATATAAAGTAATGTCTCAATGGTGGTGAGTAACCTTCTGGTTTGACCTAATGAATTGATGAATTTTCTTATGTTCATGGTCGTGCTTTGGTGTCGGCGGATGTATGGGAATAGTTGATGTGTGGGTTCCATGAATCAAAGAGGTTAGTGAATACGAGCTTGAATAATATGTACCACGATATACATCAGAAGTTATGGTAGCCGGGGATGATGAAGGAATTGGTGAGTTCTGTTCCCCGATTCCTTACTTGTCAGCATTTGAAGGGTGAACATCTGCACCCATGTGGGTAGTTACAATCATTGACTATTGTAGAGTTGATGTGAAATGAAATCATGATGGACTTTGTAGTGGATTTACCGATGACTCTTGGGAAGAATGATTCCATTTGGGTGGTAGTAGATCATCTTCCAAAGTCTCACATTTCTTTATGGTTTGGGAAACCTAAACAGTTAATTAGTTGGGGGAGTTGTATGTTCGAAAAATATTATGGTTTCAGGGTGTGCTGAGAACCATAGTTTCATATCATGATCAATAATAAACCTTGTTCCTCTCGAAGGGAATATAAGAGGCACTTGGTAACCTGGTGTTTCTGAGTAAAACATACGACCCACACACTGATGGGCAGTCATAGCGTACAATTCAGTTATTAGAAGACATGTTGAGAGCATGTGTTCTGGATTATAGTGGACTGTGGAGAATATACATGTCGCTTGTCATGTATTCTTATAACAATATTTTTCATGCTACAGTCTAGAAGTCACCTATTGAAGATCTTTATGGGATACAGTGTAGATCATCATTGTGATGGTTAGAGGTCGGAGAGTCTGAGTTATTAGGGCTAAGTCGTATGTAGGAGACGTCAGAGTAGGTTTGTATGATTCAAAAGCTAATGAAAACATCTAAGAGTAGGCATAAGTCATATGCAGATCAGCATCGTAGACGGCTTAAGTTATTGATGGGTGATAGTGTGTTTCTCCATGTGTCTCCAAGGTTGGGTCACTGTTGAATTCAGAAGCAGCGCATGTTGACACCTAGATATGTTGGTCCATTTGATATTTTGGAGAGAATAAGACCAGTGTCTTACTGATAAGATCTTCCACAATTTTATAATGGTATTCATGAACTTTTTCATGTCTCAAAACTCTTATAGTATCACCCATATCCATATCATGTGAAAAATGCTTAGGATATTGATATTGAGGCTGATACATCATTTGAGAAGCACCTGGTTCATATTTTGGATCATAATGTGAATGTTTTGCAGGGTAAGGTTGTATCCCTGGTTCATGTTCTATGGAAACAAGGAATGTTTTTGGATGAAACATTAGAGTGTGAATCAGAATTGTGGGTCCAATGGCCCAGTCTCTTTTCTTTAGAAACTCATGATTCTTGGGAAGAGTGGCTTGGGGATGAGTTGTTGTAATGTGTGGAGGTTATAAGATCCAGGATTTCTCCGTAAGGTATGTTTTATTTATGTCATAGTTTATGACCTTTATTTTTTTCAATTATGTGCCTTACAAACAAATTTAGGGATGTTGGGGGTGTTTTGGGAGTTCGAGACATGAAAAGGGAGAAAAATTATTTTTCTAGGCTAGCCGCTTGGTCTGCACATGGTTAGTTCTAACTATGCTGGCATCCCTAGTAAACCATGCAAGATGATGGTTGTCGGACTATAGCCTCCATACGGTTTGGAAAACTATGTGGGTAAACTGTGCGAAGGGTTTTTTTTGGGATAAAATGATCCTCAATGTTTTCAAACGGTTTGAATTAATATTTGGGAGAACCGTGTGTCCTAATAAAATTTAACTGATTACAAAAATACCACTCTAGGATTTTATAACCCACTCGGTATTTTCCTCATCCTACTCCCATGAAGCCCTAATAAAGAACCAATGGCACCAAGAGCACCCAATGATCATTCTCTATTGATTATTGGCCATTTAGAGTGTCGTTGGATGTGAATTGAAGATCCGGGTTTGACTAATATCCCTTTTTCTTTTCATTTTAGTTTAGGGTTTATAATTATTTTCCCTCTCCATCCAAAGATCTAAACCACAACCTTTTTGGTTAGTTTTATGGTAAATCATCTATGGTTGGTTTAATAGAGAACTATGACTTCATTTGGGAGTGTGGTTTCTATCAGATTCGATTTAGGTGTCCTAAAAAAGATTATATCCCATGGATTTTGTATAGATTTGTGTATGTAGGGTTTTTGTTCTTTCTCTATTTTAAAGAGTTCATGATGCCCTTGAGATGATGTGATGTAGTTGTTTATAAATGTCTAATTGAACCCCTCTTGGTTCCCATGATATGCAAGGAGTATGACTCGACCAAATTACGGCCACCCGTTGGAAGTGCTGATATTTCCATGGACGTAGAGTTAGCTATCTAAGTCTAGGTTATTGTAAAAGATCATAGAGGCCTCGATTATTACATTAATATGCTTAAAGTAATTGAAATTATTTTCTATTGATACAATTATGTTGGGTTATTACACAAGAGGTTTATTGGTTGGCTCAAAAAAGGATAAATAGATAAATGGGAAAATTATAGGGAGTAGCTTTAAATAGGAAAATTATTAGTGATATAGGGATGGAAAATGGGAATGGGTATACATGGGTTAACTAATATGAACAATTAATGTGTTAGTTTATTGAGGGAAAATGTAAATTCACATTAATTGACATTATTTTGATGATTTTAAATGTTTTTGGCTATGTTATTGTGATATGGTGTTTTGTGGTGAATGATAAATAAGCCTGTGCACATGGCTTGGATTAGTGGCTTATTGACATGAGGTTGTATGCCCATTGGTCGAGTTGGACAATGGTTATAGCTCCTCCCCTAAATTCATTGTTTATAGAAGGGGAATAGTCTCCAATCCTATAATGGTTGCATTCCACTCGGACATAGGATTTGAGGTGAGGACATTGGGAATTGTTATACTATGATACATAGTGAGATAGAGCTTGATTATATTTCCTTATGCTGAATATTACAAATCCAATGAATACATAAAATTGGGAGATTGAATAATGAAATTCCTAAGTAGTTAACCCGAATTCATTTGTAGTATAAATAAAATGAATGTAGTTTAGAGTATCTTATTGAACTGTTTTCATTAACATGCCTTTATTTATCATCTCCATTCACTATTTTCCGTTCTGGATATTTTTTAGACACCATTGGTGGTGTCCTTCTGAGTTATACTCATACCCTTCTCGGGCCACCATTGGGTACCAGATAAGATTTTCTTCTTGTAGGTCAGGACAAGGGTAAGGGCCCTATGCCAAGGAGATGAGTTGGACATGGGACATGTTTGCGTGAGGTTCAAAAAATGGTGTCCGGATCATTTTTAGGATTCTACCATTTTATTATTTTGGGTTTTGATCACTTGACACAGTATCAAGACATGGCATATTTATTTTTGTTATGATTGTACCTTTTTTTGGAATTTGGTTATATTGCATTTTATGGATTTTAACCTTATGGTTCCACTATTTCAATTATTAAATACTGTGAATCACTCTGGTATTGATGATATAGTCTCGCCACATAACCTAATGGACCCTCACTGCTAGTTGTCATCCTCTGGAGTATAGGAAGGCGTGCTTGAAGTCATGTAACTACCCGGCTCGGGGCACTAGTTTAGTGGCACGCGGTTCGGGGACGTTATAGTATGATATATTAAATGATCATATGTAAATATTCTATAGATATTATATTTAATAAATGGTTTTATATATTTTGGCTACATGAATTAATATAAGCTCATTGCTCATCCAAAGTCCACAACATATTAACCTCTTCCAATTGATTTTTCTTCAGTATGTTCCAAATGTTAATGACATTATATATATCAAACACTTATATATATCAACAAGAGTTATCACACCAAAAAATAATGTTTGATTTCCATGTTTATTTATTCTTCACTTCGACATCATCAATTATATTAACAAAATCTAAATAAATGAAATTATGATATTTGTGAAAATGTAGTCAATAATACTACACAACATAATTCTAGATATTAATTGTTGTGTACTAATTTTTCATTCTCATTACCATTATCCAAATATTCTATGTCCCTTTATTCTCTATGATTATTAATTTTATAATATTGATTTCAATATATAAGTTGATATTATAATTTAATATTTATTTTCTTTCTATATAAATATTACTTTAACTTCTTCAAATACAATAATTGAATAATTATACATTTTTTCATCATAATTGAATTACATTATATGTATTATAGGATGTTTTTTTACTTTACTCAATTAATTTTGTTCCATGTTATTTAAAATATACATAACCACTAGTTATTGAAACACCATGGTGTGGTATCAATTTAAAAATTCCATGGTGTGCACTATATTTCACCTAACATGACATGTATCTCGAAATACTATGGATTAGAGATTCTCACTTTTAAACTATAATGGCCTGACCCCAATTACCCAGAGTCGATGCATTATTACATATCATTGTCATGATCACAAAAGATCTAGTCTCGAAAGAGTGATTAGTTTAGAAGCCTTAGAAACACTAGATACATTCATAAATCTTACATTACATCATGAATTAAAAAAACCACATATTTTATTCATAGACCGCACTCATATCCCCTCATTCTATCCCTACATCATTCATAAAATACTTTTTCACATCCTGGGAAAAATAAAACATATAAAGGGGTGAGCTCAGATGCTCAGTAAGGATAACAATATACCAATAACATTCATAAATAATCATAAACACTTAAGGAAAAGTATAACTAAAATAAAAGCCTTTTAAACATGAACATCAACAATATATAGAAAAGATAAAATCAAATAATTTCATTTACTTACTCACATGGATATTCTACTAGTTGAAAAATAACATGCAATATCAATAGAAACTTTCATAATGATGGAAGGCATAATAGGAGACTATCATAACCAGATCGTCAAAGCCTTGTGCCAAGACTAAAAATAATACTTTTTTCAAGGCCTTATTTCAAGACACTAGTTTGTCTCATGATACATACCGATGCATTGAGGATCTATAGCGGGCTCCACCCGTCACTTACTATGTCCAATTCATTCCTCATATGAAAAGGTTTAAGCATAACATAAACATTCGTATTAAAAATAGCATACAAAATGGAAATACATTATCCATAAACAATGAATGGTGTAAAAATAACACTTCCATAGTCAAACATATCACAAAACATTCAATACAATATGGATGTTTTGTCTCATAATAAATCAACTTCAAATAATATTAAAATCCATTAAAGGATGTTGACATAGATGAAATCAAAAATATTTGAGAGAAATATCTCTTTATGAAATCATTTAAAAGACACATAATTATAAATGAAAACATTTAATTTTAAAATATTCTTATAATCTTGTTAGGGAAGCTTCGACGATGTTATAATGGCAGAAAATAGTCATACCCTCCGTATAAGTTAAAAACATTCTTACCTTAATTTTGTCGAAATGGTGATAAAGGACCTTGTTTGGAAAATGACGTAAATATTACCATATAAAAATTCAAACAGGGGTATAAATTCCCTTAACCCATTTTCTAGTAAATAGAAAAAAGTTTGGAAAACATTTTTAAGAAACATGGACGTCGATGATCAAGATGTCCATGTATATAATTACATATAAACAATATCGGATAATAAAGTGATTGTGAAATTTAAACCTTACCTTGAACTTTTCCTTGGTCGAGGGTAGGTTAACATCCTGTATAATGGAAAAGTAATTTTTATTAAATTACACAAGAATCATATACATTAATATGATATTTTATATGATCTTTTAACATTTATTTGTTAATAATATAATAGTTTTATAGTTGTTTCAGGTGTTAACTAGTTCGTTTTCCTTTATGTGATTTGTTATATATGCAATTTGTTTAGGGATATGATGTATCTTATTCATATTAATAATGATATTAAGTCTTTAAACATTATTTTTAATCATCTAATTGGAGTTAGTCTTGAATGGATACGATGGGGAATGAATCTCATCGCGTTCGTGGAGACGGTAATCTGTCTGTACGCACGAGCGACAATATCATTATTTTGATGTTAGAATTGTATATAATTGGATGGTATATCATATATACAGAATCATTATAATGTTATATTTATTATTCATAGCAATTACACATAATTATCATACTCATCCAAATAATAATGTATTGAATAACAATTACACAACGACGTTGGGATGGTAAGCCGTACGTACACATGTATAGTGACATGTCATTCAAAGGATGGATAGAATACTGAATATGGTTGTACCATATTTATAATAACATCACAGTTTATAGAAGATATTATATTTATTATTTTTTAATGTAAATAACAAAAAAAGAAGATGTTGAAGAAGAAAGGAACTTGAAAGAGGGTGGGGAAAACATTACATCTTATTCGGGTTCTTCCATTTGATTTGATCAAAAACGCTCCTTAAGTTGTCATTATAACTAAATTAAGGCGTATAGTATGAATAGAGGGAAGTTGGGAGGGTATTTGGGTAGTGTTTAGCCAAGAAAAAAGTCTTTGAAGGTGTGATTTAGAGGGAAGGGGGATTGCCCTTTTATAAGAGGGGTGAGGCGCATCTTAGGAAAATCTAGAAATATTATTTTATAATAAATTCATATTTAGTTTATAATGGCTACAAACTGATTTATTTCTAGAATAAGGTGATTATGGGTATAAAAAAACGAAACTAATAGGTTTTAGACAGGTTTGGGTCACTATATTAACCTTATCTTTTATATTTAACTCTTAGCTAATTAGTTCGAAATTTACCATGTCTCGTTGTATTTTTATATTATATGGTTACTAAACGTACTATATACTTCCAAGAGGACCCCAAGTGGTTCATTAATTATACACCAATAATTATATATGTAATTTTTCCAAACATTAGATATTTAAGAATATAATATCAATTAATAATATAATATAATTTTTAAAAACTATTTTATGTCAATGTTGAGACTATTTGGAAATTGATTATTGTGAAAATCATAACAACATAATTAATACAAAAAAAGTTAACTATATCAATAATAACATGTTATATTAACCTATAAAATTATTATATTTCATAAAAAGTCTCAAATTACATTTATTTGGGTATTTATAATATCAATTATTTTAATTCTTCATTAATACGGTAATTACTGTATCATCATTGTGTAAAAAATAAATTAAAATATATAGTCTAAAAATTATAAATAAAATACAATTGTGTAGGAAATATTTTAAGTTTTCTAAAGAATATTTATAATCTAATTTATCTTTTTTACAACCTTATATTAAAATTTTTTTATTTATTAAACATTATTTTTAACTCTTTTATCTTTCATTAAATAAAACAATAATAAATGTCCTAATCTAATCCAAGTGGACCTAAATGATTATATTTTATTCCTAAGGTTGTTTTTGGTCGAACTATACTTATCCAATAGAATTAGGACATGTGTTAGGGTAATAATAATATCATTTTTCCCTTAATTACCATATTTACTTTTAACCGTGGTAAATAAAAGTAAAAAGTTACAATTCACCAAAAATAATTTATATCTCATTGAACCACATTTGACTTAAAAATAACAACCATAGATGTCGAATATTCGAAATTCAATTCACATAAGTGGTAAAATTTCATTTTAATGAAAAATTCAGTTTTCTTAACTACTACTAAGTGGTTTCACTATTAATCAAAAATTGATTTTTTTTGGAAGACATCCAAAAATTCATCCTAATATGTATTTGATATACTTAATTAAAAAATGATATCTATTTTAACACATTATTAACATATTAGTTTCATTAATTAATTTAAAATTAATTCCCGTTCTTTAAACAAATAGAGTGTTTTTAAGAAATAAAAAATATGAAAATATTGACACTTGTTTATGTCCGGTTTAAATGTGAAATTACATCCAATGAAAAACATTGGATTAAATGGTATAAATATAATCTAAATAAACTTTAAAATCACTCAATAGTATAATTTATCACTATAAATTATTTTCATTAAAAAAGTTGTTTTTAATTAAATTTAGAATTTCTCACTATTCATAAAAAACTGAATGTTATCAGAAAAATACCCAAATTTTATTGAAACTAAATATTAAAGTCATGATTCTAATGAAGAATTTTATTTTGTGAAATTGAATATAAAAAAGTGTCAAATATTATATTTAAAAAGGTTTCTCCATTAAAAGGCGTTAAAATTTCATTTTTTTTGAAAAATACTTATTTTAACTGAAAAAATGAATTTGTTCTTATATTATGTCTAATAAACACATAATATGGATTCTAAAATTTTATAGAGTATATAAAATTCAAAATTCATTTAAAATTATTCATAAGCACTTTCTGAACGGCTAGTTTGTAAGTTGTGGTGCGCTCAAACTCGGTGTTGCGTGTTGCGCAAGTTATTGAATTATTTTTAAGAGATAACGTACTGTGAAATCATTGGGTGTTACATTCTCCCTTCCATAAATAAATGGTGTCCTCATAATTTGGAATTTTTCTTCGAAAATAAAATGATAATAATAGAAAATTACCTTTGTTGAGAACCCACACCAGAAATTGGGTTAATAAAATTTAGTCTTAGTAAGAGGGAAATAGAAATTAAAAGTCACCACCAAATTATGATCTCAATTAGGATAACATTGGTGGAAATTAGAGACACATAATTAGTGGGAAAATTTAAATATTTATAGGTAGTGATTGAGGTCATCATTTAAAGAAACCTGTAAAATTGAGGGCCTCACAACCATCAATATATAATGATTAAAAATATCATCATTTAAACAAAACATAAGATATTAGGATAACACATTTTTTGTTTTAAGATCCCATACATAATGTTTAAGAATTAATTTATTCATAAGAAGAAAAAAATATATACTT
Source organism: Viscum album (assembly GCA_963277665.1). Taxonomy (NCBI): domain Eukaryota; kingdom Viridiplantae; phylum Streptophyta; class Magnoliopsida; order Santalales; family Viscaceae; genus Viscum; species Viscum album. The sequence goes on along the minus strand of OY728134.1, from coordinate 1,311,935,582 downwards.
GAAAAGTAGAGTATCATACTTCACCAAATTTCTACGACAAACACATCTTTCATTCCTAAAGATAACAGAATTCAAAAATATTCTATTTATCGTAATCGTATAGGGTTCAAAAAATAATGAATTTTTAATCCATTTGTCCAAAAATTTAAAAAATGACATTACAAAAACCAGGACATAACGTAGTTCAGTGATAGGTGATGCTCCCTTGCCACCGTTCGGTTGTGGGTTCATGTCTCGCGGCCCTGCCGGACTCGACAGGATGTCACCCAACCTCCGGGTTGTCCTTTTAATAACAATACAGAAAATAATCTTAATAAATGCTTTACCCTTAACAATAGTATCCAATTTCAAACTTAATACATTCCAACCTTTATAATTATCCAAAATATTTCTGTCCAAACATACAGTCTATAATTTATAAGGAATGTAAACACAATGAAGATCTTTTTGTTCCATGTAATAACATTTGAATACCATAATCTTGTATTATTTTAAAACATGGTAACACCCAGAATTACAATAATACCTTATTTATTACATTCAAGCTCCCTTATTCCTTATATAATAATAGATATATTCTGTATATTCATAAAATAAACAAACCATTAATCAGTTCCACGGTCATCAAGAATATCATATAATTTATTCAAATCAATCATCTATTATTCCAAAATTACTACCTCAGTATCAAGACCATATTAAGGATTATCTTTACTTCAACCATTTATTTTCCAAAAACATTAACATGTTTTTGACTCAATTTTCAAAGAACCATATAATATTAATTCCTCAATGAAATTGTACTAAGGTATAATCCTTATTTATTTCCATAATTCATATAACCAATACATCATTGATACAACAGTCTAATGAAATAATTATTTTATAAAAAAATTAGATAACTATTCATTACTCTTCATATGTGGTAGTATCATAACTTTATTATAATCTAATAGCATCATTTAAGGAATACTCTGCTGATTTGAACATTGATTCACGTAGTGTCCCTACTCCTTGCAGATGAAGCATTGTATATTCGAAACCTTTTTCTAACCCTTGAAATCAAGAACGTGGTGTCCTTTTTCTCCACACATATAACATACTCTCGTTCCATTGAAGCATTTTCCAATGTGATTATTTCCACAATAATCACATATGGTAAAATCCTTTTTTACCTTCTTCCCTTTATCTATCCATCTCTCTACTATCATTTTCTTCTCTTGATTCCCTTCAAAGCCATAGGACTCCGAGAATTATTTACTTATCTTATCAACACATGATACAATTTCTTCATAGGATGATAATACGTAGGAGAATATTTCTATTCTTAATTTTAGATTAAGACCATGAAAGATATGATCCTTATTACTCTATGGATCATGCATATTGCTTGAGTTCTCATTCCATCTACTGGGAGCCATTTCTAAATAATGGAATACACTAGATTAGATTATGAATCACAATACCTAATCCCAAAATTGTAAAAAACATAACATAAATTGAACAGTTTATGGATATAATCCATAATAATAATAAAAATTTCCTTGAGTAAGTATATAATCATAAAAACTTCATAATTCTTTGTAATGAAAATGAGAATTATCTTAATCATATCCCCAAGGAGTGTCGTAACAAAGAGTTGAGAAAGTACCATTGTCGTGCACCAGTTTCCATTCGAGTCAAGCTCAAATCAGTGTTTTCGGGGTTTACCCCTAGGTACATCTATCCCAGAGCCGCCTCTACCTTCTCGTATCTATAAAGGGATATATTGTTTTGAAAACTCACAAAATCTCTACAAGACCAAAATTGTAGGAAGTTCTTCTATACTAATCCTCAAATTCATTGTTAGGGTAATGTTCTCTAATAAGAGTTTATCTAAATATAGTTTCCAAGGTTTTTACTAAACTTACTCTGATACAAATTGTAACGCATCGACCCTAGTTACCTAGTGTCAGTGCATTATTACATATCATCGGCATGATGACAAAAGATCAAGTCTCTAAAGACCAAATAGATTAGTATCATTGGAAACCCTAGATATATTCATAAGTCTTACATTAAATCATGAAATAAAAACAAAAACAACATATTGTCTTCATAGAACACACTCATATACCCTCATATTATCCCTGCATGTCATTCATAAAGTACTTCTTCACATCCTGGGAAAATAAAACATAGAAATGGTTGAGCTCAGCAGATTATTAAGGATAAAAATATATAGGAAACTTTCATAAATAATAATAAACATTTAATACAATGTATAACTAAAACAAAATCCTTTTAAACATGAACATAAAAAATATTTTGCAAAGATAAAATCAAATAATTCCATTTACTTACTCACATAGATATTCTAATAGTCAAATAATCACATGCAATATCATTATCCGCTTTCATAATGATGGAATGCATAATACTAGACAATCATAACCACATAGTCAATGCCTTGTGCCAAGTCTACAAATAATATTTTTGTCATGGAATTTTTCCAAGACACTAGTTTTTCTCATGAAACCTACCAATGCATCGAGGAGCTATAGTGGGCTCCACCCATCACTTACAAAGTCAAATGTATTCCTTATATGAAAAGGATTAAGCATGACATAAACATTCGTATTAAAACTAGCATATAAAATGTTTATACATTATCCAAAAACTGTGAATAGTGTTAAAATAACACATCCAAATTCAAACATATCACAAAACCTTCAATAAAATATCGATGTTTTGTCTCATAATGAATCAATGTCAAAAAAGCTTAAAATCCATTAAAGGATGTTGGCATAGATGAAATCAAAACTATTTGAGAGAAATATCTCTTTTTTGAAATCATTTAAAAGTCACGTACTTTTAAAAGAAAACATTTAATTTGAAAATATTCTTATAATCTTGTAATGAATGCTTCGACAATGTTATAATGGCAGAAAATAGCCGCACTTGGCATATAAGTTAAAAAACATTCTTACCTTAATTTTATCGAAAAGGATATAAAGGGACTTGTTTGGAAAAGGACGGAAAGATTACATTATAAAAAGTGAAACAAGGGTATAAATTTCTTTTACCCATTTTCTTGTAAATATGAAAAATGTTTTGAAATAAATTTTTAAAAAACATGGATGTGGATGATAAAGAGGTCCCAGTAGATAATTATGTACAAACAACCTCGGATAACAAAGTGATTGGGAAATTTAACCCTTACCTTGTACTTTTCATTGGTCGAGGGTAGGTTAAACTCATATATAAAGGTGAAGTAATTGTTATTAAATTTTACAAGAAACATATACATTAATATGATATCTTATATGATCTTTTAATATTTCCTTGTTAATAATATCTTTATATTATCATCATTTCAGGTGTTAACTAGTTCATTTTACTTTATTTGAATTGTTATGTAAGTAATGTTTTTAATTGATAGGATGTATCATATTAAAATTAAGAAGGATATTAAGTCTTTAAACATTATTTTTAATCATCTAATGAAAATTAGTCTTCAATGGATACCATGGGGAATGAATCTCATCGCGTTCATGGAGAAGATATTCCTTACGTACACAGAAGTGATAATATAATTATTTTGATATTAAAATCATATATAATTGGATGGTATATCATATATGAAGAATCATTATAATTTTATATTATTTATTTACATCAATTACACATCATTATCATACCCATCCAAATAATAATGTATTGAATAACAATTACACCACGACGTGGAGACAGTAAGTTCTACATATGCATGTATGGTGACATGTCATTCAAAGTATGGATAGAATACTGAATATGGTTGTACAATATTTATAATAAAATCACAGTATATATAATATAATGGAGTTATTATTGTCGAATAGAAATAACAAAGAATGAATAAGTGGATGAAGAAAGGAACTTGAAAGAGGGTGGAGAAAACATTACCTCTTCTTTGGGTTCTACCTTTTTATTTGATCAAAAGGGCTCACTAGGTTGGATTTATGACTAAAGGATGGCCTCTTATATGAAGGGACAGAAATTGATTTGTTATTTGGGTAGAGGTTAGCAGAGCCAAAAGGCTTTGAAGGTGTGATTTAGAGGGAAGGGGGAGTTCCCTTTTATAAGAGGGGTGAGGGGACCCTTAAGAAATGCTAGAAATATAATTTTATAATACATTAATCTTTGGTTTCTAATGGATCCAAATTGATTTATTTCATTGATAAGCAGGTTATGGTTCGAAAAACACTAAAAAAATAGGTTTTATACAGGATTGAGTCAATATATTAACCTTATCTATTAGATTTAAGTCATCGTTAATTAGTTTAACATTTATAATGTCTCATTGTATTTTTTTATTATATGGTTAATAAATTAACTATACACTTCCAAGAGAAACTCAAATGGTTCATTAATGATATATCTATCATTATATATGTCTTTGGCCAAACCGTAGGTTTTTCGGAATATAATATCAATTAATAAAATAATATTTTTTAAAAAAACTCTTTTATTTCAGTTTTGACACTATTTGAAAATTGATTTTTGTGAAAATCATAACAGAATGATTACTTAAAAAAAAGTTAATTAAATCAATACTAACTTGTCATATTAACCTAGATAATTGGTATATTTCATAAAAAGTCTAAATTTACATTTATTTGGGTATTTATAATATCAATTATTTTAATCCTTCATTAATATGGTAATTACTACATCATCATTGTTTCATAAATAAATTAACTTATATATTGTCTAAAAATTATAAATAAAATACCATTCTATAGGAAATCTTTTTTTATTTCAAATTAATGTTTATAATCTAATTTACTTTATGCATAACTCTATATAAATAATGTTTTAGTTATTAAGCATTGATTTTAACTCTTTTAACTCTTCATTAAATAAAATAATAATAAATGACTTAATCTAATCCAAGTGGACCTAAATGATAATATTTTATTCATAAAGTTGTTTTTGTCGAATTATACATATCCAATAGAATTAGTACATGTTTTAGGGTAATAATAATATCATTTTTAACCTTAATTACCCTATTTACTTTTAACCGTGGTAAATAAAAGTAAAATGCTACTGTTCACCAAAAATTATTTTCATCTCATTGAACCAAATTTTACTTAAAAATAACATCCATGTATGTCATATTTTCTAAATTCAATTAACAGAATATGTAAAATTTCATTTATATGAAAAATCGTGTTTTCGTAACTTCTACTAAGTGGTTTCACTATTCATCAAAAATTGATGTTTTTTGGAAAACTTTCAGAAACTCAGCCTAAGCTATATTTGATCTTCTAAACTCAAAAATGATTTCTATTTTCCCAAATTATAAAAATAGATGTTTCATTAATTAATTTAAAATTAATTCCCACTATTAAAACAAATAGCATGTTTTTAAGAAACAATAACTATCAAAAGATTGGAACATGTTTATGTCCGGTTTAAATGTGAAATTACATCCAATGGCAAACATTGGATTAAATGGTAAAAATATAATCTAAGTATACTTTAAAACCACTAAATAGTATAATTTATCAAAATAAATTATTTTTATCGAAAAGTTTGTATTTAATTAGAATTAGTATTTTTCACTATTTAAAAAAAATTATTGTTTTCAGACAAATAAAAAAAATTTATCGAAACTAAATTTTTATGTCCTCATTCTAAAGAATAAGTTTATTTTTCCAATTTTAACATAATAAAGTGTCAAATATTATATTAAAAAATGGTTCCCCAATAAAATGCAGTAAAATTGCATTTTTTTTTGAAAAATAATTCTTTTATCCAAAAAAATGAATTTGTTCTTATATTATGTCTAAGAAACACATAATATGGATTCTTAAATTTTATAGAGTATATATAATTCAAAATTCAGTTAACATTATTCATAACTGCTTTTTAATGGCTAGTTTGTATGTTGTGGTGAACTCAAACTCGGTGTTGCGTGTTTCGCAAGATATTGAATTATTTTGAAGAAATAACGTACCATGATATCTTGTAGAGTTACATAAACACACATAAAAATAGTTTCTATAGAAATAATTTCTAATTTATTATTCACCTCTAGAAAAACCATTACTAGAAGAATGTTTTTATGTTACCTGAATTATTTTAACATAGGATATTCATATATAAATTTTGTTAGTTTTTAAATGAATAATAAATATATTATAAAAATACACAACCATGGACCTTAATTGGTTATTTCCACTAAATACTTTGTAAACAAACAAAACATATTTCATAGATGATATTTAACTTATCCAATAATGATATTCTCATTTATTACACATGATTAAAATAAACTACTTAAAATTGTTCATTTTCTCCTAGGGAAATTAAACAAATGAAATTGTGAGCATAGATTCTCTGTAATGGTAAACATTAGAGACATCATTATCTGTTTATATGAAATATTAAGATAAGAATAATGTTAATAGATCCTTAACAGATCATGAAGCCTTAAAACTAATCTTTTCATATATCACAATCATGATTTATGGAAAAAACCATTATCATTCAAAAATAGATGATTCATAAGTGTGTCAAATAAGCATTATTCGTGAACTATAATCTCATTACATTAAAGAGTTCCAATGGAATATGTTTATAAACAATTTAATTTTTCAACCTTAAATACCATGAAATTCATAAATAGTAGAGCATGTATTATTAAAAAAATTCATTATGGTTTAGTACAATTAATTGATTTCCCATTTTGGATCATGAACATCAACATATATCCCCTTGTGCATCAATATTGTAGATTTCTTTCACATTGAAATATAATTAGAAAAAAGTTATTTCCCAATATATAATAGGGATATATTTTCCCCAACAATAACATAATTATGTTAATATATATATGTTCGAAAATATCATTATGAATTAATTATTTAATTAACTCTGTAAATAAATGGGTTTCATAGAACATTTATCATATTTAGAACCCTAAAAAGAAATTTGTTTTTAGAAACATAAAATTTTTTCATAACCCAAGGAAAAGAAACGAATTTCATACATTTTTCCATAATAAACCTATACCATATAGAGATATAATCCTTAAGGTTCATTTTAATTATATCCCAATTAAAACAGATGATTCTTAAAAGTATGTGATCTTAGATTGAATATGATTCTGAAAATTTAAAATCACCTTAGTGATTTCTTGAGGAATATAACCTTTCACTTAAAATAATATATTGAAAACACTAAATTCACAATATATTTTTTAAATATTTTTCATTAAATTATATATGGAATTTTATAAAGAATGATTAAAAATAGTGATTTTTCATAATGGTTGAAAAATACTATTCATTTTTTACATATTTAAATTATGAGTCCTTCCACATTATTAGTAAGAGACAAACGATCCATATTGGAAATATCCATGAAGATTATTTTTAAAACGCATACTAAAAAGAAATACATGGGTATAATTTTTATTCTTAAATTTGTTTTATAATTAAAAATAAATATTGAATTTTTTATAAAACAATTATATGAATGAAAGGGCATTTCCAACCTACGAGAGAAATAATTTCATTTCTCTTTAGAAACATTATTTTTAAATTATTAATACATAAAGAGAGGAAAATATATGGAAAATATGTGTTCTCTATAAATAAATGGTGAAGGAATATCTAAAAAAATATCTTAAGAGAAAGATCATAAGATTCCATAATTGAATACTTAATCATAAACATTCCGTATAGACAAGGACTTTTTATCAAAAACCCATTAAAACCTTCATGTTTGTTATGTTTAAACAACATTAATGAATTAAATCTAATGAAACATTATATTTCAATAAAATATTGGGATTAGTGATATAACAGATAAAATGGTAACTATATACACCTAATATGACTACAAATCCATTTTATATTTTTTACAAATGACATGTTTAATGGCTATGTGTGAACACTAAAAAAATCATTCAAATACAAATGATCAAGAAATTAGCCAACCTCATGACTATAGGAATGTCCCCCTCAGCATCTGTATCATTATTTAAATTCCACAACCCCATCACATAGCTACTCGGTTAGCTTTCCAGTGTTGGGACTCACATGCATAGTGTAAATGGAATTCGGAATTCCCTCTAGATAATACAAATATATATGGATATTCAATGGAGAATGGTTCATACTCTGAAACCTCGTATGGATAACTCCTTTTTGTGATATGGTAAAATCCAAACTCAAAAATAAAACATTGATAGAAATTCAACATGTTATCATGATAAAGAAATCTAAAGTACACAACAACTTCAAAATTACTCAAACATCAGTGAAACAAAAATATCCAAATTCAAAAAACACTAATGATAAATCCATATTACAATGTTCATGGTTCCAAAATCTCATGTTTATTTATAATTATATGTAACAAACATGTTTTAGGTAATGAATATTTTTATCCATGGATGTTTCAATTAAGTATTATCCATCATATTACAATTGTCATGGATATATAATATTTATAATATTATCAATGAAATCTATATCATGTTGATTCATTATCATATTTATTTAGGCGCTTTCAAAATTTTGGAGATAAAAATATCAATAAATTGTTCATGGTGATGGTAGATTTCAAATAAGCATCAAAACAATTACCATGTTATTGATTGATGGAATGATATGAATGTAAAAAATATTTTGTAATTACACTTCCATTATGATGTCATATATATCACAAAAATTCACTGAATGTTTTCATTTTTTCCTTCATAGAAATGAGTTGGTGAATAAAAATCACATTACTTAAATTAGTGGTAGTCCATAGTAACCATGAGGGACATTTCCATATCCCTCCTGAAATAGAATGTGTATCAACAATGAAATTATAAAATAAGAACACTATATATGATAGAGTATATGACACACAATAACATAATTAGAAGAAATAAAACACCATGATACATTAGGATACATATATTTTTAATTACATTCAATTACATCATTATATTTCATTACAAACAACACTGAGTTTAGGATTCATTCCATGCAACAAGTAGTTTATTCGATAGATTCCATTATATCGAATGATGAGTTTTACAAAACACCAATACACTGTTAATATTTTTATATGATATGGGAATTATTATCTAGCCAGTCGAATGAATATATGAGTTTGATTATCAATTTTATAAAAATATATTTATTCTGGAGGTTCATTACATGTGTAAAAATTAGTAATACAATGAGGCTGATTCAAAATAAAAATAAATATTTTCTAAAAATATTAATGTTCTTAAAACACATTCATTTCTTGATGTGTATAAAGTATTTAAAATTATGTGTTACCAATTTTAGGAAATATAATTAATAGAATGGAATTTATTTATTAAAATAAAAATATAAAAATAATCATTGGGTGAATGTTTCAGATTTTTCAAAAGTGTTACAATTTTTTAAAAAGTTGTGAAAAATAAAAAAATTTGTTAAAAAGATACATTTTTGAATTAAATATTTATAATGTTAAAATACATTATAATTATTTAAAAGTGAGATTAGTTCAATTAAATAAGAATTAATCTAATTTAGGTTATTTCAATAATATATTCATTTAATTTGGATATAAAAATGTTGTATACTAGTGATCATTTTTTATTTACAAACTTTTTGCATGACAACAACTAGGGTATGAGGGAATAGTTTCAATAATTAAAATTGTTCCCTTAACCTCATCTATATAAGGTCACCCCTCTATTACCAACATAGCATATTCAGACTATATTGATTAGTTATTTGATATTCAATCCAAAAACCAATATCCTTCATCAAATCCCAAAGTACTTAGTTTGGCCTATAGTCAAACCTAGGAAGGATTCTGGTGAAAAATTATGGTGTATACTCCTAGAAGAGGCAATGTTCATCAACAAGAATATTTATTTTACTTCTTTTTCCACCACACATAATCCATGTTAAAATAAACTGATTTAAAACCCATAGTGTGTTCCATATATTTATATTTTTATCTATTAGTGTAATGACCATAAAATACATATAATTCTATTACATGAGTAATGAAATCATCCTTTATGTGTACAAAAGTATACCACCTTATGAACATATATAGTTTGTTTTTCCATTACCAGAAAACATAGTTCAGTATAAGGGTGGAAATAAAGTATACTTATGTTATTTATAACATCATAATTCCATTTGGTTCATTATATCATATATACCTTTTCAAAATTTTATTCAGTAGGGGATTAGAGAACATTTCTCACGGGTATGGTGGATTACCTCCTCACGAAGAGTAGTGATTCCATTTTCACAAAATAATTTCATTGAATGAAATAAAGATAATTTTAATGAATATAAATTATATAAATTAATCTAATGTTATATTCATGATATATTTATAATTATGAAAAAATAATATATCTTTTTATCTTTTTAGACTTAAAATTATAAAATTATTCATGAATGTCTTGACTACTGCATTCGTGAAGTGATGTGACACAGTTTTCAAAACAACAACTCATGGATGATAATTATATAATTACAGATAAAATAATGACATATATATATATATATATATATGAAATAATTATTATCATGTAATGATTATATATTTCATGAAACCATTCCACAATGATATTGGAAAAAATGCAAACATTTCACATTAACATGTTAAGCCTACAGTCCCCATATTTATATGATATCCCATATTTCATAACCCACACTCATGTTTTGTTTTAAAAGTATAATTTATATTGAAATATTTTATTCTTGTTTAGATTATTATTATGTAGAATATATAGGTATATAATATTCACATGAACCAGTTTATTCATGACGAAACATGAATTTTATAACATGGAAACTAACAGCCATGCTATTGAAAATAATGAATGATTAATAAAAAATGACTGATAATATGTTATAAAAGTATCATATATGATATTACACGTATTAATTTATTTCAATATTATTTTAATATAATTTTTAAATCCACTGCATCGAATTTTAATTAGAATTCAACAAAAAGGATGTTTGAGGTAAGCGACTATGTCTCAGTTTTCTTCATTGAGGCATATTGTAATATTATGTAGCTAATTTGTTATATGATGTATATATTTATCCTTTTATATGTAATGTCATGATTCATGTCATGTGACCTAAGAGTAATGGTCGGGGAAGAGGTGATAATAATAATTTTTTTTATAATAATAATAATTAATAGAATTATCTTCTTATTATTGGTATGTTGTATTTTATATTACATTATAAAATATTTGGGATATTTTTATTATTATTAAGTTATTAATTTTATTATTATGATTAATAATAATAATAATATTATTATTATTATTAAATATTCCCCCCTCCACCATAGGTTGGGAAACAATTTTCCATACCATAAAACATTCTTCCCAAAGAATGTCCCAAACGACTCAGTTGTTTGAAGCTTGAAGCTCGGACAGAAATATTATCCAAATTAAACCCATAACAATAGATAATGGAACACTCAATTTTCACCCAAGACCTGTAACCTTTATACCAAGAATACCAAGGAAAATAACCTAGGACACGGAAGTCATGTTTCCAAACACAACTACAACCTAGAACACCTAATCCCCTAACTAAAAAATCAATATTGTCCGCTCAAGATCTCCATTGAACAATCTCTATATGACAACTCATCTTGGATAACAATGTACATTGATCAGGGTTGGGAGGATAAATGTAAAAAGTTTCCTATAAAAAACCATGAAGACTATATTCTATGCTAATTTGATATATGTTGGTCTCTAAACCATATTAGGACTCTAGATGAATGCTGACTTTCCTAAATAAATAAATCATAAAACCATTCATGAACCCTAATGCTAGTGTTAACAAATTATTTCTTTAGTTTCACTCAAATAAGTTGAGGGAAGGCATTTTTGAGACCCATAATGGGTCTCCACATCATATAAGAAACATAGTAGTACAATTTCACCTACATAGGAACTCTCAATTTAGTTTCAAAAATGTGAATTGAATTTCCCATTATAAACCAACAGACACAGTACATCACCATATATAGAGATTAACATCAACGTAGACCAGAAAGAAACCCCCAGACCAGTGGAAATAAAAAGAAAAGAGACTCTAGAAAATACCAAAAAACCCCATGATTCATGAGACCCATAACCCACAGACATATCCAAAAAAGCATCACATAGAGGATGGAATTGATCCGTTGAATGTCCAACCAATTAATGTTTACCCTAATGAGACACAACCTTTGAAATTTAAGGAAGAATTAGTAATCACCCATCTCTAGCTTGACCATGAACCTTCAAACAGAACTAGGATAGCATTCCCTTTAAAACATATGGAGTTACTAGAGATATAAAGAAACAATTGACTCCCTAAAGTTACACCATGATCCGATTTGAAACATGGCCATCATAGGGAAACAAGAATCCAGGAAAAGAAAAAAATCCTCACCACTCCATTGGGGGCCTGGGTAAAACTAACAACTTATAATGATCTTGCAAGGACCATTGTACATTTCTAGACGGAATACATTAAAAAATAAGCACAAAACGATCTAGAATCACATCACAAAACAAGAATATGAAGTTAACCATATGTGAACTCAAACTCAAATCATCATTTCAACCTTGAAAAACCAGCTTGAAGACAAGCATAAATCCAATAGACTAATAATTTACAAAACCAAACCATAACCAAATCAAATACCAACTAAAATAATTTCTAATCTACATCACTAACCATGCATAAACCCATCTTTCATAAATTACCATTTTCAAAACCATACCATTTAAAATCCTTCTAAACACTAAAAAATCCTTTATATAACCCAAATTCCTTTTTAAAATTTATTAACAAGAATCATCCCAACACCTCAATAATAAAAATATTCTTTTGGAAAACAATACATCCCATGAAAACTGAGCACCCACTAATATTATTCCATGAACCCTCACATGTGTACATTCCTATGATAACTATAGAACCCTATACATGAATACCAATAACCATCAATATATAATTACATTCATCCATTCATGTGGGTGTCCACAAGAATACCAAAGGTCAAATAAATCACTTCCAAATTCTCATTTCTATGAAATAACCCTTCCACATTCCTAAAAAAATTCTGAAACCCAAAATCAATTATCCAAATCCATTTTGATTCACACTTAATAATAGATTTCAATGATTCCAAACATTTCCCAAATGATTTTCCATTTTTATAATAATTCAGTTTATTCAAAACAATGAAATATTTTCATTTTGAAAATAAATTTTTAAAAAACCAGTCATCAATTTTACTTCACATGATTAACACCCAAAAACTAACTAAAACCCACACCAAGAACATCCAAAAGTAATCAATAAACTCCACAATTCAATATTCCATATTCTCAAATAAATAACTACTACACATGGCATGGAAGACTGTGAAACAACTTAGGGCGCACATCAGAAGACATCATAGGAAATTTTCTGGTCTTCGCATGGAATTCATGACTATGAAAGACAACCATGAACCCCTCCAAAATTAAAATAAAAACTCAAAACTAAGTAGAGACACCAAAATATAACTAACGACGTTTTAAAAAATCGAGTGAGAACCATGGACTTCGGGGAAAGACCATCCCGAACCACTCTAACCATTCATGATTCGTTCCAAAAAAGTGTTGATCAGCAATGTAAAATAAATTGACAACATGGATTCGGACAATCCTAACACCAAACTATCGAACATCACCAAATGAAATGGGCCAAACATGCCCTTGATACAATTTTGTCTCGAACTAGATCTATGCACCATTAAAAATGGCTGCAAATCCAGCCGATAGAAAGTCCCGAAGGGCATTCCTGATCCTCATGGGATGGCAGAAGTGCCCAAGTATTATAAATAAGAATTTGGGAATGATTTAACATAATTATAAACATAATACATCACATTAATGCTAATAAAATTAGTTAGAAATTTTCATAGAAAATCATCCTTTACAATACTTATAATGTAATTACATATCATTTTTTAAGAAAATATAATAGACTACCAAAATGGGACAAATTAAATATTTAAATCCCAAGAACCTCCCCATGGAAAGGCGAACCACCTTCAAGCACTCCCCACAACACTTCAACAAGAAGGACCGCTAGAAACCCGAACCACCAACACTTATATATTTACCCACCCTGTGATATATGTAACCAAGTTTACTAACACCAAATGTTGTTAATAGGGTGTGATCCTAAGCCATGTATGATTCACAAAAAATGTTCCATGTGATTTACATTTTGAGTTGAAATGATTTCATGTTTTCAGGTAGAAAACATTAAGGATTCATCATTTTTAAATAAATTGAACACGATACTAACTTTTTTCATCCAAACACACCATATGAAAATGATAAGGTTAAATTTTACAACGAGAACTAGTAATGGAAACACCCCTTGGAACTAGCTTGTTATGGGCCCCAGATATGAGGTTCCTAGGGCCCGCAATGCACTAGTGCTTAGGGGTGTTCTTGTTTCTTGTGGTCATTGTACATTTTACACTTACCATTAGAAATACAGTGTGTATGGATTGAAAAATTTAGTAGCTTGTTCATTTTACATAAATTTTATGATTCATTAATGAAGCCCACTTGAAAACTATCTTCATTTGTAGTTTCATCATTTTAACATTTTTAACTAGCATCTCTTGCTTATAAAAACATGAAATATTTTAATCAGAAAGTTTTTATAAAATGGAATATTATTATTTATTGAATCCTACTGGGCTTAAGACAACACCCAAATTATATCAATGGGGTTAGTAGACTCGGTTATCCTTATCGCGTGATGGGTGGATCTTTTAGTGCTAGTGGTTTTGGATTTTAGTGGTCCTTCTAGGTGCAACGTTGGGTGATGAGTTGAGGGCTATGCGCCTTTCCATGGGGAGGATCATGGGCTATCCATTTCGTCTTTTTTACTTTTTTGGTAGCCTTTTATCTCATATCAATTGAGAATTTGGAAAAGGACAGTTTGGTATTAAAATTTCAGATTACTTTTATTATCATTTTTTTGTTGTTTATATAAACTCATTTAATGATTCCAAAATACCTATTTATTACCTCAAGCAATTGTACCAGCCCGTGAGGATATGGAAATCCCTTCGTGGGTTTATATGGTCTAGTTTTGGTGATTCTTTTAATCAATAATAGATTGGATTCATGATATTTTGGAAATAATTTTTGATATTTTAATATTCAAATTGTATAATTTCATCTAATTGGATTTTATAGAATATTTTCACGGGGTAATTAATTACATATAACAATTTATTTTCATTGGGATAAATTAATTATTCATTGTTTTTGATATTATATTATTATGTGTGAAATTACATTTTTTATCACATGTAGTATATGAAATGTTTTTTGAAGATTTACATTTTATACAAATATTTTATTCAATGATAAATTCTAACATCAATATTATGATCATTATAAGGATGTATTCCCAAATATAATTCTAGTCAAGGATTTTTATTATTGAATTTCAATTGAAGGATTTTATTTTACTATTTATTAATAATATAATATAAATTTATACTTCTATTTTTAATGATGAATTTTGTAATTACTATTTTAAATTTCCCCCACATTGGTACATAAAATTATTGAGAGAATGTTTTTATGAGAATCAAAATTCATTTCTCTCTTAAGTTAGAAATCAATTTTATTCAAAAAATATTTTCCTAAAAATGATTCAAAAAAGTCTTCACATTTTAAAAAGGATTTATTAATGAAATTTTTTCACATATTTTATAATTTTGAATTTTTTTATAGGATTATTCATCTCATTTTTAGAACTCTTACCATTTGAAATTTAATGAAAATGTGAATGGAATATTTTTTTAATTTACTCATAATGTACATAATTTCCATCCTTAAATATAAGAAAAATGTTTTAAATATTACATTATATGTTTCAATTATTATATTTTAAGAATTTTTTTAAAATGTTTTGTAAAATTTTATATTTCAAAACTGATATTCAAAATGGAAAGGAATTTTTTGTCATATTTTTTATTAAAGATAATTTTATGATATTTATATTCCTAAATGAAAATACCCTTATTCATACTCTAAATGGTATATATTGTATTGTTAAAATCCCAATTATTATACTGGATGGTCTATCATTATTTTGAAAATGTAATTTATTAAAATACACTATATTTGTGTATTCATTTATTAATTACCTTTCCAATTAAATATAAATTTTCTTCTCATAACTAGACATTAAAATTACCCAAAATGTCCATATTATTTATCTACTTTTGTTTAATTCATAAAAAATATATTATTTATCCAATACTTGTTCAACAATTTAGGTAATTGTTTTTTCTTGGGAAATATTTATAAATCCATATTATATATTCAATAATGAAATTTTTTTATATGTTATATTTTTTATGAAATAAATAAATAAATTGATATATGATAAATGTTTTCGACATGAATGTAATTGGTGGGGCCTAGTTTTATATATCCTAGAGTTGAATTTTTGGTCTCATGAGATTATTCAATTTTACTTCCTTATACAAATGTTTTTCTACTCTCCATTTATATACACACATGATGATTGATCTTAAGGGTAGAGGAATGATGTTCCTAGAAAAATTAAAGTCTAAAAATAATGTAATTCCTTCATTACTAATTAAATAATAACTATCCTCAAGATTATTTCAATGATAATATCAATATATTTGTTTAATTTTAATATATTGATTAAATGGAATGCGTTTTCTTTTATTTACCATTTTATATTGATTAAACCTTGTCCAATTATAATAGTTATATTATTGTTTAAATGTAATGTACTTTTTCAATTATTTACCTTTCCATTTTAAATATTATTGGTGATTTGTTTATTTATATTATTAATAGATATAATTAATTATCACTTAACTAATTACATGGTATAGGTATTTTTTTATTTAACATTACATAATTATTATTATTATATATTCTTGATTTCATCCACTATAAAAAACCCTAACAATGAATTTGAGTGCACCCTTATATTCACTCTATTCCTAAAAAACATTGAACCACACTATTAAATATATAACAGAATATTGTATAAGGAATAATGTTATTCTAAAAAAATATATTTTAATTTTCATATAACAATATAATATAGTACTCAAGTATGTATTTAAATTATCAATTCATCAAATCTATTCAGTCCATTAGGATATAATGTTTTTCTTATGAACTTGTAACAATGAGGACACTATATCTCAAATACTGTGGTAAGGGTCACTATTATTGGTATAAGTTTATATTTAATGGAATATTTCAAAAATAGATTTTAGAAAACATTAATTAGGGAACATAAACCTATGAAAATCATTGAGGATATGTATAGAAATATCCTAATGTTTTTAAATGAAGAGATTATTTGGTTTTTATTTGAAATACATTAATGTTTATATACTATATGTGGATGTTGTTACAGAAAAGAGTTTCTTAGGTGAAATAAATCCTAAATGGGTGCATTGGAACTAACCTAGTCATTACCTAGATCAGGAAAATAAGCTTCACTACACACCTTTTTTATACACCTATTTGATATTCATTATATTATTTACATTTTCATTAAAAAACTAAGGGGGAATAGCATAGACTATTAAAATGAGTAACCAAGGTCAAACATAAGGTTTCTAGTATTAAAATTAATATACCATAATTTTTTCTACCTATAAATGATTATATGGCTTTCCAACTATGATTAATATTGATCAAACTAAACATTTTTTGTATTAGTCAACCCATCAAATGTGAAGGAATCATATTAACCTAGAACATGAATGGTAATATAGTGACTATGAGAAAAAACGGGATAATGAATTTATTAAAATATATTACTATTATCCCAATATGTTATCCTAAAATATTATTAACCATATAAACACTAATAGAAACATGGAGTCAACGTAGTATTATATATGGAATTTTCTAAGAGATAAAGTGGTGGAAACCACAACAAAAATAAAGATAACACTCATTCAAGTCCTAAAAATAGAAAGATACACTAAGGAAATTCCCTCAATAGAATGAGAAAATTATTAATATATCAAAATAAAGGGAATAATGAAAATAATTTCTATTGGAAAATTAAGGGTGAAATGGAGGGAAATAATTCCCCTCAAAAGATCCCATTTAATGATTTTCTATTAAATATGGGGAGCATATGAATTATCTAAGTAGTTTCTACATTCTAATTATTAAATTCATAACTTTGATTGGCATGTATCAACCAAAAATTGATGACGTATTTATATATTGGGATTAATGAAAATTAACTTTTAGTCAAATTTATAATAGTGGTATTTATTCGTAATGATATTGATATATCTAGGTATTTTTTTAAAATTGGAATATTATGCTTATTTTTATCTAATGAGTTATTGATAAAATCAGTGGTTATGAGTTTATTGTTGATCATATGTTGAACGAATCAAACACACTATTTAGGATTATGTTGTGTGAGCCTTTAAATATTATGAAAATTTTGGATACATTTATGTGATGTATATGTTTTAGATGAAATATTATTTGAGAAATAATGAATTTATTTTTAAACAAAATATGTTTGAAGGGGTTGGTATCCATTATTTTTAATATAATCATTTATTACTTTTAAAAAATACTAAAATAATGTTATAAGACATTGTGAAAAGAAATATTGAGGACTATAGTTAATAAGTCATTTATTCATTAGTTTTATTTCACATATACCCATCATATTTTTTTTGGGAACATTATTAGAATTATTCAAATATGGTTTTAAAAAATGGACAACCCATTTGATGGGATAAGTCCCAATGCATTTGAAAAGGCTACGGGGATTGAACCCATTATAGAAGGATGATAATGATTTGACACCTACCACTATCTTATGTGATATACTGGTTAATATATCATTTCATTTTTAAATGATTTGAATAGAGAATATTAATGATGATCCGGAGGTGTTACAGTTTATATTTAGATAATAATGTATTATATTGGGAAACTTTTGATAATAATATTGGATTTATAACATAGTTTGAGAGATATGAAAATACATATCAGTCTTTTATAGACCATATAATTTGTTGAATGTATATTTTTGTACTTCAAGGAAAACTATTGTTTTTTAATTTTCTTTTATTGATGTAAGTTATGAATTTTGAATTGATAAATAACTAAAAAATTATTAAAAAATATATTCATAACATGTTAGTATATTTAATTATCTTTCAAGATCATAATAATTATGCTAATCTATGAAAAGTATATTTACAAAAATGTTATATGGATACCATTATTATATTGGGTCGAAGGTCAGTTACATTAACAATTATTTCTTGTTTAGTAGTTCCTAAATTTCCATTTTTCATTTACATTATTATGATAAATAGACTATATCACTCCTGATAATTATTTAATCCTTTCGTTTATGTTAGTATATTAACCTCCAACTAATGTTCCCCTACTTTTTATCCTACTTCTATGACCATTATATTTACCTTAATGCCCACATGAAAGTTTTTTATTAACCCTATTATGATATTAGTATTTCAATAAATGTGTTTTCATATTTTAAACCCTTGAATAAAAATATTATGTCTATATTTTATGGATGCAATTTATTTAATGTGGGAAGAATGTAGAAAACTAAAAAGTATAAAATAATAACATTTTATTTATAGTGTATAAGACAGAAAAAATGATTAATGGAATATACGACAACCTAAGGCTTTTAATATTATAAATATTTATGTAAATTACATCACTTTTTAAATTTAATTACATGTTATACTGAGTTTATCATTCAGTACACATAACAGTGAGTCTTTCTTATATCATGTGTTATATAGAAGTCCGAGTTTTTCAAAACAAAAACATAACTATAATATTAATATTTAATATGAAACTTACACATAGACATCAGAATAGAGGGACTGAATAGGAAAACCTAATTTTTTAAAATATATATTATAGACATGTTTATAATTTATTTATTAATTAAAAATAAAATAATAATCACTGAAAAGGAAAGTATATTTTTTATAAATACATTATTTTTATAAAGTATAGTTATTTTGGGATGTGTACATGTATTTTAATATTATTTTTTAATAGAGTTAAAAAATTTATTTCATAGAATTACATTCATTTATAATTCATAATATCAAAATTTCCATTTAATAAATTATAGGTAATTTTCATGAATGTTTCATTAGTTTTTGAATTTTGAAAAATAATGGTTTTTACATAATACTTACTTTTAATTTAAATTATATATAAATATTAATTAAATTATAAAATAATTGTTATTTATATATATATTATTTTTATATTAAATAATATAATTTTGGATATTATATTCATTTTCATTCTTATATTCAATCATTTTAAACTTTTGTAAATATTCTCTTTCATAAGACACATTCTAATCACATCACTCTGATTAATTATAAATTATAAATATTCATTAATAGGATTGGAATATGGAAAAATATATTCCATATTTTCAATCATAATAATTTATATTTTCTGCAAAGATAAATATAATTTTTTACCAAATTGAAAAAAAAATATTAGTATAATTATTTACAGGGGTTAAGGTAAAAATTTATTTTCCAGACGATAATCTAAAAATATATGGGTTAAAAATGTGGAAAAAAATTATACAATACCCATTGAATGAACATATTTTGTATTTAAATCTTATATTTTATATATTTATTTATTTAATGTTTTTGGTATTAATAAAAAATTTGTATGATTTAATATTATCAAATATGACAATTGTTTCACTCCCCTCGACTTTAAAAATCCATACATTCTGCTCTTTCCATTATAACATCAAACAGTATGGGATCAACAAATAGTTAAAAAATTATAAAATCTATTATATCTTCCTAGAAAATTTATTTTTGAAAATAAACCTATCTTAGGATAGATTTGGGTGCAAACCAAAGAGGCACACCCAAAGAAGTGGCAACTATCTTCAATTATTTTCATTATATTATTTATTCCATAAACTATTTAAATTAATCTTATAACATGATTATATAATAACCGAAAAATATTTATTATAATTACATGTTTTTTTATATTTTTAGGACCATCGACCACATTCACTTTTATTAAATGTGTTTTGAAATCATCATTCATGTGTATAGTTCGCTACAACATTTTAAACTAATTATATTTTTCCCATTACCACCACTTGAGGTTTGGTATGATGATTGATATATAGTATATATATAAGTTATTTATAAGATAATTACACCTATTTTAACATTATATCATATATACCACTTTTTAATTTTCATTCAATAATGGATACAATAACATCATTCATTTGTACGATGGACTAATACCTTGTGATGCAATGTGATATGTGTTTCCCTACCACCTTACATGAATTGTATTTATGATAATGATAATGAATATAATTTATAAATAAAATATAATTATGATATTAATTACATATTTAATATTCTGAATATAAAATATATCAATTTAAATTTTTATACTGAAAACTGATAACATCTTTCATGTACTTGTGGACGACCACCTTTACAAAGTGATGTGACTCGATTTTTATAACCATGCCAAATGGATTATTTATGTTAGTGTATTTAAAAAATTAATATGGTGTAAATTATTTTATGATAATTATATAAATATATAATATTATTTAACTCATTTCCATAATGATCATTGTAAAATTGAAACATTATTCATCTGTATATATGACCTACCACCTCCATGATTATATCATGGTTAATTTTTCATAACCATATTTCATGATGTTTTTTATAAGTAATATTTGTTTAAATATATTATTATTATGTAATTATTATCTTTATGGGGATGATATATCTGTGTAATATTCTAAAGAACATGTAGTTTCACAATGAAACAATAATTAATGAAAAAGAAAATTACAACCCGAAATAATTATAATAATGAATTTTTTTTAATGAATAGAGATAAGTTGTTATGGACATATAATATTTGATATTATAAATATTAATATGGTTTTTAATTTTGTAATATCATGTTTAAAACAAATTTAAATGTGGTTTAATAAATTTTAACCTAAATGATGTGGGCGTTATGGGACTTCGTCTCAATATCCTTTCATTCAGACATAATATAATGACATTCACCTACTCTCATTTTTATGGTTTATATACTACCCCTTTCACTTAAAATATCATGATTCCAAAATAATTCATTGAATATTGTTTCAATTTGAAATATTACATCCATGGTTAGTGGAAGTTATAGTTACCAAGTGGTAATGAATTTCATAACTTAATTTCATATCATTGGGTTATATTACTTCTTCATAATCATTGAATATATAAGATTATATTTTAAATGACTATAGAGAATATTAATTTTCATATCATTTTATTTTATGTTTATTTAGAGTCAATAAAAATAATCTATTAATTTATAAATGTTTTCTTTGGTATTATGATCATTGTAAGGGTTTATTTTATAATGTCATTTTAATTGAGAATGATTATTCACGAATTTTAGTTGGAATATGTTATTTTATAATTTATAAATAATTAAATTTAATTTTCATCTATTTTGTTTAATCTTGATATTTTCTTGTATTATTACCATTTTTTGACACTTTCGAACGTAAAATTAATGATAAATGTTTTTCAATACAATCTGAATTCATTTTTCTCTTCAGTCAGAAATCTGTTTTCATACAAAACTATGATTTTTATATATTTTTTAAAAAAATTGTTTTAATCTATTAAAAAATATTTATTAAATTAATTTATAATCATTTTATAGTTTTTAAATTTTATATTCAATGAAATCATCATGTTATATTCAAAGTAGTGTTCGATTGGGTTTTATCATAAATATGAAGGGAATATTTTTTTTCATATAGACAGCATTTACTGAACATATAGCCATCATGCCCAATAATGTATTTTAATTATTACTTTTAATAATTCATAGATTATTTATAAAGAAAATTATTTTCAAAATGTTTTCTGGAGTTTTATTATGAACAAATTATTTAAAAAAATGTAAGGAAAGTCTAAAAAAGAATGTTTTTAAAATGTATTTTTTACCTCTATTCATCAATGAAAACAAACCATTATTCTTATTGTAATGTGTATATGTTTTAGTGATATCATTATTATTCTTATTCTACATGGTATATGATCATTATGGTAGATAATATTATTGACATTCGAAATTTTTTATTCAATATTGTTTCCATTAACATTTCATTGAAATGTTCAATTTCCTATGATCATTAGATTGAAAATTTCAAATAAATATTTTTATTATTTATCATGTAAATTTATATTTTATATACTCTATATAATTTCAACATATGGATTTCTATATTGAAATAATTTTTTATCTAGGTAATTATTGATGTATATGTATTCTATACTCAATATAGATGTGTTAGGACAACATTCATTTTATATGAATTAAATCAATTATTCGTTATATGAATAATTCATCAGACAAGAAATACATCATGGTCTTAGTTATGGATATCACCTTGATAAAATGGTAGTCTCTTGACAATAATATGTTGGATATATTTTGTTAAATGGGATTCTAAAAAATAGTTTTAAAATTTCATGTAGATAGAGTATAATGGTAGAGTAATAATGTATCTAGGAAACATCATGTCTAAAAATTATGTATTTCTTTCATTATGAATTCAATTATTATTAAAAATTAATTTTTTTCAATAATATCTTCATTGGATGTATTTCATTATCAGTTATTTATTAGATGGTATGTTTTTTCAGTTATCTTCCATTCCATGTTGATAATGATATATTAAAAAATGATAATCTGTTTAATTATTAAATTTCATGTGTTTTTTATTTTTAATTCTGTATTAATTATTATCCTTGATATGTTTTTATTGGTATTTTATTAATTGGTAACTAATTATCAGTTTTATTGTTACATGAATTGTTAGTTATGTTATTTACCATAAATTAATTATAATTCTCTTTGGTTCATGATTTTTACCCCTATACGCAACCCTTATTGAGTATTTTGTCACTATTATTGTGGTTTCTTTACAAAGAGACAACGATGCATAATGTCAATGATATAAGGGACTATTGTAGAGGGAATAATTTTTCCACAAATTAAAACTAGGTTGTATTTTTTTGAATTCAGTTGTAATGATGTAACAATCATTTCTTCTAAAATATTACCTAAATTTCTAAACAATATGGCCTTTTAGGATGTGAATCATTTTCTCTTATGAAAATGTAATAAAGTAGAAAAAAATCTATAAGATTTTGGTATTAGGGACTATATAATATGTATTATGGTACATGTGAAATGACAATTATTGAGGAATAATTGGGTCAATAATATTATATATATTTATTTATTAATTCAAAATATCCTTATTACCATACAAGTAAAATATAAATAGAAAAAAACACCACATCGGTTTGTGAGGTGGTAGATCAGCTTACACATGATCGAAGTTATATTTTTGACAATTGTCATAATGTTAAAATATTGGTGTGATATTATCATTATATAATTATAATAATATCAAAAATATCATATGAAAAATATATCCATTATTATATCCACCCATGAGATGTAGTGAAGGAAACTGAGTTACATCGTTTCTGGAGGAGGTAGTCCACCATACACACAAGTAATGATTAATTATCACATTTTATGTAAGTGGATACTAATATATGTAATTACCTTAATATAATAATATCTCCATAAAATTTAGATAATAATTTTATGAAATTATAATAGTTGAATATTATTTAATTGAGGTGGAATAAACAATATAACAAACACAATATTTTAATAATTTTTCATCTTCTTTAGAGATACTTGTTATGTTTACACCCAAATCCCTCATTACAGGGATTATTCATTAAATAATTACAATTTTATGATTTTTCATATTTATGGAATGTATCTATTCAAGTCATGCCTAATACAAATGGTTTTTGATGTGTGGTGTTAAGAGAATAGTGGTGGGATTATATAAGTGGGTGAGAGGACACCCCTGGAATTTCATAAAAAAATAAACTGTAACAAAATTTATTACATTTGAAAAATCTCCAAAATTGTAAATTATTATACCATTAAGAATAAAAGGTCAATATATGTCCATAAAATAGTTTTTGATCAATTTTCTTTGTCATTTACCCCTTATAATTTTAATACATTAGGTAAACCCTTTTTATCCTTAACCATGATAATTGACCAATAAATATAATTATTATTATATATAATAAACAATATATGCAACAATATTTTATAAAAGTTAATATTTTTATATTTAATATATTTTTTCTATATTTCATTAACAATAGTAGAAAATTTATTTTTAAATCCAATCCCATAGAAGTGATAGAAACGTTTTTTTCTAAACAGAAAATTTTCTAAATATTAATTTTCTTCATTTTAAAATTTAAATGAATTTGATTCCATAACATAATATTTATCAATTGATATATAACATTTATAAATTAAATTTTAAAACATTATTAAAATTAAATGGATCTTGATAATATTTTAAATAAAAATGCAGTTTTCTATAAAAATAATTTTTTTTTACCACTACTAAGTGAATTAGGCTTTAAAACATTATTAAAAATTAATAACACATTATTTTGAAATATTTATTTCAAAAATGTAGATTATTTTTAAAATATAATTTTAAAAAATAAAATAATTTTTTTTTTTTATAAAAATAAAAAAATATTGTTTTATATAAGTATTATTTTCAAAAAACAATTATTACTAAACTTTTGGTACATTTTTATCACTGAGTTTTACAAAAAATTTAAAATTATAATTAATATTATAATGGTTTTATTCCAATTTTTACCTCAATTTTAAATTGAATTATTATAGCTATATTATTTAAATAATAATATTAAAAGTATAACATGATTCTATAAAACATAGTGTTGCATGTAACACAACCTATTGATGAAATTGAATTAATTCAAAAAAACATTTCATAAAAACACAATCAGTTAAAACATAGCCCAATTAAAATTATTTTATTCTTTTGAATTCATAAGTCTTATATATATTAATTTTGATAGTTCTACATGATAACATTTTCAAGATACCATGTGGCATCCTCATGTTGGTGGTTTTTCAACAAAACATTGTCATGGTGTGTATCCTAGTTTTTAACCTATTTCTATATAAAATCCATAATAATCATGGTTTATTACTCATAATAATTAATATTCTGTGTTAGTAAGACTAATATTTTGAATATATGTGATGTATTAGGTACATACTTTCTCAATAGATATACATGGAACATATTGTGGACTTCAGAGAGGCTTAGTGGAAGTTCTAATCAATGAGCTACAAACCATAGATGATCAAGAATGCCAAAGGGACTGATATATATAGGGTATAGTTTTCCATTGATTAATCCATGAATATTTACATAAAAACCTTCTAACTAAAAATATATTCTAGATCACCACAATGATTATCTATATAAATTTTGTATCATTTTTTTACCAGACATATTTATTGTTAAATGGATATTTTAGTATAATCCATTTATATAGCCATCTCATGTTCCCATAAAATTAATTCTCCAACTTCATTCTAGCATTTTTGAGCTCTATACATCATTAGATAGAGGAATTCTTGTCGAGAAATATGAATAGTTAAGTGGAAGCTATTTTTTATATAAAAACTCATACAGAGAAAGGTGTTGATACCAATAAAAATTGAAATCTATATATTAATGTCATGACATATTCTATAAGGTATGAATTCTTCTCATTAATATACCATATAACTGAGGATGAAATGTTTCATAAAACAATTTATCCATGTAAATTCCATTTTTATAATTAAATCATATAGTATAAACTACATGAAACCACATAACAAAAACAAAAAAAACATTATAGACTAAAAATGAATGAAATATGTGGTATTTATATACATTATGGATTCTATACAAATGGAATAGTAAAATGACTGCTATAATAATAATGTGACCATTATAAGTAGGGAATTGGATAATAGAATAGTAACCTCCACTCTTAATGTATAAATTAAATTTATGTATCTTATGAATGAAAATATAATTTATTAATCTCAAAGAATAAATAAATATTTTTTAAATAATAAATTAAAAATTAATATTATTCTATAACATAAATTTTTATTTAAAATATTATTATTAATATAATGATTAAAAATAATATTTATTTTCCCCAACTATATTCACAAGTTAATATTTTATTGTATTTTGATTATCAAAATAATTTTATGATGCATTAATTAATTTTTTGAATGTGTCATAAAATCGGTTATAATATTTATATTTATATTTCCAAGTATATGATGAATTTAATTAGAAAGAAAATCACAAACATAGGAAACTATTTTCCTAAATTCGAGTGTACTTTTGAATTATTAATGTGAAAAATAGTTTTAGTTATTTATTTTTTGGATTTTTCTAAAAAAGATGAAATTTTGGTGACTAATAAAAGACATGTTTCTGAGTTATTTCACAAAAAAATGAATTATAATGTCATAGATAATTTTTGAATGAGGTAACCAACCATTATTTTGAAAAAAAATCACTATATACAAGGCATATTCACATTAACATTAACTATTCATTTTTCTGAGAATGATAATAACAAAATGAATAAAATAATAAAGACCCCCCACATATAAATACCAACCCCACCACCTCTTCTCATCTGACATACTATGAAATGTATCATCCTTATTTTATTCTCAGTTCATATAAAAAACATATTCTCCATGTTATTTCATTGAGTTTCTCACCAAAATAACATCTCAATGTTCCATTATGAGATCTCAAAGGGATGATACTGAAGAGTTAAAATCCTACCTCTTCCCAATTTAATTTCTTTTCTATTCGTATCCTTTCTTCACCTCTACTATCAAATGTAACACGATAACTCTAATATAATTTAAAAACTCTAATAATATTATTTTAATAGAATATGAATCATCAAATCCCTTCTCTTCCCCAATTATTCGGGAAATTAAAAACATCATTTTTGAGGTGTCGAATCTTCGCCATCGTCAAAGATGATATTTTATATTTCATTTTATCTTTAATGGATGGTCAGAAAAAAAATTTAGGGTTAATCCAGATTTGTAAAATTTGTATTAAAACATATTCATCTTTGGGAATGAATATATATACATGTAATATTGAATAAAAAAAATTGCTCCTAACGTTGGAAAAATGACAAAATAAACTAACATTCAATACTAAATTTTATCTAATGAATCACTCCCGATTTTGAAAACGTAATGATATATAGAAACATTTAAATTTATGGAATTGAATTAATACCATATAATTTTACATCTAGATATTTATTCTAATTGGACAAAAAATTTAATAATACAACTCAAAGGATCTAATCATTAAATCCTTTAAAAAACTCTATGAGAATAACAAAAATAATCACTATAACTCAATGAAGTTGACATAAATGATCCCAATGATGATATAATAAATTAAACAACAGTAGATGAAGTTACTGATTATTTATTGAATTAATATAATCTTATATTCTAGGATATTAAATGTAAGTGATGAATATTTTCAGACATTATGTAAGGGGTTCTCTCCGAACATCCAATTTTCAATGGGGTTACAAATTCTCACAATTTATGAAAAAGTAATTATTAATTATTATTATATTCTAATCCTACATTTTGTGTGCATGATCCAAACATATGTATCTATCTCAATTATTATTTATTTTATGGAGAAACATATGTTTTATAACGTTCTCTTCTCAATTATTTTTGATAAGCTAGCCCTATTCAAGGGAATTTCCAAATTTAATACCCATTTTCATGTTCTCTCCATAATCAATTTTAATATGACCATAGTTTTATAATATCACTATTTTTATCTAGAATAACAATGTTATTTCATTTTTTATTATAAACAATAATATATTTGTAACACCACGAGATATTATGATATATATTATTTTAAATGTTTTTTGATTTCTAGGGTTATATGGTACACAAAGACTAACTGGTGCTATACGAAACACTGTTTTAGCTTATAATATATGCAACAATATTCTTAGCTTGTGTTGCAAACAATTTCAAGTTCCATTGAAAGAATTAATTTCACACAACACTGAGTATTGATTTTGTACAATTAGTAAATGATTTATGTTTGGATTATATTATTCAGAACACCAAAGGAAGCTTTCAGTACACGTAACACTGACATGACCTGCGTTACACGCAAGAGAAACCTTACATAATAGCTTACATTGTATGCAATACCATATTTCACTAAACATCAAAACATTTTTAAATTATTATATAATTATCCATTTTTTATAATTTTAACCACATTTTAAATTTTATATTACATAAAAATATACATTAAAAGTTTTATAGAACATGATATGAGAAAGAAAATTCAATTTATTCTGATAAAAATCAATTTAAAAAAAATCATGTTTATCGCCTTTTGATGGCGCACCCATATTAAAACAATTATTTGACATGTTTATAAGTTAAATTTGAAAAAATAAACTTCTTATTTTTAATCAGGATATAAAAATTTACATCGGATTTTTTTTTATATTTTTCTGATAACTTTCATATTTTAATGAATAGTAAAAGTACATAAAATTTTATGTAAAAACAACTTTTTTCCTCAAGATAATTTACATGGTTAAAAAATAATATTTGATGGTTTTAAAGTATTAATATAATATATTTTCCATTTTAATATAATGTATTTCATTATAATTAATTTTTTATTGAATTCAAAGGTAAAATTATTTCATTCTTTTGTAATATTTTAACAATTAAATCTTATTTTATCAATAGCAGGATTAATTTTAAATTAATTACTACAACTTCAGTGTATTGAATTTTGAAAAATGGATTCCATATTTGGAATCAGTAGGTCCAAATTATTTTAATAGGATACATTAATTTCTATACATTATTAATAGTAACTTCAGTCATTATTTTATTTACCATGGTTAAAGGGTTAATCTGGTAAATAGAGTAAAAATAATATTATAAAAATATTAAATTATCCCAAAAAATGTCCTAATCATATCAGATGATACATTTACGACCTTAGGAATCCATGGGTTTATTTTTTGTCTAAATGGATCAACTTTTAAGTGAAAATGACATTTAATAATATTTAATTGAATTTTAAGGAAAATATAACTAAAACATCCATAATTTACTAAAAAAATTAATATGGGGTTATATAAGTTATATATTCAACAATAAATATTAATAATAAAGGTGAACATATTTTATACATCATGTAATTTTATTTTTAATTTTTGGACAATAAATAAATAAATTTAATTATGTCATAATGATGTTGTATTGATTACTTCATTAATAAAGAATTGAAATAAATGAATTTATAAATGTTAAAATAATGTAATTTGGTTATTTTGATTTCATACATGAATTTTATTGATGATATTAACATAATATATTTGACTTTATTACTTATTATAGAATTAATCAGGTTTTTATGAATTTTTAAAAAAATTAATGTGTCAATAGTTTCCAAAATTGAAAACTTTCATAACAAAAAACATAAAATTGATTATTAAATGATATTAAATTCATAAAAATATATGATTCATAAAAATGTATAATATAAGTCCAAATATGTCATAAATAACTCTTTTTGGGTCGTTTTACATTATATGGTAATTAAACTAACCCAAAATGTGGAAATAACATGATATCATGATAAGATTTAAAAGGGTCAAAGAAGGATAAAACCAAAAGGATAAGGATAAATAAATTTTACAAACGTGTAAAAAAAATATTGGATGATTTATATTCAACCAAAATAATATTATATTATAATTAAATACATTTTGGACCGTTTTAATCCGAATTGAAATTTATAATAAATTAATATTTTGAGAGTTTCCTAAAGCGCACATCTTCTATCATATAAAAAGGCACCAACTACCTATCTGATTTACACCATTTTGAGACTTCAATATGGTCCAAATCCTTCTCATTTATCTTTTCAACTTCCCTAGTAACATTCTAGAGTTTATGGTTTTTTCAAAATACAAACTCAATTTCCATAAGAAGAAAGTTGAAGGAGGCACGTCAAGGAAGAGGTAATATATTCTACTAATTCATTCAAATTTATTAATTCTTATACATCCTCTTATTTAATTGATTCATTACAAAGTAATAACATCAGAATCACTAATAAAATAATATGTTATTATAAATTAGAAAAACCTTATTTCATATTATTTCCATCCTATGAAAAACAAAATCTCTACACCTGCGTACGTACGGATTACCGTCGCCACACAGTGGTGTAATCTGTTTTTCACCACCACATAACGTGAATGGGTATAATAATGTAAATAATAACTATATATTTTTATTATAACATGATACTAATTATGAGAAATTATACACCATTCACTTCAATACCGTTCAACAACTATAGGAACAATATCGTCGATCATGCGTACGTACGACATACCATCTCCATGAGGCGATGAGATTCATTCTCCATGTTAACCATTCATGAATTATTATAAAGTATATATAATAAATAATAAAAATATATAGAATAATAATATTAATTTATTTATTTATATATATATATATTTCATTTAATTACTTCCATTCAATTTAATAAGGAAACAAAAATAACATTCATGCGTATATACAACGTACAGTCTCAATGAATAGTGTATTCCATTCAATTTATCTCTCTATATTATATACTTATATAATTATTATATATGATATATAAATCATGTTTCTCATTATGGGAGTATTTAATTCATTATCTATGTAAGAATATAAAGAATCACAACTCCAAACACGTATGATAAATAAAATAATTATTACTAAAAATGTTGCATTAACATGGATTTGACAATTGAATGGTTAATATAAAGTAGTGAGTGAATCATATATGATATCATAAATATTTTTGTGGTTCTGTTAGTAGTTAATTATTTGTTTAATCCCACTATACAAGTGTTTCAGACATATACTGACGAAATTGGACCTATGGTAAGGGTTATTTTTTCAATCTCATTTTTTATTCGATATTGTTTACACATAAGTATATGATGGGGATATATTTACCACTCATGTCCATGTTTTATAAAAATGTTTTCATAAACTCTTTAATATTATTCTATTCAGTTTTAATGTAATTTTTACCCATATTCACTTTTACTACATGGTATGGAAGGAATATTTATTTTGTATACCATGCGAGGTACTTTTAAACTTTTCCCATAAAACATTAAGGAGAATGTTTTTTATCTTCTACGGCATGAAAGGATTTTTATTCTTTCATAAATCAATATTTCCAAGAATATTCTTTCAATACATTTAATGTTAATTTAAAAATAACTTATTTTCTTTTAAAAATGCATGACATTTTGATAAAAGTAAACGTTTTTGAAGAAGAAATTTTATTTTCCTCAAGAACATAGTTCATGTGTTTTATCGAAATTACTTTTCCATAAAATATTATATAGGATTTTCATTCATCACTATTAGTTATCTGTTTTTATTGATTTAATGATGGAATTATTTTTATGATGTCCATTTATCTTATATGGATTTTCTTATAGTGACATGATGATTAAAAATGTCATTTTATTTCATGGGTTACGTAATGATGAATAGTTTTTGTTTAATGTAACATGTACGAATGAATTAATTATGAGATTGGTAGGACCTATATCTCCCTCCAATGCATTTGGTAAATATTTATATCTCGTTAGATATACATGACTGGAACACCTAGAAAATCTGGTTCAGTAATACATGTATGGAATGGAAAATAAACCCATTTCAGTAATGGACATTATCCATTATGATGGTCTTGGAAACAATGAATTGGATACAATTAAAAATATAATTTATGACTAATGGTTTTCCAAAATTACCCGTTTTATTCCCACTCATTTTTTCATGATTAATGTTCCTTTCTGATCTATGCATTATGTATTACCAAGATTTATTTTTTGACTCATGATATTTATGTTTAAACATTATGATCATGTTTTTACGTTCAAATTTATATGTTTTGTTTTTTCCATTTTTTCACTTATTGATAATTTAAACTCACACTATTTATTTTTTATTTTCCCTAAGATATAAAGAACGGTTTAGGAAAGAAAAAATGGGTAAGATCATTATGGAATATATTGATGATATTTCGCCGTAATTATAAGATTATGTTTCGAGTTTCCAAAGGCACTAATATAATATGGTATTTTGGAATATGTTTGTGTAATATATAAAGCATTATGTAAAATAAATGTAGTGTCATTGTATGACATTCTTGTATTTATACTGTTGGCACTAGAGTGAAGGTTTAGTCAACCTTTGGAATCTAGGATGTGAACACTTTACAGAGATCCATGGAGATATTTCTATGGTATGTCTATTGATGTCCCTAAGGGTGAGTATTAGTATTTGATAAAGTCCTATAATTATGATAATGATCATGCATAACCATGGATTAAACCTATGATGTTATAGATTTAATGTACCCCACTTGATTACATTTGTTTCCTAGTATGATTTTTTCCACTCACGCAACTCATTTTGTCTTTTAAACAATGGATTAACCCGAAGGAACCATGTAAATGATCAATTCACTAGGAAATGCAATGATTGTCCTCATAAACAACCATATGTTATGAAAAATAATATTTATATACGTACATAATATATGAATCATTCTGGACTTCCAAATGATCAAAGAAGGGAACAATATTCTATTATGTCATTCATGAGGCAACTCCCGCCTTCTATCAATGGGTCTTCTTATCCACTTTTTTCTAGACAATAGATTTGTACCGTTGATAAAATAGTTTCCATAATTCACTGTTCGTAACATGAAAACGTCATTTTGGGTTTCTATTGTTTAGAAGTTGATGTAGACCAGTGGTGGAATCTAATTTGGAATACAAGGTCACAAGATGAAATTGAATCCATGGAATGGGACGATTTTAATAACTTATTTTTCAATAAGTATATCCATCGTATTCTTGGAAAATATATGGAAAAAGCGATCCATGAACATATGTAAAAGGAATAGGAATCTATTGGTACATACGAGTTGAATTTTATAAGACATACAAGATATGATTCTGGCTTAATCATCCAACCTGAAAGTAAAGTTGATCAATTCTTTAGTGGATTAAACCATGTCATCAAAGGGAATTAGATATATGAGTCATCAGTAGCTATGAAAATATTATGTTTTGTGCAATCAATGTATAACTGGAATTTGGTGTTAAATATCCCTCTCATGGTTTTTACAAGAAATGAAATATGGAGTTCAAGGGAAAATTTAAATAAAATGGGTAAAGGAAGATAAATGATTCCTTATGCTCAATGTGTGGAAATAAGCATGGTGGAGATTGACATAAAGGGACTAAAAAATGTTTACAGTGTGGAAAATAATGTCATCAGGAATTTGATTTCCAATGTAATGAGAAAAAGTTTTTTAGTTATTTGAATGGAGAAAGTACTATAGAGAACGCACCAACACTACTTCAATGCTACATGTGCAAGGAAATGGGGAATTATGTTAACCATTGCTAAATTCCAAGCATTAATGATGATGATCGACATCAACAACCCCTTAAATCCAAAGATAATGGAAAATAATATGTGACCACTATTGGTTATGTTTATTATGATAGCGAAGTGGTTGAATTATTAAGTGTTTATGTAATGGGATTCCAATATAGTGTTATGGAATCTTATTTATAGTATTATTGAATATTAAAACATCTATGTATTAGTTTATTGTGGTTTTAAATAATTATACTGTACAAGTAACCTTAAAAGTGATTGTAATATTTTTGTAAAGCACATGATATGTGAATAAGGAAGGGACAGAGATATAATGAGATAGTTGATAGTATTAATAACCTCATGACTGATATAAAGTCAAAGTGATATCATTATTTAAGTATATAGAATTTTTGGGATTTTTTATGTGTAAAGTGTTAACTTTTGATGTCATTCATTTTTTCAATAAGGTTATATGATAATTAATGTTTAAAAAGAGTACATGATTAAGGTATTCACCTGTTTGGAATGTTAAAACCATGAATTACCAAATAATATGTGGGAGACAAATTATAAGTCATTTTAGGTCACCTCCTTCTAATGTTTTATATTTTTAGTATTTCTTCATATTGTAATGTTATCCATTTATTGTTAATATAAGTTATTTTCCATTTTATGTTGATTATATTAATCTAATATCTAACTATATAAAGACATAGACATGTTTGATTACCTGTGCTAACCATTTTGTTCAGACATAAGGAATGACCTATTATTCTATCATGTGATCTGATAATACATTACTAATGAAAAATTCAACATCATTTCTTTAAATTATAGATGAAGTGTAAATTATTCAAGGAAAATATAAATATGATATTGTACCGATATAAAGTAAGTATTTCATCTCATGTTCTTTATCAATATGAAAAGGATCTTGAAACGAAAAATGATATCCTACTACATTATTATCTGATGAATCAGATGATCCATTAAATCATCACATATTTATGGCTTTCTGGTAGTTAACATTCCACATACCTTATTCTCAATCACTATCCATTTGAACATTATGGGCATATTTCTCTTTCATATATATGTTTTCACTTACCACCTATGTTATCCTATGTGGAAACCCAATGATGAGTTACATTGAGTAACCATTATGTTTCTAACATCTCATTTTAAAATTATGTTGTAGTATTTCATTTTATAATGTGGGTTTCTATAAAAGAAACATTCTTGTAGTATACCATTTATATCCCCGACGAATGTCGAGGGAGAAATTCTTTTTTAGGGGGTAGAATGTAACACCCTCAAGATTATATGAGATATAATATTTTTATTTTCTTTGATGTCTTGTTTTATAAGATACACAAAGATTAGATTGCACTATAAGCAACACTGTATTATCTTACAGTATATGAAACAATATTATTGGCTTGTGTTGGACACAATTTCACATTCTTTTGATAAAATTGATTTCAGAAAATAGTGTTTATAGATTCTGTTCAATGTATAAATGATCTATGTTTGGATTATGTTATATGCTACACCAAAGGAAGCTTTCACTACACGCAATATTTACTTGTCTTGTGTTACACGCAAGAGTGACCTTCCTCGATAACATACATTGTACACAATACCATGTTTCACTAAAGAATGATATTTTGTTAAAACATTATATAACTAGTCTTTAAAAATAGAATTTACCATATTTTAAATTTTATATAACATTATCATTTATCATGAAAATTTTCTAAAACATGATATGTGAAAAATTCAATTTTTACGGATAAAAGATGTATTTTATGATGAAAAATGTAGTTTTTCCACCTTTTCATGGTGTACCAATTTTAAATATATTTTTTTGACATGTTTATAAGGTAAATTTTAAAAAATAAAATTCTTCATTTCAATAAGAATATAAAAATTTACTTGGGATAAATTTTTGATATTTTTCTGATGATTTCCTATTTTGATGAATAGTAAAAATACGTTAAATTTTAATTAAAAACCACATTTTTCATCGAGATAATTTATATGGTTAAATTATAATATTTAATATTTTAAAAGTATAAATACAATATATTTTTTAGATTTTGTATAATGTATGACATTAGAATTAACATTATATAGAATTCATAAGTAAAAATATTTCAATCTATTGTAATGTTTTAACTTTTAAAACATGTTTTCTCAACAATGAGATTAATTTTAAAAGAATTACTGCATCATCAATATTTTTAAGTTAGAAAAATAAATTCCATGATTGAAATTATAAGGTAATGATTATGTTAATATCATACTTTTACTTTTAATAATTATTAATAGTAACAACAGTAATTATATTATTTACCAGGGTTAAAAGATAAATCTTGTTAATAAAGGTAAAAAATAATATTATAATAATATTAAATTAACCTTACATGTGTTATATCCTTATTAGATGATACATGTCTGGCCAATGGAATCCTTGGGTCGATTTTGGGACCCCATGGAGCCACTTTTATATTGAAAGGATATTTAATTGCTTTTCATTTAATGTTAGGGGAAATATAACCTAAACATACATTTTTAATAAAAAAAATTATATGGGGTTATATATATGATATCTTAGACTATAAATTTTAATTAGAAAACTAAAAATATTTTATACATCATGATATTTTATTTTTAATTTTTTTATGTTAAATAAATAAATTTAATTATGACATATGGTTGTTGTAGTGATTAATTAATTAATAAAGGATTCAAATAAATGAATTTATAAATATTAAAAAAATGTAATTTGGAAATTTTTATTTCCTACAGAAATTTTCTAGATTATACTCTCATAATATAATTGATTTAATGCCTTATTTTTAATGAATGATGATGTTATTAAATTTTAAAACATTCAAGTATGAATAGTGTCTAAAATTGACACAATTCATAACTGAAAATTGATAATAGGTTATTAAATGATATTAAATTCCTAAAAATAAACTATTCTTCCAAATGGTTTATATAATTCCAAATATTTCACAAATAACTTTTTTGGGTCATTTTACATGATATGGTAATTATATAAACCCCCAATGTGTAAATAACATGATATCAAGATAATATTAAAAAGGTTAAAAGAATGGTAAAATCAAAAGGATAAGGATAAAAATATTTAAAAGCATGTAAAAAACTATTGGATGAGGGTTATATGAACCAAAATCTTCTTACGTTAGATTTAGATATTTTTGGGACTATTTTAAGTCGAAATTGCTTTTATAATAAATTAATATTTTGGGAGTTTCCTAAAACTCATCTTTCCTCTCTTATAAAAGAAAACCTCCTACCTCTATTCTTCACATCATTTTGAGCCTTCATGATTAACAAAAAACTACCTATTTCACTTATCAATGTCACTAGTTACATTATAGAGGTTTAGGTATTCTCAAAAGACCAACTCTAGTGCCCTAAGAGAAATTTGAAGAAGGCATGTCAAGAAAGATATAATCTCTTCTACCGATTCATTCAAATTTATTTATACTTCTACTTCATAATCTTTAATTGTTTCATCATAATATAATAACATCAGTATCACTTATATACATATATATTATTATAAATTTGAAAACCCCTGATTTCATCTTTTATCCATCCTATAAAAAATGAAATCACCACGCGTGCGTACGTACACATTGCCTTCTCCACGTTGTGGTGCAATCTGTTTATCTACAACACCTTACATGGATTGGTATAATGGTGGATATAATAACTATATATTATTATTATAACATGATACTTATTCTGATATATTATAAACCATCCACTTCAATATCGTTCATCAACATTGGGAACAATATCGTCGCTCGTGCGTACGTATGGCTTACTGTCTCAACAATGTGTTGAGATTCATTCTCCATGTTCACCATTCAAAAATTAATATAATGTATATATAATTAATAATAATGAATTATATTAAAGACAAAATCTATTGTATTTATTTATACATATGAGTTTTCTATTTACTTACTACCTTTCAATTTAATAAGGAAACAAGAACTGTGTTCAGGCGTACGTAAGGCCTACAATCTTTGTGAATGGTGTATTCCATTGAATTTATCTATCTATTATATGTATTTATATAATGAATATATATGATATATAACTCATGATTCACATTATGGAACTAATTAAATCATTATTTGTGTAATAATATTAGGAATAAGAAGTCCAATCATTTATGATACATAAATTATTATTACCCAAAACACTGGCTTAACATTGAATTGAAAAATAAATTGGTAATATAATGTTTTGAGTGAATAATATATGATATAATATATATTATTATGGTTATTTTAATAGTTAAAAATATTTTTTTAACCACTATACAGGAGTTTCAGACATGTATGGAAAAAATGGACCTAAAGTTGGGGATAATTTTTCAATCTCATTTTTTATCTGAGATGTATTATACATAAGTATATGTTGGGGTTACATTTATCATACATTTCCATGTTTTCTAAAAACGTTTTCATAAAATATTTACTATTATTCTATGTATGAATAATTTCATTTTCACCTCAATTGAGTTTAACTATATTTTATGTAATGAATGATTACTTTATTTTCCATAAGTGTTAATTTTTTACTTTTCCAGAAAAATTATGAGGGGAATGTTTTTTTGACTTATTTGCATGAAAATATTTTTATTCATTCATAAATAATTGTTTCCATGATTCTTCATTCACATGTTTTCAATTTTATTTTCAATTAACTTATTTAATTTTAAAATTTCATGACATTTTGAGAAAAGAAAACGTTTTTTTATGAAAAAATTATATTTTCCTTAAGAACAGAGTTCAAGTGTTTTATAAAACTTAATTTTCCATATATAATGAAATAATGATATGATTCTAACCCTATTAGTTCATTTTTTTAATGAAATAATGATGGAATTATTTTTATGATGTTCCTTTATCTTATATGTAATATGTTATGATGACATGATGTTTAAGAATCCCATATTATTTCATGTGTTATGATATG
This sequence comes from Viscum album, assembly GCA_963277665.1. NCBI lineage: Eukaryota > Viridiplantae > Streptophyta > Magnoliopsida > Santalales > Viscaceae > Viscum > Viscum album. The sequence goes on along the minus strand of OY728134.1, from coordinate 1,311,895,876 downwards.
ATGAATGATTTATGTTTTGTGGAACATGTAAGAATGATTTAATTACGATATTGTAGGGACCTATATCTACCTTTAATGCATTGGGTAATGATTTATATCTCATGAGATATACATCACCAGAACGACATGTAAATCAGTTAGAGAAATACATGGCTAGAATGGAATGTAAACATGGTTCAGTAGTTGACTTTTTCCACAATGATGGTCTTGGAAACTGGGAGTTGGCTACTGTGGAAAACATATTATCTAATTAATGTATTTCCATAATTCCATGTTTTATTCCTACACTATTTTATCATGATTAATGTTATTTTATGATCTATGCCTTACGTACTACCATGATTTATTTCATGACTCATGATTTTGATGCTTAAACATTATGTTCATGTTTTATTTTAAAATTTATATGGTTTGTTTTCTTTTCTCCATGTTTTTTACTGAGAAATTTAGCTCAATATTTTTATGTTATATTTTCCAAAGGATATAAATAATGTTTTTAGGTAGTAAAACAAAAGGGAATTTTCTTTATAGGAGTTGTTGAAGATCTTTCACCATTATTAGAATATAATATTCTGAGTTTCCAAAGACAGTAAAATAATACGATATTTGGGAATATATTTGTGTGACATATTATGTATTATGGGAAAGAAATGTAATGTATATGTATATTTTTCTTGGGTCTCCACAATTTTCTTTTGTCTACACTAATAAAAATTTTATATTTTCACTTAAACCACACCAAAGAGAATCATTTCTAATGTTTCTTAAACATGAATTTACTTGTTTCCATGAACATTTGACAACATTTATCTGTATATATTCTTATTTTTCGTTATTAATTTCCATGTAATAAATTAATCGATTATTTCATGTACTCATTTATTATAGGACAATTTTTTTATTCCTTATTACATAACTATGATACTCATTTAATTCTAGAGGTATCCCTTATTTAAATTCCCAATGTTTGATTATTCACGTGGAAAAAATATGAATGAACACATCATGATGGGTTGTCTAAGATATCTCCACAATGTATTGGGTAATGTTTAGTCTCATGAGATGCCATGTTGATATAGGTTTAATCCCAAATCCTTTAATTGATTTTTTCACCAATGTGATATTGTCTTGGAAATTATCCATGAATCATCTTTATGGCATGTTATAGGTTTCTTCCACATTTTTATATTGAACTCATTATATGATCCCATTATTTATATTATGTGATTCTATATTATTATTTATCTTCCAAACCTTTTGATAGCGTCATGTTTTTATTCTTACCCATGTTCTTTTCCTGATTCCTATGATTATTACCTTGTTGGGATTTTTAGCTCATCCAATTTTTCATGTTTTACCATGGATATACTATGAATATGTAAGATTACAAAGGATATAATGATCCCATAATGGGATTTAAATATGATTTTTGTTGTTATGGTAACATGATTTTTAATTATTTACTTAATATTCAAAATAAACTTGAATTTAGGATTCCATGCTTGTTATTGATAGATAATTATGCATAAAATCATGTAATTGTATATTTAAAATGATTGGATTGATATAAATTTTATCAGGGAATGGTTTAGTAATTTTTGGAGATTAGGAATTGAATGTATTAAGTTGAAACCCTACGTATAATTATAATAACATGGATAACATAGGGTGAAACTTAGGGAACCACATTATAGTACAAGTTTTGCATTTAAAAATTTATCTTTTTATTTTTTATGTTTCATATTAATATTAATATTCAATATTTATTAAATCCCCATTGGTTGTACTATCATTTTCATAGATAATTGATATAAATTTGAGATCATGTATTTTCAATAAATGTGATATTAAATGTGATGATTGATCTACTGATACACCAACTCTGATGTTAATAAGTGCTAAATCCATCATGAAAATAGATTCTCAACTATATCTATATATGAATAATAAATTGAAGTCCCTCCTCCACCTAAGATGGTTGTTGTGGCCATCAAATACATTACATAATAGTTACCTCCTATCATTAGTGTATTTTTTGTCTTGCTCATAATTTAACAATGGATTAAATCAATTGAAAATATTATCTATCTTCTCATTTTTATAGAATAAGAGAAATTTTTTCTAGTTATCTATCATTATGATGGGGAAATTGTCAATGGTGGAAACTTATCAAAACAAAATATTCAATGATGAAAATTATTTCATTGAATGAGAATAATTTGGGAAGACATTTTTCAATTAATATTTTCACCAATTATTATTTCTTAAGATCAAATGTGTGTTCCTCAATCTGAAGAAATTTTAAGATGAGTCTATCAGGGTGTACTAGGAATCTATTACAAGGATTACATGATACACATCTGTTTATGTCATGAATGCTGAATGTATGGTTGATCACATATTTAGTGGAATGAAGGAGAGTTTATGAAAATCATTAGAGATTCTAGAATTTAAAATCTATAAGGAGTCCATATGTTATTCAATTAATTATTTAATGGAGATCAAAATATCATAGTGGTATCGTGGGCCCAAAGATATATATAGTAAAATTTAGTTTAATATGAGATGAAAATCATAAAAACCTAATATTAAAAATAAAACCCACTTTCCCATGTTTGAAAAGTGTGAGAAGAATGATCCATGAAACACTTTAAAGGGAAAAAAGATATGCTTAAAATGTAGATGATAAGGGAATATAGGTAATTAATAGTGATGGGATTTGAAGAGTACAACTAAGGTGGATGAAGAAATGAAGGTTTATATCATCACCCAACCTATAGTATTGTGATTCTGATCTATGGAAAATTGGAATTATGAAATTAAGTTTCTTAATCAATGGTTTTCTAGAAGAAAAAAAACCTCCAAGGAAACATGGAAGGGAATATGTGATCACTACTACTGAGGAAGAACCCAAATATGATGTGGTGATTGGTATTCTAGTAAATCATTCATGAATTGTGAACATAGTATTTGATTCTTATTCTACATATTATTTCATTTTATGGATGTTGAGTACAACGGCTCCAATACCACCTCAAAATATAGAGGATGTGTTATATGTGATAACAACAAATTGGGATATTATTACATCCAAAATATATAACTCTTCAATGATTAGTGTTTATGGGTTGAACCTCCCAATGAATCTTGTCATATTTTATTTGGTCATGTTTGATGCAATGTTAGGAATAGATCAGTTATCATTATATAATGCCAACATCTACATTCAAGAATGGGATATCAATCTTCACATCCCAAGAAATCCTCAATTATGTAAAACGTTATGGTGGAGGAAAAATCGCATTCAGAATTATCATATCAATTGTTGATATTATTTCCATATGACAAAGCATATCATTCTAAAAAAATTGATTAAATGTATATAATCATTCTCAAATACAATCCCATATTGGCAGACCATATTGTATTGTGCCCTGAATAATTTCATGAGCTTGCTCCTAACTAGTGGTTATTTTTTAAATTGTAAATATACCTGGATCTACACCTACATAAGATAAAACTTATAGGATGGCCACTACTTAGTTGGAATAAATAAATAAGATTTTAACTGAATATATTTAAAAGGGTTCCATATAACAGAGTACTACACTATGGGTTGTGCAAGTCATCTTCATTAATAAAAAGGATGGATTAATGTTCCTCTATATTGATTATTGTAAGCACAATAAAATCATGATAAAGAATAGGTAAACCTTACCATAGATAAATTACTTATTCTATCAACAACACATGGTTATATATATATATCTATAAGGTGGACCTTCAGTAATGATATTACTATTTAAATGTGATGACAGATGATATTCCCAACACTACCCAATAAATATATTATGGTAACTATGAGTTCATAGTGATCCCTATTAGAAATAGTAATTCTCTGTAAATTTTCATGGTGTTAATGAATGGATTCATTCGTGTTTACCATGAAAAAATTGGTTTATCTTTAATGATGATATTATGATATAATCCAAAATCAAGAGGAGTAAGATTATTGTATGAATATGATGTGAATGACATTAAGAAGGGATAAATAATATGAAACATATAGTAAATGTGTGTCCTGTAAGAGGATAAACCAATATTGGGTCATTATATCACCAACAATGGAATATATATAGTCCCTTATAAAACAACGACTTTAGAGGAGTGGTACATGCTAAAATTTGTAATGTATATCCTTATTTTTAATTCCTTATTTGAGTATTATAATCGTTTTTGAATAATTTCATTTTACATTAAAAGATTTCTATCTATCATAAAATAAAACATGGTAATGTATGTGTTGAATGATGAATGTAAGGAATGATTTGAGGATATAATGAAGAGGCATACCACTGCACCTATTCTCACAGAAGAAACAAGTGAATACGGTTTTGATATATATAGTGATCCTTCAAGAAATTTATCATTCCATCTACTAATTAAAAATTTCAATGTGATTTCCTACACCTCATAGATGTTTAATATCAATGGGTATAGCTAATCAACACCTGATCTAGAGCAACTAGCTATGATTTTTTATTCGATAATCTAGTGAAACTACCTCTATGGTTATAATTGTGAAACATAATCCTATCCTACGATCCAAAAGTATATATTTTTATAATTATTTATTAGTATACAAAAAAATAAATTGTTATAACTAATCATGAATAAAATTGAAATATTTATTGAGAAAGGAATTAAAATGTATTTGATTATATTAGAATAGAAGAACATCATACTCTATCAATGATGTAGATTATAAGAGACATTATTTGAATTAAAATGCAATGGATAGATCTGAAAATAATAATGATAGGGAGTACATCCTTCGTTTCCCAAAAGACGTAACAACCCTATATCCAAAGGAATTCCAAGGGGGGAAAGGGATGATTTTGAGCTATAAAGTAATGTGAATGAAATAAATGAATGGAATCTACATGAGATACAAATATCTGAAGATGTTGTGATTTAGAATGAAATTATCTTTATGTGCCATCATTACTTAAGATAAATAGGAAACTGCTATATAATGCAGAGAGATCGGCTTCCTCCATCCCTCCTAGAATTACTAATATGTATCTTGATCTTGAAGAACAGTTTTTTTGGGAAAATATAAAAAAGATATTGAAAAGTATATTTTAAAGTGATGTTTATGTCAAATCGTTAATGTGTAGTGGTGGAAGTCCAGAGGGATGATAAAAACATTTCCAATACCCACATAGAAATGGGAAAATGATAATATTGATGTTTCCAATGGTCTCCCAAAAACAGCAAAAGGAAATAATGTGATATGGGATGTGTTAGATCGAATAATCAAGACGCCCCGCTTTAATGCTATTTTTTAATATTTATCACCTTAATAACCTTTAATGATACCAGAGAATTTGGTTTCTCATGTCTATAAACAATACATTTTCAACACATTATAATTAACAAGGTCTATTTTGGTATTATCCATTAAATGAAACCAAAAATAATTTTGTGATAAATTATAATTATAAATGAAAACACATACTAATTTAAAATAATATATTGATTTTATAAATAAAGGAACCTTATTTTAAAACTATGAATCCATAATTTTATATAGGTCATACATTATCTCCATGTATACTAATATGTCATTATGGTTCATAAAGATTATTTTAATTGACCAAAAATAACCACTAGAGAATCAAAAATCGGGTATATAAAGGAGTAATGTTTTATAATAGGCAATTATTGAGTGAATATTCAATCAAATAATTAGTTGTTTTTTCAAATAGGTACATCTATATAAGAAACATGTACACTAGTTCAATTCAGAAAAAGATGAATTTTAATGTTAATAACACAATCTCTTACATACCAAAACATGAAAATGTTTCCAATACATATTCACATCCTAAGGTTAATTGATAATGTTTTATAATCCTTGTTCCCAATGTTATATATAAAATATCACTAATACCAACTATAATGTTAGAACATTTCACAATTTAATATAACATATTTTTAGATGAATATTCAATATATTCTTAGTATATATTCCCAAAAACCATAAAAGTTTTGTATCATTGTATAATATTTATATAATGTTCTAATTTCATGGATGAACTTCAAATGTATCCCACATTGTTATTTAAATTTATTACAATTCATTTTCACAAAATACTTAAATCATTCATTATGACACAGGGAAGGGAAACATACGAAAGTGTGTGGTCGGATTATTAGCAATGGTAATCGGGGGAGATATCATTATATTATCATATGAAACCATTAGAGGATAATAATTGTTTGATATGATGAAAAAAATACCATGTTCATAAAGAGTTTTCATTTTTCTTGAACATTAGACATGACATAAATAATTACCATTCCAATGGATAGGATTCATAAGAGTGTGAAATCATCTGAATTTTTGAACTATATATTCTTGTAATAATAGTGGGGCACCACAAAAATTATAAAAATGATATCATTTTTTCCAGGATAAATAAAAATACCACAATAATTTATCGATCAGGCCTCATTTCATTTTCCCCATTTTTGAAGAATCCCATCCGTCTCTATCCAATTATGGATCAATCCCATATTCCTTCTTCCTATTGGAGAATCATGCCCGATGACATTTTTTTTTCCATTGTTCTCATGATATATAAATAATTACCAAATAAATTTTTAGGGAATGTAAGAACCAAAATCAAAAAATGAAAAAAATATTTACATGTTCCCAAATATCATAAAATATTCACTATATAAGAACCTAATTAAATAAATGGGATTTATGAATCATTTACTATTTCAGAACCCATGAAATGAAATTGGATTCCTAAGCATTATATCCAAGAATAACCTAAATGAAATAAATTGGTTTCAAAAAAATATATTCATCATAATCATGAAGGTAGTTCGTAGAGCCCTATAGCACCACGACCGGTGCAATGCATCTTCTCTATAAAGCATCCACAAATAAAGGAGTCAAGAGGCTTCACGAACCGCTTTGATGATTGTGAAGCCAACGCGAAGGAAGGAGGAAGAAGGCATCACAATCCACATTGACATTTGTGAAGCCCTTACCAAGGAAAGAGGAAGGAGGCCCCATGAACATATTTTACATATGTGAAGATTCCACAGAGCAAGGAGGTGGGAGGCTACATGGTTACAACAAAGTGTCATTTGTCCTAGCATAAAAGAATCATTGCATCAAATATCCTCTTTCCTATAAATATCGGTCTCCCCTTGAGCTCAAAGGACAGATCCTCCGACCTTTCACCCTCTTAGATCTCAAATTGTGAATTACATTCTGCTCAATGAAACAATAAGTTTCTAAAAGTAATTTAGCATTGTAAAGCTCCTTTCAAATTATGTAAGATCAACCCCTCATGAGATAGGGAATCCCTTCGCAGAGCCCATAGGTCTCTACGATGGATGGGGATCCCCAATGGTTATAGATTTTTCATGAAGTACTTATGCTTTGAGAAGTAACCTCCATGCACATGTACACCATATGCTAACAGAGGGTCAATGTGCTTCGGGAAGCACATTGCACCATAATGTTATGCTTCACAAAGCATCTTTATTTGTGAATCACTACTACAATAAATCCTTCACACATCATGACTTACCTTCTTTATCCACTTACACCCTATACCTAGGCTAGAACAATTCACATCGTGAATAATACCCCTTCGTGACTCCCCTCCACTACATGAAGCACTAGAGCATCACGAGGACTCTTCATGTAAACCCCTTTTCTCTACAACACCATTTCCCGTACGAAACTCCATGATTGTACAAAGTAATATTAATGTTCCTTGGGTGTTGTTTGATGTTTCATTTCTTCACCTCGTGATTTTTTTCATAGTCTCACTAACGACTATTGATTATTCAAATATCCATGCTAGCATGTAACCTTAAATGGATCACTCCACAACACCCCATCATCACATCATTGAGGATGACTTCCCTTCCCCATGGGTTGGAGGGTATCTGTTATGTTAGTCTTAGGGGTGCGGATTGAACCCACCTCGTTTGAGCAGCAGGACATTAAACTTACATGTGCCATCATACTCAACTCGTGATTTTAAACTTTGACCTCACCCATTTCATCGTATGTGTGGTGCTCTGGTTAGAACATTCTCTATGACCACTCTTCTCCAAGGGAGTGAGATCTTCCTCACATGGAATGAGATCCTCTATGATGGAGCAGCACCTGTCCATGAGTAAGTGAAACCATATTAGTGTTAGACCGTAGTATTTCTTATAGGACAAAGCACCCCTACTCCTCCTTTCATCTTCAATGCAATGCTCTGGGAGGGAGGGATGTGCACTAGAACCCTCCTCTCTACCATGATAAATCCCTCTACCATTTGGATTTGTTCTAGCGGGCCTCCACAGTGGAGAAAATCCCATTCTCTATATACCTGGGATGCTAACCACACGTAAGCCTTTGTTTCGACTTTAGGGTACTCCACACATAATCCCTTGTTTCCTCATTGGGCCGCAAACCATTCATAAGCCCCACTCCACATCTCATGGACGCACCCTTCATAAAATGATTGTTAGGTATCTACTGCATATTCTTTCTCACAATGATCATGAATCATGTGGTCTTAGAGTAAGCATCCACCATGACATCCTCTCTAGTCCTCCTTATCTTGTTAGTCCCAAACCATTCCGAACTACATGGACTTTGATCTTTCCCATGGAAAGGTACGTAGAATGCCTCAATGAGGTTCAATCCCACCATTAATTGGTCCCTACCCACTTCACATTGGTTTTAACCATCCTAGACTATGTGTACATTGATCCCTACCAAGGAAAGATACGTATGAATCCTCCAAGAGCCTCAATCCCAAAATCCATTGGTCCTGACCCACTTTACATCGGTTCCAACCATCTTTAACTACGTGGACTTTGATCCCTGTTAATCCATGGTACGTAGGAAGCATCGAAGAGGATCAATTCCAAAATTTATTATTCCCGGACCACATCACGTAAGTGCACCAATCCATTCCAAACTACGCGTACTTTTATCCTTGCCAAGGCGAGGTACGTTGGAAGCTTCCCCGAGTTTCAAGCTCAACACCCATTGGGTCCGACCATATTCATTTCGGTCCCCACCATCCTAAAATATGTGTAATTTGATCCTTACCAAGGAAAGGTACATAGGAAGCCTCCAAGAGGTTCAACACCAACATCCAGTAGTCTCGGACCACTTCAATTTCAGTGCACCAATCCACTCCAAACTACAAGAACTTTGATCCATGGAAAGTTGTGGTACGTAGGAAGGCTCCATGAGGTTCAAGCCCAACACCCATCAGGTGCGACCATCGTTACATTAGTCACCACCATTCTGAACTACAGGTACATTGATCCTTGTGAAGGAAAGGTACTTAAGAAGCCTCTCTAAGTATCAATACTAACACCCATCGGGTCCGACCATCTTCACGTCGGTCCCAAAAATTCCTAACAATGTGGACTTTGATCCTTTCCAAGTCTTGGTACGTAGGAATCCTTCATGAGATTCTCACCAAACACCATTGGTCTCGACCACTTCATGTCATTTCGCCAATACACCATTCTGAACTAAGCAGACATTGATCCTTCTCTCCAAGGATGGGTACGTAGGAAGTGTCCTTGAGGTTAAATCGCAATACCATCTGGGTCCGATGTAATGTCCCGTAAATTTCAAGGAAATTTTTTTCTTAATTTTCTATGGAATTTTACAAGAATGTAGTTTCTGAAGGCACGTGATTCCGAGGCCCGGTGTGCCCGGAATCATTTTTCGAAGTTTGGCTCAGGTACATTCAGTGAACGAACGAGCAGGTTTCTCTAACTTTTAAACCAGTTCCCGGAATCGAATTCTGAGGGCAACGATGGAATCACAGCGCCGGAATTTTCTTATAAACGCCTCTTCCGGAGTTGCGTTTGATCAGGTGTGGTTCTAATTTTTGGGCTTAAGTTAATAAATAAAATAATGTGGTACGACAAACTTAACATTATTTCACTTAAGCCGCTTAAAATCCACTTGATGCTGCTTAAGTTTAGTTAAAGCAGATATGGTACAATTCAAAATATCCTACCCTCTTGGTAGGATATGTTTGAGTTAGGTCCCGCAAAAGCCCCACCGTTTCTTTTCCCCTAAGTAACGCACCCGCAAAAACCCTTTTTAAATAAAAGTCAACTGGGGCGTTTCCTTAAACAATTAAACACTCCTATTAATTGGGCGGTTTATTCGTTGAAATTAATTCTATGAATTAATTTTGTCCTTTTCTTAACACGCCTTCGTTTTGTTGGCATGTTAATAAAATAATGCCAACACACCTTCTTTTTGGAATGTTGTGTAAAACCTTTGGAGAATCTCTAAAGATCTTCCTCCTTTTTCGCGAAGAACGCAATGAAAGCAAAGAACGCGAAGAACGCGAAGAATGACAGCCTTCGACGAAAGGCGACGAAGAATGCCAAACCCTCGGAGATCGACGACGTGGCGCCGCATTCCGCGACACCAACGATTCTCCTCCTGCGACATTCTTGTGCGACGTTCCTTCTTCTACGACAAATCTCTGAACATTTTCTTGAGGTAGGAGTTATAATATCTTTTAATTCTTTGGTGGTTTTTATCCTCAACATGGATTTATTTATTATAATTAAATTTGTGTGTTTCCTTTAAACCTTGGAGATCGTCGACGCGATGCCCTTCTGCAACGCGACAGTCACCTCCTACCGTGACGGTCAATTCTGCGATGAACTCACATCCGACAGCGACGGTGAGGTAGGGGTTTTATTTGAGAACAATCATTATTCCCATGGTTGTTTCTTTTAAAAAAAAGAACCCGGATCAAAGTTCAATTATAATTCTATTAAAATTGTGCCTTGCTTATTATTCATGTGTTGAATATTTATTCCCGATTGTTATCACCTAACCCGGAGGGTGCGGGCCAAACAAACACGGCCCGACAACCATCCGCAGTTTTCCGTCGATGGGCGGATTGGCGGACGATGAAAAACGGGGCCCTAGGGGCGTTTTGAGGGCCTGACAGTGAAGTATGGGACCTGGGAGGAACTACGGCGTAGACAGAAGTGGATTCGGACCACCTGAGCAACTCTGGTGGCCCGCGGAATCCACCGGTGGCGCGGGCGCCGGCATGGCGGCACCGGTGGCCGGCGGCAGCGGCGGCCAACCAGACCCGCGACCATGTGGGTCTGGTGACACACGAGACGTGGCAAATCCATGTCCGCTGACCAAGCACGGCCCCACGCGGGGCCGCGGCGCTTCATCTTGCGAGGGCAGCGCCCCGCAGCTTCTTCGCTCCGCCGCCCGGTCGAGCTGAGCCGGGTCTGGTCGCGCCAACCTGGTCGGACAAGGACCCAGGTCCGGTCGACCCAGTTCGGGCCGACCCAGGGGGGACGGGCCAGGTCGGTCCTGGCCCAGACCCCCCGTTTTCAGACTGTTTTGGTTTTTCACCAATATCTTGGGCTATGGACCTCCCTTTGACGTACCATCAGCAGTGATGCGATCCTTGGATCGAGACGGTCGTTTATGTATAATACATTCAATGTTTTAGAATACTTTGGGTTTGGTCGGGTTGGTTCGTCCACAAAACCAATCGGGCCCTCGGAGCCGAAACACTCATAACATGAGCTCCGGACGTCCGATTGAAGTGGCGTCGACATTGATGGATTCCTCTTAGTGAGACGGTCCTTTTGGATTACTATTCTTAAGGTTTGGATGCAGTTGGAGTACGGAAGGGTTGGTTTTGACTTAAAAACCATCCAGGCCCTCGGAATGAAAAAATCAATAACTTCCAGACCGGGCGTCCGTTTGACGCGCTGTATGTTGCGTTGAGTTCCTGTTAACGATACGGAACTTTTGGATACAACAACTTCAGACTTCATGTTAGTTGATGTATCAGCCCCTCAGCTCGTGGAGCGGACCCTCCCGAACGAGCTTGCTGTGTGCGGAAACCCTAGTGCTGGCTGCGTTTGCGATGATGAAGATTGCTGGTCTAGTATCCTATGTGGGTCCCAGCTTAGATGATTCAGTGCTGGTCTTTTATCCTATGTGGGTCCCAACATAGATGAATTAATGAAGACTGCTGGTCTTGTATCCTATGTGGGTCCTATCATAGATGAGTCGATGAAGACTACTGGCCTTGTATCTTATGTGGGTCTCAGCTTAGATGATTCAGTGCTGGTCTTGTATCCTATGTGGGACCCAACATAGATGAATCGATGAAGACTGCTGGTCTTGTATCCTATGTGGGTCCTAGCTTAGATGATTCAGTGCTGGTCTTGTATCCTATGTGGGGCCCAGCATAGATGATTCAGTGCTGGTCTTGTATCATATGTGGGTCCCAACATAGATGAATCGATGAAGACAAATGGTCTTGTATTCTATGTGGCTCACAGCTTAGATGATTCAGTGATGGTCTTTTATCCTATGTGGGTCCCAGCATAGATGAATCAACGAAGACTGCTGGTCTTGTATCCTATGTGGGTCCCAGCATAGATGATGCAGTGCTGGTCTTGAATCCTATGTGGGTCATAGCTTAGATGATTCAGTATCTATATCTGATCATCTCTTTCACCTTTTTGATGATGTATACCTGTGTGAGATGAGTCTTGACTTTCAACCCTTATCATCAAGATGATTGGGTTGTTCTTTCCTGTGTGGACTGAGTTGTGCTTTCCTGTGCAGACTGAGTTGTGTTTTCCTTTGTGGACTGGTTATGTTTTTCTTGTGTGGACTGGGTTGCACTTGGGCTCAGATGTTGGAGCCGCTCTGGGATTGATAACTTAGGTACATGTTTGGGAATATACCTAAGTAGTGTTGGATGTTACTTCGTGATTGTATCTTTCATTTGTGGATTGTCATTTGTGGATTTTGGGAGACCTTTGGGGGTATCAAGGTCCCTACTGAGTAACTTATAATCACCCCTTCACGGGCTATGCCCGCACTACATTGTGTTGGTTTCAGACGACAGACAGCACCGATCATGGTCGATGATTACGGAGCAGGACGATACCTGGAGGTGGACCACTGGGTGGGGTGTACTCAGAGCAGACAGCTGGACCGAGGAGCTGTGGAGGATATCTGTACTCACCCTTCAGGTGGGACTTCCAGAGGATGGCTCGACGCTGCGGCTTTTTCTTTCAGTTTTTCCCTTTCAGTTGTACTTTACAACTGTGCTTGTATTTCTGCCCCCCTCTACTTTCCGCACTTACTATTGTACCCAGTTTTTTTCTAGTGTTTACTTCTTCTGCTTGCTTGCTCTGTGGTCTATGTTTACTTTACAGAGGCAATTCCTTTCCTGTTTACCGGGATTTACGCCTTGGTGCTAGTCCCCAGCCCCTGACCTATGGAAGGCGAGCTTGGGGTAGTCACGGCACGGGCCCCGAGGACAGGTCGAGACAATTGGTATCAGAGGGGTTTGGTTCTACCGAAGAACATTGGACTATGATCTTTTTCTATGTGAAGCAATAGTGTTTAGCGTATTGAGTGTGTTTATCAGTCCAGGGAGTCTAGTGTTGGTGTGGCGGCCAATGTATCCGTACACCAGGACCCTGACTTCTGATTTCCTACTTAATGCATGAAAACATTTATTGCATGTGTGATTCAAGTTTTCTTTGTGATTACTTGTATCAGCTCACCAGGTATACTGTTCTGACCACGGCACACCTATTTCTTTTTCAGGATGGCCCCAAGACGGCAGCCAGCTAGGGTTCCGAGAGTTGAGAGTGACGACAGCCCGCCGAGCGACGAGGCCTCTGTGCAGGGCTCTTTGACAGATGAGGCACCGACGGTACCTCTACCCACCGAGCCACCGATGCTTCCAGCCCCAGTCGCTAATGATGCACGTCACCTTAGTGCAATGCATGAGTTCCAGCACCAGTGACCGCCCAGGTTCCGCGGGGAGACGGATCCCCAGGAAGTCGAGGACTGGCTGGAAGCATTGGTGTGAGTTTTCTGGTTAGTGAGGGCACCAGCAGACCTCATGGTGATCCTCGCAGCGACCCTCCTGCACGCGGCAGCAGGCAGATGGTGGATCTAGATTCTCCAGGTGCACGACGAGACATATCTCCTCTAGACGGACATTCAGAGTATCTTCCGCTCCAAGTTCGTCCCAGCCACCCTCCATGTAGTGCACATCCAAGAGCTACTACAGCTATGGCAGGGCAGCATGACAGTGGCCCAGTACTCGGCGAGATTTACTGATCTGTTGCGCTACTCCACAGATATGGTACGGGACCCATTATTCCGGGCTTGGACCTTCGAGCAGGGATGGAGTCATGAGATCAGTGCTTCGATGAACTCCCTCAACATTCTGACACAGGAAGACGTGTTGGTGAGAGCCCTTCTAGTAGAGTGTTTTCTCGCCGAGCAGGCTCCAGTGACAGGGCCCTCCACAGGATGGCCCGTAGCAGGGTCTTCTGTATCTGGCAGTAGACAGGTGGTGCAGAGGTCCAAACGGGCTAGACCATCAGATAGGTAGTCTCAGGATGAATATTTTGTTGTGCAGGGCACACGAAGGAGAGCCAGATACATGAGGGGCATGCATTGCTACGCATGAGACGGGCAAGGTCATATGGCTCGAGACTGCCCGACTCGTCTTACAGATGAGAAGCAGGTGGTAGAGGGACCTCCCAGACAGAGGTTCGACCATGGTGGTCTGCAGGGTGTAGGCAGGCGAGGCAGAGGAGCTGGCCGAGCAGTAGGTGGTGGACGACGCTTCAAGGTGTTGCCACCAACACCACCAGGAGGACCACCCCGACCGCAAGGGAGTTGGTGGACATGGGAGAGCTCAGCTTCAGGCAACTGGGGCCTTCGATCATGGAGCTCTGGGAGCATATGGATAGGAGCGGAACTAGTGGATACGTCTTTTGTACTTCTAGTTCCTCGTTGTTGTTGTGTAGTTTCTTTGTATCATGAGATGCAATAATTAAATAGACATACCTTTGTGATGTTTTCTTTCATGTCCTCTTTTGTTTTGTTAATAAGTGGTTCTAGTTTAGACTTTTGACTTGACCCTCACTTGTGATACATCTACTAGAGGGGACCCAGTTAACACACACAGATGCCGACAGTGTGACTCAACCCTTGGAGGCGAGAGTAACAGTTGGATCTCTTGGTAGTAGCGTCAAGACCTTACGACGTCATCCTTGGTATGGATTAGTATCATCCATGTCAGGATTGACTGTATTAGTCAAAGAAATTGACTCATCCAGGGGATGTGACCAGATTCCTCATATTGGAAAAGAAGAAATCTTAACAGCTCTTGTGGGATCGGAGATGGTCCAGGCCACGACAGAGAAGGTTCAGGTCATCCAGGAGCGGATGAGGACAGCTCAGAACCGGTAGAAGTCTTATGATGATAGGAGGAGGAGGCCACTGCAGTTCGAGGATGGCGACCACGTTTCCCTACGGGTCTTACCTCGACATGAGTTACAGAGATTTGTCCAAGGTGGCATGTTGTCTCCACACTTTATCGGAACATTCCAGGTCCTCAGTTGGATTTGGAAGGTGACTTATCGTCTGGCCCTACCACTCCAGTTGCAACGGGTGCATGACGTCTTCCACGTATCTCAGCGGAGGAGATACGTGCATGACCCGATGAAAATCTTTGACCATGGGGAGCTGGTCTTTGATGATGAAGCGACTTTTGCAGAGGTCCCAGTGGAGCTCGAGGATCGACAGAAGCGTGTCATACATGGATGATCGATTCCTCAAGTGCGCTTCAGATGGCAGCTCGGGAACCACCAGGAGAGCACTTGGGAGCAGGAGGCTCAGATGCGTGCTCAGTACCGCCTTTGTATCCCTATGTTTGTGGTGAATTTTTATGGGGACGTAAAGCCCTATGGTGGGAGTAATGTAATGTCCTGTAAATTTCAAGGACATTTGTTTCTTAATTCTCTTTGGATGTTTACAAGAACGCAGTTTCTGAAGGCACGTGATTCCAAGGCCCGGTGTGCCAGGAATCATTTTTCCAAGATTGGCTTGGGTACGTTCAGTGAACGAACGAGCGGGTTTCTCTAACTTTTAAACCGTTTCCCAGAATCGAATTCTAAGGGCACTGATGGAATCGCAGCGCCGATATTTTCTTAGAAACGCCTCTTCCAGAGTTGCTTTTGCTTGGGTGTGGTTTTTAATTTTTGGGCATAAGTTAAGAAATAAAATAATGTGGTATGACAAACATTATTTTATTTCACTTAACCCTATTAAAATCCACTTAAAGCTACTTAAGCTGAGTTAAAGCGGATAGGGTACAATTCAAAATATCCTACCCTCTTGGTAGGATATTTGTGATGTGGGGTGCACATGAGCCCCACCGTTTCTTTTCCCCAAAGTAACGCACCCGCGAAAACCCTTTTTAAATAAAAGTCAACTGGGGCGTTTCCATAAACAAATAAACGCTCCTATTAATTGGGTAGTTTATTCGTTGAAATTAATTATATGAATTAATTTTGTTCATTTCTTAACACACTTTCGTTTTGTTGGCATGTTAATAAAATAAGGCCAACACACCTTCTTTTTGGAATGTTATGTTAAACCATTGGAAAATCTCTAAAGATCTTCCTCCTTCTTCACGAAGAACTCGAAGAACGCGAAGAACGGCAGCCTTTGATGAGAAGCGAAGAAGAACGCCAAACCATCGGAGATTGAGGACATGACGCCACGTTCCGCGACACCAACAATTCTCCTCTTGCGACGTTCTTCTACGACATTCCTTCTACTGCGACAAATCTCCGAACATATGCTTGAGGTAGGAGTTATAATATCTTTTAATTCCATTGTGATTTTTAACCTCAACATGGATTTATTTGTTATAATTAAATCCATTTGTTTCCTTTAGACCTCGGAGATCATCGATGTGATGCCCTTCCGCGACGTGACAATCACCTCCTACCGCGACGGTCAATTCCGCGACGAAGTCGCATCTGACAGCGACGGCGAGGTAGGAGTTCTATTTGAGAACAATATTTATTCCCAAGGTTTTTTCTTTTAATACAAATAACATGGATCAAAGTTCAATTTTAATTCTATTAAAATTGTGCCTTTCTTGTTATTCATGTGTTTAATATTTATTCCTGATTGTTACCACCTAACGCGGAGGGTGCGGGCCAAAAAAACAAGGACCGACAACCCTCCGCAGTTTTCTGTTGATGCGCGGATTGGCGAACGATGAAAAACGGGGCCGCAGTGGCGTTTTGAGGGCCTAACAGTGAAGAATGGGACCCAGGAGGAACTACGGCGCAAACAGAAGTGGATTCGGACCACCAGAGAAACTCCGGTGGCACGCAGAATCCACCGGCGGCACAGCCGGATGGAGCCGAGGTGGCTGAAGCCGCGGCGGCGGCGGCCAACCAGACCCGCGACCGCACGGGTCCGGTGACATAGGGGACGTGGCAATGCTGCATCGGCTGACAAAGCGCGGTGCCACGAGGGGTCGCGGCGCTTCATCCCGCGGGGGCAGCGCCCCGCGGCTTCCTCCACATAGCCACTCGATCGAGCCGAGCCGGACCGACCCGCCGGGCCGGGTCGCGCCCAGGCCGGGCCGGGTCGTGCCGACCGGGTCGACCCAGGGGGACGGGTCGGGTCGGTCTGGGCCCAGACCCCCCGCTTTCAGACTCTTTTGGGTTTTCACCAATATATTGGGCTACGGGCCTCCGTTTGACGTACTGTCAGCGTCGATGTGATCCTTGGATTGGGACGGTCGTTTCAGTATATTACACTAAAGGTTTCAGAATACTTTGGGTTCGGCCGGGTTGGTTCGTCCACAAAACCAACCGGGCCCTCAGAGTGGAAATGCTGATAACATGAGCTCCGGACGTCCGACTGACGTTCCGTCGAATTTTATGGATTCCTCTTAGCGAGACGGACATTTTGGTTTACTCTGCTCAATGTTTGTATGTAGTTGGTGTATGGACAGGTAGGTTTGGACTTAAAAACCAACCAGGCCCCTAGAACGAAAAAACCAATAACTTCCAGACCGGGCGTCCGTTTGACGCGCCGTCTGTTGCGTTGAGTTCTTGTTAATGATACAGAACCTTTGGATACAAAAAATTTGGACTTCATGTCAGTTGATGTATCAGCCCCTCGGCTTGTGGAGCGGACCCTCCTGAACGAGCTTGATGTGTGCGGGAACCCTAGAGCTGGCTGCATTTGCGACGATGAAGACTGCTGGTCTTGTATCCTATGTGGTTCCTAGCTTAGATGATTCAGTGCTGGTCTTGTATCCTATGTGGGTCCCAGCATAGATGAATCGATGAAGACTGCTGGACTTGTATCCTATGTGGGTCCCAGCATAGATGAATCGATGAAGACTGCATGCCTTGTATCCTATGTGGGTCCCAACATAGATGATTCAGTGCTGGTCTTGTATCCTATGTGGGTCCCAGAATAGATGAATCAATGAAGACTGCTTGTCATTTATCCTATGTGGGTCCTAGCTTAGATTATTCAGTGCTGGTCTTGTATCCTATGTGGGTCCCAGCTTAGATGATCTAGTGCTGGTCTTGTATCCTATGTGGGTCCCAGCATAGATGAATCGATGAAGACTTCTAGTCTTGTATCCAATGTGGGTCCCATCTTAGATGAATCAGTGCTGGTCTTGTATCCTATGTGGGTCCCAGCATAGATGAATCAACAAAGCCTGCTGGTCTTGTATCCTATGTGGGTCCCAGCTTAGATGATTCAGTGCTGGTCTTGTATCCTATGTGGGTCTAAAATTAGATTATTCAGTATCTATATCTAATAATATCTTTCACTTTTTCGATGATGTATACCTGTGTGAGCTGAGTCTTGACTTTCAACCCTTCTGATCAAGATGATTGGGTTTTGCTTTCCTGTATGGACTGAGTTGTGCTTTCCTGTGTGGATTGTGTTGTATTTTCCTTTGTGGACTGGGTATGTTTTTCTTGTGTGGACTGGGTTGCACTGGGGCTCGGATGTTGGAGCTGATCTGTGATTGATAACTTAGGTACATGTATGGGCATATACCTAAGTAGTGTTGTATGTTACTTCGTGATTGTGTCTTTCCTTTGTGGATTATCCTTTGTGGATTCTGGGAGACCTTCGAGGGTCTCGGGGTCTCTACTGAGTAGCTTATACTCACCCCTGCACGGGCTATGCCCGCACTACGTTGTGTTGGTTGCAGACGACAGACAGCGCCGATCGTGGTCAAGGTCTGCGGAGCAGGACGGTATCTGGAGGTGGACCACTGGGCGGGGTGTACTCAGAGCGGACGGCTGGACCAAGGAGCTGTGGAGGCTATCTGTACACACCCTTCAGGTGCGACTTCCAGAGGATGGCACGACACTGCGGATTTTTCTTTCAGTTGCTATTTTTCCCCTTTCAGTTGTACTTTATAGTTGGGCTTGTATTTCCGGCCCACTTTACTTTCCACACATACTGTTGTACCCAGTTTTCTTCTAGTGTTTACTTCTTCTTCTTGCTTGCTCTCTGGTGTATGTTTACTTTACGAAGGCAATGCCTTCCCTGTTTACCGGGATTTATGCCTTGGTGCTAGTCGCCAGCCCCTGGCCTATGGAAGGCATGCTTGGGGTAGTCACGGCACGGGCCCCGAGGATGGGTCGTGAAAATTGGTATCAGAGGGTTTCGGTTCTACTGCATAACTTTGGACTCTGATCTTTTTCTATGTGAAGCAATAGTTTTTAGCGTATTGAGGGTTGTTATTAGTCTAGGGTGTCCACTGTTGGTACGGCCGCCGAAGTATCCGTACACCAGGACTCCGACATCTGATTTCCGACTTAATGCACAAAAACATTGATTGCATGCATGTTTCATGTTTTCTTTGTGATAACTTGTTTCAGCTCACAAAGTATAATGTTATAACCGTGGCGAACCTGTTTCTTTTTCAGGATGGCCCCACGACGGCAGCCAACTAGGGTTCCGGGAGTTGAGCGTGATGATAGCCCGCCGAGCGACGAGGCCTTTGTGCAGGGCCCTTTGACAGCTGAGGCACCGGCGGTACCTCTACCCTCCGAGCCACTGATGCTTCCAGCCGCAGCCGCTGACAATGCACATCGCCATAGTGCACTGCATGAGTTCCAGTGTCAGCGACCGCCTAGGTTCCGTAGGGAGACAGACCCCCAGGCAGCCGAGGACTGGCTGGAGGCAGTGGTGCGTGTTTTCTGGTTAGTGAGGACACCAGCAGACCTCATGTTGATCCTCGCAGCAAGCCTCCTGCACGCGGCAGCAAGAAGATGGTGGAGCTTGATGCTCTAGGTACACGATGAGACATCTCTCCTCTGGACGGACTTTGAGAGCATCTTCTGCTCTGAGTTCGTCCCAGCCACCTTCTGTGCGATGCGCATCCAAGAGCTACTATAGCTACGGCAGGGCAGCATGACAGTGGCCCAGTACTCGGCGAGATTTACTGATCTCTCGCGCTACTCCCCATATATGGTATGGGACCCATTCTTCCGGGCTCGGACCTTCGAGCAGGGACTGAGGCATGAGATTAGGGCGTCGATGATCTCCCTCAACATTCCGACGCATGCAGAGGTGTTGGAGAGAGCCTTTCTAGTGGAGTGTTTTCTCACCGAGCAGGCCCTAGTGACAAGGCCCTCCGCAGGATTACCCGTAGAAGGGTATTCTGCAGCTGGCAGTAGACAGGTGACACAGAGGTCCAAACAGGCCAGACCATTAGATAGGCTGTCTCAGGATGATGATTCGGTTGTGCGGGGAACATGAAGGAGAGCCAGCTACATGAGGGGCAGGCATTGGAACGCATGCGACGGGCAAGGTCGCATGGCTTGAGACTGCCCGACTTGTCTTACAGATGAGCAGCAGGTGGTATAGGGTCCTCCCAGATAGAGGTTCAACTATGGTGGTCCGCAGCGTGTAGGCGGGCGAGGCAGAGGAGCTGGACGAGCAGCAGGTGGTGGACGACGCTTTGAGGTGTTGCCACCAGCACCACCACCATCAGGAGGTCCACCCTGACCGCATGGAGTTGGTGGACATGGGAGAGCTCAGCTTTAGGCAGCTGAGGCCTTCGATCATGGAGCTCTGGGAGCAGATGGACAGGAGAAGAACTAGTGGATACGTCTTTTGTACTTCTAGTTCCTTGTTGCTATTGTGTAGTGTCTTTGTATTATGAGCTGCAATAATAAAAGACGCATACCTTTGTGATGTTTTCATTCCTGTCCACTTTTGTGTTGTTTCTAAGAGGTTCCAGTTTAGAATGTTGACATGACCCTCACTTGTGAGACATTTACTGGAGGAGAACCAGTTACCACACACTGATGCCGACAGTGTGACTCAACCCTTGGAGGCAAGAGTAACGGTTGGATCTCTTGGTAGTAGCGTCGAGGCCTTATTTCATCATCCTTGGTATGGATTAGTATCATCCATGTCAGGATTGACTGTATTAGGCAAAAAAAGTGGTTCATCCATGGGATGTGACCAGATTCCTCATATCGGCAAAGAAGAAATCTTAACAACTCTTGTGGGACCGGAGATGGTCCAGGCCACGACAGAGAAGGTCCAGGTCATCCAGGAGCAGATGAGGACAGCTCAGAACTGGTAGAAGTCTTATGATGATCAGAGGTGGAGGCCAATGGAGTTCAAGGATGGCGACCACGTTTCCCTAAGGGTCTTACCTCGACATGAGTTACGGAGATTTGGTCGAGGCGGCATGTTGTCTCCACACTTTATCGGAACATTCCAGGTCCTCAGATGGATTGGCAAGGTGACTTATCGCCTTGGTCTACCACCCCAGTTGCAACGGGTCCACGATGTCTTCCATGTATCTCAGCTGAGGAGATACGTGCATGACCTGACGCTAATATCTGACCATGGGGAGCTGGTCTTTGATGATGGGGTGACTTTTGTGAAGGTCCTAGTGGAGATTGAGGATCGACAGAAGTAGGTCCTACGTGGACTATCGATTCCTCAAGTGTGCTTCAGATGGAAGCTCGGGAACCTCCAGGAGAGCACTTGGGAGCGGGATGCTCAGATGCGTGCTCAGTACCACCTTTGTATCCCAATGTTTGTGGTGAAGCTTTACGGGGACGTAAAGCCCTGTGGTGGAAGTAATGTAAATTCCTGTAAATTTCAAGGAAATTTTTTTCTCAATTTTCTTTGGAATTTTACAAGAACGCAGTTTCTGACAGCAGGTGATTCTGAGGCCCGGTGTGCCTGAAATCATATTTTGAAGTTTGGCATGGGTATGTTCAGTGAACGAACGAGCGGGTTTTTTAAACTTTTAAACCATTTCCCGAAATCGAATTCTGATTGCACCGATGGAATTGCAGCACTGGTATTTTCTTAGAAACGCCTCTTCCGGAGTTGCGTTTTCTCGGGTGTGGTTTTTAATTTTTGGGCTTAAGTTAAGAAATAAAATAATGTGGTACGACAAACTTTATTTTATTTCACTTAAGCCGCTTAAAATCAACTTAATGCTGCTTAAGCTGAGTTAAAGCAGATAGGGTACAATTCAAAATATCATACCCTCTTAATAGGTTATTTTTGAGGTGGGGCCCGCACGAGCCCCACCGTTTCTTTTCCCCTAAATAACGCACCCGTGAAAACCCTTTTTAAATAAAAGTCAACTGGTGTGTTTCCATAAACAATTAAACGCTCCTATTAATTGGGCATTTTATTCGTTGAAATTAAATCTATGAATTAATTTCCTTCATTTCTTAACACGCTTTCATTTTGATGGCATGTTAATAAAATAAGGCCAACACGCCTTCTTTTTGGAATGTTGTGTTAAACCTTTGGAGAATCTCTAAGGATCTTCCTCCTTATTTGTGAAGAACGCGAAGAACGCGATGAACGCCAGCCTTTGACAAAAGACGATGAAGAATGCCGAACCCTCAGAGATCAACGATGTGACGCCGCGTTCTGCGACACCAACGATTCTCCTCCTGCGACGTTCTTCTGCGACGTTCCTTCTTCTGCGACAAATCTCCGAACATCTGCTTGAGGTAGGAGTTATAATATCTTTTAATTCCATTGTGGTTTTTATCCTCAACATGGATTTATTTGTTATAATTAAATCTGTGTGTTTCCTTTAATCCTCGGAGATCGTCGACGTGATGCCCTTCCGCGCAACGACAATCACATCTTACCGCGACGGTCAATTCCGCGACGAACTCGCATCCGACGACGATGGTGATGTAGGGGTTTTATTTGAGAACAATATTTATTCCCATGGTTGTTTCTTTTAAAACAAAGAACCCTGATCAAAGTTCAATTTTAATTCTAGTAAAATTGTTCTTTGCTTGTTATTCATGTGTTGAATATTTATTCCCGATTGTTATCAACTAACGCGGAGGGTGCGGGCCAAACAAACACGGCCCGACAACCCTCTGCAGTTTTCCGTTGATGCGCGGATTGGCAGACGATGACAAATGGGGCCGCAGTGGCATTTTGAGGGCCTAGATATGAAGAATGGGACCCGATAGGAACTACGGCGTATACGTAAGTGGATTCGGACCACCGGAGCAACTCCGGTGGCCCGCGGAATCCACCGGCGGTGGCGGCGCCCCGGCGCGCCGCCGGATGGAGCCGCCGCGGTTGAAGCTGCGGTCGTGGCGACCAACTAGACCCGTGACCGTGCGGGTCTGGTGAAACACGGGATGCGGCAAAGCCGCGTCTGCTGACCAAGTGCAGCCCCACGCGGGGCCGCAACGCTTCATCCCGCGGGGGCAGCGCCCCGTGGCTTCCTCCGCTCGGCCGCTCGGTCGAGCCGAGTCGGGCTGACCCTCTGGGCCGGGTCGCGCCCAGGCCAGGCCGGGCCGCCTGGTCTGGCCGAGTCGCGCCAACCAGGTCGGACCCGGACCCAGGTCGGGTCAACCATGTTCGGGCCGACCCTGGGGGGGATGGGCCGGGTCGTTCCGGGCCCAGACCCCCCGTTTTCGGACTCTTTTGTTTTTCGCCCATATCATGGGATATGGACCTCTGTTTAACGTACCGTCAGCGGCAATGAGATCCTTGGTTCGGGACTGTCATTTCGGTATATTACACTCAAGGTTTCAGAATACTTTGGGTACGGCCGGGTTGGTTCGTCCACGAAACCAACCGGGGCCTTGGAGCAGAAACGCTCATAACTTGAGCTCCGGACATCCGATTGATGTGCCGTCGACTTTGATGGATTCCACTTAGTGAGACAGACCTTTTGGTTTACTCTTCTAAAGGTTTGGATGTTGTTGGAGTATGGACAGGTTGGTTTTGACTTAAAAACCAACCGGGCCCCTTGAACGAAAAAACCAATAACATCCAGACCGGGCGTCCGTTTGACGCGCCGTCTGTTGCATTGAGTTCCTGTTAAAAATACAGATCATACGGATACAACAAATTCAGACTTCATGTCAGTTGATGTATCAGCCCCTCGGCTCGTGGAGTGGAACCTCCCGAACGAGCATGCTGTGTGCAGGAACCCTAGAGCTGGCTGCCTTTGCGACGATGAAGACTGCTGGTCTTGTATCCTATGTGGGTCACAGATTAGATGATTCAGTGCTGGTCTTGTATCCTATGTGGATCCCAGCATAGATGAATCGATGATGACTGATGGTCTTGTTTTCTATGTGGGTCCCAATATAGATGAATCGATGAGGACTGATGGCCTTGTATCGTATGTGAGTCCCAGCTTAGATGATTCAATGATAGTCTTGTATCCTATGTGGGTCCCAGCATAGATGAATCGATGAAGACTGCTGGTCTTGTATCCTATGTGGTTCGCACCTTAGATGATTCAGTGCTGGTCTTGTATCTTAGGTGGGTCCCAGCTTAGATGATTCAGTGCTGTTCCTGTATCCTATGTGGGTCCCAACATAGATGAATTAATGAAGACTGCTGGTCTTGTATACTATGTGGGTCCCAGATTAGATGATTCAGTGTTGGTCTTGTATATTATGTGGGTCCCAGCATAGATGAATCAACAAATACTGTTTGTCTTGTATCTTATGTGGGTCCCATCATAGATGATTTAGTGCTAGTCGTGTATCCTATGTGGGTCCCATCTTAGATGATTCAGTATCTATATCTGATCATCTCTTTCTCCTTTTCGATGATGTATACCTGTGTGAGCTGAGTCTTGACTTTCAACCCTTATCATCAAGATGATTGGGTTGTGCTTTTCTGTGTGGACTGAGTTGTGATTTCCTGTGTGAACTGAGTTGTGTTTTCCTTTGTGGACTGGGTATGTTTTTCCTATGTGGACTGGGTTGCACTTGGGCTCGGATGTTGGAGCTGATCTGAGATTGATAACTTAGGTACATGTATGGGTATATACCTAAGTAGTGTTGGATGTTACTTCATGATTGTATCATTCCTTTGTGGATTATTATTTTTGGATTCTGGGATACCTTCGGGGGTCTTGGGGTCCCTACTGAGTAGCTTATACTCACCCCTGCACGGGCTATGCTCGCACTACGTTGTGTTGGTTGCAGATGACAGACAACGCTGATCGTGGTCGAGGTTTGCGGAGTAGGACGGTACCTGGAGGTGGACCACTGGGCGGGGTGTACTCGGAGCGGACTGCTGGACCGAGGAGCTATGGAGGCTATTTGTACTCACCCTTTAGGTGGGACTTCCAGAGGACGGCTCGACGCTGTGGCTTTTTCTTTCAGTTGCTGTTTTTCCCCTTTCAGTTATACTTTACAGTTGGGCTTGTATTTCCGGCCCCCTTTACATTCCGCACATACTGTTGTACCCAGTTTTCTTCTAGTGTTTACTTCTTCTTCTTGCTTACTCTATGGTGTATGTTTACTTTACAAAGGCAATGCCTTCCCTGTTTACCAGGATTTACATCTTGGTGCTAGTCGCCAGCCCCTGGCCTATGGAAGGCGGGCTTGGGGTAGTCATGGCACGGGCCCCGAGGATAGGTCATGACATCCGACCTCTTTCACATCAGTTCCCACCATCCCATATGAACTACATGGGTTTGATCCATGTCTCCTATGTAGGGTACGTAAAAAGGCCCCAAGAGGATCGACCCCGTCTAGTGGTAAGCCATTACATTCCCCAATTAGAGGAAAGTCGTTGATGTCCCCATAGTCGGGACTCACATTTGTGGTCTGACCCCATTTGTCAGAGAAACGTGGGATTCTAACCACGCATAAGCCCTATTATATCGTCGGGTAGTTGTCCTCTACACACACCCCGATTCTATACCACAATCTTGAACTACACATAAATTGATTCTCTACCATGGTGATATGTATGATGTATTTTCAAGGATTAATCCCAACATCACTGATGTCCTTACAACAATTCCATCTCATTATCTATTAATTTCTCTAAAACATGTATATCCATTCTGATAATTACCTGTGCCACCAAATCCTGATAGGATCATGTCACCAAATCTCTTTCTGCTCCTGACAACAATCGGGTAATTAACTACGAGTTTTCCCCAACATCGTTGTTCCCTTCGGGAATTGAACCTAGCTGATCCTCTCTAATTAGTGTTCTAATCAGTATGATCCATCTCCACTAGACGTTAAACTCGCTGCATAGCCCATGTTAATCATGGGAATCTAAGGAAAACCTCAGTTATATCATCATGGCATATAATTCCCTGCACTCAATGTGGGATTCCTTGGGATTTCATGACCTCATGAAACACTATCATAAGTAGAAGAAAATAGATGTGCTAGTGTTCCAGCGTCCAGACATGTCAGTGATGTCTAGCATGACTACTCTCTCAACCAAATGATGCTTCCCTATTAAGACTCCTTAGAATGTCGTGATAGAACCAGTGTAATTAACTTGTGTCCATGATGACATGGAACTGGGAAGAGTTTCCCAAACAAAGTCTTAATCTATGATGGAGACTCAAACCGGGTGACGAGTTTTGAGGAGTAATCCACATAATAATGAACCGAAATCCCATCATCCCATTTCGATAAAGGAACAAATTTCTCTGAATAAGATATGGATTCCCCCGGACATTGGACCGAAGTAATGAAGGGCAACATCTGTGCATCCTACCTCAAAAGTTGGATGGATGTGTGCCCCAAAAAAAGTGTCGCAAATAGAAACGGTCAAGCCGATGTGAAGCCGGACAACAGCAGTGATAGTGAGGGTGATTGGCACCGAGTTTCCAACAATGGGTCCCAAAAGTATGACGAATGTATGGATCACAAGATGTAAACCCATTCCCAGGGTATAATCTGTGCATGCTTGAATCATCCTGATCCTATAGATGCGGATACATTAGACTCTACTACTTCTCCATCATCATCTCATCCATCTTCTTCCCGGAAGAGAATGCATTTGCAGCGTAAGGGAAGACAAAGTCCCCCATCGAAGCCATCGACATCTGGTACTCTCGGAGAATCGATGCCCTAGATATGGATATTCCTCCTAGAATCCACCTAGTAGTGGATGAATCTTTAAGTGACAGTAAAGGGTATGCCTCGGTTATCACTCTAGAGCTAGTAAACCCCTACATCATTTCTAAGGGAAAGGACCGCCAGGAAAATCCTACCAATGTTCTTAGCTGTCGTCAGTGTCGGTGGAGCCATGTCACAATGAGAATTCATAGTTCCTCAGTTAGTATTTCCATCAAGGATTTGAATGATACCAAAACCTAATAGTAGGAAAAGAATAGAGCTTAGAACGCGCATCCTTCCCATGTGATGTCATCAGGTCCGCCGTCACTGTCATTTTTGTTGCTTGATCATGCAGAGTGACCTTGACCGCACCGTGATCAGCGGTTCTCTGCTACAGACTGGTCTCAATCGTCAAGCCCCCATTTATTAGTCACTCCACAGGCTTCGACTAGTGAGAAATGGTATATTACCAGCACCGTCCATTTAGTGGTCCAGCAAATAGGACTCGCCATGCCACCTGTCATAGAGGGACACCCTATAAGTAGATGTTCACACCATGAACAAAAGTATGATGTCCTTAATCATATTTACAACATTCCATCAAGGTTTTCCATCCATGAGGCCCTTCTCCTATAAATAGATATGAGTTATGCTCTTGCTGAGGATTTAAGAAGACCCCTCCAGTTCGAGAAAAAGTTAGAAGTTGCAGAAACATTCTATGTTAAGGAAGTCGAGCATGTTGAATGACAAGCCATCATCATGTTTCTTGAAGAAGATGAAGGTTATCCCATACCGGGGCACATCTTCCCACTATATATCACTGGCCATTTTAATGGTACATAGGTTCTTCACTATATTTTCTACATTGCATCTCGGATCAACCTAACCCCGAATTAGACACTATGAAAAATGAGGTTGTCCGAGAATTATCTGATTCCCTCTGGCCTAAAAATTCAAGGATATGATAGAAAGGAACAAAAAACAGACGAGAATATATTACTAAAGACCCAATTCAGTTTCCTAGATTCTAGCACTGATTTCATTTTGGCATCTCAGGATACTGGCTAAAATGCGTTGATCAGAAGTCTATGGATCCACCTACATGCGGTAGTTCCTTCATCGTACCACCAGTCACTCAACTACTCCCTTAATTGTTGAGTGGGCGTACATGAACGTGATTCATCTCCATTTCCCTCTTATAAATACCACTACCTGGATTCCAACTAATACAAAATCATGGAATAATAGATCCATGCTAGCAAAGTTGAGCCCGTTATGGCTTCCAACGACCCGTGGACAGATCTGGACAATGCCAACGTCTTTCCAATTCATCAGTTGGAGGCTATAACCCTCAATATGGGTAAATGATTCATTGTTTATGGAATGAATTGGTATAATGTTCCCAATTATAGGTGATACCAGAATATCACCTCGTATTCTTATATTAATCAGGCACCAGTGATCCTAGAGATCTTGACTACAATAATGTATCAGGATGTATGCCCCATTGAGACCATAATATGCCATACCTGGTTGTTCCACTGGGTTGGGATAAATCAGATCAAGCCCACACGTCACCATTGATTCTATATCTTTATGTGTGTCCCCTTGGGCCGAAGACCATATTGTATTGGATAGAGAAATTTCATTGTCATGGTTTTGGCAGCATGGGAGTCCTTCAATGTGGTGTCTAAAGTGGCTTAGGCTGGCACCCGTCTCCCATCGGGATCGGCCAACTGAACCTCAGTGTAAATTCATCCCACTGAATATACATCCTCTATAAATAATGAAGAGGATTTAGAGAATTCACCCCCTCCATTGAAGAGGGTGTCTCTACCAAGGTTGATAAACGAGGGATGTAAATCTAGGTGGTGAGATAAATCTGAAACATAGGTTGATCATTTCCTCTATGTCTCTCAAGGAGAAAAAACAGTATGTGGATTTCTGAAAGAATATTCGTGATGTATTTTCCTAGAGTTACGATGATATTTTGGGACTAAATCCTCAAATATCATTCCTCCACCATGGTCTTCTAGAAAATCATTGTGGGTTTAAGCAGCCTCCCAGAACGATGAACCCTTCCCATGGTTCCCTTGTCGAGACCATTGTTGATAATATCATCATAGTAAATTTCATCAAGGAGGTATAGTACCCCAGATGTTTAGCCAACATCATTATTATCAAGAAGAAGAATGGACATATCAAATTCTGCATCGACATCCACAATATCTACTGTCACTATCTTAATAATGGCTTTAACCTTCTTATGACGGAATTGTTGATCAATGCTATTATTTGGTTCCAAGCCATCACATTCATGGATGGATACAAATCATACAACCAGATCTTTATAGCCCCAAAATATGAGGAGTCTACAACCTTCAGGGCACCGAAAGGTACATTATGATACCATGTAATGACATTTGGTTTAAAGAATGCAGGTACACCTACCAGTGTGACATGCATCACATATTTAAGCTAATCCCTGAGAAATTGGTGGAGTGCTACGTGGATGATCTTGTTGTCAAATATCTCCATCATCAGGACCATTTCAAAGATCCTGAAAAAATGTTTGGATTCCTCCGTTATCATCACCTGAATAAGAACCCATTAAAGTGTGCCTTTGAGGTCACCTCCAGAAAGATTCTCTGCTTCATTGTTAGATATAGAGGCATTGAGATTGACCTAGAGAAGACAAGGCCATCAGTCAGATGTCTCCCTTGAGAAAAATTCAGTAGTATCGAGGTTTCCAATGACACATAGCCTATATAGGCTGATTCATTGGGAATCTGGATGGAATGTATAAGTACTTTTCTTTGCTCATGAATAAAGGAACCGCCTATCAACGGAATGAGGAATGTCAGGCCACATTTGGGGAAATCAATAATTATATTCTCTGGCTTCTGGTCTTGATGCCACCTATCACCAAAATGTTGCTGATCGTTTATGTAACAATCCTTGAAGGATATCTTGGTTCCCTTCTCACCCAGAAGAACAATGAGGGAATATAGAATAGTTTCTACTACCTCATCTGCATGCTCCTTGATATGGAGACTGGATACTCCCCCATCGAGAAGAGCTGCCTTGAATTTCTATTCATAGTACAAAATATGCGGCCTTTCCACCAGCATCATGAGGTACAGTTAGTGTCATGAGTTGACCGATTGAGGTACATCCAGATCCAGCCCCTGCTAAAAGGCCATCTGGTTTAGTGGACAGAAATCGTTCAGCAGTTCGACATCATGTTTGTTCTTTATAAAGCTATCAAGGTTCAAGCATTGGATGAATTACTTTTCACCCATCCTACTCATAAATACCAATCCATGGAACATTATTTTCTTGATGATGCCATTCTCTCATTATTTTAGGCCATCCAATGTGGGAAAATTCACTTTGATGGTGCTTCTTAGAGACCCCCCCAGAAATAGGCTTGATGACCCCTTGCTCAATAGGGTAGGTCTGGGTATCGTCTTTAATACCCCAAAGCTAGTCATCCTTCCTTATTCATTCCTATTATCAGAGGTGTGTACCAATAATGATGCAGAGTATCAGTCTCTCGTCACTGGCCTCAATCTGGCTGTCAATATTAATGTTCCCCATATTCATGTTAAAGGGGAATCTGAACTATTCATCAAACATATCAACGTTGACATTGTTGCCAGGAGTCCAGAGCTCATGCCACTATTGGAAGGCATTATACTACTAATGGTCCAATTCCCATCTCGGCCAGAGGTTACTTATGTTCCTCGATCATAGAATGGTAGAGCAGACACCTTTTCTGTCATATCTACCTCACATGAAATACCTAAACCAGATGATTTGGATATCCATATGGCGCATCAGAGAGTCATCACTCCTGTCACTCCATATGATGATGACAACCAGTAGGTAATCCAACTTACCACCGAAGACTCCACCATAGGACCTCTAGGTTCTCCAAATGCAATGATTGAGTTAACTCCTGATGGGATACCACCCTTGTTCAAGTATCTTCAGCACGACAATCTTACACTATATCGGGCTTGTCACAATAGAATCTGACGCAATGCAATTAAGTTTACCCACCAGAGTGGTCCTATTTTTGAGAATATTCTATACGAATGCGAGTTTGATGGGGTTATCCTATGTTTCATTCAAGGAGTTGAGATTTCACAGGTCCTGCAGGGGGTTCATGCAAGTTCATATAGGGCTCATCAGACCGGGCCGAAACTATCTCACCAGATCTAGAGGTTAGGGATTTTTTGGACCTCTATGATCTATGACTATGTCGAGTATTCCAATCGGTTCCATGATTGTCAAATTTATGAAATGTTTTTGAATCAGCTGCAAGAGCCTCTCCACTCTACCATGTACTCTTGTCTCTTTGTAGTCTGGGGAATCGATGTTGTGGGAACATATCCCCCAACGACAGCTCTACAATGTATGTTTACCCTGACTGATAAAAATTTATTTTCCATGTGGGAATAATTGGATCTGCTCAAGGATTTGAAGGATCGTTCTATCATAGACATTGTGAGATCCAATATCATCTACCATTTTGGAGTCCCTCTTAGCTTCCTCACCGATAACAACACCATCTTTCGGGAAGTAGTTTTCAAGAAATTGTATGCCCCATTCAAAATTCCTTCTATCAATACATCCTGCTACCACATGCAGAAAAATGAGCAGATCGAGGCATTCGACATAAACCTCTCTAACATTTTTTTGAAAATCTTTGGCTAGAACAATAAGAATGGTCGGCCATGCTCTCAAATACCCTATTGGCTTATTGGACGACGCCACATAATTCCACACAGGTGACCCTATACTCCCTAGTGTTTGGAATAGATGTCATCCTACCTATTGAGATTTAATTTCCCTCATTGTGCACATCTGTGTATGATCAGTATGCGCCAGATCGGGTATCTGAAATTCCTCTAGTTGAATTAGAACCAATCTACTAGAATAGGATTCTCGCCCTACACAATGTGGTAAGGCATTAGAATAAGATAGTAAGATAATTAAACAAGAAATTTCTCCTCCATTGTTTCTTGAAAGGTGACTTGGTGTTGGTCTTGAGAACACCAATGATACCTTGATGAAATGAACCAAAATTGGAGATGAAATAGGAGGCACCTTACATCATTCACAAGGTTTATCACAACAGTGTGTACTCCCTCATCACTATGGATGGTGAGCGTATTACTCCTCCCACCAATGACAATATCCTCAAGAAATAAGTTTCTTGAGAATGTTCAGCCTTACATGAACTTAAACTATTATATACCTCATGACATTAAACTATAAGTTGTCATGAAATATGTTCAACACCATTTTATGAACTATGTATGTCTTGATTCCCATCCTTTTGAGATATGTAGGAATGCTCAGACATCTCATTTTGAGTCCAACCTATGAAATCATTTCCTTAACAAAGACATAGGTGTAGTTCTCTTGGTGGATCCTTACATGGTGTAGTGTTGGATTCATTGGACCCACTCATGATGGGATTATAATGACCACTCCATGTTCTCTCCTCCTCGTGATTCAATTCTATTCCATCCTCACTACATGATGCTAAACTGTATGGCCTTTAAGAAATATGTATGGCTTTATTC
Organism: Viscum album; assembly: GCA_963277665.1. Classification (NCBI taxonomy): domain Eukaryota; kingdom Viridiplantae; phylum Streptophyta; class Magnoliopsida; order Santalales; family Viscaceae; genus Viscum; species Viscum album. The sequence continues at coordinate 1,311,862,982 of OY728134.1, read as the reverse complement.
CCATCCTCACAGGATATGTAGGGAGACCCTGGTGTTTTTTTGGCCTAGCTCTAATTTAAAAATCTCCCTTCAGGTCGGAAAACATGACGTGGTACTTGATGTTTTCCTCATTTACGTCAGATTCATCATGACTGTACCATATATCCCCTTCGTTGGATATCTCCTCCTCTTTCACCATCACATTGACATTGAATTGTTTGGGAACATTTATTCTTCACCCACTTCATCATTTGGGTTTTCATCTACTTCTGCATCGAAAAGGGCCCCCGAACAGTATCGATTCTAAGCCTAATTACTCTGGTATCATTTTAAGACAACGCCCTTGAGGACCTCGAACGTCATGTTGATAAAAGTCCCACATTGCGAATATGGTCAACGGTAGAAAATCACATGTTGTTCAAATATTTGGTTACATTAAATGGATGTTGTGTTTCAAATGGGGTCAATAGCTATCTTTCATCATTGTCACAACCCCCATGTGTCCCAAATTCTTTGTGTAGTGGTTCATTTTGTCCCATTATCTCTTCAAACGTTAGTCCATCTCGATCTGGAATGTGAGTCCATCTATCATACAATTATATGATGGGGGATCCTGGTCCTACACCTTGTTTAATACACCAAGAATCACTCATGTGTGAGTGAGGGTTTTGGTAAGGAAATACCAACATAATGAGTACATGTATCCATGTTCCAAGCACAATGAACTAAAATTAAGTGAACCATCGTCGTCATCGAAAGATGTTAATCTATTAATTGGATGGGATCTCCCATTTTCAGTCTCTCAACCATATAGTCCTATGGCCCATGATATCATCTACGATCATGTGGTGTGGTATGGTATTACTCACTCATTCACATTGGGTTACTCTCCATGCCGTACACCTCCTGTCCTCGTCCCGCAAGCTATTAAGCTGCACCCTTATAACTATATATAGCTTTATTCCCATACTCCTAAGATATGTAGATCTGCCCATACGTTCAGTCAGTGGGCCGCACCTACCTCTCAGAAACTCCCCCATCTTCATGGCCCCCTGGCATAAGTTCTCCCAGGGGAGTTTTACATAGTGCTGTATGGTTTTATGTCCCCATTCATGTCAGTATTGTATCAACTATGCCACATACCTCTCTACCATGAAAGACATTCGTTCCAGTGTTCTATACTCATCTTTTCGAGTCATATTCTCTTATGGTGGGCCCCTCGACCCCATTCGGTGATTCACCAATGTGTCTAGGATTACTCTTGTTCAGGTCATAAGAATGTGTGATTCTACGTAGACATGCTTCTATCCCTTTATCAGGATTTGTGTCCCCTTCATTTGAGTTTCTATCATCTTTCGCATATGAAGGGACCCCAAAATGAAATGAATGCTCGACCAAAGGGTTCCATTGTTATTTTTTGCCAACATCCCTGAGAGTTTCGAAAAAAATTGATTCATCTCCTCACACTATGAACATGGTATGTGGTTGACATTCATTTTTTTCCCATTTTATGTCACACAATATAGATATTTCTTTAGACCATGGTCAACAGTTATCCATCATCTTCATGCCAACCCCATCAATCCCAAAATGTCTTATACATGATTCTCACACTTATCAACTTCATCATGTCCAAGTTGTACTCTGACATTCTTGGTACTGTTCCTCAGTGGTCATTCTCACATTTGGTCTAAAAAGAAACGATGAAGCATCGTTAGGATCATTGCACCAATTTTCCCCTCTTACAAGCAATCCATGTATTTCTATGATTGCTTTTAAACTTTTTTCCTACAAATAGTTTGACACACATAGGATTAGAGTTCATATCAAGGTTCGCGCTCACTTGGAATAGTCTCATCTATTCATAGTCTGAGGTCTAAGACCTTAAACTAAGATCTCCTTATATGTCATCGTTATAGAACTTTGAATTGCATGATTTTAATGATCATGGGTTACATAGGAACACTCAAACATCCTATCTTCGATTCCAGATTAGGTTCCACTACTTATCTCTTCTGTTTCGCCTTTTAGTCCCCGACTCCTATAGGATTTTATGGTGTGTCATGTGTGGGATTATTTCCTCGTTCATGTCAGTTTTTTCAATAGCTGCCCCATGTACATTCCTTCTAGGAGCTAGTCCCTCCTAATTTCTGTCTAACATGACAATAAACTATATTCTGTCACACATGACGTTAAACTATATACGGTCCAACATGACCATAAATTGTAAAATCCTGTATTTCATTAAACTAGAATTTCAGAACTAATCATGGCTTGATTCCAATTCTAATGGGATACATTGGATCATCTTGGAACTTTTCATCGAGCCCATCCAAACATTCACTTTTGGACCATTGACCAAAAGGCTTTTCGAGGAGCACATTATATTATGATATTTTTCCCCCATTAACTTTGGCTTTTATTATTACCACACCACATGTCTCGCTAAATCCATTCTATCTATGGTCCAAGTCATATGACAATAAACAAAGACCACACCACATACTTACCATAAGATGTTAAACTGCATGACACATTCCAGAACTATGTATAGATGGATGCTTGTCCTTATGGGATACCTCGGAACGCTCAGGAATCATTTCTTCGAGTCCATCACCACTAATTTTAAAATATTGTAATTTTATTACCCCTTTTACTAAACATGTTAGATAAAAAAATAACTATATGAACTCCTATTTTCTTCATTCGCACTAGGATATGTACCATGCTGCATGTTCTTGTTCAGATTTACCATGTCCTTAATGCATGACATTAAACTAAAATTGCGCACAGAACAAGTTCGGGATGCCCCATGACAATTATGGGACACGTCAGCTTCCTCACTAGAGCAGTCCTGTATAGAACTAGTAATGATCCCTGATCATACCAATATACCCAGCTAACATATTTCTTCCACGATGGCATAATTTCATGAGTGTTTGACTCCATTTGAACAACCCACCACTCTACCTTCCGTTCTTTATGTGCCCTTTATTCGGACCCTCTTCCTCTATAACATCGTAATGAACCCCGTAACAATAAGGATAATCAACCTATGGCTCTCCTACTGTACTGGGTAAGCATTCTGAAATACTAATGGATGAAATTCTGAGTCAGACCGCATGATTTGAACATGTTTAATGGTCATCGCTCGTTTTTATCCCCACATAAAGATAAGTAAATAAGGATACTTTGTTTCTAACACGGTCAAAAACAACCCTTCATTATAATCCCACCCTAAAAATGTTCTGACTTTTGGGTATTGTGATCCATACGCCTCATTCCCCAATATCTGTATTTGTTCCAATGCCCCTGGCGTTAACCTTCTCGTGCACTAGAGCACATTTGGAAAATGTAAATTCTCTTGTTATGATAATTTCAACCTACAGTCGGGCCACCATCTTTTCTCATAGAAATACGGATTTGTTGCTTAATCCCTCTATGGTTTGGTCGAAACCCTCATATTTGGATGGAATACCGGGGTGGTCGTCCCTTGTTTCTTTCATCTCGCCCAACCCACGTGAGATTAGGGATTGATCGATGGATTTTTTGAGAATGTAACGAGAATGAAATAATCCAAAACGAATAAAAGGAATCATGCATGAATCTAGCATAAATAATCAACCCATGAAAGTATGTTAAAATGTTACATTCATTACAACACCTCGGGATCGACCACCCCCATGGATGGGTTGAACCCATCAAAGAGGCATTGCATCTCCACCACCCAATGGTTTGTGGCCTACAGGATTTGATGTCGCCTGTTCAATTCTCTCTCCTCCTCGGAAGCAATGGGGTGAATTTCATCAGCTGCAATCTCGAACCACTCTACAATATTTTGGGTGATGGTAATCTCTTCTGAGGCCTCCTACATCTTATCTTCACCCTCTTCTAGATGATCCTTTAGTAGCGATATAATCTCTAATTATGTATTGAGGGAAGAAGTGTGCTCGTCCGCTTAGACCTATAGCCAGTGAATCTCATCTTCAGATTCATGTAGCCTCTTTATGTCCACCGATTTTATCTACTTCCAACCCACACCAAGGCCACAGTCATATTCCCGAATCTTCACTGACATGACATCTCGAAGAATCATATTGGGACGCTGGGAAACCATCCCCATCACATATTTCACACAGCCGTGAACAAAGCCTCCCCATCTGGTCTATTCATTGTGCTTGAGGGGTGACATCAATGAAGATCTTGATTAGATTCCATGATCGGGGATAATCTATTTTGTTGTACTCTTCATAAGAATTTATCTTGTCCTTGTCCGCAGTGTTGGTAGGATCATATGCAGGGAACTCCACCAGGAACTCGTAAGAACGGTCTTCATCAGGTGTCGGATAAGGTAAACTGTGTCCCACATCGTTATACTGCACCTCGTCGTCATATTATACCTCAATAATTTTAGGTGCACCCCCGCTAATGGTCCCACCAGTGGTTGGGAGCAACGAATCGTGGCCACTCTAGATATCCATCTCCACGACCACCAGTGTCCCCTTGGTAATGGTGTTGCCAATAGTACCAACCATCCTCTCCAAGGAATCCCACACCATTTGATGAACTGTGCATACCAAATGGGAATAGAGGTTAGTTAGTCAGGTCTATGGGTGTTTGTCTTGATTTCTATAATAGAGACCTACAGAGACCAAATTGATGGTATCTCTCCTAGGTTATTTCAGTGGGGGTTCTAAGGTTTGGCCCTAAATATATATGTGGGAAGTCTGAAATATCTAGAATAACCACCTTGGGTGTCCTGGCCACACTAGACGCAGTAATTTCCATAGTTGCAGGCGTTGATTCAGAAGGCCCTGCATATGCATCTACTATTAAGTGGAAATGTGTTCTATGTATGAGTCCCTCTTGCGCAGTTTAAATATTAGCAAAGAGTCCAATTTAACCTAGAAGAAGACCCTTATCAAGGGGATTTGGATTTTACAACAAGGGCCTCTGCAAAATTCTTTGAGTTTTGGGTCTAAATCAATGACTTCTCCCTCCTCCAGAGGGTTCCCTCTACCGAAATCCTCCATAAAAGAGGATTTGTCTGATTCTTATGGAAGAGGGAATCACTCCCTCAATTCTGCAGCTGAAAACTACAGAAAAACCATTCGATCTAGAAAAACCTTCACCCGATCTATCATTGGATACGGGGAGCTCTTGGAGTGCACAAAATCCTGCAACTCTTCCATATATTGCTCCGCCTCTGCCTGGATAATGGAAAAGCTAGCCCTGACAGGGCTGGTCCCCAGAAAATACATCCTGGTAAGGTTCAGGTGTTTTCACTTCTCGTACGGGTTGAGGAATTGCAGGTTGACATCCCATATGTCCCAAGACTCTTGTAAGACAATATTCTCTGTCTTGTCTATTTGATGTAGCCGCTTCCTAGAGCCCAGGTGGATATCATTCGGAATCCCCTTGGTGGGATCCCCTAGCGATGAATATACTCATCTGGGACTGCCAGGTCCGATGCAACAGTAGGATCCATTTCTATCTCCCCTTAGACCGGTGCAGACTTTTCCGCCACTACAACCTCACAACCATGAGATGTCCCCGCCATCTTCTGGACCCTTCTATGAGGTTGGGGAGGCACCCCATCGCTCGCCCAAACATTTGGATGCATGAGAATCTCCCCATGGATGGAGACCTCCCTATTCTTGGCGTACTCTTTTACACGCTTGAAGATGGCCCTGGGTGGAGGCAGCTCATTCCACATCGTCCCATCTTCCCGTGTCAACATGAACCACATCTGTCTCATTACCCACGGGTGATCCCCATGGCTCACCACCATGTAAATTCACAGGGTCAACTGTTGCATACACCGAGATTGCCTTGAATATTGGTGTGAGGTGTACGACTCACAGAGGGACTTGAAGTCCACCCGTGTACTAGGACTCCACCTCAAATTTCCAGGAGGTAGGTTCAATGTTCTTCCATTCCCTGGCCATCATCAGTTAACACACTTGATGGAAATGAGAACGGGTAAAAATTGAACTCATCTGCCTTCCAAACCCAGTTCAATATCGCCTTGATGTTCAGTATGGATAGAAATATCCCTACATAATTCAGAATATAATGGAAGAAAATTTTATCCTAGAGGGTAGATGGGGTTCATATATTCATATATTCCCCTAAAATGTGTCATTATCCATCCATAAAGGAGGTGGAATGGCCCACATATTCCTTATGGCTTTTTCCCGTGATGATATTCCACAAAATGTTTCATATCTTGGTTTGAATCAGGATCCCAATGTTGGCCCATCCTCATATTGCTTGCATGGACACCATGAAAAACATTCTCGATTGCATGACCATGTTCGTGTCTCTCACCGTTAGGATCCAATAGCAGATGAGTCCTGTAATGAATGCATCCAACCTGACTACTAGTTGATGCTCAGTACTGACTCTGACTCCCCAAATATTTCATTGGATATCCTCCAAGAACCGCCTGTATGGGTGCTCCTTACCTTGCTGATCCCCCTTTTCGGAAAGTCTAATGCCTCACAGGGAACTGCCTGTTTTTCAGGAAGTTCAAGAACTTTTTGAACCACCATTTGAAATGGAAATCCATCACTAACTTCATATCCTGTTTTGTCACCCGGTCATTCAATCCCATAACCAGTGGTGGAATCTTCTCTGGATTGTCCCATGCATCCATAAAATTGAGGAACTCTTCATACATCATGCCCAGTATTGTAACCTAGAGATTTGTGCAGGTCCCATAGACTAATGACAGCCTCTCCATGATGAAAGAGGAAGGTATTGGTGATCAACTACCATCTTCTCAACAACTCTATCATCAGCTGCTTCCCCGATAGATTTGGAATTCGGAGCCCATGCCCCCTCATACAGGACCAATCTCCTCATCTATACCTCAAATTCTTCATACGAGGAACTAACCTAGAACATGCCGAGTCATCTGTGAATTTTCCACCCTGGCATTGATCCCACTAATCAGACCACCCCTTCTCTGGGTTCCACAAGGCTTCCTTCAAAATGTTATGGTTCAACGGGGGAGATGTGTCTAGATGTAGCACCTTCCTATCAATTTTGTTCACATAATAGTATAGACAGTCATCAATGAGAGGTGTGAATTTATCCTGGGCATGTCCCTCAGCCACCCTAAACCATTAGAGCTGGCACAATGTTCTCTTGAACCAATAATTTGGTGTGTCCCTACTCGCTTTAGGGATTAAGATGTTATCCCTTATGTCGAAGAGATATAGAGGAAGCCTCATGAAAATTGGATAGTCCTTCTGAAACTTTTATAGTATCTCTACCAGTGAATTATTGTCAGAGTGTCTCTGTATGAACTCTACAATACCTAAGTTATCCCCCATTTCATTCCTCCAAGAAGCATCTGCAAGGACCCCCCTACCTGCCTGTTGGTTATCCATTCAGTCTTTTTATTTGAACATTTTTTGTTCTTATTGTCAAACTACATTCATGGATCTCATTCACGAAGACCATTCGCGGAGCTCTGTCCCAGCAGAGAGATCTTGTATCCCTTCCCTGACCATTAGATGCATGCCACATAGTGCGTTGTTGCGAAGTCGAAGACTCACTGTTCACCGTGATGTAGAAGGACTAATTCACAGAGACCAATCACAGAGAACATGGAACTTTGTGAATTGAGTGCACTAAATACCATATTCAGGAGGTGAGAAAGGACAGAAGATAGTTCAATATCCCCTAGGTATATGCTCTGACCCCTTGCGATTCGTGGCGCATCCTTCCGAGGTGAGCAACGCAGAGCTCATATTCCACATGTTGCCCTTTCACCTCGCGAGCCTCCTTCTCAAGCCCTATTCATGATTGAACAAGGAATTTTGTCGATTTATCCTAAGTCATTGAACCTATATTTCTCCTCATCTCTATGTATAAGGGGGGAATTAGTAGATTCCAAAACATTGGGAAGATGAAGAACAAATAGATGCCCTTTGAGGAAGCCTCATGAAGCTAATTCTTGGAGCCCTACCATGCCACAGTCGACGTGAAGCTTCTTCTTTGAAAAGTATCCATGACGGAAGGAGGAAGGAGGCTCCTTGAACTGCTTTGATTTTTGCCATGATTCTACGAAAGGTGGGTGGAGGCTCCGGGAACCTCTATGAAGTTTGTGATGCCACTGTGAAGGAAGTTGGCAGGAGGATCCATGAACAGATTTGATGTTTGCGAAGCTTCCAAAGATCAAGGAGTTGGGAGGCTCCACGGTTATGAAAATGTGAAACATGACTTGGCACCAACTGATCATTGCTTCACGAGGTCTCTTTCATATAAATACTTGTCTCCAATCGATCAAAAAGAACATATACTCTGACCTTTTACCTTTGTAGATCTCAAATCGCGATGCACTTTCTGCTCAATGAAACAATTAGCTTTTCAAGGTACTATAGCACAGCGATGTGAAATTATCTTTCGGTTAGTTCAACCCCTCTTCAAAGAGGGATGTCCTTGGCATAGCCCATGAGTCATCACGAAGGAAGGGTATCCTCAAGGGGACTCAAGTCTTCACGAAGAACTTATTCTTCGAAATGTACCCTCCATCCACAAGTACACTCTATGCTAAGGCAGGGTCACTGTGCTTCACGAAGCACATTGCTTTGTAATGTTACTCTTCACAGTACACCCTTTCTTCACAAACCACTACTCCATAATAGACTTTCCACTTAGTGAATCACCTTCCATATGAACCTATACCCTATGACTATGCTATTCCACTTAATATTGCAAAGCATAGCCCATTGTGAAGCCCCTCTACTACATGAAGCACCAGAGCTTCGTGATTCCTCTTCCTATGAACCCCTTTTCTCTTTAACTCATTTTCTCATACGACCCCCTGGATTGTACGAAGTGATTTTAAGGCCCCTTGTGTTGTGTTTCCTATTTTGTTGCTTCTCATTATTATTATTCTCATAGGCATTCTAATGGGTATTGCTTCTACGCATAGCCATGCTAATGTGAAACCCACAATGGATAACTCTGCAACAGCCCCTCATCATGGAATTGTTGATACCTTCACTTCCCCAAGGGTGGGAAGGTAGTAGTTATGTATGTCATAGGGGTGTGCAGTGAGCTCACCTCATCTGAGCTATAGATTGTTAAACTATAAAGTTCCATCGTTCTAAGCATATGATGTTAATCTTTGATCTACCCCCTTCATCGTATGTAGGGTGCCCAGGCTCAGAATTTCTATACACTCACTTGTCTCCACGGGAGTGAGATTACCCTCAAATGGAATGAGATCCTATCTTCAGGAGCAACACTTGTCTGCGGTGAAGGTAAACTATCTTTTTGTAAGTCCCTAGTATTTGATGCTGGAGGTGTAACTCCTTCTCTTCCATTCCTCTTCGGTTCCAAAGCTCTAAGAGGGAGGGATGGGCACCAGAACTCTCATCTCTTCCATGCCAAATCCATCTCCCATTTTAGTTTGTAACTATAGGGCCTCCATTATGGAGAAATTCCTAATACCCATCTCCCTGGGATTTTAACCATGTGTAAGAACCTATTTCCTCTTTGGGCCGCTCCGTGTGTAAGCCCTTGTTTCTTCATTGGGTCGCTATCAACCTATAAGCCCCACTCCACTTCCAACAAGCACACCTTTTGTGATGTGATCTTCAGGTATCTACTGCCTCTTTTTTTCACACCGAGCATGAATAATGTTGTCTTAGAGTATGCATCGACCATGAAATCCTCTCTAGGATGCCTTAGTGTGTAAGTACCAAACCATTCCGAACTACGTGGACTTTTATCATTGCCAAGGTAGGGTATGTAAGAAGAATACCTAAGGTTCTATCCCAACATCCCTTGGTCCTTATCCACTTGACATCGGTTACAACCATCCTGAACTACATGGACATTGATACCAGCCAAGTCAAGGTACGTAGGAAGCCTCCAAGAGGTTCAGACCCAACATCCATTGGTCCCGACCCACTTCACACTGGTTCCAACCATCCTAAACTATGTGAACTTTGATCCCTAACAGGGAAAGGTACATAGGAAGACTCCAAGAGGTTCAATCCAAATATCTATTGGTCCCGACCCACTTCAAGTTGGGGAACCAAACAATTCCTAATTATGCAGACTTTGATCCTTGCCAATGTGAGTTACGTAGAAAGCTTGCATGAGGATTAATCCCAACACACATCAGGTCCAACCATCCTCACATCGGTCCCCACCATCCTGAACTATGTGGAAATTGATCCCTACCATGTTTAGGTATGCAATAAGCCTTAATTAGGTTCATACCCAATATCCACTGGTCCAGATCCATTTCATGTCGGTGCAGCAAACCATTCCGAACTATGAAGACTTATATCCTTAACAAGGCGAGGTATGTGGGAAGCCTCCCTTGGTTTCAACCCCAACACCCATCAGGTCCCACCATATTCACATCGGTCACCCCCATTCAGAACTATAAGGACTTTTTTACATGCCAAGGCGGGGTACGTTGGAAGGCATCATGAGGTTCAATCCCAACACTCATTCTTGAATGGGGTACATTGGAAGGCATCATGATATAAATAGAATATATAAGGAGTATATATTTCATATAGTAATAAAAAAATTTGAGATAGAAAATGCAATACATCATTCTTGGATGTGGTAGATCTTATATACAAATGAACACTACATATATTTTCCAAATGGATGGAATTAAAGGAACATAAATAATTTAAAATCTGTATAGAATTATTATTTCATATATATAACATCTATTCAATAAATTTATCCTTATTACTTTCTATTAACAACATTAGTGAAGAAAAAATTGCATTGCTTTGTAAGCAAGTAGTTCATCATACTCCCAACCGATTCTTTTGTATCCCCATAAAATGGAAAGTAATAAGGTACATGTGATATAATAATTATAGAGGTGTAATAATGATAAAATAAAATATATATTAACTTAAAATTTCATTATTAATTATCAAATATAAAAGTAAATGGGATGCATATCTAATCAATTCGTGATGTTGTATTCCTCCATACCGGATAGAGATGTTATTTCATTCCCATGGGATGGATTGTAAGATGGTAGTTTTGTTATTATAATTCAATATCTATAAAAAATAAATGTATTTTATAAAAATAAAAACAATAATTCTATCAATACCTTATAGGTGGTGATGTTAGTTAAAATACATTGGTTGATGAGCTAATTTTCCACAGTATACATGAGTGACGACTTAATTTCCAATTTATATGTGAATATATGGATATAGGTTATTACATAAATGTAATTGAATATTTTTATATGTAATATAAATGTGTCATTATGTCATCATAATTATACAATATTTATAGTATGTGTGATAATAAATAAAACATGAATTCATGTTTAATAATTTTATCTCTTATTTGTAGTGAACCTTTATCTTTATACATAATTTCAACATTATGGGGATTAATAATTAAAATAAAGAATCTATAATCAGGGGAGGGATGTAAGAAATATATTTTTCAAATATTTAAAAAAATACGGATCTTCAATTGTAAAGTTTAGATAAGAAGGGATGGCCTTTTATATTTTTAGTGAAAGAAAAAAATGAAATATTTGAAATAATAATGTGTACCCACAGTATTCACATGAAAAAATGATAGAAATGGGTCAATATTAGTCCTTATAGTTTATAAGGTTTAGTTCAAGCTATCATAATGGTTTTGGACAAGATTTAAATAATTATATATCTTACTGACTATGTTTAACCATCACAAAAAACCATTTTAACCTTAATCGTGATAATTACTTTTTAAAAAAAGTTACATTTAATTATAGTAAAAAATAAAGTTTAAATTACTATATAATATTAATTATTATAATAAAAATTATGGAATTAATATTTTGAAATTCCATTCACATAATTATAATTATGTTATTTAATAGTAAAGACACATGTCCCGCAAAAAGGTGATTTATGAAAAGAATATTTTCAAATGATTAAAGAGATTTCATATAAAAAATAAATATAAAATTAGTTATAATGTCGTAAATTTTATTAACAGATATATAAAAGAAATAATATTAAATTAAAAATATATTAAAATAAAATGTTTCTTGTAAAAACTTTAATATAAAATATAGCTGTTAATTTAATTAATTATAGATTTATTACTCATCAGACATATTTTTAACATGTATATTTAAAATGGGATGTTTTTTTCATATAAATATTTTAAAGGAATAAAAAATAATTTTAATAATTCTCCAAAAAAATAACTAATTTAGTTTTATTAAAATAGTATTTTTGGAATATATAATTGTTTTAATAATCTTTAAATCCTTTTATCATTATGTAAAACTCATATAAATAATATTAAATATCTATTTATTCCAATTTATATATCAAATTTTATTTTCTAGGTTACAATGGTCTTGTGTAGATAATAATATTAATATTATAATGTTGTTATTTTAATCTTGGTTGTTTCTGTAAGGAATTATATTAATGAAATTAAATTTATATAACAAAAATATTTCATCAAAACTAATTTCCATACATGGTGCTTCTATAAGAACCTACTCACACAACCCTAAATTGATTGTAAAATTTATCGTATTTAAAAATATTTATTTTAACGCGATCCAAAAATAATTACATGTATCCCATGATGGGTCTCCTTCTCATCCATAATAATTCAATAAATAGTAAACATTATGCTCTATGGTGATCTGAAAATATTCCCCCAATTTTGAAAATGACATGTCATATATAGTATGAACATTGAATTAATGAATCAAATATATTATTAACTCAACAAAGAAATATTTTAACAATTTTTTATAAAGGTTGGGGACGAAGCCTCATTTATTATTAAATCAAATCAATTTCCTCTTTTAATAGAGTAGTGGGAGACCCATTACATTTCGCTAAGGCCCAGTGAGCATTTATCCCATTACATGGCCCGTTGTCCCATATTTTGGGCCAAGGCCCATTCTGTGAATATTATTGCTATAGTACACACCTGTTAAAGTACGACATAGTGCCCTCCACTGCAATAGTAACCTGCCACTACTATAGTTCCACACCTTCCACAGTATGCTACCGGACTACTACAATACATATTCCAAATTGGTTTTCAACCCCCATTTTTAATATAGAAACATTTTTATTCTTTATTATCCATAAATTATATTATCTATTATCCACGACCTTGACGTGTATTAGGAATTTTCCCTAAATTCAAAATAACTCACACTTACCTATAAAACATAAATATTCAAGGTGTATTCAACTATTTTATTCATCCTAAAATACTAACAAACCACATTGAAATTGACTATAGAGTGTACAAACCATGTTTTTAAAACTCTCTATTGAAACACTATTTACTATGGTGTGACCAATAAATATGTTTCATTCCAAAATTATTCTAGTATGATATAAAAATCATAGTTCCCATAACAAAACTATTATTTTATGTTTTTACTCAATGATGGCATATAATATCTCACATTTGAGTCGATATTTGGATGTTTAATGGTTAACATATATATATTTACCATTAATTTTAACAGAATTATTTAATCATCACGCATCATCATAGAAACCAAATATAACTAAAATTCACTGAAATCCAAAAAATTAATACCTATGGATGAAAAAATATCCACCTTGGTATTTTTTATAAATTCCATATTTTCGCTTCTATGATATCAAATCTAACATGTAGTTTTCCCATTAAAAATTACTTTTCAACTGACTACATTCACCTTGTATTAAATCTTCCCATTTAGATAATATCTTTTAATGGTGTATTAATTTATAAATATATTTATGAAATTAATTTAACAATATCTATATTTACATAAATTTTAATAAGGACATGCATACATTTCTATCACATATTATTTATAAATTGATATAAGAAATAAAATTTTTTTTAATACAACTATTTCCATATTTTAAAAAATCCGAACCTACCAAAACTTCTATGTTGTCAATGACTCTCATGTCACTTATAACTATGTCATGGTAAAATAAAACAATAAAGAATACATTTTAAATAAATAAATATGTAAAATTTGTTTAGGGACTATCAATCCACTTTTGGTTGTTGTTTTCTGGTTATTTTTATGTTTTAACATATAATTCTTGAAACATATGGAACAAAAAATATAGTAATGATATATATTAATTTATTATATTTTATGATGAATTATAATTTCAAAATGAAATATTCTATCATATATTTTATATTTTTATAGAAGATTTAAATTTTTGTTTTATGAGAGTGTTGTATTGTTTTTTTTTTCATTTAGAAAATGTAACCATTTTTGTTACATTAATTAACCATGGTTTTCAAATAATTTCTATAATATCATCCAACAATTTATTGAGCCAAACAAATTTTATAGGTGTAACTATAGTAAAAATATATTGTTACAATATTCTACTCAATGTTACATAATCATTTTTTTCACATAGCCAACCAACATAATTACTACCATTGATAAAAGATCTATGAAATATGGATTTTTTAGCCATAACAAGTATTTTATTGTCAGTATCAGATTATGAAAGTAATTTTAGAACTAATTATACATTTAAAACTATTCTATAGAACAATTTTCAATGAATGTTATTTTTGGATCTAGAAAAAGAGTCCAAAGAATTCATTTAATGCTTCAATTAAAGATCCAATATAATATCAGTTTACATAGGCATCTATTTGAATTTTATAGGATTTAAAAAAATTTACATACTAGAAGATATTATTGTTTCAAGTAAGGCTGGATAAATGGATTTGGAAGATCATTTTATGTATGTGCAATCATGTTTGTTTCATGAAACCCATTTTTGATTTGCGGCATGCTTCTGAGCTTCACAGTTTTTGGATCTCCCTCTTTTCCAATGTGTCTATATTTTCATTGCGGATTCATTTTTTCATCTTTAGACATACGAATGCATTTTATTCATGGTGTATGTTTCATTTATTGTGTCACATCCATGCATCACAAGCACTGTAGCCTAAAAATAGTCATTGTCCCCTCCCACATCTCAAAGGTATGGTTATGAAGACCTTTCAAGAAGGCCACAACCCTTTGCGAAGGAGGGAGCCCCTTCGGGTTTATTGAGGATATGTGAGTTATTAATCCATTATGGATAAATCTTCTAATAATCTCTATTCAATTTAATGGGTCTAATACTCCACATTCCCGCAATGTATGTGAATCAATCCCTCAAGAGGTCATGATCTCTGTGAGGCCCTATCATTTAAGAGACTAATTGCTTTGCGAAGCCCTATCCTTCACAAAACCATAATATTTACAAAGGCTCATCCTTTGAGAAGCCCAAAAATTCATGATTATCCTACATCAGCACCCACTGACCCATAACATAGGGACTAATCTCTAATACAACCACTCAGGATCAGTTTTAGGATATGTTCTCATCCTTCTAGTACAATTCCTTCACAACCATTACTGACACCAATGAAAATTAAATAGTTACAACATGACCTTTTAGGGTTTTGTCAACTCCATTTTCTATTGTTCCCCTATGCATTCCCAACATCAATTCTAGGAATAAATGATTTAACTAACGCCTAGACACTCCATGTAACACATTTATTTGAAGCAACTCCTCTTGGTCACTTAAGAATGTCATTAGTTTAGATCCTCATCTTTGAATCCCTAGTCACTTTGACTCGCAAAATTCCTCATGAAACTCCTCAATCCTCATAACATGGATCCAATGATAGGTTGAACTATAAATGTTCCCTCTTTCATATGTCCAAAAAGCTACCATTAATATGTATATTATGCATAATAGTCCTCAATACATGACATTTAACTATAGTACATCCTAAATTAAAATCATGAGATTCCACTTGTTCTAAACAAGATATGCCTTATTCGTCAACCATAAGATGCCAACAGTTATCACTACATTACATAATGCTATACCATACCAAATCATTCATGATTATGATGCGTTATTCATCAAACATAAGATTACTCATCATGATTTGGACATAAAACAACCTCTATGTGAATTAGATAAATGCAAAATCCCCTATCATTTTTCAATTATACAATAAACAGGTTAATATGATGTCACAGTCTTACATAAGGAATACACCCAGTAAGCTTCCACACATAATCCCAATCCACCATTTCTTCTCCATATTGTCACCCGGATTGCTTTATGCATAGCCCAATCGTACATTGTCGCTCTCTAGCTGCAACTGGGAAGCTTCTATGCAAAAAGACCTTCAACCATTATTGCTCAATTATGGCACACGATATGCTTCCATGAGTATGAACCATCAACAATTGTCCCCCCCTAGCACCACCAAGGCACGATCAATGCATAAGAACAATACACCATTGATTATCTCTAGTGGAACCCATGAATCTTCTATTTGAAATCCACACACATTATTTCTAAATAATAGTTGGAACCTGGAAACATCCACACATATACCCCATCCCCCATTTCAACTCCCTAGAAACTCTCTTGAAACATCCATGTGTAAGTATATGTAACCATTTCCTCCCCATAGAGGTACCTGGGAATCTTCCACTCATATTCCATATCCACCATAAATTTTTGATAGAGGTACACATGAAACTTCCATTTCTAAGACACATAAACCATTTACACTCCCTAGAATCATCCGGGTAGATACTAGATGTAATCCCCATACACCATTGATGCTCTTTAGCAGCACCTGAGCATCTTCAATGTGTAATATCCATCCACCATTTCTACTATATAGTAGCACCCGTGTAGCATTCACATTTAATCCCCAATTACATACCAAACTAGAAGAGTTATAATCCCTATCTCTTAAATAGGTATTGTAGGAGGCTTGCATGAGGTTCAATCCATAACAAGGGTAATCATAGGTGCTATTTCCTAGCAATGCAACCTCACAATTTGACTTCTTCCCTATATTGTACACAAATTCTGAGTCTTATCTCATAGGGAATTCTATTATAACTACTAATATACTCTGGGGAAACCTCCTAGGTATGTACACACATGATGTAACATCATTCAATTATGGGACACATCCCTCAAATCCACCTCTCTAAGGTGTTCTGATCCATACACCATAACCTCATCCATCACATCCCCCTTATTCATGTGATATCAAGTCATCCAATCCCATACATTTGGGCCTCTATCAATATGTATTCTGAAAAATGTTAATGGGATGTTAACCATGCATAAGCCCCACCACGTCATAGGGATTCTAAACATGTGTAAACCCTAATACGTTTCTATGTAATTTTACATGTGTTCACCCTGATTCTATACCCCTACTCACCCTAAAATGTGAAATTTTATCTCTGTATTCTAAACAGGGTATGTAGGAATCCTTTATAAGGTTCAATCCAATCACACTATACAATCCATTTGATCTCCCCATTTTAGATCGATTTAGTCATCCTGCAGGATGATAAAAACTATGCAGTGAACTACACAGATTTTCATCCATTTCAGGTATGCAAAATCCCAATATTGGTTGAATCCCAACTAGTGGAAAACATTATTTCTCCATCCTAGGGAGAAGACACCCGGATGTGACATCATCACTTTTTGGGAATTTAATCTTGGATCAACCCCATGTTATATTATGGTCCATCCACCCAGTCCAAAAAACATGCTTAATACAAACACATTTCACATCTTTCCAACCAATAGTTATCCTCTTGTGATGCGTCTTTAACCATTCATAAGCCCCTTGAAAGTCTTTCGATCATTCTCCATGATTACACATTGATTATATGCATCACTCCTAATCTATGTAAAATTTGATTTCTATCCACTGGGATACATAGGATGCGTACATGAGGATCAATCCCATCTCCCTCCTCACTCCATTAGGTCTCTAAACACTTCATCCATTCGCATTCCAATTCATACATGGTATGACACAACCTGGTGAGATTATTTCATCCAAATTATCTCTTTTTATAGAAGAATTAGATCAAATAACAATTCATAATCCCCTCAAAAACCATATTTATTCAACCAAGAGTGATCCTCATGTGATGGGAAGGTAATCATGTATAGGAACCCAAACACCCATTTGAACTGCATGGGTTTTGATCCGTGTATTGTATTCATGTTTTGTAAGAATCCTCCATGAGTTTCAATCATAGACAAAGTTAAAAATTTGTATACCATTCTTTAGGGGTTCACAATCACTGATCCACCTCTAGTGGTGTTCAGATAAGACTTCAATGTGTGTAACCTTCTCTATATTAGACGAGCCACCATATGAGAAATATCATTGTGCATTCTAGCATCTCTACCTATTGTCACCATCATTGGAATCCCTCTTCCAAATATAATTCAATTGGTGTTCATATTAGCCATCATTTTGTGAATACATGTCTTGATGATAAAAGTTACATTTGGCCTATCATTAGGCATTCTGATCAGACAATTCGGTAAAACATCCTGGTGCTCATTCTGAGGGATCCACTAATCTGATTGTTCTCCATGGTAAATTTTGATCACTCACATACTATATCTGAAAGACATTAATCTTTATCCTTAACTCATGATAAACATGACATTCCTATGGAAGAACTCCGAAGACATTCCTTCAATGTAATATTCACCAGAAGACATTAAAATTCCAATATACCCCATGTTATGCGTTGGATGCCAAGGAAATTCTGGGAAAAATCCCTTTACTATAAAATACAAGTTGATTAATGTGGATTTATTTGGGTTTCTACTCCCTTGAGAATCCCTCTAATTATGAAGAATATATGTTCCCCAATGTTATGAAATCTTGAGATTCCCTGACGTACCTGATGTTACCATTTACTATGGTTGAAGGTAGTTTCCATGTGAAGCCCCTGTTTAATGTCAAGACACGTGTATTGAAATTAAATGGAATCCACAAAAAGGTGGTATTGAGAATGAGTTTGATGAAAAACGAATCAAATCTATGAGGAAACTCAAACAGGATGACTAATTCTGAGGATGAATCCACGGATTGAGTGACCATAATCCCCTCATACCATTTCAAAGAGGGAGAATTCATCTCTGAAAAATTCATGAATGTCGTCCACCTTTGGAAAATGGCAACATGGGTCCAAAACACGTGTCAGGATGAATATTCACTCATTGGCAGCAGAATGTTCCAATAAATGTTCCCAAATATATTTTTTTATCATCATGTTCCCACCACCCTTTAGAGGCCTCTAAATTCATGATTCTATAAATGAGGCATATAGTATTTCATCCTTTCTATTGAAAAAGATGTCATATTTCGTTGAATATTTTTTATAATTTTGAGTCTAAACTATTTCTCTCGTCATTGATTATATATTTTTTATTCACACAGTTGGAGTATAAAATTATTTGTCTCCTACCATTATGAATTTACTCAACACCCATGTTTCATATTTCAATTGTATAAATAAAAAACATGCTACCATATGTTGAGAATATAACTATTGTTGAAATTTTTTTGAATCATATTTTTTATTGGATGATAATGGATACTTTTTAATGAAGGTAAAATAATGAATTAGTATCCACTCAATGAAGATATGATGTTATTAATCAGGGATGATTCAATCTATTATTCCTGAATATTAAGGTGAGTTCGTGTACATGGAAAACATTCAATATAGATTTAATGGAAAATTAATTTAACTGATTGAATTTATAGTTTGTATGAGTATTTTATTTTCTAAAACTGTTAAAAAATAAATATAATAAGCATTTTAGTTGAACAAATGAGAGAAGATAAATTTCTTATGAATTTGGAGAGGCATCCATGACAATGTTTTGAACTGATTATTTTTTAATATATATGACTATGGAACATGTTTCAATGTTTTTGGAATTATTAGATATATTAAATGATTTATTTCATACAATTTTGAAGATATATTATGTTGTTTAGAAGGATTTGAGACAATCCCACAATGTTCTGAGTTTGTTTTATGAATTTTTGGATTTTATATGTTAGTGTTAAAAAATAGAAATAGATGTTTTTATAAAGTGTAGTATTTTTTTGGATATAAATAATATTTTTTACCCATATTGTATTCTAATTGAATATAAGTTATTTTACACCATGATTAGAGTAATCAGTTAAATGGAAAAGGGAAATGTATTTTGGATCATTTTAATGATGTTTTAAAATGGTTTAGGATATTTTCATTATGCCTATGAATTCTATAAGCATGAAAGACATTACATTGATTAGGATGGTGATAAAGGAAGACAATGTATGTTCCTCAACTATGACATTTGGCTATGTACAATATATCCTATTATCAAAATGATGATTTATTATTTATTTATCGAATTTGGCCACAAAAGTTATTTTTTGTCTTGATTGATATTTTTCATCTATAAGAATATTATTTGGGAAAATATTGGGTTTTAAATACATTACATTTTGATGTATGATTAATATAAACATTTGTTTTTTTTTCATGTTAAAAATCATATATTTTTTGAAATCCATGAATCAAATGATATATGACAATAATTATAATTAAAAAATAAATACATATTGAATTTGATATAGTTGAAATCTGTGAATTTTTAAATTCATAAAATAGAATAGTTCCATCCAATATGATAATATTTGATATATATTTTATAAACATGTTATCATTTAATTTTATATATATTTTTGATGAAGTATTTTTAGTGGATTCTATTGAGGATTATATTTGAAATAAATATATATTATAAGTAGTTGAAATAGAAAATAATATGTATGATAGTGATGAAAAAAATATTAATCTTTTTAATAAATATTATAAAATATAAACAATTATTATGATGATTAAGGGTATCATAAAATGTGTGTAGATTCTGCTAGATCAAAAGAGAATACTAGTATTAAATGATTAGGGGTTGAATTATTTTTTATTAAAAAATGAATCATAAAATTTATTCAAATATCTTAAGAGAACATTATATAATTAATATTAATTCAAATACATTATATATAGTGTTAGAAATTATATTATGTTACAATATATGTAAAAAATTATCAAAAAAAATTGAAAAGTATGTAACAAATGTAGATAACAAGAAAAAAATGTAAGAACACTACTTTATAGAATTGTGAAATACATTCAAAAAAATTGTTTTGAATGTTACAAAAAAATTTCATTCAGTGTTAAGGATGTAATTAACTTGGATTACATTATTCAACAATAAAATAACTGATAATAATAATTCAACCATTCTATAAAATATTAAATTATGTACTTCATATTCTAGAAATAATCATGGTTGTTATATTAATCTACACTAGAAGAAATCAACTTCATAACATCATTTTATAATTTATGTCTTTTTACCAATTAAAAAAAATATATTATGTGTTTCAGAATATCATCTTCATGCTTCATATTGAGATATTAGAGATCATCGATCACCCTTTTAGTTTCCCACACTTCATGGTCGATTCTACAAGAAAACATTGAAACTGAATATGATGATCCCTTAATTCCTTCGACTTTCCTTTCAAAAAAACTGATATCACCTTCTTGTTGATATTTAAATTTGATACAATTTTTAGTCATCTGTGGCTCTAACATGGGTTTTTTACTCTTCTCTTTGTTTTTTTTAATTTGGGATAATAATATCACCATGTAATTTCAAGGAATATGATTTTTCTAATAGATATATTATTCCATGACTATACACTTAATAATAATGTGTGTAATGAAAAATACTAGTTATTATTTTACTCATATTGAAAACATCATTTAAATGGTTTGTTTTAATTCATACTATTTTTATACATGTACATGTTTAAAATTTTAGAGAATCACATAAAAAATAAAGCATAGAAGTAAATACGATCTGTTATGGACGACATTAATTTGTTTTAGTAGTATGACTTTTCAATATCAGTGTCAATAATTACTTCATAAGAGGATCCATTGTTTAATGATTTATCCATATATTCTTCCCCATAACTCTATGTTGAATCATCACATTAAATTGTAGTGAAGAATCTTTATCAGGAAAACATTATCCGTAAGATGATGTTTTAGTTGATATTTTTTATATATCCATGTTCATTTAGAAAATTGTTTTTACATCATAATTATTTTTAGATTTATATTTCTCTGGTAAATTAATTAGTTCTCATAGATATTGAAGTCATTCATTATCTTTTTTAATCTTTGTCATCATTAACATGTTTATGATGTCTTTCATCAACAACTAATTTTTTCATTTTTCCTTCTAGATAGTCTAAGTGGCTTATTATGATTGGAATATAAAAGGATCAATAGCCACCATAAAATCCATCAGGGGATTGTATTGATCAGTATAAACAATTTATTCTTAAACATATTTTTTTGAATAATAATTTTATTTTATTTTACAAAAATAATTTGCGGATGTTTATTTCCTCACTTTTTGTTTTAGTAAAAATTGAAAAATACTATACAAAATTTATCTCTAATTTATTCCTTGACATTGGATTAATTTTTTTTCGATATTTAATAATCATAAACAATATCTAGTAATTACATTACATCAACATACAATACTTTTTTTATCTACATACATTTTCAATGTAGGAATACAAATGATCTTCATCTTGTAAATTATTTCACCACAATAGAATTATCTTTGTATCTCAAAATAAAATCACCATTTTGAATATTTGGTTCCATCATAATGTTTTCCAAAGTATTATTTATGAATCTATGGTACAAAAATATTCAACGATATGGTTCCAACATTTAATTCATCAATATAACTGATCACGGTCTTCACTATGTTAAATATCCTTGTATTATTTATAATACATAAGACATAATAGTATTGTAACATTACGGTATCCCTATCTACAAACCAATGAATCTTTTTAAAAATCCATAAATAATATATTCTTATGATGAAGTGGTATTGTTTATTTTAGAAACATGAGGACAAGTTTCTTCAAAATTATCAAATAAGGACCCGACCTTATATAATTTCATAATCCTAAAATATAGTCCGAAACTCCCATCAATTCAATTTGATTATCATTAATAGTTTATAGTATGATATATTTGGGAATTATTACGTATATAAAATTCTTTATTTATAAAAAGTGAATACTGCAGAAATAGTATACATTTCTTCTAAAAAATAAATCTTTTCAAATAAAACATTATAACTTTGACAAATATTCATAATATTTAACATGGATTCCTTATTTGACATAAATATCCATATAACCTATGGATATAACTTGAACAAAAATGGTATTAGCACAAAAATATATGTAAGGTTTATAAAAAATAAGAAATTAAAACATTTGTTCATGATTACTTAAAAACATATTAAATCATTTTCACAAAGACATACTTCGCACCAATATATACTTACTTTGTGAAACATGAGATTTCCTTCAGATTTCAAAAAAACATATACAATATTAGTAGAACACTAATGGTATCTTTATGAATTATATAAATAATCTTGTAACCCTATTGGATACATTATGATTTTTATATCTCATGTCTACCAAAAAATGTAACCCTGACGGCTACATTATTCTGTAATTATCACAGTTAAACTAAGAGTAACATCATGTTCATCCACCATCACATAGAAAAAAATTAAACTGAAGGGTGAAAATGGTCCCACCCATAATCATAAAAAATTACAAACAACCAGAACATAATCATAAAACATGAATAACTTCATAAAAACATTGATTTTGAATTATTAAAAACATAATTTTGAAAGAGGATTAGAAAAGAAAAGCCACATAAAAATATCATATAATTAATGTGAGAATTATTAGAGTGGATTAAATTTGTGTATTAAATCTAAATACATATAATTGAATATATTATAAGAAATATTCATCACAAAAAAAATTTAATACATCATAATTAATGAGGTAGAAGGTAACCCATAGAATGGAGAATAGGTTAAGAAATAGTTCACCTCGGGTTCCTATTACATCAATCATCTTTAAACCTCATTTATAATTGTTAAATTAGATTTATAAATATTTTAATTAAACATATTAATTTTTATGATACCTTACATGATCATAATCTAACATTATTATATTTTATAATAATAGATTTTTTGATATCCATTGTTTCAGGTGTGTACATTACATTGTTTATGTGGTCCATTTGTATATTTTTTCATATAGAAATTAATGTAAAGATGTGGAATGAAATGGTATTACTATGTTTATATAATATTAAAATATTCCATAAAACAATTATCTGGTATGAGGATGAATCATTATATAAATATTTAGTGATATCTATTTAGATCATTTTTAATGCTTTTAAATAATCATGAAATTGTTTTGTTATATAATTTAATTTCATGAATAGATTTTCATTACAGAACATAATATATGTTATATAATACACTTTAAATTAATTATAACCATAAAAATGGTTTTAAAATAGTATTTAAGGATGTAATAAAAATTGAAAACACATAATCCACGATTTTGGTAAAACGACCCATCACAAACATTGTTTTTTAAGAGGGGAGGAGATGAAGTATGTTCGGGAATTTTTACATAAATAAGATAACATCTAGAATATGTAATATTTTGGATCTTTATATACTCTTTGATAAGTGGAGGGTGAGATAATATTAAAAAAATATAATCGATAAGAAAAGACAAGAAAATGAAATATGATTTTTACCTCTTGATCTCTTCTCTTGGAGATCCTCCTTAAGGCCTTTGGTTTCAGCCTTTTGGTGAGACTAGAAGGTCTTCAACAGGTGTAAGAGACATGGGAATTGTATTTGGGTGGATGTAAGAAATTTTTAATGATTGATAGGTGTTATTGGAATAAGGGGTGGGGTGAGGGTGGTATTTATAATTGTGTAGAGGGAGTTATCATTATTTTAATCATTAGATTAAAAATTTTCCAAAAGAAAATGAAAATTATTGATTCATGTGAAAAAAATAGTATAGGTGGATGGTGAGTTTTATAAATGTGTTCATACATTATACATGTGGATAGGTATAAAATATTTAACATATAATTTATATATACTTTATTTTACTATATTTATGCATTCATAAAATATTCAGGTTTTTCAGAAAAATAAAAAAATGACCCTATAATTTTTAAATATGTATAATTAAAAAATGAAATCAATTTTTTCAAAATAATTTTTAAAATTTGTTATTTTTTTAAAATATAATATTTTGTTCAAAAATAACAATTTTAAAATTGTAACTCATTTTATAATACAATGAATAATTAAACAAGGACTCATAAATTATTAGAAATGCATTCCTTGGTGATGTTGTTCTTAAATTGAGAATATTACTATATAATGATATGTTTTTATTTATAAGTGTATTATACTATTCACCATACATTATATAAGCCTTATCAGACTTGAAATATCTTACTGGATGCAATTGTTTATGTCCATTTTTCGAAATTTAAATCAAACAAGCAGAAAAATTGTGATTAATATGTATATTATAAATCTATCCTTAAAACAATGTGGAATTACAAATAGAATCATTGATTCATTAATTTCATTATATTTATTTTTGAACCACTATTGTGTTACATTCTCCCCACCTTCTAAAAATTGCATCCAAACAATTATTATTATTTTTAATTACATATTAAACAAGATTGAGTACCATTCCCTTATAGAATTTCTAGATTCCCATGTTTTTTCATTAACCATGTGGTTTCTCAGGAATGAAATTACGCAGTGGATTACTTTATTCTGAAAAACATAATGTTTACAATCAATAATATAAACATGTTTATGTTAAAAAGAAAGGATTTCTTCTAGCTGAACTGCATCTGGGATCATTACATGAGAGGAATCTATAATAAATTTTTCCAACATAAAAACATAAAAACATTTATGTACCATTGATAAACTCAAAGTAAATTCTACTAGATAGGTGATTGGTCTGAAATTCTCTAGGATTTCATAATGTTCAATAAACTGTGGAATAATATTTCCTATCTAAAAAAATAAATACCACTCTTCCATGGTGAGATTATAATAAAAAATTATCTCATTCCTCGAAATAATATTATTTCCTCTCGTTCTCTAAAAAGCGATTCATCCAAGTCAGAGGTTTAATCATATATTATTGGATAATCTTCACTTTTTTGTCCAATTATTCTACTAATTCTGGGCCTACCAATTTCCTTTTCATAACATCATCCCAAAAATCTTGAGTTCGATACCACTTCACAGACAATTCCTCAAAATGTGTCATATGTATACTGGAAAGAAAACAGTAATTTAATGAAAACTCAACTAAAGAAATATTTTTATGAAAATTTCCCTAGTAGTCCATTGAAAAAGATCAAATAATATCCTCTAATGTATGAATCATTTGTTCTAACTTCTCATCTGATAGATGATGAAAAGATAATAAGAAATTTAATTATGTTCCCAATAACTTATAAATGGCCTTCAGAAAAATTATAAGTGAACCATGGATCATGAAACCATATAATTGAATGAGGAAATCCATGTAAGATGACAATATATTTATGGTACTATCAATAATGTTGATCCAAAGACATTATATCTTGTATAGGAATGAAATGTGAAGATCTATTTTGTCTATCCACAAGCACCCAAATCACATTTTTTCATCTAAAATTTGTTGGAAGTACCACCATGAAGTTCATAGATATAATATTCAATTTCTTCTTTAGAGATAATAATGGATAATGAATCCCCTTTGGTAACTACCACCCTTCATTAACATGTTGACATGTAAAATATTTCATGATAAAATCCACAATACATATTTTTATTCCATCCAACTGGTAATAATCTTAAAGGTCTTTATACATCTGAGTACTTCTAGGATGAACTAAAAATTGAGAACAATGAGCTTTACAAAATATATTTTTCTTCAACTAGAAATCACAAAGAACACACAATATTTTTCCAAATCATAAAACACAATATTTATAAAGGATATATTCTGGAAACATAACTGTTTATGAAGAACGACCTTCTTCTTTATCCAAAGGTCTTCCTTCTGTGATTTGTTAATTTTTTTTGATAATGATGACTACTCTAAAACCTGAATCAAAATATATTTATTTCCTACATTAATAATATATAACAAAAATTTCATCAAACCAATAACCAGGGGATCATTTTACAATTTGTAATGTGTTTGATGATGCATGATGTTTTTGTCTAAAGGCTTCTGCCACATTGTATTATTTACATGCATGGTAATTGATCAAGCTGTGATAATATTACATTAGATCCAGCCATCTCCTCTACCTCATTTTTAGTTTCTTATGAGTGATTATATAATATATTTTTTTTATTGTAAGTATATATTTGACATTTGGATCCATTAAAATGATGCCTCAAAATTTTCAATCAAAACCCCACATCTATTAATTCCAAATCATTTGTGGGATAATATACCTCCTGGTGTTTTGGTTTTATTTAAGCATAAGTAATTACTTAATCATTGTACCTCAAAAAAACCATGTAAATTCTATGAAGAATCATTATATATTAAAAAATCACTATTTTTGGAAGGCTAAGTCAAAATTGTTACATTCACTAATCTATGCATCAGTTCTTCAAAACAAACATCACAAGATTTTTCCAAATAAATTTAACCCCTTTATTGTTAACATAGTTACGGGGATAGGTAACCATGAAATGTATAAATAAAACATTGGCAATAAACTTCCAATCTATGAAAATAATGATTTTTTGTAACATTTTAAGGACTTGGCCTTTCCACAAGCACATTATTTTTTGAAGGAACAACTATTATTCAATCCTTATTTATAGTGTTCTGAACAAAATATATCTCATTAAAATAAAAATCAATCTTTCCAAATTTTCCATATAGTTTTTTTCTTTTAAGGTTTGAAAAACAACCAATAGATGTTTCTCATGTGCCTCTTTAAATTTAGAAAATTCTAGAATGTCATCAATAACCAAAATTAAAAACTTATCCATGAACTCATGAAATATTATACTCATATGATTTATGAATATATCATTTGAAGTAGTCAACCAAACTGACATAACAAAAAATCTATATTGTCTATATCTAATAAAGAACATAGTCTCAGGGTCTCGGATTCTATCATGTTCAACTAATGGTACCCCGACCTTAGGTCAACCTTTTTTAGAATACTATGCTACCTGGGGCTGATCAAACAAGTCAAGGATATGAGGCAATGGGTACCTGTTTTAAACGATGACTTTACTCAAGGCTCTTTAATCAATGCAAAGTATCATGAAAACTTCTTTATTTTTATTTAACAAAACAGAATCACCCAATGGTGAAGTCCTATGGAAAATGAATCTTTTATAAAGAAACTCCTACAAGTGAGTTTTAAATTCAATACGATCCATTTGAAATATTCGATAAGGGGGTTTTGAAATTTGATTAGCGTCAAGAACAAATTAAATTTTGAATTCAAATCCATGATCAGATATTACCGTAGGTAAATCATCAGGGAAAACATCAATGTATTTATTTACCACTAACACATCATTAATACGAATAGTTCCATTTTTTTAACAATATGAGAATGATAAATTTCATTTCCATATCTCAATAGTTTCTCTTCTTCTTGATTTGTTATCATTTGTAGGGTTTCATTCTTGTATAGAAGATGAAACACTTTCTGAAAAACAATTTCATTTTTCGTAAAATCAATATTATCTTGATAAATAGAATGTCAATCGATTCCCAAAATGACATAAAACCATAATAAGGGAAAAACAACTATGTTTTTAGGTAATTTACTTCCATAGATAACAATAGAATGATTCATAAAATGATTTTTTGTTGTAACATTCCCCTGGTGTTTTAACAATATGTTCTTATCTCATCTGTTGAGGTGATATTTCATATTTATGAAAAAATTCAATAGAAATATTGGAATTTGTAGACCCCGTATCAAACAAGGCAATTGAAAAATCATATTTAAAAACAATGTACATGAACCCACATCGTTGGATGTGTCAACATCTGTTGATGCAATTTCAAAGGATCATGGTACACCATTCTGCTTATATTGTACCTTCGTTGAATAATCCATATTGTTTTCTATGAATTAATTTTCATAATGACCTATCTCACATAATTTAAAACAAATTATAGTCTTCTTGTTGGGATTAGTCATCAGATCACTTTCATTACAATATCAAATCATATGTCCAAATATACCAGATTGAAAACAATTACTAGTTTTTGGAATTCTTTATCTGGGTACTTTTTCTACACTTTTCACAAACTCAAATTGGAATTTTTTACCAAAACATTTCGTTGATTGATTCTTACCAATCACTAGACCTATAGAACTCTATTTCTCATTGTATTCAATGTGCACATGATCATTATAAAACTCCAATTCTAACCTTTCAGTACCTCAGACAGCTTTCTCAAAATATTTGAAGTCACGAGACCCAATTACCTTCGAAACCATCGCATCAGTCTCGAGTAAAAATAGTTTATTTCTCTATCATGATAAAGAATAAAAGTTATAGCATATGTCACCAGTCAGGTGAGATTTTCATCATAAACATCAATAAAATAATCCTCCAATTTTTGTAATTCATATAATTTCTTCCCTATTCTATTTGGAACCACCTTTAGAAAATATTTTTCAAGAAAAATATTTTTAAATTCAGCCCACTCAATTGATTCATTACCATCTTTGTCCATAATATTATTTAAAATTGACCACCACTATTCAGTTTCAAATTAAAAACAATAAATGGAATGATTTACCTCTTTATTATCCAATCCTCCCAAAACATTGAAAATCTTTTCAAGGTATTTAACCCATCCTTTAGCCACTACTAGGTTAGAAGCTCCACTAAAATCAATATGGTGTTACGTTATAAAATGTTAAACTATTCTCATGTTACATTATGGTATATCTGTTTATTCCCTTGCATAGATTCCACCACCATTTATTTCATGTGTCAGTGGATCCATTACTATCACCAACTACTCTGTTCAAATACATTAAATTCTAGGCAGCAATTTTGAAGGGATATCATTATATCAATGCCTTTCTAGTTCATCATCCCTATTTCATCCATGGGAAAACATTCTAAACAATCATTTCTTAGTCAAATAAACATGGTAATATGTAAATAATATATCATATCAAATTATCCACATGGTAAAAGAAATATGGTATTCTTTTAACGTTATCATAACCCCTAATGTTTTCTAAACCATCCTCTGATAACAACTATAAATACTCAGCCTCATATCAATACCTGATAATGAATTTTAGTAAAAGAAATTACTTTATCATACATTCATGATCATTAATGTTTTGGTGTTTTAGTGATCTTCAAAATAATACATACATAACATTCCACATTTATTTAGAGTTCAAACCACAGAACAATATTCATATCTTCTAAATTATAAATCATTTCATATAAAAGTTGATTTCTTTGATAAGTATTAATATCATTTAACATGGATTCATTCTTTGTATTACACATATCTATAACATGTGAAATCCATTTAAATAATATGGATGGGCACAAGATGCTTAGTAATGTATATAAATAAGGAAGTAAAACATTATTTAATGAGTACTTGAAAACATATGAAATCATTTTCACAAAGAAATACATCTAACCCATATATAATTATATTTTGAAACATTATATTTCCATGATATTTCCACAGAACATATAGAACATAAAAATATGGATATAGTTATCCTGAGGAATCAGTTACATAATATAAGAACCATCTAAACTACCTTATGATTTGTAACTCTCATGGTTACCTTACAATGTAACCCTCACTTCTACCTTAGTGTGTAACAATCAGAGTTAAAATTGGAGTTCCCATACAACTGAGCTCCAACATAATAATACACAATGCATTAGAGGAATATATGGTTCCAAGAAAACCTAGGAAACAATTCCCATTAACAATAACATAATCATAAAACATGAATAATTTAATAAAAACATCGATCTTGTATTTTGTGAAGCCGAATTTGAAAAGTAGATTTTCAATGAAACACCCCTTAAAAATATAATATAATTAATGTGAGAATGAATTGAGTGGATGGAATATGTGGTAACTCTATAAATAATAATTATTCAAGGCAATATAAACAAAATTCATTAAAAAATAATTTTTATTCCACACTATTAATTATGTATAAGGTTAACCCGAATAATGGAAACTTGGTTAGGAATTCCCTTACTTGGTGTTTTTCATAGATAAAAAATGTATAAAAATAATTTATAATGGCTCAAAGAGTTTTATTAATATTATTTATAAATATATTCATTCTAATAACAACTTATATGATCATTTTATGACATAATTTCACTTATTTATTAGTAATATTTTTTACTTCCATTTTTTCAGGTTCGTACTTTTCATGGTTTCCATGGACCGCTCATTTTGGTTTTTCATCTAGAATGGAAATAAAATTACAAAAGTCGAATGAAATTGTATTTATATGTTCCCATAGTACTAAATTATTTCTAAAATCATTTGTATTATATGTTATATTGAAAAATCATTTGATAAATCTTTAGTGATATCTATTTAGATCATTTTCTTGGTTCTTTGATAATTAGAAACATATTTCGTTATATAATTTAATTTCATGTATAGAAGATCAAAAGAATAAAAAATAGTCATATCATAGACATTAAAATAGGTTTCAAACATTAAATTGGTTTTATAAATATTTTCAAAGGATGTAATGAAAATTACAATCCCATTATCCACGATTTTGGCAGAAAAACACATCAGAAACTCTTTTTTCATAAGAGAGCAGGAGATGAAGTATATTAATGATTTTTTAAATAAACATGATAATATTTATCTTAAAATATATTATAGAGAGTTCATGCCTCATGTATATGTGTTGGGGAATACAATATAATGAAATAAAAGTAATTGAAAAGAAAAATCAATAAAATGAAAGATGATTTTTACCTCTTGGTCTCTTCTGCTATGGATCCACATTAAGGCCTTTAGTTTTGTCCTTATTGTTAGATCATATGGTCCTAGATGTGGGGAATATCCTTTGGAAGGGTATCTGTTTGAATTTACTCAATGCTCAAATATTTGGATGTTTGAGAGGAAGAGGGGGTAAGGGTGGTATTTATAGTGGAGAAGAGTATGGGTTTTCCATTATCTTAATTATTAGTTTAATATTTTTTCACAAGTATAAGAATATTAATAATTCATGTGACCTAAAATAGTAAAGACATCATGTGAGATAGAACCATTTGTGCTTCCATCAACCATGATTCTAGGAATATTCTACTTAACAATTAACTTATATATACCATATTTTACCATATTTCACTATTAATGAATAATTCAAGTATTTTAGAAAAATCCCAAAAAATTCACCCTAGCCATTTCCCAACATGAAGAATTAAGAAAATTGAACTCCATTTTTTAAATAATTTTATAAACATGTGAAATTTATCTTTTCAAATAAAATATAAATTTATATTCAAAATATCAATTTTAAAACTATAACTTATCTTACAATACATTGACAAATTAATCAAGGTCAAATAAAGTATTATAAATACATCAGTGATGATGTTTATATTCATTTATTCATATTAATACTCATATGGGTAGGTTACTATTAAAAGGGGTAGGTTTCTATTCAGAAAAGTTTATGTTTTTTTATCAGACTCCAAATAATGCACTGATCGCAACAATGCATGTACTTTATTATAAATTCAAATCATATATGTGGAAAGATAATGTTTAACAGTTATATTATAACTCTATTCCTAATACAATGTGTCATTTTAAAGAGACTTGGTGTTTCAGTAATTTCATTTAATTTATATATAAAACATTTTGGTATTAAATATCATGCAATATTTAAAAAAAATTGTTCTTCTATTAAAATAATTATAAGCCTTAATATTTTCATAGTAAAAAAATAATTTTCCGTCACCATGTTTTTTATCAAGATTATGCGAAATATATATAAATATATATACATTATTTTATTGAAAATTACATAAAAACAAATTGTTATGAATTTTTTGGATTTCCCATATCCATAACATATAAAGCGTTTTTTTCTAAAAAAATATATAATTAATTATCGATTTATAGTATTGAATATATTACTAATAAAAATATCCAATAAAAGAAAATTATGTATTTTTTCATCACTCTTCTAGTAATATCTTATTATTTATTGTTTCATTATTGAACAAAACCATTTAATTGAGGTGTTCTATGAGATAAAAAGTTATGTATTATATCTTATTTTCAATAAAAATTTCAATTTCATACTTTTCAAATTTACCACCATGATCCCTATGAATAATTAATCAAGGTAGATGTTTCTAATTTTTACCTCATGATACTATTTATTTAAAACAAAAAAAAACATATTGTGGTTTTTTTTGTAAAATAGACACACATATATATAGTGCACTAATACACTAATACATATGTAGAGTTTTTACCAAGAATGATTTTAGTTTATGTTGGGTCAAATAAATCCCTATACAGTAAGAATAAAATATCAACATTTATACCATTACTAATATATTTAATGAAGATTTTTTTCTTACTATATTAATACTGATCCCAAATGATAGAAGAATTTTACATTGGCATAAGTAGATTTCTAACTAGTTATTTCGTAGAATGTTTATCACGGTTCCTAAATTATTATGTCATAACATTCCATTCCACATCCAATACTAATCCTCTATTTTACTATTTCATTTTATATTTTGGAAGATAATGTTATATCTCTTGGTAGTGTATATATTTTCTAGCCTTTCAGATTAAAGAATAAATTTAACTTCTGAACATTGATAAATACATTTATCATTACTAGATTTCACATCATATACATAACAAAATAATAGAATTATACTAATAAATGAATGATTATCTACTACATCCTATAAAAAATAATTATTATATCATTACCATGAAGAGTTATATCACATATACATTAGGGTTCTTTTTCAAAATTTTCTTTTAAATTGACTTTTCTATCTTTCATATTTATAATATTCTCTAAAATATTATTACTTAAAGTCATAATCCTTGAATAACAATTGTGAAGGTAATAGATATTTTAACTATAATTACTAATCTTAATTCAATTTTTGGTTAAAATCCCTCAATGTAACATTTCAGTATTTATGGGTTAGTTGTCTGTGTGGATAAAGAATGCTTCCATGATGCATTGTCGAGTTCTAGAGATACTTCAGCCATGTATGTTGACAATGAACCCTGGGAAAGTAATGGATTATATGAAGAATTACGATTGGATCAAAAAATGTTTATGGTGATCTCGACGATTATGACGTGAATTGAAAAAAGAAAAGGTGAGGATTATTGCGAGTGGAGCATCGTAGAGGCATAAAATTTTTAATGGAACACTATGAAATTATGAAAATCATTGTGAACTTGAAGTATCAGTTGTCGTACATAAAAAAATAATCAATGTGGAGGAAATGTATGAGCTCTATGAAATGGTTCTGACATGGCCTAGAAGGTCTGAGATTTTGTGGGAATGCCAATAAATAGACCTCTACCCCCATTATAAGCTAATATGAGATTAATGAAAGTCTAGAGGATATAACATCATGAATGAGGTTCAAAAAGGCTCTTTTTATGAAAATGTATAGAATGGAATGTACTTCACAAAGCATATTTTATGCTTCTCAAAATAGTGTGCTTCCTAAAAAGGTAGGTTTTTATGGATTATTGTTTTAGCTTCATAAAATAATGAGCTTCGTGAAATGGAAACTACCTCACATAGGCTAGTTTGATCTTTATCAAATAGCAAGCTTCGTGAATCTGTGAGCATTTTGAAAGAGTGTTAAAAAGTATTACATAGTTCTAATATGGTAAATTTTTATTATTCAGTGGATAAAAGTGAGACATCAATATATAATATAAATAGAGTGTAGGATACATTCATTTGTTATAATGAAGCATCCTACAGGTCTATAAATTGATATTGGATCTTTTAAAAATGTATTGAGAACAATTTATAGGAGAGGGTATTGAGCATTCAAATTGGGACTGGTTGTGAACTAGGAGGGATAGTGAGTCCTATCCAAACATTTTAAACTGTAACATGCTTATAGTAGATTTTTTACATTAGCACGTTATCGATGTATACTCCATTGATGTAGCCCAGTGATGGTAAACCATGTAATGTTTTTATGTCTCGTTCATGTCTTAATTTATTCTTATATTATTCTGTGGGATAGAGATACAAGAGACATTGGTTTAACAGTGAAACTAGATCAAAATAGGAATTTGGTTTAATCAACCAGTCTTTGATTCACCCCCTCAATGTATCTGACCTAGTTTACATAACATCAATGTAAAAATCATATTATTATTTAGAACCCAATCTTTTTTGAGTCAAATATTTTTTGAAAATAAAACATTAAGAATCTATATTATTCCAATATTCATATATTTAATAGATATGAAATCATTAGAAATATATCTGTCATGGAAACCAAAGGATTGAATTTTATTTAATGTAAAGGTATTTTTTTAATGCACACCTTTCTAACATTTTTCCCAAGTGGTGCAGATTTTTTTGAAAAATAGTTTTCTACAAAATAAGGATTTTAATAATAAATCCCAACAATAATGTATCTTTTTATCCTTCAACTGTCTATAATGTGTATAAAAAATTCGTTCACCTATGTAGAATTTGATAATAAATTCTTAAAACTAATAATTCCAAAGTTATTGTTTTAAAAAAACCCTATTCTCACTTGTTAAACATGAATTATATGTTTTATCTAATTAAAATGATATATTTTAAATCTCTGATGTATTTTTTAATAATTTTACATTTTCACTATTTTGTTATATGTCATCACATTCCTAGTCATAAAATAAAGTAGAAATATTTTCACATGAAATTATTGAAATGTAGATACATCTTCAAAACATGGATCTGTATATTCATATTCAAATGTACTAGTAGTTCCTTCATCTAATGTAATATAATTATACTGTTCTATAGATTATAGATATTTTTCATTAAAATGATTATTTTTAATGTATTCTGTTGATTACTTTTCCATGAAGCAGTTTTTTGTCTGAATAATTATTGTGTATTATTATAAAATATTATTATCTATAAAATTATTCTCCTAAACACTATAACCTCCGTTTTCTGTCTTTTTTTTGAGGCCATCAAAAATTTAATTCCATTATAATATAAAAAGGATGTATAATTATCATCACTAGTTCTAAACCACAGATAATTCTTTCTTATGTATTTAGATGTGATTCTAGTGTAACATATCTGTTCAAATGCATCATTATGGTCAATTAATTATTTAGAATTAAACCTAACTTATGTTGTAAAAAATCTTTAAAATTATATTATTATTTCCCTTACCATATTGGGAGGCCTCGGTCCCACATTTTTATAAATAAATACTTTTAGTCTAATCACTATTCATATTATTAGTTAAAACCGTACAATTATTTTCATAGGGAAAAAATATTCAAGATTTATATTATGTTGCGGAAAAGATACTCCATTATAATTTTTAATCCTCTAAAAATCTCTATTAGTTAATATTTTATATCTCATTATAGTTTAATATGATATTATGAACACAATTGTTTTTTTGATTTTTTGAGTCATCGAAAATAGTATGAATCGATTACAATTCCTTTTACATAATATCAAGGAATTTAAATATAATTTTTTAATAAATATACTCAATATGTCCAAAATATTATAAAATATACACAATAGTTTTAAATACCTAATACATTTGTGTAAAAGATTCACCATGTATAAATAAAAAATCTTGATAATCATCATGAATCACAGCTCTCCACGTTTCAAATATTTTAGAACCCAAAACATATGTAACCTCCAGATTTGTCTAAATATTATTTATTATTTTATTAGATGACATTTTACTATATATATTTTTAATTATATAATAAATAAAATTATTTCTAACTTGATAGTAAAGCTGATATTAATTCATCTCTTATTTAATAAAATTATTAATTTTTCATTTCAGGAATTTCAAATCCTCCAATAATCACAAATATTTTATCAACTATAGTGTTAATTGTGAATTTCCCCATATGATATCTCAGATATTCATCATTAGTACCATTAAATATAATAATTCCATTACAATTTATATTTTCTTGATTAATTTTTTAAAAAATTACATCATTATGAAATATATTCTTTTTTTCCACAAAGAAATTTATTATAATATTATATAACATTTACATACCTCCAATAATAACAATTTTTTATATTAATGGGTATAAATCACTATAATCGGGGGGTGGTGCAGTTTTTAAAATAAATAAATCATAATTGTTTTCAATCCCATAATAATAATGTTACTACATGAATATTTTTTATGATACATTAAATTCAGTGTTAGATAAGGTTTTGTGAAAAACATTATATTATCATTTATAAAAAAATCATATTATAAAATATTTGAAATATGTTCTTTTCACAAAAAATAATTAACACATGTTTTATAGTTGGCTTAATAAAAATTAAAAAATATTAATGGTGTTCTGAAACATTAACATTCATTATTCACGAATTATTTTACATGAGTAAATTTATGCAATCTATCAATATAATATTTTAGAAAATTAAAATTATTACAAAATCCAAGCAAGTTACAATAAATGTTAATTTTATTAAATTATATTTCTACTAAAAATAATATTTTACCCAAAATTAAAATTATATATATTTAACCGTAAGGATTTTAATGGAATCCCTATTTATAATTTGGGAACACTATGATGGTTCAACCACTTGATATTGAATTATATAAATTTTAATGCGAATAGGGAATAATGGGATAAATAATTGTCTAAATGAACATTTTATGTGTTTATCACTATAATTACTATCTAATATGTGATTGACTCTTTTATAACTAAACTATAAAGAAATTCTAATTATTATGGAAGAAAATAATTTTTTTATGTAATGGAATTAGAATGACATCAATAAAAGATATTGATAGTGTTTATTAATTTAGAGAAAATGGACAATATCAAAATTAAATTTTGAGTTTTGAGGTTAAAAATAAACATTCATTATACAGTTATATATATATATGTCTCAATATTGATAGAGTGGTATGGTATTTCGTGAAATAATATATATTATGTTAGAGATATTTTATAATATTTTTAACTTATTTTTTTGAAAATATTTAATAACTTGATGTATTTTTTAATAATATTGAACATTATACACTATTACATACCATATGATAAAATGATTGAAATATGTCCATGAATATGAAAATATTATTGATATATTAAATGTTATTTAAAATATAGTCTATTTTTATTTTGAAACAATGTGTATATATTCTTGTCATTAATGATTAAATCAACGCTGAAAATCTGTATTTTTTTATTCTCACGTTGAGATGAAGCAATAACAAAAATATTGGAGGAATATAGTAATTTACCTCTCTAGGGGTTCCTCCACATATGATAATGTCTGGACCACTATAGTAGTAAATATCTATTTTTATGTGATGGAAAATTTATTCATGGACCTTTAATATTTGATTAGACAAGAATGGAAACGCCACATGACCCATCCTTCGTTCAATACATACTAGATGAGAAGTTTGCTGCAAGTTAGTAAGATCATTGTTAATTAATAAATATCAGGGATGTTTGGTTTGTGAGTCAATATCTAAGAATATAATTGCCCATTATTATTCTAATTTAAAATTCATGGAGGCTTTGTTTACTTGTTGATTGGTATCACAACCTAACTTGACATACCAGATGTCATATGAGGTGTATATGGAAAATTGAAGGTACTACATGTTATTCTTTACAATGGAGTATTTTATAGTGGAAGAGTGAGGAAGTCGTGGTGTGTTTATTGAGGAAAATATAAATAAATTCCTCTTTTTAGTTTGAATCAAATTTAACTTTGTTTATAATTTTTGAAATTTTTTTGGTGGATAAAATTGATAATTAAAATATGATTCATGTAGTCATGCTTAATATCATTCATCGACTAAATATTTTTGTTTATTATGTGGGAATTTTGTGTAGGAGTCATTGTCTCCTTATTTTGAAACAAAATATTAAAACTATTATTACATATCAATTATAAATAATTAAATTTCTAAATTAATAACATGTTAGATAACTGTTAAATACTCCCCACACTTAGAGGCTGAATTAATGATGGTAACGTGTGATCAAATAAATATTTTATCACTTTTTTTAGTATAAAAATTATTAGTTAATGGATCTATATTACTAAATTTTGTCCTTATGATTTTATATAATTAATTTAGGAACTTAAATAATGTTTGAAACATGGATTTTTCAAACAGTTTCAGTTATAATATAGATTAATAAATCCTAGTTGTAGTGTGGTTATATCCCAGTATCAAATATCTTCTATATTGTAATAAAAAACTCATGAATGGATATATCCATTGATAATTGTTCTTGAAACCAATTACATGGAATGTATTTGACATCATGCATCACATTCAATTTAAGAAAACACATTTGACCATATGAAATGATATCAATAGCATAGCCTCATTTCCCTCCTTAATAAAATGTATTTGATATTATTCCACATAATGTAATAATAATATGTTTTAACTAATACTCTTTAGAACATATGATATGTGATATGTGTTGTTAGGTAAACCAACCCTTCATCTGAAACCTAAAACAATTAGAGTTTCCATTTTGGAATATTTATTTTCTACTATTATTCATGTCCGACATCTAATATCATGTTGTACAAAATAAATAGAACTTCCTCAACATTAACTACCATGACCAAAAATATTGATATAGAATTTTTTATTTAACTATTAATATAATCCCATTAATCATTATAAAAATCACTCAATTATTGTTCCTTATCATTCTAAATTATATTGAATAAACTATGTGAGTATTATCTACATTATATTTTTATATAAATTATCTATATATATATTTGGTTATATGTTATATATTTTTTGGCCATAAAATTGATTTTAGATTAGAAATAAATTACCTCTCTATATTATTCAACATATAATTACTCAAGAATATTTTAATTATCATGGAAATACTTCTCATTTTTGTATAATTTAAAATAAAATAAAAATAATTATTTTAATCCCACAAAATCATTGGGTAAATACTTACTTGAAATAACTATAAAGTCCATAATATTCAATTCCCTTATATGTGGGAATACAATTTTCTATGTAAACTATGTCACTACATGGAATGTTCCATTTTAATATAGATCACCCCAATAAAAAAATCAATGTTGTAGAATAATTTCTTTATCCTATTCATTATTGTTCACATCCTTCAAAAATGATACATCCATTATCAGAATGTATGTCATTCCCATAATCTCTATGATGTTCTCTTTTACCTGAGGTGTATTTTCATTAAAATTCAAAACTCAACATGAATAAAATTTCTAATAAATTTATATTTTTTAAAACAAGATAAATAACATACATAATCAGAGTTAATTTTCTAGGAGTGTATATTTTTTACAAAATTATGGTATTTTGAAGGATCCTAGTTTCTAATATTAAAACATAGTATGATATATTAAT
This sequence comes from Viscum album, assembly GCA_963277665.1. Lineage (NCBI taxonomy): Eukaryota > Viridiplantae > Streptophyta > Magnoliopsida > Santalales > Viscaceae > Viscum > Viscum album. The sequence continues at coordinate 1,311,822,420 of OY728134.1, read as the reverse complement.
AATTATGTATTATATAATATATATTATCATATTTTTTGGGTAAGTATCATCTGTTTTTCGTTTATATTACTTCATGCCCACATTTAATACTATTAACATATCATTTTTGTTCTTTTTGTCTTATGTATCAAATTAGAAAATCCAATAATCATATTAAATACATATTTCATGTCACATAAACTTGGGTATTTTATGATATGTATTAGAATCAAACTTACTAAAATCAATGGGAAACAAAGTATATATGGAAACACCATATGAATTTGCTGACAAATATCATTGCGAGTTACACTACCTTTTCCATTTTCCAAGCCATTATTGATTTCAAAAGGATAAATGATCCCTCCGATACAACTAGGTAGTATTACAAAGAGTCTAGAGAAACATTTGATCAAATCCTTTTCTATTTTCTTTAGTTATTACTCTAATATAATTACACTTATAGAATAAAATTCAATTATATGATAATTTTAATAAATCTTTTAAAACATCATTACTCCGAAAAATATACATGAATCTTATATAAATTTCACACTATGTTTTATTTTAACCTCTATTGATATTCTATGTGAAAAAATAAATCAAAATGAAATTACTTACCCTAAATTTCAATAATATTATAAATAATTTGAATTACTCTTAATTTCATTCAAATCAACTGAGTAACATATCTAATCATTTCTATAAAGACTTAAAAATGCTAAATCAACTGAAAAACATCATTAACTGTTTTCCTATAATTCAAAAAAACTCTTAATAACATCAAATAATATTTATTCAATGTTATTTATTATTCCAAATATATTAAATCATATGAATATTCTATATAATAATTCAATTATTTTTCATGGATTAATAAAAAAGTTTCAAAATTCATTAGTGTGAACAATAATCCAAATTGTAATTAATAATTTTAATTATCACAATGATAGATATTCTCATTTAACAACCTCAATATCATGGAAATCATATTATATCTATAAATAATAATAATCCACAGAAATATAAATTTATAAAATATTATATTAATATTTGTCTATTTGAAACAACATGGGTCAACTTATACAAAAAAAACCCTATAAATGGGTATCCATGCATATCCAGTGAATTAACCTACTTCAATATAAAAATTATGTTGAAATATGTTAATTACATTAAATCTATATAGCTTCTATTTACATTACTATAGGTGAAACACAAGAAACTATTCATCAGATTCCATTAGAATTAAAATAATAAAAAACAAAATTTCTATCCATGAATAATAGTGTACCAATGATCATCAAGAACATATAAAAAAATTTCTATTAGAAAATAATCATCTTGTCACAAAATATGGGAGCTCCATATATTTTCCATGTTCTTTTCTCCAATACAATTTTTACTCATGAAAAAATACATTAATTCCCCATTATACATATTGGAAATAAATATAGATCAACATAATGTGGGTTTTAATTTGATAATAAGTATACTAATTTATATATTAGTATTTTTGAGAAATTAGACTTATAGTGAAATTCCATGACTTATAATTATATGGATTGTATTTCTATGATAAATATAATATCGTGAAGGATGTCAATTGATTATATTAAAAATATATATGGTATATTATTTAGTAATTGATCAGAATAAATATAATTGTAAGTAAATTATGATGATATTTTAGTTTATTTATGACATCTAGAATGGATATATAAAATTTAGATATTAATAATGAAGACTCTAGATGTATCGATTTTAAAAATTAATGGGAATATTGAGGGGTGACTTTACGGTAATGACACAAATATGTTTTCACACTTTACACCATTATATGGGGTGAATTAAGGTGTCTTCAAATTTATTATTATCCTAAATTCCATTTCATCGTGTCTTAATTATGTAAAAATGTTTCTTGAATATTCCACACAAGCCCAACCATATAAAACTCATCAAGGTATTTTGAAGATTGGGAATTTTAATTATTTCTCCCACACAAGGTGTAAGATCCCATATTTCACCATAAGATATTTTTTATTTACATTTCAGTTTAGGACATTTATTTTGGTCAATAAAGTTCTTTAAAATTATTTAAGGAGTCTCGGGGGTGATTTGTGGGTCAGAGACAAGAAAAGGGGGGAAATGAGTTTTATGGGATAGTTACACAGTATTTGCATGGTTAGACCTAACCATTTGGGTAGCCCAGGTAAACCAAGCAAGAGGAAGGTTTTCAAAGAGTAGAATTTGTACGGTTTTCACATCTTTTGGTAAACCATGTGGGTAAACCATGCAAAGGCGCACTTTGGGATAGAAGCATCCCCATGGTTTGCGTATTTTTTGGAAAACCATGCGGGAAAACTATGTGGCCCGGAAATCATTTAAAATTATAAAAATCCGACTCCAAAATTTTATATTCCACTTCGGAATTTCCTCCCCCTCATATCTTACTATCGTAAGAATGAACCAAGGGGAACAAGAGCTCTCAAGAATCAATATCTTTCGATTCGTGGCCATTTGGAGTGTTGTTGGATGAATATTGAAGAACTGGGTTAGGCTAATTGCCCATATTATTTTCTTTTTAGTGCAGGGTTTCTAATTATCATCTCTCTCCATCTAATGCTCTCAAAACCAACCATTTGGGGAGATTTAGGATAATGCTTCAATGGTTGGTTGAATCGATATCTGAGACTTCGTTTGAGAGTGTTTTTTATAAAGGATTCGATTAGGTGGTCTATAAAATTATATCCCTAGGAATTTGTGTAGATTTGTGCGTGTTGGGTTTTTTTCGTTCCCTCATTTGAAGAGTTATTGATGCCATTGACATGATGTAATGTAGTGGTGTCTAAAATGGCTAATGAAACACCTCTTTATCCTCTTGGGATGAATGGAGGATGACTCAACCGAATTTGGGCCACCCTTGGGGCGTGCCGATATTTACCTAGACAAATAGATAGATAAGTAAGTGTGTGATATAGTGAAAGAAAATAGATCCCTAGATGATTATGCAAATATTATTAAAGGAATTTCAATTGGTGTATATTAATACACCTTGGATATGTAATTACCCATGAGGTTGTTTGGTTGGCACAAAAATAGGTTAATTGGATAAATGAAAAAATGATAGCGATTAGCTCTATACATGAATATGATTATTGAGATTGGAATGGAAATGGGAATGGGGATAATGGGTTTAAGTAATTTGAACAATTAAAGTGTCAATGGATTGAGTAAAAATGTAAATTCCCATTTATTGAGATTATAGTGAAGATTTTAGATGATGTTGGCTATGTTATTATGATATGGTGGTTTGGGGTGAATGATAATTAAGTATGTGCACATGGATTGGATTGGTAGGGTATTTACGTGAGGTTATATGCCCATGGGTCATGTTGACTGAATATCTAGCTCCTCCCTTAAATTCATGGGTTAGGGAAGGGGATGGGTTTCAATTCCCCTAACTAATGCATTCCAACTAGACTGATGCATCAATGTGAGAATATTGTAAATTGTTTTATTGAGATACCTAGTGAGATTGAGCTTTATTGTATTAAGATATGCATAATATTCCTAATACATTGAACACATAAAAAGGGCAGATTGAATATTGAAAATTATAAGTAGTGAACACAAATTTATTGGTAGCATAATTATAATGAACATAGTTTAGAATTACCTATTGAAAGTTTCACCTTATTATGCCATTATATATAATTTTAATGCACTATCATCATTGCTGCATATTTTTTTAACACCATTTGTGGTGGCCTACTGAGTTATACTCACACCCGGCTTGAGCTATCATTGGGTACCCGAGCAGAATTCATACATACAGGTCAGGATAATGGAAAGGGTCGTATGCTAGTGAGATGAGTTGGACATGGGACATATTTTGGTGAGGTTCCCTACATAGAGTCTAGAAAATTTTTGGGATTATAAAATTTTATATATTTTGGTTTTTGATCACTTTAAACTGTAACACGACATGGAATAAGTATTATCCTCACGATTGTACCCAGTTTTGGGATTTGGATTTCATGAATGTTAGGCACGGATCACTTATGTTTCCATTATTTCAATTATTATATATTGTGGCTCACTCTGGTATTGAGGGTAAAGTCTCCCCACATGACCTATTGGACCCTCTATGGTAGTCGGTATCCTTTGGCATATGGGGAGGCACGTTTGAGGTCATGTAACTACCTAGCTTAGGTTGTCTGTTTAGTGGTGCCCTGGTCGGGGATGTTACAAAGTGTTATAAGAGAAGGTTATTTTCTATTTCTTGCTATATACGGATGGTATATAGGAGATTAGGAATGTTTGGGGCCATGGTAATGAGCTCGTTCTTGGGGGTAGCTATCCCATGTATGATAGAATAACCAAAGTCACCCTAGAATGGGATTGTTGTTATTATTGTGTGTTGTTAAATTTATTGATATTTCACCACTGGGTAGTGCAGATGTTGTGTGATTTGATGGTTTGGTGATATTTCATTTTTTTCCGAATGGTACGAGGTTTTGAATTCATCCATCATTCTAGGAGCCTATGTATGAAAGTGAAATTCATCCTATTAGGCACACACAGAGGATGGGCTACCATGATGTAAATGTTAGTATGGATATGGTCCTTTAAAAGTAATGAATTATTCCTAATAAGATGTTATGAATGAGTTGAAAGGGTATGTGCAAATATCTTGTAGTAATTATAAATTGGTCTTTAAAAGAGAAGTATAAGTGTAATAGTTTTTTGTAGAGGTAAATTGTAATATGAAAATGGTTTGAATGGGAGTAGAAGATAAGGCATGTAACCCTAATAATTAGATATTGTGTTGTCCATGAGATTAGGTAGATGTCCAAGGGTACTGAACCCGTTGTGAGTGCACTATTTGGAGTAGTGTAAACAAAATGGTTTGTTTATCACAAGTGATGAGACTATATATACATATTCCTTCTCAAATAATCTTTATGGATTTATTATAAAGCTTGTGTTTGTCATTTTAGTGAAAAACCACTACATAGAAGTGCGATGGTTGGGTGACATGAGGAAATTACTGAGAATTCTACTCCAACACTATTGGAAGAAAACATGGTGATCCAAGTTTATATGAAAGAGAATTTCCACTAGAACATTTCTCCTTTTATGAAGATGATTGACGAGACCCATGGAGGGTTGCGCCGAGCATGTTTCAACTGAACATGGCGTTTCAAATACAGCACCCTCCGACTTTTAACAGAGAGGTTGGGAGAAAAGCAGGAATGTTCTCGATAGAGTTTATCCAAACTATTCTCAACCATCTAGAGAGTCCTCTTGAGAAGAGAGTCATGTTATCAGCATATATGCTGAGAGGGAATGTAAAATATAGGTTCGAAATTATGGTTCAGACAGAGATGGATGAGGGGATGATGTGGAAATATTTTTTGGAGATGTTCCTCGAGCACTTATATCCATAATCCATGATGCAGAAGGCGGATAGAGATTTTTTAAGTTGACTCATGGGTCAATTTTGGTGATGAAATATTCTATTCATTTCACATATTCGAGAATCTTTGTTCCGACTTTGACGGAAGATGAGGCAGCTATGGAGAAATGCTTCTAGGATGGGCTGAGATATGAGATCTGGCCTCAAGTGAATATATTTTGACTAATAATGTTTTTTAATTTGCTGGATCAATCCATTATATCATAATGAAATCTAAAGGGAGATTAAGGTAGTGAACTTATGGTGTCAGTTGTGAGTGAAAGTGGCGAGGCTTCTGATTTTAGGAAGTGCCACTTTGGAACCTCCCATTAGTGTGGAAGCACATAGAGTAGTTAGAAGAGGGGGTCAGGTTCTCAGGGTGGTGACCCGATCTTCTTTTTTTAGTTTGGAAGGATAGAGAACAAGTGTGACTGGTGTCGCCGCCCACAAGTTTAGTGTTGAGCTTGTGACAGGCTAGGCCATGTGTAGTGATCCTTGAGGAACTCATGGTCGTCGGGGAATGATGGAGGATAAAAGAGGATTCCCAATGTAGGTAGGGGGTCGGTTACCCCATATCAGGCTGGAAGTTGGCGCTCCATGGGCCGTACTGGTATGGGAATTGGATGTGGAACTCTTGTGTGAGATCACCCTTACCAACAAAGTAGTTCATTAAAGGTGACTCAGAATGGAGCCTAGGGTAAAGGTTAAGTCTACCTCTATGATGTTTAGTCTACAATTGAATGTGTTGAGGCATGAAGTTCTACTATTCGTGGTACGATTCTTGTAGCTTCCACGTTTTCTAGTTTTTGAGTTGATACTGGTGCTATGCATTCCATTATTTATTCTCAATTTTTAGTTGTGTTGGGATTAGATGCAGAGACTGTATGTGGGGTAATGTCTCTTTATACTCCTATAGGAGTTCTAGTCGAGGACATAAAATAGTATAAGTGTTGTGCTATTGAGGTTGGTGGGTATCATTTTCTGTGGGATCAGTTTGTCCTAAATACTTTAGGTTTTGACCTAATCTTGGATATGGATTTGATGGTGTTATGTCAATCCCTTATCGACTGTTACCAACATCAGGTAACATTCAAATCATTCAATGTGAGCATTCATGTCCTTATTCATGAGTGGGATACTCGGGCAGGCTGCACAGGGCCACTACACCATCAGTTGGGGGAGCTCACAGACCAAGTGGCATTCCTTATAACAGATGATGGGGAGGAAGGATAGAAAGTATTTCCTTTTGCGGTGGACCAGTTTTAGGATGTGTTTTATGAGGACTTCTCAGGGTTACCAACTGAGAGAGATGCTGATTTTACGATAGAATTTTTTCCTTGAGCGGATCTTGTTTCCATTCCACATTACCGAATGGACTTAGTAGAGCTCTAAGAATTGAGGGTTTAGTTGTAGGAATTTGAGAGTAAGGGGTTTATAAATCCTAGAACATCACCTTGGTAATCTCATGTGCTATTTTATAAGAACGCTGATTGATCACTGATGATATCTGTCGATTATAGAAAATTGAACCATATGATAGTTAAAAATTGACACCCTCTTCCTATAATTGATGACTTATTGGATTAGCTCAATGTTTCCTTAGAGTGTTCCAATATTGACTTGAGATCGAGATACCATCAGTTTAGTGTGAGAAGTTATTACTTATAATGGATAGGTTTCCACATATGGTACGTGTTTTATGAATTCCAGGTAAATCCGTTTGGTTTTACCAATGCACCAATTGTGTTTATGGCCTTTATGAACAAGATATTTCACCATTATCTTGATCATTTTGTAGTTGATTTCATTGATGAAATATTAGTCTACTGCAAATCTCATGAAGATCACGCCAATCATCTTGAAATCATCTTGAGTACACTATTATAGAATCGAATTTACACTAATCTATCAAAATTCTAGTTTTTTATTGATGAGATGAACTTTTTGGGACATATCATATCTGAGTCTAGAAGGTCACTGGATATCAAAAAGGTGCAGGTTTTGGTGTCATGGAACAAACCAATAATGTCTATGATATCCATGGTTTTAGGGGTTTGGCCAGTTATTAAAGAAGGTTTATTAGATATTTCTCTCATTTTTTGAGCTCCACTCACATGCCTAACCATGAAGGGTTTTATGTTTGATTGGTCATAGTCTTTTGAGAATGGTTTCATGGAAAAGTATAAGTGGTTGACTATCGCAACAATTTTCATCTTACCTAAAACATGTAAAAAGTATACCTTTTTCTGTGATGTGTCCATTGTTGAACTTGGTACATTGTTGATGCAGGTTCATTGGGTAGTAGATTACGGGTCGAGGAAGTTGAGGCCACATGAATGAATTTATCCTTCTCATGACCTGGAGGCAGCTGCTATTCCTCATGACATAAAGTGTTGGATGAATTAGTTTTTGGGGGATCCCTTTACAATGTTTACTGACCATAAAATTCTCAAATATATATTCTCTTAATTGGATTTAAATCATTAACATTAATTGTGTAAGGAGTAAATTCTGTACTTTGATTTTTAATTGGTTCAAACATCGGGAAAAGGGAATAGTTTCGCTGATGCTCTGACCCAGAAGATTCATAATCAGTTAATTTATGAATCCATTTTAGAGTCGGTGATAATGGCCTTGTTTAAGAAGATGCATTTTGATGTATAGGTGGGGTATGATATGATGACACATGTATCTATAGTAGTTTAGTCATAAAATTTGATTCATGTTAAAGAGAGTCAGTTGGTAGATTTGGAGTGCTTGAATATAAAGGAATGTCTTAATGGTGGTGAGTAAACTTCTGGTTTTTCCTAATTCCCTGATGAATTTTCTTATGTTCACCATCGTGATGTGGTGTTGGCTAATGTATGGGAAGTGTTTATGTGTGGGTTCCACATGTCATAGTGGGTAGTGTATCCGATCATGACTAAGATGTACCGCGGTTTACCCAGGAAGTTATGGTTGCCACAAATGAAGAAGAAATTGGCGAGTTCTGTTGCATGATTCTTTACATGTCAGCATGTGAAGGCTGAACATCAACTCCATGGTGGGTTGTTACAGTCATTGAATATTGTAGAGTGAAAGTGGAATGAAGTCCTAACTGACATCGTAGTGCGTCTTCATAGGATGATTGGGAAGAATGATTACATTTGGGTGGTAGTAGATATTCTGCCAACGTGGTCCATTTATTTCCAGTTTGGGAACCTATACAGTCGACCATTTGGGGGAGTTGTATGTTACGGAAATAATAGAATTCATGGTGTTATAAGAACCATAGTTTCATATCATGATTAGGAATTCACCTTGAGGTTCTAGAAGGGACTACACAGGGAACTTGGTAACCTAGTGTTTCTGAGTATGTCATACCACCAACAGACTGATGGGTAGTCATTGCATACAATTCAGTTATTATAAGACATGTTGAGAGTAGGTGTTTTGGATTTCAGTGGTCCATGGAAAAAACACTTTTCGCTTGTCATGTATTCTTATAACAATAGTTTTAATTCTACATTCTAGCTATATCCTTTTGAGGCACATTACGGGAAACTGTGTAGATCATCTTTGTTTTGGTTAGAGGTCAGAGAGTCTGAGCTATTAGGGCTGAGTCTTGTGTGGGAGACGTGGGAGCACGTTTGGATGATTCAAAAGCATATGGAAATAGCTCAGAGTAGGAATAAGTCATATGCAGATCAACATCATAGACCTTTTTAGTTCTTGATGGGTGAAAGTTTGTTTCTCCATGTGTTGCAATCATTGGGTCAACGTCGAATTCAGAAGCATGGAAAGTTGGCACCAAGATATGTTGGTCCATTTGATATCCTGTGGTGAATAAGACTGGTCGATTTCAGATAGGATCATCGACAATTTTATAATTTGATTCATGTACTTTTACATGTATCAAAACTTTGATAGTATCACCCAAATCCATATCATGTGACAAATGCTAACGAAATTGTGCTTGAGGATGATACATCCTTTGAGGAGAACCTGGTTCATATTGTGGATCACAATGAGAAAGTTTTGTGGGGTATGGTTGAGCCCCTGGATCATGTTCTATGGAAATATGGAAATGTTCAGGATGATACTTTGGAGTGGGAATCAGAATTGTGGGTCCAATGGACAAATCTATTTCCTTTAGAAACTCATGATTCATGGGAAGAGTGGATTAGGGATGAGTCCTTATAATGTAGGGAGGTTGTAGGATCCAGGATTTCTCCACAAGGTGTGTTTTATATTAGTTTCAGTTTATGCCCTTTATTTTTGTCAATTATGTTCCTTCCAATGTCATTAAGGAAGCTCGGGGGTGTTTTGGGTGTTTGGGACATGAAAAAAGGGGAAAATGATTTTTCTAGTCTAGATGCAGGTCTGCACATGATTAGTTCTAACTGCGTGGGTAGCCATGGTAAACCGTTCAAGTGGATGGTTTTCAGATTTTAGTCTCCGCATAGTCTGGAAAACCGTGCGGGTAAACCATGTGAAGGGTATATTTTGGGATAGAAGCATCCTCACGGTTTGGAAATGGTTTGAAAAAATATATGGGCAATATGTGTGGCTCAAAAACATTTAAAAAATTACAAAAATACCACTCTAAAATTTTATTACCCACTCGATATTTTCCTCATCCTCCTCCCTTGTAGCCCTAATAATGAACCAAGTGCACCAATAGCACCCAAGGACCAGTCTCCTTCGATTCATGGCCATTTGGAGTGTCGTTGGATGTGAATTAATGATCCGAGTTATGCTAATCTCCCTCTTTCTTTTATTTTTAGTTTAGGGTTTCTAAATATTTTCCCTCTCCATCCAAAGATCTAAACACACACCATTTTGGTGAGTTTTATAGTAAATCATCAAGGTTTGGTTGAATATAGAACTATGACTTCATTTGGGAGTGTCTTTTCCATCAGATTTGATGTAGGTGGTCTAAAAAAGTATTTCCCTTGGATTTTGGGTAGATTTCGGCATGTAGGGGTTTTGTTCTTTCCCTCCTTTAAATAGTTCATGATGACCTTGAAATGATGTGATTTAGTGGTGTATAAATGGATAATTAAACCCCTCTTTATTTACAGAAGATGCAAGGGGTATGAGTCCACTAAATTAGGGCCACCTGTGGGGCGTGCCGATATTTCCCCAGACATAGAGTTAACTAAGTAAGGGTACGATGTTGTGAAATAACATAAATACCTTGAGAATTATGTTAATATTCATAAATGAATTAAAATTGGTGTATATTAATACAATTAGGTTGGGTTATTAAACAATATGTTGTTTCGTTGGCATGAAAAAGGGTTAAATGGATAAATGGGAAAATTCTAGGGATTATTTTTATAGTTGAAAATGCTTTGTGAGATAGGCATGGAAAATGGGAATGGGTAAAAGGGGTTGAGTAATATGAACAATGAAAGTGTTAGTTGATTGAGGAAAAATGTAAATTCCCATTAATTTAGATTATTGTGATGATTTTAAATGATGTTTGCTATGTTGTTGTGATATGGTGTTTTGTAGTGAATGATAAATAAGAATGTGAACATGGATTGGATGAGTGTTGTATTTACATGAGGTTATATGCCCACGGGTCAAGTTGGACTGTGGTTCTAGCTCCTACTCTAAATTAACTGGTTATGGAAGGGGAATAAGTTCTAATCCCCTAATGGTTGCATTCCAGTTGTACTGATGATTTGATGTAAGGATATTGGGAATTCCTAAATTGTGATACATTGTGAGATAGATCTTGATTATATTTCTATATGTTGAATATCCCTAATCCAATGAACACATAAAATTGGGAGATTTAATAATGAAATTCCTAAGTAGTGAACCTCAATTCATTTGTAGTATAAATAAAATAAATGTTTTTTAGAATTTCCTATTGAATTGTTTTCCTTAACTTGACATTATTTACCATCTTTATTCACTATCTTCGTTGATGGATATTTTTTAGAAACCTTTGGTGGTGGCCTTCTTGGTTATACTCACACCATTCTTGGGCCGCCATTGGGTACCCGAGCAGATTCCATGCCTATAGGCCAGGACAAGGGTACAGGACCCATGCTAGGGAGATGAGTTGGACATGGGACATGTTTGTGTGCGGTTCCAAACATTATGTCCTGATCATTTTGAGGATTCTACCATTTTCGTTATTTTGGGTTTTGATCACTTGACACAGTAGCAAGGCAAGGAATATTTATTTGTGTTATGATTGTACCTAGTTTTGGGATATCGTTAGTATGAATGTTATGGATTTTTCCCTTATGGTTCTGCTATTTCAATTATTATCTACTATGAATCTCTCTGGTATTGAGGGTATAGTCTCCCTACATGACCTATTAGACCCTCGCTACAAGTTGGAAACCTCTGGACTACAACAAGGTGTGCTTGACGTCATGTAACTACCCGTCTCGGGGAACCCTTTTAGTGGCACTCGGGTTAGGGACGTTACAGTAGGATATATTAAATGATCATATATAAATATTCTATAGATATTCTATTTAATTAACAGTTTTATATTTTATGGCTACATGATTTAATATATGCTCATTGATCATCCAATTTCCACAACATATTAACCTATTCCAATTGATGTTTCTCCTATATGTTCCAAATGTTAATGACATTATGCATATCAAACACTTAAATATATCAACAAGAGTTATCACACCAAAAAATATTGTTTGTTCTCCATGTTTATTTATTCTTAATTTCTATATCATCGATGATATAAAAAAATCCAGTTACATGAAATTATGATATTTGTGAAAATGTTGTCAATAATACTACACATCATAATTTAAGATATTAATTATTGTTTACCACTTGTTCATTCTCATTACCATAATCCATATATTCAATGTCCCTTTATTCTCTATGATTATTAATTATATAATAATGATTTCAATATATAAGTTACTATTTGAATTTAATAATGATCTTATTTCTATGTAAATATTAATTTCACTTCCTCAAATGAAACAATTTAACAATTATACATTTTATCTTCATAATTGAATTACAGTAGATGTAATATAGGATGTTTTTGTATTTTACTCAATTAATTAAGTGCCATGTAATTTAAAATAGACATAACCACGAGTTATTGAAACACCATGGTGTTTTATCAATATAAAAATACCATGGTGTGCACTATATTATTCATAACATGACATGTGTCTCCAAATACTATGGATTTGTGATTTTCGCTTTTAAACACCCTTAGAGAAACTTTCCATATGCATAATTTATTATTTATTCTTCAACCCTTGAAAAACCATTACATGAAACATGTTTCAATGTTACATGAATTATAATAACATAGGATATTCATACATAAATATTGTATGTTTTTAGATGAATAATAATTATATTATACATATACACAACCATGGACCATATTTGTTTATTTCCACTAGAGACTATGTATAGACACAAAATTATTAAATGGATGATATTTAACATATACCATAATGATATTCCCATTTATTACACATGATTTAAATAACCGACTTAAAACTATTCAGTTCATCCTAGGGAAATTAAAAAATTGACATTGTGAGCATAGATGCTCTGTAATGGTAAACATTAGAGACATCATTATATGATTATATGAAATATTAAGATAAGGATAATGTTAATATATCATTAATAAATCATAAAGAATTCAAACTAATCTTTTCATATATCACAAACATGTTTTATGGAACAAATAATTCTCATTCCAAAATATATGGTTCATAATAGTGTCAAATACACATTATTCATGAAATATAAGCTCATTTCATTAAAGTGTTCCAATGGCATATGTTTATAAACAATTTAATTTTTCAATATTAAATACCATGAAAATCATAAATAGTGGATCATGTATTATAAAAAAATCATTATGGATTAGTACAATTAACTGATTTCCCATTTTGGATCATGAACATCAATATATATCCCATTGTGGATTAATGTTTTATATTTCATTCACATTGAAATATAATGAGACAAAATACATTACCCAATATATAAGAAGGATATATTGGCCCCGCCCATCACATAATTATATTAATACATATGTGTTCAAAATGATTATTATGAATTAATGATATAATTACCAATGATAATAAATGGGTTTCATAGAACATTTATTATATTAAGAACCCTAAAAAGAAATTGGTTTTAGAAATATATCATCATTTCATAACCCAAGGTAAAGAAACGAGTTTCATACATATTTTTTCATAATAATACTATTCCATATGGAGAGATAATCATTATAGTTCATTATAATTATGTCCCCATTAAAACATATGTTTCTTCTGAATATGTGATCTTAGATTGAATATGATTCTGAAAAATTAAAATCACTTCAGATATTTCAGGAGCAAAATTACCATTCACTGGAAATTATATTTTCAAAACACTAAATTAAGAAAAATTAAATATTTATCATTAAATTGTACATGGAATCATTAAAAGAATGATTAAATATAGTGATTGTTCATAATGGTTGAAAAATAATATTCATTTTTTACATATTTAAATTATGATTCCTTCAACATTTTTAGTAAGAGACAAACAATCCTTGTTTTAAAATAGACATGAAGATTATTTTTAAAACACAAACTAAAAGTAATATGTCAGTAATGTTTCTACAATTAAAATAGTTTTATAATTTAGAAGAAATATTGAATTTTTTAAAAAAACCTGATATGAATGAAATGATGTTTCCAACCTAAGAGAGAAATAATTTCATTTTTATTTAGAAACATTATATTTGTATTATAAATACATAACGAGAGGAAAATATATGGAAAATATGTATTGTCTATAAATAAATTGTAAAGGATAAGCTAAATAAGACTATTTAGAGGAGGATTATAATATTCTATCATTGTATACTTAATCATAAAAAATCCTCATAGACAAGGACATTTAAACAAAAACCCATTACCACATTTGTGTTTTGAATTTTAAGCCACATTAATGAATTAAATCTAATGAAACATTAAATTTCAATAAAATAAGGGGATTCATGATATAACCCCTAAAATTGTAACTATATAAACCTCATAAGACTACAAATCAATTTTATATTTTTTACAAATGAAACATTTAATGGCTAACTGTGAAAATTAACAAAATAATTCAAATAAAATTTATCAAGAAGTCAACCCACCTCATGACTATAGGAACGCCCCCCCTTAGCGTCTTTGTCATTGTTAAAATTCAACAACCCTATCACACAGTTGCTCGGCTAGCTGTCCGGTGTCAGGATTCACATGCATAGTGTAAAAGGAATTTGGAATTCCCTCTTGATGATCAAAATATAGATGAATATGCAATGGTGAATTCCTCATAATCTAAAACCCCATATGGATAACTCTTTTTTCTGTTATGGTAAATTGAACACTCAAAAATAAAACATTGATAGAAATCAAACATGTTATCATAATAAAGACATCTAAAGTACACACCCACTTCAAAATCACTCCAACATTGGTGAAACCCAAAATTCAAAATCCATAAAAAACTAAGGAGAAATCCATATTAAAATGATCATGGTTCCAAAATATCATGTTTAATGATAATTATATGTTACAAAAATGTTTTAGGTAATAAATACTTTTATCTATGGATGTTTCAATTAGGTAATTTCCACCATATTATAGTGGTCATAGATCTATAATATCAATAATATTATCTATTAAATCTATATCATATTGATTCATTATCATATTTATATAGAGTATCCAAAAATTTTAGAGATAAAAATATTAATACATTGTTCATGGAGATGGTAGTTTTCTCATAAACATCAAAACAATTTCAATTTTACTGATCGATGGATAGATATGAAAGTAAAAAATATTTCGTAATTATACATTTATTATGATGTCATATATATCACATAAATTCAATGAATGTTTTCATTTTTCATCCAGTGATATGAGTTAGTGAAAACAAAATCACATTACATAACGTGGCGGTAGTCCATAGTAAACATGAGCGACATTTCTATATCCCTGATGAAATAGAATGTGTAACATCCCGAAAATTACAAAAAAGAATACTATATTCGATAGAGTATATGACACACAACATCATAATTAAAAGAAAATATAACACCATGATACATTAGGATACTTATTTTTAATTACATTCAATTCAATAATTATATTTCATTAAAAAAAACACTGAGTATACCATTCATTCCATGCAACAAGTAGTTTCTTCGATAGATTCCATTATATCAAACGATGAGTTTTACCTAACACCAATACTCAATTAATATTATTATTTAATATGTAAGTTATCATCTAGACATTCGAATTTAAATATGACTTTGATTATCAATTTTATAAAAATATATTTACATTAGTGGTTCATTACATGTGTAAAAATTAGAAATATAATGAGACTGATTTAAAATAAAAAGAAATATTTTTTCAAAAAAAATAAATTTTCCTAAAACACAATATTTTCTTGATGTATATAAAATATATAAAATTACCTTTTACAAGTTTTACAAAATTTAATGAACTAAATATAATTTAATTATTAATAAAAATATAAAAAAAATGATTGGGTGAATGTTTCAGATTTCTCAAAAGTGCTTAAATTATATTAAAAGTAGTGAAAAATGAAAAAAATTTAGTTGAATGAAGCATCTTTTTTTATATTATTTATAATGGAAAACTACATTTTAATTATTTACATGTAATTTTTTTTCATTAAAATAAAATATAATCCAATTTAGGTCATTTGAATAATATAATAATTTAATTTGTATTTAAAAACTTTGTATATTAGTGATGTTTTTTTACAAACATTTGGCATGACAACAACTAGGGTTTGATTGAATAGTGTCAAAAATTACAAGTTTTCCCCTCACCTCATCTATATAAGGCCACCGCATCTACTATCCACCTAGCATATTCAAGCCATTTTGATGAGTTATTTGATATTTAATTGAGAAACCAACATCCATCATCAAATCCAAAAGGACATAGTTCAGCATGTAATCAATCGAATAAAGGATTTTGGGGAAATATTAAGGTGTATACTCCTAGAAGAGGCAATGTAATTTAACAAGAATATTTATTTTACATCTTCCTCCACTACACACAATTCATGTAAAAATATTCTGATTTAAAAACCATAGTGTGTTCCATATCTTTATATTTTTATCTATTATTGTAATGACTATAAAACACAAATAATTATGTTAAATGAGTTATGAAATCATCCTTAATGTGTACAAAATAATACCACCTTATGAACATATGTAGTTTGTTTTTCCATTACCACATAAGATAGTTGGGTATGATGATAGATGTAAAGTATATATAAGATATTTATAACATAATAATACAATTGGGTTCATTATATCATATATACTTTTTCAAAAATCTATTCCGTAGGGGATTAGATAACATTGATCATGTGTACGGTGGATTACCTCCTCACAAAGAGTCGTGATTCCATTTTGAATAAATCATTTCAATGAAGGAAATAAGGATAAATTTATTGAATATATATTTATATATGATATAAATGAAATTAATTTTATATTCATGATATATTTATCATTATGAACAGATGATAAATAATTTTATATTTTTAGAATAAAAAATTCTAAAGTTATTCATGTATGTCTTGATTACTGCATTCGAGAAGCGATGTGACCCAGTTTTCAAAACAAAAACTCATGGATGATAATTATATAATTATACAAAAAATAATGATACATATATAAAATAATTATTGTCATGCAATGATAATATATATCATGAAACCTTTCCACAATGATCATGGAAAAATGGAAACGTTTCTCATGAATATGTTCAGCCTATAGTCCTTGTATTTATATGATATCTAATATTTCATCACCCACACTCATATTTTATTAAAGTATAATTTCTATTGAAATATTTTTTTCTAGTCTTGATTGTTGAAATGTAGATTATATAATTATATAATATGAACATGATCCAGATTATTCATGATGAAAGCTGAATTTTATAACATGGATACAAACACCCATGCTATTGAAAACAATGAATGATTAATAATGAATGAGTGATAAAATGTTATAAAAGGGTCATATATTATAATATAAATTTTAATTTATTTATATATTATGTTAATAAAAATTTCTAATCCACTATATTTAATGTTAATTATTATTCTACTAAAAGGTAGTTTGAGGTAAAGGAATAAGTCCAAATTTCCTTCATTGATTAATATTGTAATATTATGTAGATAATTTTTATATGATGTATATATTTCATTTTTTATACGTAATATCATGATTCTGGTCGTGTGACATAAGATTAAAGGTGGGGGAGAGGTAATAACTATTATTATTTTTATAATAATAATAATAATAATTACTATTATTATCTTCTAATTATTGGCGTGTTGTATTTTATATTACTTTATAACATATTTGGGATATTTTTATTATTATTAAGTTATTATTTTTATTATTATGATTATGAATAATAATTATAATAATAATATTGTTATAAATATTACATATTCCCCCCTCCCTCTTAGGTTACACAACAATTCTACATACCATAAAACATTATTCCCCCATAATGTTCCAAACGACTCAATTGTTCGATGCTCAAATCAAGGACACAAATATTTCCCAAATTAATCCCCTATCACTTGAGAATGGAACACTGAATTTTCACCCAAGACCTGAAGCCTTCATACCCAGACTACCAAGGAATAGAAACAATGACACAGAACACACATTTCCAAACAGAACAACAACCTAGAACACCCGGACCCATAACTTGAAAATCACTAGAGTATGCTCAAGATCTCCATTGAAAAATCATTATACAATCAACCATCATATAAAACCATATAAATTTACTAGGGTTCGGAGGATAAATGAAATACATTTCCTATAAAAGAACACCGTGAAGACTATGTTCTCTATGAATTTTTATTTGTTGGTCTTCACACCATATTAGGACTCTATCTAAATACTAACTTTATGAAATCAAAACAAATCATAAAACCAATCGTGACCCCTGATGCTAGTGTTAACAAATCACTTCATTAGTTTCACTCGAATAAGTTGATGGAAGACATTTATAAGACCCATAATGGGTCTCCTCCTCATATTATAAACATAGTAGTACAATGTCACCCTCATGGGAACTCTCAATTTAGTTTAAAAAATGTGAATTGAATTTCCCATCTTAAACCCATTGACACAGGCCTTCACTAAAAATATGGATTTACATCAACGTAGACCATATGGAAACCCCCAGACCAAAGGGAATCCAACGAAAAGAGACTCTAGAAAATTCCATGATAAACCATGATTCACAAGATCCATAACCCAAATAAATCTCCAAATGAGAATCCCACAGGAGATTGAATTAGTCTAAAGAAAGAACAACCAATTAATGTTCACCCTGAAGAGACACAACCATTAAAATTTATGGAGAAATCAGTAATCACCCTTCTCTAGCTCGAACATGACCCTTAAAACAAAACTTGGCTTACATGACCTTCAAAACATATCGATTACATAAATATCGAAAGAAAAACTTGAATTCCTCATGTTACACCATCACCCATTTCGAAACATGTCCACCATAGAGAAACAACAAACCGGGAAAAGAAAAAAACCTCACCACTCCATTTGGGAGTCTTGGTAAAACAAACAATTTAAGAAAATTCTTTCAAGGACCATTAGACATTTCTATATGGAATAAACTAAACACTAATCACAAAACTATCCATAATCACATCACAAAACAAGACTATTCATTTAAACATATGTAAACTCAAACTGAAAACATCATTTCAACCTTGCAAACCTTGCTTGAAGGCATGCATAAATCCCATAGTCTAATAAATCACAAAATCAAACCATAACCAAATCAAATAACAACTAAAATAATACCAAATCTACATCACTAACCTTGCATAAACCCATATTTCAAAAATTTATATTTTCAAAACCATAACATTTCAATTCTATCTAAATGCTAAAAAACACTTTTTACATTCCAATTTCTTCTTTAAAAGTTCATAAACAAAAATCATCCCAGACCCTCACTAATTAAAATATTCTTTTGGAAAAAAACATGCCATGAAAACTAAGCACCCACTAATAGTATTCCTTTAACCCTCACATGTGTACATTCCTATGGAAACTCTAGCACCCATCCATGCATACCAATAACCATCCACATCTTATTACATTCATTCATTCATGTGGGTGCCCATAGGAATGCCAAGGGTCAAATAAACCACTTCTAAATTCTCATTTCTATGAAACATCCATTCCACATTCCTAAAAATAATTTAGAAACAACAAATCATTTTTCCAAATCAATTATTGATTCACACTTAATAAAAGATTTCAATGATCATGAAAAATTTCTGAAAAGTGTTTCCATTTTTAAAATAATTCAGTTTATTTTGAAACAAACCATGATTTTCATTTTGGAAATAATGTTTTAAAAAACCAATCACCAATTTTAATTCCCATTATAAACACCATAAAACTAATAAAACCCACACCCTAAACATCCCAAATAAACCTATTCTCTCAACAAATCCATATTCCATATTCATAAATAAAAAACTATTACACATGACATGGAAGATCGTGAAACAAATGGGAGTGCACATAAAAAGTCATCATAGGAAATTTCACGGTCTTAACATGGAATTATAATCTATGAAAAGAAACCATGAACCCATCCAAAATGATAATAAAATCTCAAAAATAACTAGAGACACACAAATAAGACTAAGGACCTTGAAAAAAAACAGATAGGGAACCATGGAATTCATGGAAAGACCATCCTGAACCACCTTAACCATTCATGTTTCATTACAAATAAGTGGTGATCAACAACCTACAGGAAATTGACCACCTGTATTTGAACAATACTAACTCCAAAATATCATACATCTATAATGTTCATGGGCTAAACCTGCATTTGATACCATTTTGTCACGAACTAGATCATAGATCCATTAAAACATGCTCCAAACCCAGCCCATGGCACGTCCCTAAGGGCATTCCTGATCCTAACGGGCTAGCATAAGTGCCAGAGTTTCATAAATAAGAATTTGGGAATGGTTTAACTGAGTTATAAATAGAAAACAACAAATAATGCTAATAAAATATATTTGAAATTTTCATACCAAACCATCCTTTGATTAATTTCAAATTTAATATCCTTTTTTTAAAACGATTAAAGACAACGAAAATGGGACAAAGACAGTATTGAAAGGATAATAACCTCCCCATGGAAAGGTGCACCGCCATTAAGCCCTCCCCATGACACTTCACCAAGAAGGACTGCAAGAAACCTGATTCACTAGCACTAGTAGATTCACACAACCTGTGACATATGTAACCATGTTTACTTACACCCATAGGTGTTACTTGGATGTCATCCTAAGACATGTATGATTGAAAAAAAATTTCATGTCATAAAAATTGTAAGATGAAATGATTTCATGTTTTCAGAAATAATAAATGAATGTTAAAATTTTTTAAAGGATGTAACTACAAAAATAAACAACTTCCAAGAGGGATACATTAAGGATTCATCATTTTTATATAAAATGCACAAGATACTGACTTTTTTCATCCAGACACACCATATGAAAATGATTTGATTAAAAATTTCAATGAGAACTAGCAATGGGAACACCCCTTGGAACTAGCTCATTGTGGGCCCCATATATGAGGTTCCTAGGGCATACAATACGCTGGTGCTTAGGAGTGTTCCTATTTCTTGTGGTCATTGTACATTTTACACTTACCATCGGAATACAATGTTTCTGGATGGAAAAATTCAGTATCTTGTTCAATTTATTTAAATGTTATGATTCTTTAAAGTAGACCACTTGCAAAATGTCTTCATTTGTAGTTTCATCCTTTTAACATTTTTATCTATCATTTCTTGTTTATGAAAACATGAAATATTTTAATCTTAAAATTTTTATCACATGGAATATTATTTTATTTTGAAGCCTAATGGGATTAGGGCCACACCCTAATAATACCGTTGGATGTATGTAGACTCGATTATCCTTGTCGCATGATGGGTGAATCTTTTAGTGCTAGTGGTTATGGATTTTAGTTGTCCTTCTTGGTGCAACATCATGGAGATGACATAAGGGCTATTCCCCATTCGATTGGGAGGTTATTGGGATATCCATTTTGTCTTTTTTCCTTTTGTGGTAGCCTTTTATCTTTTGAAAATTCGTTACTTTGAAAAGGACGATTTGTTATTAAAATTTCATAATATATTTATTTGCATTTTTTTATTTTTATAAACTAATTTAAATGATTCCAAAATTCTTATTTATTATCCTGGGAAATTGTACCGTCCTGTGGGGATATGGAAATCCTTTTGTGGACTTCCATTTGACGGTTTTGGTGGTGGTTTTAATGGATTACATATTCCCTTCATGATTTTTTTGAAATAATTCTTGATATTTTATATATTCAATATGTATTATTTCATTTAAGTGGATTTTATAGAATATTTTTTAAGGTGTAATAAATTTCATAGTCCAATTTATTTTTATTGGGATACATTATTTCTTCATTGTATTTGATATTATTTTATATTGTGTGAAATTACATTTTTTATCATATGTTATATATGAAATGTTTTATGAGGATTTACTTTTTATACAATTAATTAATTCATTGATAAATTATAACATAAACATTATGATCATTATAAGGATATATTTCCTAATCTAATTCTAATCGATGATTTTTATTATTGAATTTCAATTGAAGGCTATTATTTTACAATTTACAAATAATATAATTTCATTTTATTCTCCTCTTTTTAATGATGAATTTCCTATAGACTACTACAAAGTTCCCCCTCATTGGTACATAAAATTATTTATGAAATGTTTTTATGAAAATCAAAATTCATTTCTCTCTAAGTTAGAAATCAAATTTATTCAAAAATATATTTTTCCAAAAAATGATTCAAAAATATCTTTAAATTTTAAAAAGGATTTATTAATGAATATTTTTCTCATTTTTTATAATATTTATTTCGTTATAGGAATATTCATGTCGTTTCCAGAACTCTGACCAATTTAAATTTAATGAAAATGTGAATGGAATATATTTTAATTTATTCGTCATGTACATAATTTCTATCCTTAATGATCGGAAAAAGGATTTAAATATTTCAATATATGTTTCAACTATTTTATTTAAATAAATTTATTTTTAAAATGATTTGTGAAATTTTAGATTGAAAAACTAATATTCAAAATGGAATGGTATTTTTTGTCGGAATTTTTATTAAATATATTTTTATGGTATTTATATTCATAAATGAAAGATCCTTTATCCATGCTCCAAAGGGTATATTTTGGATTGTAACCATCCTAATTCATCTACAGGATGGTCTATAATTATTTTGAAAATGTAATTTATTAAAATACGCAATATTTGTTCATTCATTTATTTACTACTTTCCCATTAAATATTCATTTTTTCTCATAATTGGAAATTAAATTTACCCAAAATGTCCATATTATTTATCTTCATTTGATTAATTCATAAACCATATATCATTTATCAAATAATTTTGCAAGAACTAATTTAATTTTTTTTATCTTTGGAAATATTGATAAGTCCATATAATATACTCAATAATGAAAATATTTCATAAGTTATTTTGTTTATGAATTAAATCAATAAATTGATATATGATAAAAGCTTTGGACATGAAAGTAACTCGTGGGGCCTAGTTTAATATATCCTAGAGTTGAATTTTTTTCTCATGAGATTATTCAATTTTATTTCCTTATAATAATGGGTTTCTACTCACCATTTTAAGACACTCATGACGATAGATTTTATTGGTAGAGGAATGATTTCCTAGAAAACATGATGTGAAAAAATAATGTAATTCCTTCATTAATAATTAAATTATAAATATCCACTATTTATCAATGACAATATCTCTATATTTGTTTAATTTTAATATATTGATTAAATGGAATGTGTTTTTTTATTTACCTTTCCACATTTATTAACCCTTATAAAATTGTAATAGTTATTTTAGTATTTAAATGTAATGTATTTTTTCAATTATTTACCTTTCAATTTTAATTATTATTTGTGATATTTTTTTTTCTTTTATATTGTCAATGGATATAATTACATATCACTTATCAAATTAGATGTTATATTTATTTTTTTATTCAACATTACATATTCTTTATTATTATATATTATCGATTTATTCCACTATAAAAAACCATAACAATGAATTTGGGTGCACCCATATATTCATTATATTCCCACAAAAACATTGAAGCACAATATTAAATATGTGAAAGAATAATCTATATGGAATAATGTTATTCTAAAAATGTTTATTTTAATATGTTAATAAAAATGTAATATAGTACTCAAGTATGTATCTAAATTATCAATTCTTCAAAACTATTCTGTCCTTTGGGTTATAATTGTTTTCTTATGAACATGTAACAATGAGGACACTATATCTGAAATACTGGGGTAAGGGTCTCTATTATTGTTATAAGTTGATATTTAGTAGAATTATTCAGAAATAGATTTTATAAAATGTATATTAGAGAACAAAAACCTATGAAAATCATTTAGGCCATGTATATAACTATCCTAATGTTTTTTATATGAATGGATTATTTGGTTTTTATTTGAAATAAATTAATGTTTATATACTATATGTGGATGTTGTAAAAGAAAAGAGTTACTTAGGTGTAGTAAATCCAAAAATAGTGCATTGGATCTGACCTAGTCATTTCCTAGAGCATGAAAATGAGCTTCACTACACACCTTTTTTATTATCATAGTTGATATTTATTAGATTATTAACATATTCATTAATAAAACTACGAGGGATTAGCAGAGATGATTAAAATGAGTAACCACGGTCAAGCATAAGGTTTCTAGTATTCAATGTAATCATTCATAATTTTTGCAACATATAAATCATTATATGTATTTCCAACTATGATTAATATTGATAAAAATGAACATTGTCTATATTAATAAATTCTTGGAATGTGAAGGAATCATATTAACCTTGAACAAGAAGGATAATATAGTAATTATGAATAAAAATGGGATAATGAATTTATTAAAATATATTACAATTATTTCAATCTGTTATACTGAAATATGATTAACCATATAAACACTAATCAAAAAATGGACTCAATATAGTATTATATATGGAATTCTCTAAGAGATAAAGTGGTGGACACCATAAAGGAAATTAAGATAATTCTCATTCATGGTCTAAAAATATATATATACACCTGGGAAATTCTCTCAGAGGAATGATAAAATTATTTACATGTCAAAATAATGGGCATAATGAAAATAATATACATTAAAAAATTAATGGTGTGATGGAAGGAAATAATTATCCTCAAAAGTATCCATTTATTGATTTTCTATTAAATATAGAATATGAATTATCTAAGTAGATTACATATTCTAAATATTAAATCCATGACTGGGATTGGCAAGTATCGAGCTAAAATTGATTATATATTGATATATTTGGATTAATGAAAATTAAATTTTTGTCATATTTATCGTAGTCATATTTATTCATAAGGATGCTGAAACATCTAGGTATTTTGTTTGATTAAGAAGATTATGTTAATCTTTATCTAATTAGTTATGGATAAAATTAGTGGTTATGAGTTTATGTTTGATCATATGTTGAATAAAATAAACACACTATTTAGGATTATGTTGTGTGAGTCTTCAATGATTAAGAACATTTTTGATCATTTATGGGATGTATATGTTTTTTATGAAATATTATTTGAGTAATAATGACATTATTTTTTCTATAAAAATATGTCTAAAGGGGTTGGTATACATTATCGTTAATATAATCATTGATTACATTTTAAAAAATCTAAAATAATGTTATAAGACATTGTGGAAAACAATTATTCAATACCATAGTTAATAAGTCATTTATCGATTAATTTTATTTCACATATTCCCATCATATTGTTTTGGGAACATTATTAGAATTATACTAATATGGTTTTAAAAAATGGACAACCCATTTCATGGGAGAAGACCCAATGGAATTGAAAGGGCTATTGGGATTGAAACAATTATAGAAGAATGATAACTATTTAACACCCACCACTATCTTCTGTTATATACTTGTCTATATTTAATTGACTTTTTAAATGATTTTATTAAAGAATATTAATGATGATCCGGAGGAGTTAAATTTGATATTTAGAGAATAATATATTATATCGGAAAACATTTGATAATAATATTGGATTTTTAAAATAGTTATAGAAAGATGAAAATACATATCATTATTTTATGGATCATACAATAATTGAAAATAAATTATTGTACTTCCTGGAAAACTATTATTTTTTTATATTCATTTATCTAAGTAAGGTACGAATTTTGAATTGATAAATAACTATAAAATTATGAAATAATTATTATAAATTTTTTTTCATAACAAGTTGGTATATTTTATTATATTTCCATATCATATTAATTCCGCTAATCTATGAAAAGTATATTTAAAAAAATGTTATATGAATACCATTACATATATTGGGCCGAAGGTCATTTACATTATCAATTATTTATGGTTTAGTTGCCCCTAAATTTCTATTGTTCGTATACATTCTTATTATAAATAGACTATATCACTCTTGGTAATTATTCAATCATTTCTTCTATGTTAGTATATTCACCTGCAACTAATGTTCCCCTACATTGAATCCTACATATGTGACCTTTATATTTACCTTAATTCCCTAGTAAGATTTTTTTATTAACCCTATTATAATATTAGTATTTCAATAAATGTGTTTTCAAATTTTAAACCCTGGAATAAAAATATTGTGTTTATATTTAATGGATTCAATTTATTTAATTTGAAAAGAATGTAAAAACCAAAAAGTATAAAATAAAAACATGTTATTCTTAGATAATAGGACAAAAAACACAATGATTAAAGGAATATATAACACCCTTAGGATTTTAATATTATTAATATTTATATAAATTAAATCAATTTTTAAATATATTTACATGCAATACTGAGTTTATCATTAAATAATCAAAAACTATGAGTTTCTTCTATATCATGTGTTACACGGAAGACTATGTTTTACCAAACAATAATATAAGTCTAATATTAATATATAATATGAAACATACTACTTAGACATTAGAATAGAGATAATTAATATGAAAATATAATTTATGAAAAAATATAGTATAGACATGTTTATAATTGATTTATTTGTTGAAAATAAAATAAGAATCATTGAAAAGGAAAGAAATTTTTTTATAAAAAAATTATTTTTATAAAATATAGTAATTTTGGGATTTGTAAACATATTTTAATATGAATTTTTTCCAGAGTTAGAAAATTTATTTCATAAAATTACATTCATTTTTTAAATCTAAATATCAAAATTTCCATTTTTTAAATTATATGTATTTTTCATAAATGTTTCATTAGTTTGTAAATAGTGAAAAATAATGATTTCTACATGAAAATGCCTTTTCATGGAAATTATATATATAAATTTTAAATAAATTTTTAAATAATTTTAATTTAGCTATATATTATTTTTATATTAAATAATTTCATATTGGTAATTAAGTTTATTTTCATATTTATATTCAATCATTTATAACTTTTGTATATATTCACTTTCATAACCCACATTCTCATCACGTCACCCAGATTAAATATAAATTTAAATTTATCTATTAATATTATTTGAATATGGAAAAATGGATTACATATTTGGAATCATAATAATTTATATTTTTTGTAATGATAAATATAATTTTTTACCAAATTGGAAAGAAAAAAAAGTAAAATTATTAATAGTTGTTTAGGTAAAAAATTATTTTCCAGGGGATAAACTAAAAATATATGTGATAAAAATGAGGAAATAAATTTTCCAATATCCATTGAATGAACATATTTTGTATTTAACTCTTATATTTTGTGTAATTATTAATTTTAGGTTTTTAGTATTAATAAAAAATTTATGATTTAATATTTCCAAATATGACAACAGTGTCACTCACCTCAACATTAAAAATCTACACATTCTGATCATCCCATTACAACATCAAACAATATTGGATTCTCCAATAGCTAAAAAAATTATAAATTCCATCATATCTTCATAGAAAATTTATTTTTGGAAAAAACCAAACCTATGATGGATTTGGGTGAAAACCTAAGAGGCACACTCGACGAAGAGGAAACTATCTTCAATTATTTTAATTATATTATTTATTCAATAAACTATTTAAATTATTATTATAACATGATTATATAATAACATCATAATAATCATTTTAATGACATGATTTTGTTATATTTTTAGGACCAACAACCACATTGAATTTTATTAAATGAGTTTTGAAATCATTATTCGTGTGTATAGTGTGCTATAACATTTTGAACCGATGCCATTTTTTTCCCATTACCACCACCAAATGTAATGCCCGAACCTCAGTTACCTAGACTCAGTGCATTATTACATAACATTGGCATGATCACAGGAAAGATCAAATCTTGAAAGACCGATTGGTTTAGTATCCTTGGAAACACTAGATATATTCATAAAGTTTTACATTACATCATATGGTGAAAAACTACTACAACAACAAATTGTCTCCATAGTACACACGATTATACCCTCATAATATCCTTATAGGTCATTCAAAATTTACTTCTTCACATCCTGGGAAAAATAAAACATAGAAAAGGGGTGAGCTCAAAGGCCAAGTAAGGATAACAATATAGAGGAAACTATAATAAATAACAATAGACATTTAAGGCAGTGTATAACTATAACAGAAGCATTTTAAACATGAACTTCAACATAGTATGGCAAAAATAAAATGAAATAATCCCATTTAATTATTCACATGGATATTCTACTAATCGAATAATCACATGCAATATCAATAACCACTTTCATAATGATCGACTGCATAATGCCAGACTATCATAACCACATAGCCAAGGCCTCCTCCCAAGACTACAAATAGTATTTTGTCAAGGCCTTGTGCCAAGACACTATTTTGTCTTAGGAGACCTACCGATGGATCGAGGAGATATAGTGGGCTCCACCCGTCACATATTAAGTCCAATGCATTCCAATTTGAAAAGGTTTAAACATAACATAAACATTCGTATTAAAACTAGCATAAGAAATGTAAATACTTCATCCATAAACCATGAATGGTATAAAAATAACACATCCACAGTCAAACATATAACAAAACCTTCAATAAAATATAGAAGTTTTGTTTCATAATAAATCAACTTCAAATAAGCATAAAATCTATCAAAGGATGTTCAAATAGATGAAATAAAAACACTTTTTCGAGAACTTTCTCTTTCTATTTTTAAATCATTTAAGAGTCATATATTTATAAAATAAAAAAATTTCTTAGAAAATATTCTTATAATCTTGTAAGGGAAGCTTAGACTATTTTATAACGGCGGAAAATAGCCTCACTGTAGAGACCCAAAGCCTGACTTACATGGACATTACATTACATTTGTGGAATACTTAGTACATAACAAAAACACACACACAAGGATCGTAATAGTTTAGTGTCTTTGGAAACTCGGAATGTAATCTTCTAATCCTGGTGAAAGATCTTCAATATCTCCCACAAAGATCTTCCCTTTTTTTACCTAAGACCTTTCTTTATATCCTGGGGAAAAGAAAACATAAAAGGGTGAGCTCAAATGCTCAGTAAGGGTAAACAAAAGAAAAAAACCAATCACTTCATATTCATAAGAACATAACTTTTGGAAATCTTAACCTGCAAAAGAGATCATAATTTCATAACCTGGGATAACTCATGGTAGTGAAATGTATTCACAGTAATCATAACTTAAAACATGAAACTTTGTGGAATTCACACATAATCATAGAGAATCATTTCTTGTTAGTCCAGACTCATTGCCAAGACTATCTTAGTGGACAAAGTCCCTTTCTGAATCGAGTAACCCTTGTTTCAGTCCTGTTTCACTGAACCGGTATAACCTACCATTTCAGCCATGTCTATCTCATGAGATATAAAATCTTTACCCAATGCATTGGAGGGAGATATAGGTCCCACCCATCTCATAATGATACCATTCTTATGTGTGCCACAAAATCATAAATCATACATCATTTCATAACCCATGTAATAAAAAATGGGATTCTTAAACAACATGACATCATAAAACCATTCATATAAGATAAAGGAATTCATAAACATAATTCCATCACAAAATAGTCAAATCAATGTAAAAATATGGATAGAAACAGAACCCTTTATTATCTTAGATGGAAAATAATTTTGATAAAACACTTGAAATGAATTCTTGAGGAAAATATCCTTTCTTCTTCAAAAATCAATTTATTTTCACAAAACATCATGCAATTTTAAAATAAAGAGATTTTATTAAAAATAGTCATGAAATATTTTGGAGGAAGCTTCATGAACATAAGGCTTTATAAAACCGTAAAAATCCGTTCGTGCCGTATAAGTTAAAAATAACATTCTTCTTGTACTTTTGTCGAAAAAGTCAAAAAGTACCTCGTACGAAAAACGACAAAGGATTCCTTTCATTTCTTTTAATAAAAACTCACCGAAGGGTAAAAATGGATTTAAACTATTGTAAGTGGATGGAAATAATATTACATATTGATGAAACATGGATGTGGATGATAAAATACACCCCAGTAAATACTTACGAATAAACAATCTCGGATAAAAATGAGATTGTGATATTTCCCTTACCTTAGGTCCGATTTGCTTCGTATGTGTCCGAACCTCCTGTATAATGATTTAAATAATATCATTGACTTATTACAGAATCATATTCATTGTTATGATATCATATATGGTTCACTTATGACATTATATTACACGTTCTTTTGTAAATTCCATGTTAAAGAAGCGTTTTGGGTAAAATCGTTTCATTTATCGTTCGTGTTTTAACTTGTAATTATTCATATGATTACTTAGATCATGATTACTTAATTCCAGAATATAAAACATGATTTATATATATATATTCATAATATACATATATATAATAAATCAGTAAATGGAAAGAAATACACCGTTCATGGAGACAGTAGTCCGTACGTACGCATGAACGCTGTTTTCGTTTCCTTATTTAATTGAATGGAATTAAGTAGATGACATACATATAAATATACATAAATACAGTATCATAATTATGTCATATATTTCATTAGTACTTATTATATATACTTTATAATCATTCATGAATGGTTAATCATTGAGAATGAATCTCATCGCGTCGTGGAGACGGTAGTCCGTACGTACGCACGAGCGATGATATCATTTCCATAATTATTGAATTGAATTGGAGTGGATTATACAATATATCAGAATCAATATGATGTTGTAATAACTATGTATAGTTATTCTTTACACCATTATACCCATCCATGTAAGGTGGTGGTGGAAAATAGATTACACCACGGCGTGGAGACGGTATTCCGTACGTACGCACGCGCGGTGATTTCTTTTTCCGTAGGATGGATAGATGGTGAAATAGGGTTGTTTCATACTTATAATAACATATCAGTATATGAGTGATACTGATGTTATTACTTCATAATGAAACAACCTAAGAAGAAGAAGTGGAAGAAGAAATAAAGATGAAAGAATTGGTAACGGTAATTACCTCTTCTTTGAAGTGCCTCTTTGAGACCTCCTCTTAGGGCACTAGAATTGGTCTTTGAGGAAGTCCAGAACCTCTAGGATGTTGCTAGGGAAGTGGAGAAGAGATTTTGGCAGGGGTTGGCCGAGCTTGAGTGCTCAAATTGGTGTGAGGAGGAGGGGGAGGAGGTGTCCTTTTATAAGGGAGGAGAGGGGCACCTTAGGAATATCTCAAAATATTATTTTATATTAATGTCAAAATCGGTTTATAATGGTTCCAAAGGGTCTTATTTCGAAGCTAAAGTGGGTATGGGTCAAAATCCTATCAACCAATAGAATTTAGACAAGTTTAGGATATTAATTTAACCTTATCAATTAGATTTAACTCTAAGTTAAATAATTTAACTTTTACCATGTCTTTTTGTTTTCTTTCACTATATGGTTAATACACATACTATAACATGCCAAACGAACCCCAAATTGTTTATTATTAATATATATATATCCTTATCTAAGTCATTTGTCCGAACCTTAGATTTTTAGGAATAAAATAACAATTAATAATATAATATTTGATTTAAAAACTATTTTGTGTCAATTTTGACACTATTTGATATATGATTTTTGTGAGAGTCATAACAGAATTGAATGTTCGAACCAAGTTAATTAAATCAACATTAATATATCATAGTAACCTAGAAAATTAGTGGAATTCATAAAAAGTCTTAAATTACATTTATTTTGGTATTTATATTATCAATTATGTTAATATTTCATTAATAAGATAATTACTGCATCATCTTTGTGTCATAAATAAATTATATTATTTGATGTCTAAAAATTACAAATAAAATACCATCATGTAGGAAATCTTTTTAGCTTTCTAATGAATATTTATAGTCGAATTTATCTTATGTATAACCCCATATTAAAAATGATTTACTTATTAAACTTGGATTTTAACTATTTTAACCCTTCTTTAAATAAATTAATAATAAATGTCCTAATCTAATCCAAGTGGGCCTAAATGATAATTTTTTACACTTAAGGTTGTTTTTGGTCGAGATACACGTGTCCAATAGGGTTAGGACATGTGTTAGGGTAATATTAATATCATATTTACCCTTAGTTACCCTATTTACTATTAACCGCGGTAAAAAAAGTAAAAAGTTACTATTCACCAAAAATTATTTTCATCTCATTGAACCACATTTTAGTCCTTGATATTAACCGTGTCTCTCGGATTTTTGAAATTCCATTCACAGAAGCGGTAAAATTATGTTTTATGAAAAATTCAGTTTTTAACCTACCACTTAGTGGTTTCACTATTCATCAAAAATTGAAAGTTTTCAGAAAAATACCAAAATTTCATCCTAAGCTATATTTCATATTCCGAATTCAAAAATGAAGTCTATTTTACCAAATTCATAACATATAAGTTGCATTAATTAATTTTATAATTAAATCCCGCTGTAAAAACAAATAGCGTGTTTTTAAGAAACAATATCTATCAAAAGATTGACACTTGTTTATGTCTAGTTTAAATGTGAAATTACATCCAATGACCAACATTGTATTAAATTGTAAAAATATATTCTAAATATACTTTAAAACCATTAAATATTATAATTTAACCACATAATATATTATTATGAAAAAAGTTGTTTTTAATTAAAATATAGCGTGTTTTTACTATTCATTAAAATATGAAAGTTATCGGAAAAATATCAAAAATTTATCTAATGTAAATTTTTACATCCTGATTCAAAAGAAGAATATTATTTTGTCAAATTGAACATATAAACATGTTAAAAACTATATTTAAAGTGGGTGCGCCATCACAAGGCGGTAAAACTACATTTTTTGAAAAATACTTATTTTACCCGAAAAATTTATTTTGTTCTTATACCATGTTCTAGAAATGTGTAAGATGAATAATAATGTTATAAAATTCAAAATTTAGTTAATACTATTCATAACGGCTAGTTCATGACAATATTATAATAATATAACATTGTTTATTAAAACCCGGTATTGCGTACAACACACGCTATCGAGGAAGGTCGCGATTGCATGTAATGCAAGCCAAGTCAGGGTTGCGTGTTGTGAAAGAATACTTCATTGTTTCGTATAACAGAATCCAACCATATTTCATTTATACATTTAATATATATATATATATATATATATATACTCAATGTTGCGTAGAATAACTATTATCAAAATTGTGTGTAACACGATCCAAGAATAGTGTTGTGTATACTGCAAGCTAATACGGTGTTGCGTATAGCGCAAGGTAATCTTGGTGTAGAATACAACACAAGACATTAATGAAATTAAAAGAATATTTTTCATAAAATCTCGGGGTGTTACATTCTACCCCCCTTAAAATGAATTTCGCCCTCGAAATTCGCCGGGGTTATAAGTGGTTTACTATTCGAAAGTTTCTTTAATAGAAACACACATCGTAAAAAGGAATACCAAAACTTGTATTTTAAAAACTAAAGTATGAAATGTAACGATTACCCAAATAAACTAATCACTGGGTTTCCACATAGGTGAAAATATGTATATGGAAGAGAAATCTAACCATCATGTTCTGATGGAGAGTGGTAGAGAACATGGCTATGGAAAAGCCAGTAATCACAAATCCATAGATTTCTGATGA
This sequence comes from Viscum album, assembly GCA_963277665.1. NCBI lineage: Eukaryota > Viridiplantae > Streptophyta > Magnoliopsida > Santalales > Viscaceae > Viscum > Viscum album. The sequence goes on along the minus strand of OY728134.1, from coordinate 1,311,788,577 downwards.
TATAAGGTACCATCTGATTCATCAGGTATAAGATCACTAGGACAACATTTTTGGTTTTCAAGATCATTTCCCTAAAGTTGAAAATTTGCTTAGAATAAATACTTACTTTATTTTGGTACAATCTCACTTTTGTTCGTGCCTTGAACAATTTCTACTTAATCTCTTAAATAAATGAAGTTGAATTTGTTATTTGTGAAGTGTTAGCAGATCATGTGATAGAATGACTGTTCATTCCATCTGTCTCAAACAAAAGGTTAGCAAAAGTTATTAAATATACATAAGTCATTCTATAGTGAGATTAATCATATATGGTTCCTAAAATGGACTTATACTTCATATATCATGCTGCTTAATATAATAAAACTAGTTTCTACTAAACAGGGACTTCCTGTAGGCCAGTGGTAGGCGATAAAGGCCAGTCGCACTTCGGTTGTGGGTTCGATTCCTACAGCCTTGTCCGAAGCGATGGGCTGTCGCCCGTCCTGCAGGTTGTCCTTTTTATAAAACTATATTACTATAACATCCCATCAATAATATCAAAAAAACTTCTATCCTTAAACAATACTAACTTATGTCCAACATAATCCATTCCAATCTTTAGGCTTATCCATAATACTGCAGTCCATTCTCATAACATAGTGAAAACGATTACCAGAGATTTAATACCATCGTTGATCCCCATATATCATAAGATATATCTTGTGGGTTACATTCCAAACATTCAAAGGCCTTAATCTTGTACTCTCTTGAATACCCATTGAACCTTATTGAAAACATGAATTCTATTAAAAGATAACTCTTTCCACATACCAAAATCCTCAAAATTCTATATACTCAAACCATGATATCACTTAGTCCTTATATCAATCATGATCTCATGAATACTATCAAACATTTAATTTTCTCCTTATCCCTTCATTATGCGCATATCATCTACATTCCAAAAATATCTGAATAACCTTTCATGGATACTGGTAACATTAATCATACACTTTCAAAACACAAGGAAAGACAACAGTGTAACAATCCATAGATGTCTCTTTATTCCAAAATTACACATGATAAACATGTAATCATTCCACTACATTCTCAAACCATTGACCGAGCTTCAAAAATTCTTTCATCTCACATATCATTTGCAGTCTCTTCATCATCATCCACATAAATACTACCCATACGACCATACTGATTCTCTTCATGAGACTTTCCCTTAGGGCATTGGTTTGCATAATGCCCATACATTTCACATTTAAAACACTTAACCATTTTTGATGTCGTAGCAATACCATTATCCTCATCCATGGTGTTAACTGAACCTTTTCCTTTGCACTTACTTGCTTTGTGTCCTTCTTTTCTACACCCAAAGCATCTTCCAGTTCCCTTGAAACATTCTCCTTGATGCCTCTTCCCACATGATTTACATAGGGGAAATTGAACTTTATTTCCTCTATGATCTTCATGAAACTCCATCTTTCTCTTATTAGCCGAGTCAGGAAACTTACCAAATTTTACTTTATTGATCATATTATGAGATTGCTGATTCGGCATAATAATGATGTTTGGACTTCCAAATCCCATTTCATTTGGTTGCTCATGAAGGATATCATTCCATTGTCCATCATATCCTCCATTATCGTGAATCACCTTGTTTCCAACCATTTTCTAAAACCCAAAAAGAATAGTGTTAGATGAAAAAATCATTATAAAGGGGGAGTAACTTAAATATCTATCATCTTTGGTTTAATCTAATATCATTACCATAGTTCTAGGACTATATCCTATACGTATACTTATCCTTAGGGGCATCCCTAGACATACCTTAGAAATATCTCTAGGGATCTCACTAACGTTTTCGCATCCTAGTTTCAAAGGTTGACTAAACCTTTCCTCTGATACCAACTGTAGAGACCCGAAGCCAGACTTACATGGACATTACATTACATTTGCGGAATACTTAGTACATAACAAAAACACACACACAAGGATCGTAATAGTTTAGTGTCTTTGGAAACTCGGAATGTAATCTTCTAATCCTGGTGAAAGATCTTCAATATCTCCCATAAAGATCTTCCCTTTTTTTTTACCTAAGACCTTTCTTTATATCCTGGGGAAAAGAAAACATAAAAGGGTGAGCTCAAATGCTCAGTAAGGGTAAACAAAAGAAAAAAATCAATCACTTCATATTCATAAGAACATAACTTTTGGAAATCTTAACCTGCAAAAGAGATCATAATTTCATAACCTGGGATAACTCATGGTAGTGAAATGTATTCACAATATTCATAACTTAAAACATGAAACTTTGTGGCATTCACCCATAATCATAGAGAATCATTTCTTGTTAGTCAAGACTCATTGCCAAGACTATCTTAGTGGACAAAGTCCCTTTCTGAATCGAGTAACCCTCGTTTCAGTCCTGTTTCACTGAACCGGTATAACCTACCATTTCAGCCATGTCTATCTCATTAGATATAAAATCTTTACCCAATGCATCGGAGGGAGATATAGGTCCCACCTATCTCATAATGATACCATTCTTATGTGTGCCACAAAATCATAAATCATACATCATTTCATAACCCATGTAATAAAAAATGGGATTCTTAAACAACATGACATCATAAAACCATTCATATAAGATAAAGGAATTCATAAACATAATTCCATCACAACATAGTCAAATCAATGTAAAAATATGGATAGAAACAGAACCCTTTATTATCTTAGATGGAAAATAATTTTGATAAAACACTTGAAATGAATTCTTGAGGAAAATATCCTTTCTTCTTCAAAAATCAATTTATTTTCACAAAACATCATGCAATTATAAAATAAAGAGATTTTATTAAAAATAGTCATGAAATCTTTTGGAGGAAGCTTCATGAAAATAAGGCTTTATAAAACCGTAAAAATCCGTTCGTGCTGTATAAGTTAAAAATAACATTCTTCTTGTACTTTTGTCGAAAAAGTCAAAAAGTACCTCGTACGAAAAACGACAAAAGATTCCTTTCATTTCTTTTAATAAAAACTCACCGAAGGGTAAAAATGGATTTAAACTATTGTAAGTGGATGGAAATAATATTACATATTGATGAAACATGGATGTGGATGATAAAATACACCCCAGTAAATACTTACGAATAAACAATCTCGGATAAAAATGAGATTGTGATATTTCCCTTACCTTAGGTCCGATTTGCTTCGTATGTGTCCGAACCTCCTGTATAATGATTTAAATAATATCATTGACTTATTACAGAATCATATTCATTGTTATGATATCATATATGGTTCACTTATGACATTATATTACACGTTGTTTTGTAAATTCCATGTTAAAGAAGCGTTTTGGGTAAAATCGTTACATTTATCGTTCGTGTTTTAACTTGTAATTATTCATATGATTACTTAGATCATGATTACTTAATTCCAGAATATAAAACATGATTTATATATATATATATTCATAATATACATATATATAATAAATCAGTAAATGGAAAGAAATACACCGTTCATGGAGACGGTAGTCCGTACGTACGCATGAACGCTGTTTTCGTTTCCTTATTGAATTGAATGGAATTAAGTAGATGACATACATATAAATATACATAAATCCAGTATCATTATTATGTCATATATTTCATTAGTACTTATTATATATACTTTATAATCATTCATGAATGGTTAATCATTGAGAATGAATCTCATCGCGTCGTGGAGACGGTAGTCCGTACGTACGCACGAGCGATGATATCATTTCCATAATTATTGAATTGAATTGGAGTGGATTATAAAATATATCAGAATCAATATGATGTTGTAATAACTATGTATAGTTATTCTTTACACCATTATACCCATCCATGTAAGGTGGTGGTGGAAAATAGATTACACCACGGCGTGGAGACGGTATTCCGTACGTACGCACGCGCGGTGATTTTTTTTCCGTAGGATGGATAGATTGTGAAATAGGGTTGTTTCATACTTATAATAACATATTAGTATATGAGTGATACTGATGTTATTACTTCATAATGAAACAACCTAAGAAGAAGAAGTGGAAGAAGAAATAAAGATGAAAGAATTGGTAGCGGTAATTACCTCTTCTTTGAAGTGCCTCTTTGAGACCTCCTCTTAGGGCACTAGAATTGGTCTTTGAGGAAGACCCGAACCTCTAGGATGTTGCTAGTGAAGTGGAGAAGAGATTTTGGCAGGGGTTGGCCGAGCTTGAGTGCTCAAATTGGTGTGAGGAGGAGGGGGAGGAGGTGTCCTTTTATAAGGGAGGAGAGGGGCACCTTAGGAATATCTCAAAATATTATTTTATATTAAAGTCAAAATCGGTTTATAATGGTTCCAAAGGGTCTTATTTCTAAGCTAAAGTGGGGATGGGTAGAAATCCTGTCAACCAATAGAATTTAGACAAGTTTAGGATATTATTTTAACCTTATCAATTAGATTTAACTCTAAGTTAAATAATTTAACTTTTACCATGTCTTTTTGTTTTCTTTCACTATATAGTTAATACACTTACTATAACATGCCAAAAGAACCCCAAATTGTTTATTATTAATATATATATCCTTATCTAAGTCATTTGGCCGAACCTTAGATTTTTAGGAATAAAATAACAATTAATAATATAATATTTGATTTAAAAACTATTTTGTGTCAATTTTGACACTATTTGATATATGATTTTTGTGAGAGTCATAACAGAATTTAATGTTCGAACCAAGTTAATTAAATCAACATTAATATATCATAGTAACCTAGAAAATTAGTGGAATTCATAAAAAGTCTTAAATTAAATTTATTTTGGTATTTATATTATCAATTATGTTAATATTTCATTAATAAGATAATTACTGCATCATCTTTGTGTCATAAATAAATTATATTATTTGATGTCTAAAAATTACAAATAAAATACCATCATGTAAGAAATCTTTTTAGCTTTCTAATGAATATTTATAGTAGAATTTATCTTATGTATAACCCCATATTAAAAATGATGTACTTATTAAACTTTGATTTTAACTATTTTAACCCTTCTTTAAATAAATTAATAATAAATGTCCTAATCTAATCCAAGTGGGCCTAAATGATAATATTTTACACTTAAGGTTGTTTTTGGTCGAGATACACTTGTCCAATAGGGTTAGGACATGTGTTAGGGTAATATTAATATCATATTTACCCTTAGTTACCCTATTTACTATTAACCGCGGTAAAAAAAAGTAAAAAGTTACTATTCACCAAAAATTATTTTCATCTCATTGAACCACATTTTAGTCCTTGATATTAACCGTGTCTCTCGGATTTTTGAAATTCCATTCACAGAAGCGGTAAAATTATGTTTTATGAAAAATTCAGTTTTTAACCTACCACTTAGTGGTTTCACTATTCATCAAAAATTGAATGTTTTCAGAAAAATACCAAAATTTCATCCTAAGCTATATTTCATATTCCGAATTCAAAAATGAAGTCTATTTTACCAAATTCATAACATATAAGTTGCATTAATTAATTTTATAATTAAATCCCGCTGTTAAAACAAATAGCGTGTTTTTAAGAAACAATATCTATCAAAAGATTGACACTTGTTTATGTCTAGTTTAAATGTGAAATTACATCCAATGACCAACATTGTATTAAATTGTAAAAATATATTCTAAATATACTTTAAAACCATTCAATATTATAATTTAACCACATAAGATATTACGATGAAAAAAGTTGTTTTTAATTAAAATATAGCGTGTTTTTACTATTCATTAAAATATGAAAGTTATCGGAAAAATATCAAAAATTTATCTAATGTAAATTTTTACATCCTGATTCAAAAGAAGAATATTATTTTGTCAAATTGAACATATAAACATGTTAAAAACTATATTTAAAGTGGGTGCGCCATCACAAGGCGGTAAAACTACATTTTTTGAAAAATACTTATTTTACCCGAAAAATTTATTTTGTTCTTATACCATGTTCTAGAAATGTGTAAGATGAATAATAATGTTATAAAATTCAAAATTTAGTTAATAATATTCATAACGGCTAGTTCATGACAATATTATAATAATATAACATTGTTTATTAAAACCCAGTATTGCGTACAACACACGCTATCGAGGAAGGTCGCGATTGCGTGTAATGCAAGCCAAGTCAGGGTTGCGTGTTGTGAAAGAATACTTCATTGTTTCGTATAACAGAATCCAACCATATTTCATTTATACATTTAATATATATATATATATATATACTCAATGTTGCGTAGAATAACTATTATCAAAATTGTGTGTAACACGATCCAAGAATAGTGTTGTGTATACTGCAAGCTAATACGGTGTTGCGTATAGCGCAAGGTAATCGTGGTGTAGAATACAACACAAGACATTAATGAAATTAGAAGAATATTTTTCATAAAATCTCGGGGTGTTACACTCACCCACCGTATAAGTTAAAAAAACATTCTTACTTTAATTTTGTCAAAAAGGTTAAAAAGCACCTTGTTTGGAAAACGACGGAAATATTCATTTATAAACCACTTAAAAAAGTCAAAAAAGGGTATAAATGACTTTAACCCATATTCTAGTAAATTGTAAAAATGTTTTGAAATTCATTTTTAAGAAACATGGATGTGGATGATCAAGATATCCCAGTATATTATTACGTATAAACAACCTCGGATAATGAAGGGATTGTGAAATAAACCCTTACATTGTACTTTTCCTTGGTTGGAGGTAGGTTATACTCATATATAATGGTGAAATAATGGTTATTAAATTATTCAATAATCATATACATTAATATGATATCATATATGATCTTTTAACATTTATTTTTTAATAATATCTTAGTATTATCATTGTTTCGGGTGTTAACTTACTCATTCTATTTTATATGTTTTGTTATGTAAGAAGTGTTTGTCATTGATAGGTTTTATCTTAATCATATACAAAATGATATCAAGTCCTTAGATACAATTATTAATCATCAAATGCGAATTATACTTGAATCGATACGATGGAGAATGAATCTTATCGCGTTCGTGGAGACGGTAGTCCGTACGTACGCACGAGCGACAATATCATTCTTTTGATATTAAAATAATATATAATTGGATGGTATATCATATATAAAGAATTGTTATCATGTTATATTTATTATTTTCATGAATTATAAATCATTATTATACCCATCCAAATAATAATATATTGAATAACAATTACACCACGACATGGAGACGGTAAGCCGTACGTACACACGTATGGTGACATGTCATTCAAATGATGGATATAATACTGAATATGGTTGTACCATATTTATAATAATATTAAAGTATATAGGAGATACTGGATTCATTATTTTATAATGGTAATAACAAGGATGGAAGAAGTGGAAGAAGAAGGGAACTTGGAAAAGCGTGGTGAAATCATTTCCTTTTCTTCGGGTTCTTCCATTTGATTTGATCAAAAGGGCTCTTAGGTTTGCTTTATGACTAAAGGAAGGCCTCAAGGACGAAGTTAGGGATGCTGAGAGAGACATTTGTTAGAGTTTGGCTGAACCAAAAGGCTTTTATGGTGTGATTTAATGAGAAGGGGGAGTTCCCTTTTATAAGAGGGGTGAGGGGCACCTTTGGAAAAGCTAGAAATATTAATTTATAATAAATTCATATTCGGTTTCTAATGGCTAAAAAGTTTATTATTTATATATTAAGGTGGGTATGGGTCTAAAAACACTCAAACAATAGAATATAGACAGGTTTGGGTCATTATATTAACATTATCTTTAACTATTAACTCTTAGTTAATTAGTTTCACATTTACATTGTCTCTTTGTATTTTTATATTATATAGTTAATAAACATACTATATACACCCAAGAGACCCCCATGTGGTCCTTTAATGATAAAACTATCGTGATATAAGTCTCTTGGCCTAACCATAGATTTTTACTAATTTAATAACAATTAATAATATAATATTTGTTTTAGAAACTCTTTTATGTCAATTTTGATACTATTCACTAGTAGATTTTTGTGAAACTCATAACAGAATGATTAGTTCACTCAAAGTCGATTAAATCAATCATAATATGTCATATTATCCTAAAAAATTAGTTTAATTCATAAAAAGTATCAAATTATATTTATTTGGGTATCTATAATATCAATCATTTTAAATTTTCACTATTATGGTAATTACTACATCACCATTGTTTCATATATAAATTAACTTATATAATGTATAAAAATAATAAATAAAATACAATTATGTAGGAAATAGTTTTATATTTCTAATTAATATTTATAGTCGAAACTCCAACATATATAACACTATGTAAAAAAAATTTCTAAAAGATATATGCTTGTGTCATTTTTGTATTAGTTTTAACTTAATTAAAATATACATTCCCTATCACTTACAAGTGGCACCATGGGGTGCCAAAATCGACCCAAAGATGCCTATGGTCAGACATGTATCAACCAATAAGGTTAGGAAACGTTTTAGAATATTTTTTTTATTGTTATAATATTATTTTTTAACCCTTATTTACCGGATTACCCTTTAACCATGGTAAATAAAATATTTACCGCAGTAATTATTCAAAATGTCTAAAAATAAAAGATACCTATTTACACAATATGAACATCCTGATTCTAAATATGGAATTTATTTTTCCAAATTCAAAACACAGAAGTGGTAGAAATTAATTTAAAATTAATTCCCATTGTTAAAACAAAAAGCGTGTTTTTATGAGATAATAACTATCAAAAGAATGACAGTTGTTTGTGTCTGGTTTAATTGCAAAATTATGTACAATGAAAAATATTGAATTAAATGGTAAAAATATATTCCAAATATACTTTAAAACCACTCCAATTCATAATTTATCAATATAAATTATTTCAATTAAAAAATTTGTTTTTAATTAAAATTTAGTAATTTTCACTATTTATCAAAATATATGTGTTATCCAAAAAGTTCCAAAATTTCACCCTAGGCGAAATTCGATATTCCGAATCCAGAAAATGAAGTCCATATTGAAATATAAAATATATATTATTTTAAAAATTAAGTATTACTATTCATAATGACTAGTTTGATTGGTTGTGGGGTGTTAGAACTTAGTGTTGCGTACAACACACGCTATCACATTTTTTAAAGAGAAGCGTACCGTAGATGCTTGTGGTGTTACATTCTCCCCTCCTTAAAATAATTTCGTCCTCGAAATTTATAGAATATTATTGCATGATAGGACTCGGGTGGTTCTTTATCATAAGTTCCTTGGGTTCCCACGTTGCCTCCTCCATTTTATGGTTTCTCCACAAAACTTTTACAAGACGCATCGTCCGGTTTATCAGCACTTGTTCTCTCGTATGAAGAATTCTGACAGGCTCTGCGCAATAAAACAGATCGAGTTCCAGTTCTAATTCCTCATAGTTGAGTACAGGCGTTGGGTCAGGCATGTATTTCTTCAATAGAAATATGTGGAACACATCGTGAACTTTGGAGAGACTTGGCGACATTTCCAATTGGTAAGCTACAACCCTAATTCGTTCCAGAATTTCGAAAGGTCCGATGTACCTGGGACTCAATTTACCTTTCTTACCAAAACGTATGACTCCCTTCTATGGAGATAACTTTAGGAAAACATGATCACCAACTTGAAATTCCAAATCCTTTATTTTATTATCAGCATAGATCTTCTACCTACTTTGAGCTGCTTTGATGTGATTTTGGATTACCTTCACCTTTTCCATCGTTTCCTCCGCCAGTTCTGGGTCTACAAGTTTTCATTCACCAACGACATCCCAACAGGTTGGTGTACAACATCTCTTTCCGTATAATGCTTCATATGGTGACATCGGAATACTCGAATGGAAGCTATTATTATAGGAAAATTCTACCAGAGGTAAATATTAATCCCACATACCCTGAAAGTCAAGTGATCAGGATCTCAACATGTCTTCTAAGATATGAATAGTTCATTCTGATTGTCCATCTATTTTATGGTGGTAGGTAGTGCTCAAATGTAGTTCAGTATCCAAGTCATTCTGAAGACTTTTCCAGAATCATGATGTAAAACGGGGATCACGATTAGAAAAAATCGATAGGGGTACTCCATGAAGTCTCACAACTTCATCAATGTATAGTATTTTGCTAGACATTCCAGTGGTAGATCTTCTCTTATAGCAAGAAAATGTGATGAATTGGTAATACGATAAACAATAACCCATATTTCATCGTTTCTTCTAGGAGTCTTTGGTAGCCCCATGACAAAGTCCATCGTAATATTGTCCCATTTCCACTTTGGTATGGGAAGAGGATGCAATACTCCACCAGGCTATTGCCTTCCATCTTTCACATGTTGACAAACCATACATCTTGACACAAAATCAGCAATCTCCCTCTCCATGTTGTCCCACCAAAAATGTTCCCTCAAATCTATATACATTTTGGTGCTCCCATGGTGTATAGAGAAATTAGAACTATGAGCATCATCCAACAATTCCCTTTTTATATCTGGTATATCGGGAACACAAAGCCTCTTTCCGAATTTCAAAATTCCTTCTTCATACACAATGTTTGTCAATATCCCATCATTCACAGCATTAATATTCTTTTTAAATTATTCATCATCGGTCTGAGAACTCTTAATCATTTCTAGTAAAGATGGTTTGGAAACCATTTGAAAAATCATTGTTGTTTCACCTTCTCTGGTTATTCCCATGTCCATCTTCACTGGATCCATGAAAATTGGATCCCTTTAAATTCTAATATTGTTCAAAACTCCATGATCTCTTCTACTCAAATCATCTGCCATGTTGTTTTCTTTCCCTGGGTGGTAGTGTATCGTACAATCATAATCCTTGAGTAATTCAAGCAATCTCCTTTGCCTCATGTTGAGTTCTTTTTTTGAGAATATATACATCAAACTCTTATGATGAGTATAAATCTCACATTTTTTATCATAGAGGTAGTGCCTCGATATCTTCAAAGAAAATATCATAGCTGATATCTCAAGATCATGAGTATGATAGTTTTGTTCATGAATTTTCAACTGTCGTGATGCATAGGCAATAACTCTATCATTCTGCATAAGGACACAACCAAGTCCTTTCTTCGATGCATCACTATAAATAACGAACCCACCATTCCCCAATGGTAGTGAAAATATAGGAGAATTGACTAATCTTCTCTTAAGTTCTTCGAAACATTCTTCACACTCTATTGTACAAACAAATTTAACCCCTTTACATGTAAGCTTCGTTAATGGGTTTTCCAATTGGGAAAAATTCTGGACGAAACATCGATAATAACCTACCAAACCAATAAAACTGCGTACCTCAGTTATACTCGTAGGTTCTTGCCATTCTTGGATTGCCTTGGTATTAGAAGTATCAACAGAGATTCCATATTTAGGGACAATATGGCCAAGAAAAGAAATCTCTTGAAGCCAGAATTCACACTTGCTAAACATCCCATATAATTCATGTCTTCTCAGAGTCTTCAGGATAATGCGCAAGTGAATTTCATGATCCTCGTAGATTTTAGAGTATATCAAGATATCATCAATAAATACCACCACAAATTCATTGAGATATTCCTTGAAAACTCTATTCATCAGATCCATGAATACAGAGGATGCATTAGTCAATCCAAAGGGCATTACAGTAAACTCGTAATGCCCATACCTGGTTCGAAATGCTGTCTTTGGAAATTCTTCCTTCATTACACACAACTGATGGTATCCAGATCAAAGGTTATTCTTTGAAATGTATTGAGCTCCTTGCAGTTGGTCAAATAAATCATCAATGCGATGTAGGTGATACTTGTTCATTATTGTTATGGCATTAATCTCCCTATAGTCGATACATGACCTCATAGATCCATCATTCTTTTTAACAAAAAGAATAGGGGATCCCCATGGAGAAACACTAGGGCGAATAAATCCTTTATTACTCAATTCCTCTAGTTGTTTATTTAGTTCAAATAATTATACATTGGCCATTCTATAAGGGGTCTTCGATATAAGCCTTGATCCATGAATTAAATCAATGGAAAACTCAACTTCTCGTTCCGGAGGATGTCCAGGTAAATCTTCAGGAAGTACATCTATATATTCTTTCACAATAGGTACATCCTCTATTTGAACATTCATTTCCTCACCCAGAATCATTTCATTCTCTTTGTCAACAATAACTGAATTTAGTTGATCTACTAGGGGTGGATCAAGATAAGAATTAGGTTGTGATGATTCTTCTCTAAAGATAAGGTGTTCCTTATCATCATCATCAAGAATTGTAACATATTTCTTATTACAATAAATCTTCACATCATAGTCCGAAAGACAATCCATACCGAGGATTATATCAAACTCAATCATAGGTATGAAAATGAGATCAGCAGATAAAGACCATTTATGTGCTCTAATGGGTATTGATTCACAAAACGTTATTGCAATGATACTTCCCTTAGGAGTTTTAACTGACAACTCCCTTGTTAAATCAAATTGGAAATATCTAATTTTCTTAGAAAACTGGGAAGATATGAAACAATGCGATGATCCAGAATCAAATAATGCATTTTCTAAACTTGAGGAAACCATTAAATTACCTTCCACCGCGTCTTTCAGAGCTTCTACCTCAGTAGTAGTGATAGAAAATGCTTGGACTTGATCCCTTGGCCTTTTTTGAGATAAGTTCTCCTTACTCTTAGGAAATTCATTTGCATAATGTCCCATCTCCCTGCAATTGTTGCACTGAACATTGGTAGCTTCCTTCTTCCCTTTGCAATCACAAGATTGGTGGCCTTTTTCACCACACTTATAACAGACTCCCGTTCCCTTCAAGCAAGTACTGGGGTGTTTCTTACAACATTTACCATAGGATGGATATTCAACCTTTCCCTTCTTCCCCTTATTTCCATTTCCAGATTGATCAGCAGATATCTTCTTCTCTTTCTTTGCTTTAAAGTCATAAGACTTAGAGAATTCCTTTTCGGTCTTGATAGCACAAGAGACAATGTCTTCGTATGACGAGAAGGATTGTGAGACTAATGCTGGACGAATAAATGGTTTTAACCCATCAAAGAAACGATCAATCTTACTTCTTGGGTTATGTATATAATCTCCAGCATACATTGAAAACCTTGTTAAGTTAGCCTCATACATTATGAAATTCTCATCCTCCTTTTGTCTCAGACTCAGAAATTGCTTTTCTATATCTGCTCGATGGTCACGAGGAAAGTATTTTTCTAAAAACAGTTATTTGAACTCCCTCAATTCCATATTTGATACTTCATCATCTTACTTCATGTTTTCAATCAATGAGCACCATTGATCAGCATCTCTAGTGAGGCGGTAAACTGCCATGATAACTTTTTCCCTTTCACTACTCCCCAAAGCCTGAAATATTTTCTCTAGGGAATTTATCCATTCCTCAGCTACTAAGGGATTTTTACCCCCATTTAACGTTGGTGGGTTTTTCCTCATGAATCGATCTAACAGTAATCCTCCACACTGCGGATCAGGGTGCTCCATACGGGTAAGGTTATTATTCATAACCTGAGTGAGTTGTCCGAGTATGGTGGTTAGCTGATCGGCACTAGTTACATCACCAGCTCCACAATTATTATCTTGAGTAGGAGGGAAATACCAACATGGAGTGTGTTCATTGATACAGTTTCCATTTCTTACACTAGCTTCCATTTCTAAACAATGGCATAAACTAGATCAGTTTATAAATCAAAATACAAAATCCCATACTTATAAAGCACTTAACATAAATTGAACTATTTATGGATATAATCCATAATCATAAAAATGTTTTCATTGAGGAAGTATATACTCATAAACTCTTCAAAATGATTTGTAATGAAAATGAGAGTTATCTTAAGTATAACCTCCGGGAGTGTCGTAACCAAGAGTGCATCAAGGCCAGGTTTCGTGCACCAGTTCCTGTTCGAGTCTAGCTCAAAGCGGTGTTTTCGGGTTTTAGCCCTAGGTATATCTGTTCCAGAGCCGCCTCTACCTGCTCGTATCCACACAGGGATGTATTTCTTGGAAAACTCACAAAATCTCTACAATATGAAAATTCTAGGATGTTCTTCTATACTAATCCTCAATGTCCATATTAGGTCTATGTGCTCTAATCAGAGTTTATCTAAATCTAGCTTCCAAGGTTTGTACTAAACTTCCTCTGATACCAACTGTAACGCCTCGGCCACAATTACCCAGAGATTGTGCATTTTTACATAACATTGTCTTGACCATAAGAAAGATAAAATCTCGAAAGGCCGATTGGTTTAGTAGCCTTGGAAACACTAGATATATTCATAAAGTTTTACGTTACATCATAAGATGAAAATATACTACAACAATATATTGTCTCCATAGTCCACACTATTATCCCCACATAATATCCCTACAGGTCATTCATAATTTACTCTTCACATCCTGGGAAAAATAAAACATAGAAAAGGGGTGAGCTCAAATGCCCAGTAAGGATAACAATATAGCAGAAACATTCATAAATAAGAATAAACATTTAAGGTATTGTATAATGAAAACAGAAGACTTTTAAACTTGAACTTCAACATAGTATGGTAAAAATAAAATGAAATGATGACATTTACTTATTCACATGGATATTCTACTAATCTAATAATCACATGCAATATCAATAACCACTTTCATAATGATGGAATGCATAATGCAAGACTATCATAACCACATAGCCAAGGCATCGTGCCAAGACTACAAATAAGATTTTTTCAAGGCCTTATTCCACAAAATTAGTTTGTCTAATGAGACCTACCAATGCATCAAGGAGATATAGTAGGCTCCACTCATCACATATTAAGTCCAATGCATTCCCATATGAAAAGGTTTAAACATAACATAAACATTCGTATTAAAACTAGCATACTAAATGTAAATACTTCATCCATAAACCATGAATGGTATAATAATAACACATCCACAGTCAAACATATCACACAACCTTCAATACAATATATAAGTCTTGTTTCATAATAAATCATCTTCAAATAAGCGTAAAATCCATCAAAGGATGTTGACATAGATGAAATCAAAACTCTTTTTAGAGAAATTTCTCTTTCTATTTTGAAATCATTTACGAGTCATATATTTATAAAATAAAACATTTTTTGTGAAAATATTCTTATCATCCTGTAAGGTAAGCTTCGATGATTTTATAACAGCGGAAAATATCCACACCCGCCGTATAAGTTAAAAAAACATTCTTACCTTAATTTTGTCGAAAAGGTTTAAAAAAACCTTGTTTGGAAAACGACGGAAAGATTCCTATATAAACCTCTTATAAAATTTCAAACAAGGGTATAAATGACTATAACCCATATTCTAGTAAATAGTTAAAATATTTTGAAATTCATTTTTATGAAACATGGATGTGGATGATAAAGACATCCCATTAGATTTTAATGTATAAACAACCTCGGATAATGAAAAGACTTCGAAATAAACCTTACCTTGTATTTATCATTGGTTGGGGGTAGGTTAACCTCTTGAATAATGGTGAAATAATTGTAATTAAATTATTCAATAATAATATACATTAATATGATATCATATATGATCTTTTAACAGTGATTTGTTAATAATATCTTAGTATTATCGTTGTCTCGGGTGTTAACTTACTCGTTTTCTTTTATATGTTTTGCTACGTAAGCTGTGTTTGTCATGGATAGGTTGTATCTTAATCATATCCATAATGATATCAAGTCTTTAGACACTATTATTAATCATCAAATTAGAATTACACTTGAATGGATACGATGGATAATGAATCTTATCGTGTTCGTGGAGACGGTAGTCCGTACGTACGCACGAGCGACAATATCATTCTTTTGATATTAAAATAATATATAATTGGATGTTATATCATATATACAGAATCATTAACATGTTATATTTATTATTTTCATGAATTACAAATCATTATTATACCCATCCAAATAATAATATATTGAATAACAATTACACCACGACGTGGAGACGGTAAGAAGTTCGTACGCACATATGATGACATGTCATTCAAATGATAGATATAATACTGAATATGGTTGTACCATATTTATAATAATATTATAGTATATAGGAGATATTGTATTCATTATTTTAGAATGGTAATAACAAAGAAGGAATAAGTGGAAGAAGAAAGCAACTTGGAAAAGGGTGGTGAAATCATTACCACTTCTTAGGGTTCTTCCTTTTGATTTGATCAAAAGGGATCTTACTTTGGCTTTATTACTAGTTCAAGGCCTCTAGGATGAAGTGAGGGATGTTGATAGAGTATTGGGGCAGAGTGTTTCCTTTCAAAAAGGCTTTGAAGGTGTGAGTTAATGAGAAGGTGGAGTGCCGTTTTATAAGAGGGGTGAGGGGCACCTTTGGAAAAGCTAGAAATATTAATTTATAATAAATTCATACTCGGTTTCTAATGGCTCAAAAGTATATTATTTAATGTTAAAGGTAATTATGGGTCGCAAAACACTAAACCAATAGTATTTAGTCAGGTTTGGGTCATTATATTAACATTATCATTAAGTATTAACTCTTAGTTAATTAGTTTCACTTTTACAATGTCTCTTTGTATTTTTATATTATATAGTTAATAAACTTACTATATACATCCATGCTACCCCCAAGTGGTTCATTAATGAGACATCTATCATGATATAAGTCTCTTGGCAGAACCTTAGATTTTTAGTAATTTAATATCAATTAATAATGTATAATTTGTTTTAAAAACTCTTTTATGTAAATTTTTACACTATTCAATAGTTGAATTTTATGAAACTCATAGCAGAATGATTAGTTCAATAAAAGTAGATTAAATCAATACTGATATGTCATATTATCCTATAAAATTAGTGTAATTCATAAAAAGTCTCAAATTATATTTATATGGGTATCTATAATATCAATCATTTTAATTTTTCACTATTATAGTAATTACTTCATCACCATTGTGTCATATATAAATTAACTTATATAATGTTTAAAAATTATAAATAAACTACCATTATGTAGGAAATAGTTTTATCTTTCTAATGAATATTTATAGTCGAAAATCAAACATATATATCCATATGTAATGTTTGTTTTTCTAAAAGATATATGCTTGTGTCATTTTTGTATTCATTTTAACTTAATTAAAATAAAGTGTCCCTATCACTTAGAAGTGGCACCATGGGGTCCCACAATCGACCCAAATATGTCTATGGTCGAACATGTATCAACCAATATGGTTAGGACGCATTTTAGGTTAATTGTTTATTGTTATAATATTATTTATAACCCTTTTTTACTAGATTTATCCATTAACCATGGTAAATAAATTATTTACCGCAGTAATTATTCAAAATGACTAAAAATATAAGTTACCTATTTACACAATATGAAAATCCTGATCTAAATAAAGAATCTATTTTTACAAATTCAAAATACAGAAGTGGTGGAAATTAATTTAAAATTAATTCCTGTTGTTAAAACAAAAATCTTGTTTTTAAGAGATAATAACTATCAAAAGATTGACACTTGTTTATGTCCAGTTTAATTGTAAAATTATGTACAATGACCAATATTTAATTAAATGGTAAAAATATATTCTAAATATACTTCAAAACCACTCAAATTCATAATTTATCAATATAAATTATTTTGGTTAAAAAAGTTGTTTTTAATTAAAATTTAGTAATTTTCGCTATTGATCAAAATATAAGTGTTATCCGAAAACTTCCAAAATTTCACCCTAGGATAAATTCGATATTCCGAATCCAAAAATGAAGACCATTTTGAATTATAATATATATATATAAATTAAAAAAGTATGTATTACTATTCATAACGGCTAGTTTGATTGTTTGTGGTGTGTTAGAACTCGGTGTTGCGTACAACACACGCTATCACATTTCTCAAAGATAAGTGTGCCGTAGACGCTTGGGGTGTTACACCCACGGTTGGGTATGATGATTGATATATAGTATATATATGTTATTTATAATATAATTATAACTATTTGAACATTATATCATATATACCACTTTTTAATTTCCATTCAATATTCGATACAATAACATCATTCATTTATACGATGGACTACTGCCTCGTGATACAATGTGATATGTTTTTCCCTACCAGATTACATGAATTGTATTTTTGATAATGATAATGAATAAAATTTAGAAAAAATATTTAATTAAGATATTAATTATATATTTACTATTTTGAATATAAAATATATCAATTTAATTTTTTATACTGAAAAATGATAACATCGTTCATGTACTTTTAGATGACAACCTTTACGAAGTGTTGTGACTCCATTTTTATAAACATGCCTCATGGATTATTTATGTCACTGTATTTAAAAAATTAATATGGTATAAATTATTTTATGATAATTATATAAATATATAATATTATCTAACTCATTTCCATAATTATCATTGTAAAATGGAAATGTTATTCATCTATATGTATTACCAACCACCTCTATGATTGTATCATGTTTAATTTTTCATAACCATATGTCATGATGTGTTTTAAAAGTAATATTTGATTAAAAATATTATTATTATGTAATTATTATCATTATAGGGATGATATTTCTTGTATAATATTTGTAAGAACATAATTTTTCACGATGAAACAATAATGAAAGAAAAATATAATTAACACCGGAAACAATTATAATAATGAATTATTTTAAATGAATGACAGATAAGATGTTATTTACATATCCTATTTTATATTATAAATATTTATATTGTTTTTAATTTCATAATGTCATGTTTAATACCTCATTAAATGTGGTTTAATAAATTATAACGTAAATGATGTTTGTGGTATGGGACTACATCTCAATTTCCATTCATCCAAACATAATATAATGACATGCACCTACATTCATTTTTTAGGGTTTATATACATCCAATTTCACATGTAATATCATGATTCCACAATAATTCATTGAATATTTTTTTCAATTTTAAATATTACATCCATGGTGAGTGGATGGTATAGTGACCTTGTGGTAATGAATTTCATAACATAATTTCAAATCAATGGGTAATTTTACTTCATCATTATTGTTGATTATAAAAGTTTATTTGTAAAATTACTGCAGAGAATATTATTTTACATATCATTTTATTTTATGTTGATTTATAGTTGATACAAATAATCTATTAATTGATAAATTTTTACTTCAGTATTATGATCATTGTAACGTTTTATTTCACAATGTCATTTTAATTGAGATTTATTATTCATGAATTTTAGTTGGAATATTTTATTTTATAATTTATAAATATTTCATTTTCATTTTCTTCTATTATGTGTAATCGTGACTTTTTCTTGTAGTATTACCATTTTTTGACACTTCCTCACATAAAATTAATGACAAAAGTTTTTCAATACAATCATAATTCATTTCTCTCTTCAGTCAGAAATCTGTTTTCTAAAAAACAGTGATTTTTATATATTCTTTCAAAAATGTTTTACAATCTCTTAAATAAATTATTATAGGAATTTATAAACCTTTGATAGTTTTTAAATTTTATATTCAATGAAATCGTCAAGTCATATTCAAAGTACTGTTCGATCGGCTTTTATCATAAATATGAAGGGAATGTTTTTTCATATAGGCATCATGTACAAAACATATACCAATCAAGTCCATTAAGGTAGTTTAATTATTAATTTTCATAATTCATAGATTATTTATTAAGAAAATTATTTTCAAAATGTTTTCTGGAGTTTTATATTGAATACATTATTTTAAAAATTGATAGAAAATTCTAATACATAATGTTTTTAAAATGTGTCTCATACTTCTATTCATCAATGAAAACAACCCATTATTCTTACTATAATATGTAAATGTTTTATTGATATCTTTTTTATTCTTACCATAGATGGTATGTGATCAATATGATATATAAACTGATTGACATTCCCATTTTTTATTTATTTCTTATTCCATTAAAATTCCTCTGAAATGTCAATTTCCTATAATAATGAGACTGAAAATTTCAAATAAATATTGATATTATTTGTCATTTATATTTTTATTTCATATACAATGTATAATTTCAGCATATTGATTTCTATACTGAATGAAATTTTTATCTGGGTAATTATTGATGTATCTATATTCTATACACAATATAGAAATTTTAGGATAACAAACATTTTATAAGAAATAAATCAATTATTCGTTATATGAAGAAGTCATCGGACGAGAAATACATCATGGGTCTTAGTTAAGGATATCACCTTGATGAAATGGTAGTCTCTTGACAAGAATAAGTTGGATAGATTTAGTTAAATGGGATTCTAAATATTAGTTTTAAATTTTCATGAGGATAGATCAAAATAGTAGAGTAATAATTTAGCTAGGAAAGATCATGTCTAATAATTATGTATTTCTTTCATTATAAATTCTGTTATTATTAAATATTAATTTTTTTCAATGATATCATCATTGGATGTATTTCATTATCTGTTATTTATTAGATGGTATGTCTTTTCAGTTATCTTATATTACATTTTGATTATGATATATCCAATAATGATAATTTGGTTAATTATTAAATATCATGTGTTTTTTGTTATTTAGCATTCTGTGTTAATTATTATCCTTGATATGTTTTCATTGGTATTTTATTGATAGGTAAATCATTCTCAGTTGAATTGTTACATGAATTGTTAGTTATGTTATTTAACATAAATTAATAATAATTCTTGTTGATTCATTTTTGTTACCCCTATACACAACCCTTATTGAGTATTTTATATCACTACTATTGTGGTTACTTTACAAGGAATCAATGATGCATAATGTGAATGATATATGGGACTATTATAGAGGGAATAATTTTTCCACAACATAGAGCTTGGTTGTATTTTTTGTATTCAATAATAATGTAACATTCGTGTATATTGATAGATTACATAAATTTTCAAACAATATGGCCTTTTAGGATTTGAATCCTTTTCTCTTATGAAAATGTAATAAAGTAGTAAATTGCTCTAAGATTTTGGTATTGGGTACTATATAATATGTATGATGGTACATGTAAAATCAGAATTATTGAGGATTATGTTTTTCAATAATATTATATATATTTATATCTTCATTCAAAATATCTTTATTACCATACATGTAAAATGTAAATAGAAAAACACATCACATCGGTTTGTGAGGTGGTAGATCAGCTTACACATGATCGACACTATATTTTTACCAATGGTTAAAATGTTAAGATATTGGTGTGATATTATAATTCTATAATTATAATAATATCATAAATATCATATGAAAAATATATCCATTATTATATCCACCAATGAGATGTAGTGAACGAAAATTAATAACATCATTTCTCGAGGATGTAGTCAACCATACACACGAGTGGTGATTCATTATCACATTTTATGTAAATGGATACTAATTTTTTATCTCATTTATATAATAACATCTCATTAAAATTTAGATAATCATTTTATAAAATTATAATAGTTGAATAATATTTAATTGAGGTGGAATAAAAAATATAACAAACACAAAATTTTAAGAATTTTTCATCTTCTTTAGAGATCCTAGTTATGTTTACCCCTAAAGCCCTCATTGGAGGGATTATTCATTAAAGAAATACACTTTAATGATTTTTCATATTTATTGAATGTATCTATTCAAGTCATGCCTAATCCAAATGGTTTGGAAGTGTGGTGTTAAGAGAATCGAAGTGGGATTTTATAATTGGGTGAGAGGACACACATGGAATTTCATATAAAAAGATATTGTAACCAACATTATTAGATTTTAATATTCTCAAAAATTGTAAATTATTATACCTTTATGGATACAAGGTCAATACATGGCCATAAAATGGTTTTTGATCAATTTTCATGGCCATTTAAACCTTTTAATTTTTCAACATTAGGTAAACCCATTTTATCCTTAACCATGATAATTGACTTATAAATATAATTTTTATTAAATATAATAAATAATAAATGATATTTTAATATATAATAGTTGATATTATTTTTTATGTTTAATATATTTTTTCTATAATTCTTTAATAATAGTTGAAATTTTAATTTTAAAACCAATCCCAAAAAGCGATGAAAAAGTTTTTTTCTAAATAATTTTTTTTAAAGATTAATTTTAATTATTTTCGAATTTAATATGAATTTTATTCCATAATATATGTTTTATTAATTGATATATAATAGATACAAATTAAATTTTAAAACTATATTAAAATAAAATGGATCTTGAAAATATTTAAAATAAAAATGCAGTTTTCTATAAAAATCAAAACATTTACCACTACTAGGTGAATTAGACTTTAAAAATGTATCAAAAATAAAAAACACATAATTTTGACCTAATGATTCCAAAAATGTCAATTATTTTTTAAATATAATTTAGAAAATAAAATAATTTTTTTTCGAAAAATAAATACAAAAATATATTATAGAAGTATTATTTTAAAAACATATAAAATTATTACTAATGTTTTGGTATATTTTTATCATTGAGTTTTGATAAAACTATTCTAATATAATTAATATATTAATGGTTTTTATTCCAATTCATACATAAATTTCTAATTGAATCATGATAACTATAATTTTTAAATAATAATATTTAAAGTATAACATGATTCTCTAAAACTCAGTCATGCATATAACACATCCTATTGATGAAATTGATTTAATTCAAAAACATATTTCATAAAAACACAATGATTTATAACATAGCCCAATTAAAATTAATCTATTCCTTTTAATTCATCACCCTTATATATATATTTATTTTGATAATTCTACCTCATAACATCCTCAAGTTTCCATGTAGCATCCTTATACTGGTGGTTTTTCAACAAAACATTGACATGGTGAGTGTCCTGGTTTTGAACGTATTTCTATATACAATCTTTAATAATCATTGTTTATTACTCAGAATAATTAATATTCTATATTAGTATGACTAATATTTTTTATAGATATGATGTATTAGGTACATACCTTCCACTATAGATACGTTGAACATATTTTGGACTTCAAAGAGGTTTAGTGGATGTTCTAATCAATGAGCTACTATCCAGAGATGATAACAAATTCCAAACTGACTGATATACCTATGGAATAGTTATCCATTGATTTTTCCATGGTTATATTCATAAAACAATTCTACCTAACAATATATTCTATATCACCTCAATTATTATCTAAATAAATTTCGTATCATTTTTTACAGCATGCATTTTTTCTTAAATGGATATTTTAGTATAATCCATTTATATATCAATCTCATGTTCCCAAAGAATTCATTATCCAACTTCATTATAGTATTTTGGAGCTCTATACTGCATTAGATAGAGGTATTCTTACCGAGAAATATGAATAGTTTAGTGGAAGCTATTTTTTTTATAAAAACTCATATAGAGAAAGGTGTTTATACCAATCAATATTGAAATCTACAGATTAATGTCATGACATATTCTTTAAGGTATGAACCGTTCTCTATAATAGACTATATAACGGATGATGAAATGTTTAATAACAAAAAAATTGTCCATTTAAATTCCCTTCTTATAATTAAATCATATAGTATAAATTACAAGAAACCACATAACGAAAACAACAAAAACGTTATAGAGTAAAAATGAATGAATTATGTGGTATTTATATAAATTAGGGATCCTATACAAATAGACTAGTAAAATGACTAATATAATAGTAATTTGACCATTATGAAATAACTTTATGATACATTAATTAAATTTTAAATTGTGTCATTAAATTGGTTATAATATTAATATATATATTTACAAGTATATGAAGATTTTAATTAGATATAAAATCAAAAAATATAGGAAAATATTTTCATAAAATCAAGTGTACATTGGAATTATAAAAGTGAAAAATAGTTAAAGTTATTTGTTTTTTGGATTTTTATAGAAAAAGATGAAATTATAGTGACTAATAAAAAAAACTTTTTTGAAGTATTTCACAAAATATGAATTATTGTGTCATGGATGATTTCTGTATAAGGTAACCATCCTTTTAAAAAATATTCACTATATACTATACATATTAACAATAACAAAAACTATATATTTTTCTTAGAATGATAATAATCAAATGATTAAAATAATCAAGAACCACCCCCCACAATAAAATAATATCCCCACCACCTCTTCTCATCTGACATACTATGGCATATATCTTCCTTATTTTCATCTTAGTTATTATCAAAAACATATTCTCCATGTTATGGTCTTGATTTTCTCACAAAATGACCATCTATATGCTAATTTATGAGATCTCAAATGGATGATAATGAAAATGTAAAATTCTATCTCTTCCCAATTTAATTTATTTTCCATTTGTATCATTCCTTCTCCTATGAAATCCAATGTAACACAATATCTATAATATAATTTATAAACTGTAATGATATAATTTTAATTTAAAATCAATCATCAAATCCCTTCTCTTCCCATACTATTCGGAAAATTAAAAACAGCATCTGTGTGGTGTCCAATCTCCTCCATCATAAAGATGATTTTCGATATTTCATTTGATCCTTAATGGATGGTCAGAAAAACCAATTTTAAGGTTAAACCATATTGTACAGTTTTTTTAAAACATATTTATATTTTGGAAGCAATATATATACACATAATATTTAATAAAAAATAGCTCATGACATTGGAAAAGCCACAAAATAAACAGACATTCAATATCAAATTTTATATAATGAATCACTCTAATTTCTAAAAACATAATGATATATGGATACATTTATATTTATGGACATGAATTAATACCATATAATTTTAAATCTAGGTACTTATTCTAATATGATAAGAAATTTCGTAATAGATCTCATGGGATCTGAACGTGAAATCTATGAAACAAGCTCTATGAGAATAATGAAAATAATCACTATAACTCAATTAAGATGGCAAAAATGAACATAATGAAGAAATAATAAATTAAATAACAATAGATGATGTTACTAATTATTTAATTAGTTAATTAATATTATTTTTCAGGACATTAAGTATAAGTGATGAATATTTTCAGATATAATGTAAGGGATTCTCCCCGAACCTCCATTTTTCAATTAGGTTACACATTATCACACATTACCAAAATGTAATTATTAATTATTCTTATATTATAATCCAACATTCAGGGTGCATGATTCAAACATATGTATCTATTTCAATTACTGTTTATTTAATGGAGAAACACATGTTTTATACGGTTCCCTTATCAATTCTTTCTAATAAGCAAGCCCAATTAAATGTAATTTTCCAATTTATTACCCATTTTCATGTTCTCTCCATAATCTATTTAAAGACACCTGTATTTTTATGATATCTCTATTTTTATCAGGAATTACAATGTTATTTAATTTTTTTTTCAAAAATAATATATTTGTAACACCCTGATATATTACGAGCTATATTCTTTTAAATTTATTTTATGTCATGTGTTATATGGTACACCAAGACTACATTGTGATATATAAAACACTTTATTAGCTTACAGTATACACAACAATATTCTTTGCTTGTGTTGCAAACAATTTCCAGTTCCATTGATAGAATTCATTTCACGCAACACTAAGTATAGATTTTGTTTAATTAATAAATGATCCAGGTTCAGATTATATTATACACAACACCAAAGTATAATTTCACTACACGCAACACTGACTTGTCGTGCATTACACGTAAGAGCGATCTTCGTTAATAGCTTACATTGTATGTAATACCAACTTTCACTAAACATCGATAAATTATTAAAATATTATATAACTGGCCATTATGAATAGTATTAACCACATTTTAAATTTTATATAACATTAATATTTAGCAAACAAAATTTCTAGAACATGATATGAGAAAACAAATCAACTTTTTCTGATAAAGTTGTAATTTATTTAAAAAAATGCATTTTTACCTCCTTTTGATGGCGCACTAATTTTAAAACAATTATATGACATGTTTATAAGTTAAATGTGGAAAAATAATATTCTTATTTTTAATCAATATATAAAAAGTTTCTTTCAAAAAATTTCTGATATTTTTCTGATAACTTTCATATTTTGATGAATTGTAAAAATATGATTTATTTTAAGTAAAAAAACATTATCATCAAGATAATTTATAAAGATAAATTATAATAATTGATTGTTTTAATTTATAAATAGAATAAATTTTTCAATTTAATCTAATGTATGTCATTATAATTAATTTTATATTGAATTCATAGGTTATATGATTATAATATTTTGTAATATTTTATCATTTAAAACCTATTTTCTCAAAAACATGATTAGTTTTAAATTAATTAATAAAAATTATGTGTATTGAATGTTTAAAAATGGATTCTATATTTGGAATCATGAGGTTTAAATTATGTTAATAGTATACTTTCATTTTTTGGACATTATGAATAGAAATTTCAGTCCTTATTTTATTTACTGTGGTTAAATGGTAAATCTGCTAAATAAGGGTAAAAAATAATATTATAATAAAATTAAATTAACATAACAAATGTTATAACACTATATTATGATGCTTGTCCGACCATAATAATTCTTGGGTCGATATTTTGGCTCCATGGATCCACTTGTTAGGGAAAATGAAATTTAAATACATTTAATTTAAAGTTAAGGAAAATAAAACCAAAATATACATCATTTACTAAAATAAAATTAATATGGGGTAATATAATTGAAATCTTCGATGATAAATATTAATTATAAAGACTAAATTATTTCCTACATCATGACATTTTATTTTTAATTTTTTTACCACAAATAAATAAATTTAAATTTGACACGATAATGTTGTAGTGATTAATTCATTAATAAAGGATTCAAATAATTGAATTTTTAAATATTAATACAAATGTAATTTGGTTATTTTGATATCAGAAAATAATTTTATTGATTATATTGAAATAATATATTTGACATGATTTCTTTTTTTAGAATGAATCTGCTTGTTATGAATTTTTAATAAAGTCATGTGTCAATTGTTTCCAAAATTAAAAAAATTCAGAAAAAAAATAATGTAGTTTATTAAATGATATTAAAATATTAAAAATATAATATTCATAAAAATGTTTATTATTTGTCCATATATGTCATAAATAACACTTTTTTGGGTCATTTTACATGTTATGGTAATTAAATGAACCCACAATATGGAAATAACATGATATCACGA
The DNA here is from genome assembly GCA_963277665.1 of Viscum album. Lineage (NCBI taxonomy): Eukaryota > Viridiplantae > Streptophyta > Magnoliopsida > Santalales > Viscaceae > Viscum > Viscum album. The sequence continues at coordinate 1,311,761,257 of OY728134.1, read as the reverse complement.
TAAGATTAAAAAGGGTAAAAGAAGGATAAAACCAAAACGATAAGGATAAAAAAATATTTAAAACATGTAAAAAAATATTTGATGGGGGATATTAAACCAAAATCATCTTATCTTATAATTATAAACTATTTGGACCATTTTATTTTGAAATGGAATTTATAATAAATTAATATTTTAAAAGTTTCCTAAAGTGCACATCTCCTCTCTTATAAAAGGGAACCACCTACCTCTCCACTTAACACCATTTTTAGACATCAATATTGGAAAAACCTTGACCATTTATCTTCTCAACATTTATAGTAACATTCTAGAGGTTATTTTATTCTCAAATGACGAACTATTTTACCCTAAGATGAAATTTGAAGGACGCGCGTCAAGGAAGAGGTAATCTCTTCTACCAATTCTTTCAAATTTATTTTTTCTTATAAATCCTCTTATTTAACAATTTCTTTACAAAGTAATAACATTATAATAAATAATATACTAATATTTTATTATAAATTAGAAACAACCCTATTTCACCTTATTTCTATCATATGAAAAACAAAATCTCTCCACCTACGTACGTACGGATTTCCGTCTCCACGCAATGGTGTAATCTGTTTATCACATCCTCCTTACATGGATGGGAATAATGGTGGAAATAATAACTATATATTATTATTATAACATGATACTAACTATGAGATATTATAAACCATCCATTTAAATACCATTCAACAACTATGGGAATGATATCGTCGCTCGTGTGTACGTATGACATACTTTCTCCAGGACACGATTAGATTCATTCTCCATGTTATCCATTAATGAATGATTATAATGTATATATATTTAATAATAAAAATATATAAAATAATAGTATTACTTTATTTATGTATATATATATTCAGTTTTCTTACTTCCATTCAATTATATAAGGAATCAAAAATAGCATTAATGCATACATACAACCTACCGTCTTCGAGAATGGTGTATTCCATTCAATATATCTATCTATTATATATATTTATATAATGAATATATATGATATATAAATAACGTTTCACATTATGGAAGTATTTAATTCATGATCTATGTAATAATATCGTTAATAACATGTCCAAACATGTATAATAAATAAAATGATTATTACCAAAAACATTTCAGTAAAATGGAATTGAAAATTTAATGGGTTATATAAAGTAGTGAGTGAATCATATATGATATCATAAATATTACTATGGTTCTGTTGAAAGTTAATTATATGTTTAAACCCACTCTACAAGAGTTTCTGACATATATAGAAGAAATTGGACCTATGGTTAGGGATATTTTTGCAATATTATTTTTTATTCGATATCATTTATACATTACTATATGATGGAGATATATTTATCACCCATTTCTATGTTTTCTATAAATGTTTTCATAAAATGTTTAATATTATTATATTAATTTTTAATGTAATTTTTACCCATATTGACTTTTACTACATGGTATGGAAGGAGTATTTCTTTTTATTACCATATGAGGTAATTTTTTACTTTTCCTGTAAAACAATGAGGATAATGTTTATTTGAAATATACAGCATGAAATGATATTAATTATTTTATAAATCATTATTTCCATGAATATTCCTTCAATATTTTTCATTTTTATTAACAATTAACTTCATTTAATAAAGAAATACAAGACATAATGATAAAAGAAAATGTTTTTGAAGAAGGAATGGTATTTTCTTCAAGAACTATGTTCATGTGTTTTATCCAAATTACATTTATAACTAATATTAATCAGTATTATGATTATATCACTATTTTTTCTTTGTATTTATTGAGTTTATTATGGAATTTATTTTATGAAGTCCATTTATCTTATATGGATTTTTTAATGATGACATGATGTTTAAGAATATGATTTTATTTCATGGGTTATGTAATGTTAAATGATTTATATTCCATGTAATGTGTAATAATGATTTTATTATTATATTTTTGGGACCTATCTATCCATCCAATTCATTAAATAAATACTTATATCTCATGAGAGAGACATGACTGGACGACCAGAAAAATATTGTTCAGTAATACATGGACGGAATGGAAAGTAAAACCAGTAATGTAATGTGATTTTCCCACTATGATTCCAAAATTACATGTTTTATTCCCACTTTATTTTTTCATGATTAATGTTCTTTTCTAATCTATGCCTTATGTATTACCAAGATTCATTTCATGACTCAAGATTTTGATGTTTAAAAGTTATGTTCTTGTATTTACGTTCAAATGTATACAGTTTGTTTTTTTCTCCATATTTACCCTTATGGAGAATTTAAACTCACCCTTTTTATGTTTTATTTTCCCTATAATATAAATAATGGTTTTGGATAAGATAAAATGTGTATGATCTTAATGGGAGATATTGAAGATATTTCACAGTAATTAAAAGATTATGTTTTGAGTTTCCAAAGGCCCTATAATAATAAAATATTTTTTAATATGTTTGTGTAATATATTAAGTATTCCTTCAAATAAATTTAATCCCTATTTATTTCATGCTTGGATCACTACAGTTGGTATTAGAGCTATGGATTATTCAAACATTGGAAACTAGATGTGAAAAATTTACTGAGATTCCTGGAGGTATTTCTAATGTATGTCTACAGATGTCCCTAAGGGTAAGTATAATTATAGGTTACAAAACTAGAATTATGATAATAATCATGAATAACCTATGAATAAACCTATGATCTTATAGATTGAATGTACCCCCCTTGATTACATTGTTTTCCAAGAATGATTTTTTCCTGTCACTCAACTCATTTTTCCTTTTAAACAATGGATTAACCTGAAGGGACCATGTAAATGATCAATTCACTAGGAAATGAAATGATTGACCACCTGAACAACCAAATGTTATGAAAAATATTATTCATATACTAAGAAAAGCTATGAATCATTCTGGACTTCTAAATGAACAGAGAAGGGATCAATATTCTATTGAGTCATTCATGAGGCAATACCACCTTCTTTCAGTGGATCTTCTAATCCACTTGTTACTAGAAAATAGATTAGTACATTGAAAATATATTTTCCATAAATCATTGTATGGAACATGAAAAATTCATTTTGTTTATCTATTGTATAGAAGGTGAAGTAGACCCGTGGTGGACTCTATTTCAGAATACAAGGTCGCATGATGAAGTTGAATCCATGTAATGGGATGAGTTTAATAACATATTTTTCAATAAGTATTTTCATCATATTATTTGAACAAATATAGAAAAGTAGTTCCTTGAACTTAATCAAAAGGAATATGAATCTGTTGGTACATACAAGGTGAATTTTACAATACATGCAAGGTCTGCTTCTAGCATTATCATCCAACATGAAAGTAAATTTGATCGATTCTTCAGTGTATTAAAACCAAGTCCTCAAAGGGAATTAGCTATATGATTCATCATTATCTATGAAGAGATTCTATGTTGTGCTATCAAGGTATAATTGGAATTTGGTGTTCAATATCCATCTCATTGTTTTGACAAGAAATAAAATATGGAGTTCAAGGGAAAATTTAAAAACAATGGTGAAAAGAAGATAAATGTTTCCTTATGCTCAATGTGTGGAATGAAGCCTGGTGGATATTTTCTTAAAGGGACTAGAAAATGTTTTATGTGTGGAAACAAAGGTCATCAGGCAGTTTATTTCCAATGTAATGGGAAAAAGGTTTCTAGTTATGTGAATGGAGAACATACTATAGAGAACGCACTAACACCACTTCAATGCTACATGTTCAAGTAAATGGGGCATTATAATAACCATTTCTAAATTCCAAGGGTTAATGATGATGATTGACATCAACCACCCCTTAAATCCAATGATAATGGAAAATCACATGTTATCACTATTAGTGATGTTTAGTATGATATCGAAGTGGTGGAATGATTAAGTGATTATGTATTGGGATTCCAAAATAGTGATGTTGAATCTTATTTATAGTATTATGGAATATTTAAACATATATGTATTGGTTTATTGTGGATTTCAATAATTATTCGGTTCCAGTAACCATAAAAGTTATTCAAATATTTTTGGAAAGCACATGATATGTGCATAATGAATAGAAGGAGATATAATGAGATGGTTGATAGTATTAATAACGTCATGACTGATATAAAGACAATGTTATATCATTCTTTGAATAAATAGAATTTTTGGTAATTTTTTATGTGGAAAGTGTTAACTTTTGACATCATTCATGTTTTCACTAAGGTCCAGTGGTAATTCATGTTTCAAGTGATTACATGATTAAAATATTCACATGTTTGGAATGTGGCAACCATGAATGACCAAATGCTATTTGGGAGACAAATGCTAAGCCGATTTAGTTCACCTCCTTCTAATGTTTTATATTTTTAGTTTTTAGACAGATTGTAATGTTATCAATTTATGTATACTATAAGTTATTATCCATTTTATGTTTGATTGAATAAAGTATTATCTCACTATATAATGACTTATTCATATTTGATTACCAATGCTATCCTTTTTTAAGACAGATAGAATGACCTATCATTATATCACATGATCTTCTAACACTTTACTAATGACAAATTCAAATTCGTTTCATTTAATTATAGATGATGTTTATGTTTTTCAAGGCACGTCCAAAGATGAGATTTACTGATATAAAGTATGTATTTCATCCCAAGTTCTTTATCATTAAGAAAAGGATCATGAAACCAAAAATTTTATCCTACTACATTATTATTTAATGAATCAAATGATCCATTAAATTATCAAATATTAATGGATTTCTGGTAGTTAACTTTCTCCAAACATTATTCTCTATCACTAGCCATCTGAACATGATGGTTATATTTCTCTTCCATATCCATGTTTTATCTTCTCACCTATGTTCTCCTATGTGGAAACCCAATGTTGAGTTACATTGGGTAACCAATATGATTCTAACATCCCTTTTTAATATTATGTTTTAGTATTCCATTTTATAATTTGGGTTTCAATAAATGAATCATTCATGTAGTATACCATTTATAACCCCCACGAATGTCGAGGTAGAAATTAATTATAAGGGGGTAGAATATAACTACCTCAAGATTTTAAGTGATATATTATATTTAATTTCTTTGATAAATTGTGTTATAAGATACACCAATATTAGCTTAATCTGTACGCAACACCGTATTATCTTACAGTATATACAACGATATTCTTGGATTGTATTGCACACAATTTCTGGTTCTTTTGATATAATTCATTTCACAAAATAGAGATTATAGATTTTTTTTCAATGTATAAATCATCTAAGTTTGTATTATGTTATACGCAAAACCAAAGGAAGCTATCACTATATGTAACACTTACATGTCCTGGGTTACACGCAAGAGTGACTTTCCTTGATAGCTTACATTGTACACAATACCAAGTTTCACTAAATAATGATATATTTTTAAAATATTCTATAACTAGTCATTGAAAATAGTATTAACCACATATTAAATTTTATATAACATTATATTTTATCTTACAAATTTTCTAGAACATGATATGAGAAACAAATGAATTTTTCTAGATAAAAGAGGTAATTTGTTTATAAAAAAATACAGTTTTACCACCTTTTTATAGTATACGCATTTTAAATTTATTTTTTGACATGTTTATAAGTTAAATTTTAAAAAATTAAATTCTTCTTTTGAATCATCATATAAAAATTTACTTGGGATTTATTTTTGACATTTTTCTGATTACCTTCATATTTTGATGAATACTAAAAATACGTTAAATTTTAATTAAAAAAACATTTTTCATCGAGATAATTTATATGGTTAAATTATAATATCTAATATTCTAAAAGTATAAATAAAATATATTTTTATAATTTTGTATAATCTATTTCAGTAGAATTAATTTTATATTGAATTCATAAGTAAAAAACATTTCAATCTTTTGTATTGTTTTAACATTTAAAATATGTTTTCTCAACAACATGATTAATTTTAAAATAATAAATGCAACATATGTGTTTTGAAATTTGAAAAATGGATTCCATAATTGAAATTAGTAGGACAAAATTATGATAGAAGGATACTTTTCCTTTTGGGCATTATGAATAGTAACATCAGTAATTATATTATTTAGCATGGTTAAAAGGTAAATCTGCTAAATAAATATAAAAAATAATGTTATAATAATATTATATTAACCTAATATGTGTTCTATCCCTATTGTATGATATATGTGTGGCCAATGGAATCACTGGGCCGATTTTGGGACCCCATATAGCTACTTTTATATGAAAAGTATATTTAATTTCATTTAATTTAATGTTAAGGAAAATATAACCTAAACATACATTGTTTACTAAAATAATTTTTATATGGGGTTATATAAGTGATATATTCAACTATAATTATTAATTATAAACCTAAAATAATTTTAAAAATCAAGATATTTTATTTGTAATTTTTCGATGATAAATAAATTAATTTAATTATGACAGATGGTTGATGCAGTGATTACTTCATTAATAAAGGATTCAAATAAATGAATTTCTAAATTTAAAAAAATATAATTTGTTTATTTTTATGTCATATTGAAATTCTAAATATTATAATGACATAATATATTTTATTTAATGCCTTATTTTAGATGGAATGAGGTTGTTATAGAATCTTAAAAGAGTCAAGTATGAATAGTGTCTAAAATTAACACAATTCATAACTGAAAACAGAAACTATGTTATTAAATGATATTAAATTCATAAAAATAAATGAATCATAAAAATGGTTAATATAAGTCCAAATATGTCACAAATAAATTTTTTCTGGTTGTTTTACATGATATGTTAATTATATTAACACACAATGTGTAAATAACATGATATCACACTAATATTAAAAATGATAAAAGAAGGGTAAAATAAAAAAGATGAGGATAAAAAAATATAAACGTGTCAAAAAATTATTGGAATATTTTTATTTGAACCAAAATCATCTTAACACAGATATAAATATTTTTTGGACTATGTTAAGTCGAAATTGAATTTATAATAAATTAATAGTTTTAGGAGTTTCTAAAATTCAACTTTCCTCTCTTATAATAGGGAACCTCCTACCTCAACTATTCATAGCATTTTGAGCCTTCAATCTCAACAAAACCCTACCTGTTTCACTTATCAACATCACTAGTTACTTTATAGAGGTTTAGGTATTCTCAAACGACCAACTCTAGTGCCCAAAGGGGAAATTTGATGAAGGAATGTCAATGAAGATGTAATATCTTCTACCGATTCATTAAAATTTATTTCAACTTCTACTTAATTTTTTTAATTGTTTCATTATAATGTAATAACATTAGTATCACTAATATACTGATATGTTATTAAAAATATGAAAAACCCAAGTTTCACCTTTTATCCATCCTATGAAAAATGAAATCAATGCGCGTGCATACATACATATTATCGTCTCAACGTTGTGGTGTAATCAGTTTTTCACCACCACCATACATGGATGGGTATAATGGTGGATATAATAACTATATATTATTATTATAACATGATACTAATTCTGATAAATTATAAACCATCCACTTCAATACTGTTCGACAACTTTGGGAACAATATCGTTGCCCATGCGTACGTACGACTTTCCATCTCCACGACACGTTGAGATTCATTCTCAATGTTAACCATTCACAAATTATTATGCAATATATTTAATAAGTAATCATGAATTATATTAAATAATAATACTAATGTATTTATTTATATATATGTGTTTGTTATATTTACTTACTTCCATTCAATCTAAAAAGGAAACAAAAACAGCGTTCATTCTTATATAAGGCCTACAGTCTTCGTGAATGGTGTATTGCATTCAATTTATCTATATATTATATGTATTTATATAAAGAATATATATGATATTTAAATGAGGTTTCACATTATGGAATTAATTAAATCATGATCTATGTAATAATATCATGAATAACAAGTCCAAACATTTATGACACATAAAACGATTTTTACCCAAAACGATGCTTTAACATCGAATTTACAAATCCATGGGTAATATAAAGTTGTGAGTGAATAAAATATGATATAACAAATATTATTGTTGTTCTATTAATAGTTAATAATATTTTTAAAACCACTATATAGTAGTTTCAGAAACGTATGGAAAAAATTGGACCTAAGGTAAATGAAAAATTTTCAATCTCATTTTATTATCTGAGATTTTTTATACGTAAGTATATGCTGGGGATAAATTTATCATCCTTGTACATGTTTTCTAAAAAATTTGATAAAATCTTTATTATTACTCTATGTATGAATAATTTCATTTTTACCCCCTATTGACTTTTACTCTATGGTATTGAATGAATCATTATTTTGTTTACCATACGAAGTGCTTTTTTACTTTTTCGGTAAAAGTTTGAGGGGAATGTTTTTTAACATATATGGAAAAAACATATTATTAATCATTCTTAATTCATTTTTTCTAGGAATCTTCCTTCACATGTTTTCCTGTTTATTTTCAATTAATTTTTTTTTTAAATTTCCTTACATTTTGAGAAAAGAAAATGTTTTTGAAGAAGAAATGATATTTTCCTAAAGAACAGAGTTTAAGTGTTTTTTAATTTTTTTTTCAATCTATGATGAAATAATGATATGATTATATCCTTATTAGTTCATTTTTATTATTGAATTTATGAAATAATTATTTTTATGGTGTATATTTATCTTATATGGAATATGTTATGATGACATGATGTTTAAGAAACCCATTATATTTCATGGGTTATGAAATGTTGAATGGTTTATGTTTTGTGACACATGTAAGAATGAATTCATTATGGGATTGGAGGGACCTATATCTACCTCCAATTCATTTTGTAATGATTTATATCTCATGAGATATGGATGACTGGAATGGAAGGTAAATCTGGTCGAGAAATACATGGTGGGAATGCAAAGTAAACTTGGTTCAGTAATGGACTTTGTCCATTATGATGGTCTTGGAAACAATGACTAGGATATTATGGAAAACATATTATCTTATTAATGGTTTTCCACAATTCCATTTTTTATTCCGACACTATTTTATCATGATTAATGTTGTTTTATGATCTATGTCGTATGTACTTCAATGATTTTTTTCTTAACTCATGATTTGTATGCATAAACGTTATCATCATGTTTTTACATTAAATTGTATATTGTTAGTTTTATTTTCTCAATGTGTTTCATACTGATCATTTAAGATCAAAATTTTTATGTTTTATTTTTCCAAGGATATAAATAATGTTTTTAGGTGGGATAACAAAATGGAAAGGTAATTATAGGAGTTTTTGAAGATCATTCACCATTACTAGAATATAATATTCCAAGTTTCCAAATACACTAAAATAATACAATATTTGGGAATCTATTTGTGTAATATATTATGTATTATGGAATTTCATGCTTCTAAAAGGACATACATTTCTCTCCTGCATGAGAGTGTCTCTCTCTTAGGAATTCCTAGGGTTTCAGTTCTTTGTCTATCCGGTTTCCGGTGGCACCGTCTCCTTTCGCGCACCCTTCCCGAAGTCTGCGCTAGTTGCTCTTCCTTAGCTTCGGGCTCACTAGTTCCTTCCTCTTTTCTGGGTCTTTCCCCTTCTCTTCACTGCAATATCCTATGTTCTGCCTCCTTTCCCCTCCGTCCCCTCCCGGATTCCACTGTCTGTTTTCTGGAAGGAGCTGGTTTCTCTTTCCTCTGCTCAACTTGGACCTCAGGCATTGGATCAGGCCTCCCTTGGGGCCCTGGATTTTTGTCCGTCATCTCCCCCCTCGTCAGCTTCAAATTTGCGTGAGGGAACGTGTCGCCAGATCCCCACCCTCCTTCTTCACAGGCACTCCAGATCTGGGCACCCTTGGCTCCTAGCTTCACCATATTCTTGAGTAATTCATCCTTTCTTCAAGTCCCCTTCAGAGTCAAATCCTCGTGCATAGAGTCACGAGGAAAACTCAAATTCGAGGATTTTTTCCCCTTTTCGTTTCTTTTTCCCGCTTCCATGGAGTGGGATTCGTACTGTTGCATTTTTTTGGTCTCCATGATTCGTGATGTGTCCACTACGAAGTGGTTCTGGCTCCCGAAGCTCCCCCACAAGAAACCTTCTGTTCGAGGATTTCTTCACCCTTTGGTTCCACTCCCTACTGTCATGAAGCGGAAACTATTCTGTAGTTGGATTTTTCCTTCTTGATTCGTGAAGTCTCAGCTGCGAACTGTTCTGGACTCGGGAAGCTTCTTCCGCGATGATTCACTGCACCGAGAGACTGCGAAGCGGCTGTCGCGAAGCAGTCTGATTTGCAAAGTGCCTCTCGCGAGGTTCTTCCATGCTGTATGTCTGCGAAGTGTTTGATGCAATGATCATGTAGTTGGGTTTTGATCAGCTTGTTGGGGTGTGTACTACGCTGAAGGTGGGGACTGGTGGGCGTAAGGTTGTACCGTTGTGGTGGTTGAAAAGGTCAGTTATGAAGTGGCGTGTTGCGGGTCTGGTCTGCAATGTGTCTCCGCGAAGCAATTGTTATGTTGTGAAGTACGAAGGTCCATCGTGGGTGTTTCCCAGCGAAGATTGGTGTGATCTACAGTGTGAGTTTCTTGGGTATGGCCAACCAAGATACAAATTTGACGGCGTTGGTCGTGGAGCTTGGTCAGGGGTGTGATTAGTGGCCGGAGGCCACATTAGGGCCTATGGTTTTGGGATATTCTCGTTGCACCAGACATTGACTCGTGTGAGGGGCGTGGGGCTTCAAAAACACTAGACCCATTGGAGGCTTGCGAAATATTTTGTGCACTATGGATGCAAAATTGGTTAATCAATGGAAGAGGTTGTCCCTGACAGAAAAAGAAAAGGAGAAAATAGAGGCACAGAGAAACGAAGACACACTCCTAGAAAAGCGCTAGTCTTTTCTCATGGTGGGAAAATTCATGGAAAACATATCGGTTAATCAGGGGTGCTCAAAAAAACTCTACATAATATCTGGAAATTTGAGGCAGGAGTGGCTATTCAGGAAGCGGGGATCAACTGCTTTGTCTTTCAGTTCTTTAACGAGAAAGACAGAGACAAAATATTGCACGGCAGACCTTGGTACTTCGATAATCAACTCCTCCTTATGGAATAATTCAAAGGGGGGGGGGACAATATCCAGCAAGTGATTTTAACCCATTCCCACTTCTGGATACAAATTGAAGGTATCCCCTTCCATGCAAGAATGATCTTACTATAAGGGGAATTGGGGACGGTTTAGGGAATTTTCTTGAATGGGACAAGTCAGACCCAATACAATGGGCCCCTGAGGTTCGAGTAAAGGTAGAGATTGATGTGTCAGAGCCACTGATGAGGGGAATGTTCTTAAATATTGAATATACTAATGTTTGGATATCATTCGAGTTTGAGAAACTCCCAGTGATCTACTTTTACTATGGTTGCCTTGGCCATCTGGAAAGAACGTGTACCACTAAACATAAGAGTGATGCGGGTAACACTATCCTCTAGTACGGAACCTGGCTCCTAGCCAAAGCAAAGAAATATGCTTTCATCCCTGAGACAGAAAAACAAAAAGACCATGGCCATCTCACATTGGAACATTCTAGTCCGACAAACCCCATACCTGAAAATGTCATAATTCCTGGGCCAACGAATTTCCCAAAGGATGGTCCTCCCACTTAGGGAGAAGCGGGCACTCAGAGCGAAGCTGGAGCTCACCCTAAATCCCTTAGGAACAATTATCCAGCCTCAGAAAAGTTGGTGACAATGCAACAAAAATCACCGTCATATTTCTCAAATCCGATGTTGATGCACGTCGAACCAACAGATCCGGACCTTGACCCACATTTGACCGTAGCTGGCACTCTTACAATGAAGGACCATGGAATGTCGGGCCCTCCACTAATGGGTCCAATCACCCGCCGAATGTGGAGAAGGAGGAAACGAGGTGAGAGTGATGGGTACACAAAAGATCCAAAACTCAGGGTGAGGAAGAGAGAATGTGATACATGTCAATCAAGAAGGAACCTCACCAGAAGATGGAAAACGAGAAATGGAGAAGCAATTTAGGAGAAACCAGAGGTGGAGGCGGCAGAGACCCAGGCCCACCTGGAGAAATGATTGTCTTATGTTGGAATTGTTGTGGGCTTGGAAACCCACGAACGGTTCGCTTGCTTCAGCTCAATTGCACTCAAAGTCGCCCCAATATGGTTTTCCTATTCGAAACCATACTAGAATTTAAGGACACCATTGGTATTGCTCTGAAGTGCGGCTTCCAAGGCTGTTTTCCAGTGCCTAGACAAGGCCATTCCGGGGGACTCTGTCGGCTTTGGAAGGACAATGTCAATGTCAAAAAAATTTCCTTTTCCTCACACCATGTGTCAGCTACTATTCATACAGACCTTCACCCACAATGGAAATATGTGGGTTTCTATGACTGGTCATCCCATAATGACAAGGTGAAGTCGTGGGATCTTCTTTGCAAGCTGCGTGTTGACTTACTGAGCCATATTCTGTTTGGAGGAGACTTTAATGAGATTATGTTATATAAGGAAAAGAGGGGCAGAATCATCTGTCCTTCAACTTTTATGTCATACTTCAAGGTTTCTATCTCTCGGGCGGACCTGGTCGATCTAGGGAACCCAGGAAATCTGTTTACTTGGTTTCGCGGAAATTCAGAAGGCACCTATATTGCTGAGCGTCTTGATATATTTTTGGGCACTACTGATTGGATTAATCTGTTCAGCATGTTTCATATCGACCACATGGCCCTCAACATCTTGGAACACTGTCCAATCCTTATTGACCGTACACGTGGCGAACGTACTATACACATTAGCAGACCCTTCAGATTTGATAGCTTCAAGTCAAAAGATCAGGAATGCGAAGTGGTGATCCAATCAAGCTGGAAATGTACTCACGAGGATATTTGCCTCAACCTCCAAAAGTTTGCATATGATCTGAGGTTGTGTAGAAATAAGAAATTGCGACACCCTGACCGGAACTGCAGCACCCTTGAAAAGAGACTGAACTTTCTCCTCAAACAACCCACATCTAATGGAAATCTCTCTAAGATTGCCGCCACACAAATAGAGTTGGACACGACTCTATGTATCAAGGAAACCTTCTGTTCCATGTGTGTGCCAGAAAACCATATTAAAGAAGGGGATGCTAAAACCTGGTATTTTCACTAGAAAGCATTATCCAGGCATCGAAATAACTCTATTACTGGCATAACACATCCCGATGGAAGAAAAGTTTCTAACAACAATGGTATTCACGAGGCCTTGATTGGCTTTTTTCAGAACATCTTCTCTATAGGAACCCCTTTCATGTCTGCTGAGGTGGAAGAATGTATCAGACCTGTGATCACTGAAGAGATCAATAGGATGCTCTCCAAAGATATGACAGATGACGAGATACGCTTGGCTTCGAATCATCTTCATCCCACCATTGCTCCAGGACCAGATGGGTTATACTCCCTCTTTTTTAAGAAATACTGGCACATAATCGGTCCTGAATCTACAATATGATTAAGAATATCTTGGCTGGGAACACCATCATTACAGCCATCAATGAAACAGTCCTCGTCCTCATCCCCAAAATCAAGAAACTTGTGGTGATCCCTGAATTTCGACCTATCAGCCTCTGTAATATCTCTTACAAGTTCTTCTCAAAGATCCTTGTCAACCAGCTACGACCTTGGATACTAGATATTATCATTAAAAATTAGAGCACCTACATGGCCAAGATACTAATCACTGATAATTCTATTGAGGCCCATGAATTGTTCCACTCTATGAAATCATGCTCCACATAGAAAAGAGGAACCATGGCCTGGAAATTGAATATGTCCAAGGCCTACGATAGATTTTAATGGAACATCCTAAGATCCGTTATCAGAAAATGGGTTTTTGTGGTAAATGGACAGATATGGTCATGAACTGTGTTTCGACTGTCTCTTTTAAAATCAAGGTCAATGGGGAGATCACTAGAAAATTTCCACCATCTCGAGGCCTTTTCCAGGGAGACCCTCTCTCCCCTTTTATCTTCATCATAGTGGCTGATGTGTTTTCTAATCATATTTCCAGGGCTCTTTCCTCTATGTCTATTCATGGGACAAAAGTCTGCCGAGTTGGCCCTCCAGTGTCGCATCTCTTATTTGTTGACGACTGCCTCCTTTTTCCAGAGCAACAATTAATGAATGTCGGGTGATTTTCTAGGTCATTCGCCAGTATGATAGGGCGTTTGGTCAAACAATCAATCATGGTTAATCTAAAATTTCTTTCAGTGCAGGGGTGCCTCATTCTAAGAGGGATGAACTTTGCACATGAGCTAGAATCCGTATGGTTGTTAACTATCAGAAGTATCTTGGGCTTCCCACGGTGATTGGACAATCTAAAAAAGAAATCTTTGTGTCCATCATGGACATGATTGAGGTTAATATTTAAGGTTGGACCGCAAAAATAATTTCGAAAGATGGCAAAGAGACCCTCATCAAAGCTGTCATCCAATATTTCCTTAGTTACATTATTTCCACTTTTAAGCTCTCGGTGTCCATCACCGATCAGATCCACACATGTACTGCCTATTTCTGGTGGGGGAAGCACGATGAAAGGAATCGACCCCATTGGATGTCCTGGGAGAAACTCTGCAAACCCAAATCACATGGTGGGATGGGGTTCCAGAACCTTCCTCTATTCAATGACGCGCTTTTGGCCAAGCAAGAATGGTGCATTTTTAACCGTCCATCATCTCTATGTGCTCAAGTTCTATGAGCTAAATACTTTCCCCACACATACTTTCATGCATCCTCTCAAGGTCCTCATCCTGGCTTCCTCTAGAGAAGCATCTGGGGGATAACAAGCTTCTAGATAAAGTTTTGGGATGGAGGATTGGGACTGGATCATCTGTCAAAATTTGGTCTGATTCCTATCTTGTTGATACAGATGGTTTATAGGCTACATCCCCTGCCCAACCAAGTCTGGAAGATGCCACTATCAGCTGCCTACTTTCTGACCAGGGACAAGGGTGGTGTTTGGATAATATCCTTGAATGGATTTACAAATGAGATCAAAGAATTATGCTCAGCATCCCTTGGGTAACAGATGCATGCCCTGACCGTTGCTTCTGGATCAATGACATTTCGAGCGATTACACGGTGAGATCCCGCTACAAACTTGCTCTAGGAATCCACCCAGTAGGCAGGGATAAGGGTCATTGGAAATCGATCTGGTCACTCAACATCCCCCAAAAAATTCATCATTATTTGTGGCAGTTTGTAAAGAAACTCTTCCAACAATGAGCCTTCTTGTTTATCGACATATGGCCAGCACCGCCGTTTCCCCTTTCTGTCCGAACACTCCTGAAACCCCTCTTCGTGCTATCATTTTCTGCCCGTGAGCTAAGGAAATCTAGAATCAATGGGGCCCAACTTCTACTGCTTTGCTGAAATTGGCCTTTGACCTTCTTGATTATTTGACACGTTGATGCTCTTCTCTCTCCCCGGCTGATGTTGGTTCACTCTGCACATTGGCCTAGATTATTTTGGTTTGGCGCAACGACGCAGTTTTTCATCATGCCCATATACCCCCCAAAATCTGGATTTATCGATCTACTTCTTGGATTGAAGGCTGGGAAGGCCATAACGGATGTTCTAGGCCGGTTGTCTCCCCCTCCCCTTCTGTTCCCTCGAATCCCCCAATAGAAGGGATTCTTAATATTAATGTGGGCGCGTCTCTTCCTAAATATGGTCTTGTTGCCCTCATCCTCCTTGCCTGAAATCATCTGGGGCAAATCCTTGCTGCTAAGTATGAACAACATCAAACATTCTTGGAATTGGCAGTGGCTGAATCCAAGTCCATCATTGCTGGTATGATGAACTCTATTGAATGTGGATGGGGTGAAATCATCACTGAGTCTGACTTCCTTTCTGTTATCGACGTTATCAATCACAACAACAGAGAACTACAGTCGTTTAGCACCATTTTCAGGTGAATTCTCTCACTTCATCAACGCTTCTCATTGTGAACCTTATCATTCCCTAAAAGGGAAGGAAACAACGTGGCCCATAAGCTGGCATCCTCAATCCCATTCGGTACTAACCATCTCTAGCTGGACAATTTCCCATCATGGCTTCGTCCATGTACTTCTGCTGATTTTTTTCATTAATGTTATATGCTTTCATCAAAAAAAATTATATATTATGGAAAAAACAATATTGTATATGTATGTCAATCTTAGGTCTCCACAATTTTCATTTGTCTAAATTAATGACATTTTTATATTTTCAATTAAACAACACTAAAGATAATCATTTCTAAAGGTTCATAAACATGATTTTACTTGTTTTCAAATCCATTTGAATACATTTATCGGTATCTATTCTTATTTTTCCTTATTAATGTCTATGTATGAAATTAATCCATTATTTCATGAACCCATTTATTATAGGACCATTTTTTATTCCTCATTATATAACTATGATTGCAATTTAATTCCAAATGTAACCATTTTTTAAATTCCTAATGTATGATAATTCATGTTGAAAAAATATGCATGAACATGTCTTAATTAGTTGTCTAAGATATCCCCACAATGTATTGGGTAATTTTTAGTCTCATGATATGTCATGTTGAGATAGGATTAATCCTTATTCCTTTATGAGAATTTTTCACCAATGTGATATTTTCATGGAAATTATCCCTGAATCATGTTTATGTCATGTTATATGTTTCTGTGACATTCATATATTGACATTATTATATGATCCCATTATTAATATGATGTGATTCTATATGATTTTTCATCTTCCACGCCTTTTGATATTATCATGTTATTTATTATTACCCATGTTTTTTTCCAGATTCTGATGTTAATTCTGTTGTTGGTATTTTAAGCTCATCCCATTTTTTAGGTTTTACCTTGAATATCCTATGAATATGTATGATTATGAAGGATTTAATGATCACATATTGGGAAATAAAGATGTGTTTTTTTATTTTTGTTACTTTATTTTTAATTATTTACTTAATCTTCAAAATAAGCTTGAATTTAGGATTTTGGGCTGTTATTGATGGATAATTATACATAAAAACATTTAATAGTATATTGAAAATGACTGAATTGATATAGATGTTATCCGGGAATGGTCTAGTAATTTTTGGAGTTTAGGAATTGAATGCATTAGTCTAAACCCTAGGTATAATTATAATACGATGGATAACCTGGGGTGAAACATAGGGAACCACATGTTAGTAATGGGTTTTCATGTTAAAATTTAGCCTTCTATTTTGCATGTTTCTTCTTAATATGACTATTGGATATTTATTAAATCACCATTTATTTCACAATCATTTTCATAAATAATTGATGGAAATTTGAGAACATGTTTCATCAATAAATATGATATGTAATGTGATTTTTATCTACTGATACAGTAACTCTGATATTAATAATCGCTCAATCCATCGAGAAAATAGATGCTCGACTAGATCTATATATGAAGAATAAATTGAAGAAAATTGAAGTCCCTCCTTCTCCTGATAAGTAACTTGTGGCCATAGAATCCATTATATAATAGTTACCTCCAATCATTAGTGTATTTTCTAATCCCCTCACAATTTATCAATGGATTAAATCCATTGAAAAATATTCTATCTTATCTAATTCATAAGTTAAGAGAAATTTGTGCTAGCAGTCTATCATTTTAATGGGGAAGTTGATCAATGGCGGACACTGATCAATACAAAATATCCAATGATGAAATTTATTTCATTAAATAGGAATAATTTCATAAGACATTTCTCAATTATTATTTTCCACAAATAGTTTTTCATAATATTTAAAGTGTGTTCCTAAATCCAATGAAAAAGGAAGATGAGTCTATCATGGCATACTAAGAATCTATTACGAGGATTACATGATACAACCCCATTTATGTCATGAATTCTGAATGTATGGTTTATCACTTATTAAGTGGAATAAAGGCGAGTCAATGAAAATAATTTGAGATTAGAGAATTTAAAATATATAAGGATTCTATATGTCGTTCAATTAACGATTTAATGGATATCAAAATATCATAGTGGTATCATCGGCCAAAATATTAATATAGTAACATGCAGCTCAATATGAGAGGATTATCATAAAAACCTAATTTGTTAATGAAAATCCAATTGCACATGTTTTAAAATAGTCAGAAGAATGATCCATGCAACATTTTAAAGGGATCCAAGAGATTCTTATATTGAGGATGAGAGGGGAATCTATGTAATTAATAGTGAAGATATTTGAAGAGAAAAACTAATGTGGAAGAATAAATGAAGGATCAGATCATCACCCAGCCTATAGTGTAGTGATTATACTCTATAGAAAATTGGAAGTATGAAATTCATTTCCCTAATCAATGGTTTTCTAGAGGAAAAAACACACTCGAAGGAAACATGGAAGGGAATATGTGATCACTACTACTGAGGTCGAACCCAAAAATGATGTGGTGATTGGTATGCTAGTTATTCATTGATGAATAGTTAATATACTATTTGATTCGTGTTCAACATATTATTTCATTTCATGGATATTGAGTACAGTGGTTCCAACACAACCTCATAATATAGGGGATGTGTTATCTATGATAACAACAAATGAGTATATTATAGCATCCAAAATATATAAATCTTCCATTCTAAATTTTTATAGATTGAACCTCCCAATGAATCTTGTCATATTTTATTTGGTCATCATTGATGAAATATTTGGAATAGATAAGATACTATTATGTAATTCCAATATTTATATTCAGGAATGAGAGAACACTCTTCAATTCCCAAGGATTCCTCCAATAATGAAAAACTTTTTGGTAGAGAAATAATAACATTCAGAATCATCATCTCCATTGTTGATATTATATCCATATGATCGAGCATATCATTCTAACACAATTGATTAAATGTAGAGAATCATGCTCAAATACAATCCCATAATATCGGGCCATATTGTTGTGCTCCGTGAATAATTTCATGGGCTTGCTCATAACATAGTGCTTATGTTTTCAATTGAACATATACCTAGATTTACACGTACATAAGATAAACATTATAGAATGGAGACCACTGAGTTGGAATAACTAAAGAAGCTGTAAAATGATGATATTAAAAAGGGTCTCATAACCTAGAGTACATCACTATGGTTTGTTCTAGTCCTCTTCATTAATTAAAAGGATGGGTTAATGTGCCTCTATATTGATTATTGTGAGCTCAATAAAATCATGATAAAGAACCTGTAAACCTTTCCATAGATAGATGACTTATTCTATCAACAACACATTGTTATATATTTCTATAAGGTGGACCATCTGTAATGATATTACAATTTAAATGTGATGATGGATGATATTACCAATACTACCTATGAAATATGTTATGGGAATGATGTGTTCATAGTGTTCCCCTTGGGAAATTTTAATTCTCTATAAATTTTCATGGAGTTGATGAAAATATTTCTTAGGGTTAACCTTGAAAAAATTTGGGTTGTCTTTATTGATGATATTATGACATAATCTAAAATAAAGGAGGAGCATGATGATTGTATGAATACAATGTGAATTACATTAAGAAGGGATAAATAAAACGAAACATATAGTAAATGTGTGTTCTGTAAGAGGATATACTAATATTGTCTTATTCTGTAACCAATAATGGAATATATATAGACTCCCATAAAACAAATTCATTTGAGGAGTGGCAGAGGCTAACATTTTTAATGGATATCCTTATTTTAATTTCTTATTTGAATATTATCAACATTTGGTGAATAATTTCATTTGACATTAAATGAATCCTATCTAACATAAAATAGAACATGGTAATGTATGTTTGGAAAGAATAATGTAAGGAATGATTATGTATATAAAGAAGAGGCATACCATTTCTCTAATTCTCACACAAGAAACAAGTGAATAAGTTTTTTTATATACAGTGATTCTTCATAAAAAATTATCAATCTATCTATTAATTAAAAATTACAATCTGATTTTCTACACCTCATAGATGTTCAATATCCAGGGGTATAGCTACCCAACACCTGATCTTGAGCTACCGTCTATGATTTTATATATGATAATATAGTGGAACTACCTCTATGGTGATAAATGTGAAACATAATTCTATCTTAAGGTCCATAAGTATATATTTTTTTAAAATGTTCTTTGTATACAACAAAAGATATGGTTATAACTAATCAACATTCCAATTGAAATATTCATTGAGAAGTCAATAAAAATGCAGTTGACTCTCTTATAATATAGTAACATCATACACTATCCATGATGTAGATTATAAACAACATTATATGAATAGAAATGCAATGCATAGATCTGAAAATAATAATGATAGGGAGTATATCGGTCCTTTCCCAAATTAGTTAACAACCCTATATCCAATGGAATTCCAAGGTGGAAAAGGGGATGATTTCGAGCTACAAAGGAAGGTGAATGAAATAATGCAAGGGAAGTTACATGAGATCAAAATATATAAAGATGTTGTGATTCAATATGTAAATTTTCTTTATGTTCCATCATTACCTAAGATAAAGAAGTAACTGCTATATAATGTAGAGAGATCATCTTCCTTCATCCCTCCTAGAAGTAATCATATGTATTTCTATCTTCGAGAACACTTTTTTTGGGAATATATAAAAAAAGATATTGAAAAGTATATTTGAAGGTGATGTTTATGTCAAATAGTTATTGTGTAGTGGTAGAAGTCTAGAGGTACGATGAAGACATTGCCAATACCCACAGGAAAATGGGAGAATGTTAATATTGATGTTTCCAATGGTCTCCCAAAAACATGAAATGGAAACAATGTGAATGCGATGTGTTGGATTGAATCAGTAAGACTTCCCACTTTAATTCTATTTTTGGATATTTATCACATGAATAACCTTCCATGTTTCCACGGAATATGGTTTTTCATGTCAACAGAAAATGCTTTTTCCAACTAATTAGCAATAACATGGTCCATTTGGGTTTTATCCATTAAATGACAACTAAAATAATTTCGTGATAAATAGAAATTATTGTTGAAAACACATACTAATTTAAAATTATATATTGGTTTTCTAAATAGAGGAGCCTTATTTTAAATCTATGAAACCTTAAGTTTACATAGGCCATACATTATCTCCATGTACACTAATATTTCCTTATGGATCATAAATATTATATGAATTAACCAAAACATAACCATTGGAGAATCCAATCTAGGGTAAATAAAGGAATATTGTTTTATAACAGGTAATTATTGAGTCAATATTCAAACAAATAATTGGGTACTATTACAAATAGGTACATCTAAGTAAGAAACAGGTACACTTGTTGGATCCAAAAAAAAGATGAATTTTAATATAAACCACAAATCTCTTCCATACCAAAAAACTGAGAATGTTTCCATTACATATTCACATCCTAAGGGTAATTGATAATGTTTTATAATCCTTGTTCCCATTGGTATTCATAAAATATCACTACTACCAAATATAATGTTCAAAAATTTCACGCTTTAATATATCATATTTTTAGATGAATATTCAATATATTCAAAATAAAGATTCCCAAAAACCATATTGGTTTTTTATCATTGTAGAATAATTATATAATCTTCTAATTTCATGGATGAACATCAAATGTATCCCACAATGTTACATAACTTTATTAAAATTAATTGTCACAAAATACTAAAATCATTCATTATGACACTCAGAAAAGAAAAATGAGAAAGTGTGTGGTCAGATTATTAGCAAGGGTAATGGTGGGAGATATCATTACATTATCATATGAATCATTAGAGGATAATAAATATATGAGACGATGAATACAAAATACCATGTTCATAAAATGTTTTCATTGTTCTTGAAAATTATACACGACATAAAGAATTACCATTCCAATTGAATGGATTCAAAAGCGTGTGAAATCATCATTTTTTTGAACTATATATTCATGTAAAAATAGTGATGCACCACAAAAAGTATAAAAATGAAATCATTTTTCCAAGATAAATAAAAACACCAAAAAACGTATTTGATCCAGCCTCAATGCATTTTCTCCAATTTTAAAGAATCCCATCAGTCTCTATCCAATTATGGATCAATACCATATACCATTTTCCAAATGGGGATCATGCCCGATGACTTTTTTTCCCATTGTTCTCATAATATATAAATAATTACCAAATCCATTGTTGGGGAATGTGTGTACCAGAGGCACAAAATGAAAATAATACTGACATGTTCAAAATATCATAAAATATTCACTATATAATAAAAAAATTAAATAAATGGGATTTATTAATCATTTACTATTCCAGAACCCATGAAATTAAATTGGATTCTTATGCATTCTATCCTAGAATAAACTAAACGAAATAAATTGGTTTCAAAAAAATATATTCAGCATATTCATAAAGAATGCTTATCAAAAATTAATTTTTGTATAAATAGATTATATCTCAATTAATAAATTATTGAACTCTTTATAGTCTATAATTTATGGGAAATGATTTTGAAAAAGCAAAATCACATGGAATGTTTATTTATGAAAATTAACTCTATATTAAATTCTACCTTTTAAACAAGATCATCACAAATTATTGTTGAATTAAATTTCATCTAAAATATAAATGTCAATTTTTTTACACCAAAAAATTTGGAGGAGGAAGAACAGCCGGAAATATAGTAGGGATGCCTCGTGAAGCTGGTTCACGGAGCCCTGCATCACCATGGTCGGCGCGAAGCTTCTTCTCTGTGATGCTTCCATGAAGTTAGGAGTTGGAAAGCTCCATGAACCACATCGATGATTATGAAGCCTTCGTGAAAGAAGGAGGAGGGAGGGTCTACAAACCACATTGACATTTGTGAAGTCACTGTGAAGGAAGGAGGTAAGAGGATCCATAAATAGATTTGACTTCTGTGAAGATGCTGCATAGAAAGGAGGTGGGAGGCAATGTGGTTATGAGAAAGTGCCATGTGTCATGGCACCAACTGAACATTAAATCACGTTGCCTCTTGCCTATAAATACTGTGATCCCATCTATCCCAAAGGAAAAATCCTCTGACCTTTCACCCTCTTATCTCTCAAATTGTGAAAAACATTCTACTATGTAGAACAATAAGTTTCTCACAGTACTTTAGCAGTGTGCAGTTACATTCTCATTGTGTATGTTCAAACGTTCTTCAGATTGAGATTCCCAACACGTAGCCCATAGGACTCTGTGATGGATGAGGATTCCCAATGGTACTAGGTTCTTCATGAAGCACTTATGATTTACGAAGTACCATACATGCACATGTACATCCTATGCTAAGGGAGGTTCAATGTGCTTCACGAAGCACATTTCTGCGTAATGTTATGCCTCAAATGTCACCCTTTCATTGCGAATAACTGCTCCATGAAATCCTTCACACTTCGGGAAGAACCTTCCATATGCACTTACACTCTATGCCTAGTCTAGGCCTCTTCACCTCATGAATCATACCCCTTCGTGATGACCCTCTACTATATGAAGCACCAGAGCATCACGAGGACTCTTCATGTGAACCCCTTGGCTCTGCAACTTCTTTTCTCGTACGACACTCCAGGCTTGTACGAAGTGATTTTATGGTCCCTTGGGTGTTGTTTCCTATTGAATTGCTTCAACTTATGATTCATTTCATAGTCACACTAATATCTATTGATTCTTCACATAGCCATGCTAACATGGACCCCATAATGGATCACTCCACGAAACCCCCGAATAATGACTTTGTGGATGACTTCCAATCCCAAAGGGTGGGAGGGTATAAGTTATTTAAGTCATAACGGTTTCGAGTTCACCAATCTCATCTCAGTAGTTAGACGTTAAACTGCCAAGAGCCATCATCCTCAACACTTGACATTAAACTATGACCTCACCCCGTGCATCGTATGTGAGGTGCCCCGGCTTGGACATTCATTACGACCATGCATCTCCATGGGAGTGAGATCTTCCTCAAATGGAATGATATCCTCTATGTTGGAGCGGCACCTATCCATGAGGAAGGTCATCCATCTTGGTGTATGACCCTAGTCTTTCTTGCTGGAAGCATCACCCCTACTCCCCCTTTCGTCTTCCCTGCAAAATCTCCAAGAGGGATGGTCACTAGAACCTTCCTCTCTACCATGCCAAATCCCTATCCAGTTGATATTTGTCACCATCGGGCCTCTATGTTGTAGAAAATTTCAATCTCTATATCCCGGGGCTACCAACCATAGGTAAGAACATGTTTCCACTTTGGGGTACTCCATGCATAAGACCATGTTTTCTCATTAGCCCACTAACCATTCGTAATCCCCGCTCCACTTCCCACTGATGAACCCTTCGTGAAATGATTGTCAGTTCTCTGCTACCTCTTCACTCTCACACCTATCATGACTCACATGGTCTTAGAGTAAGCATCCACCATGACATTATTTCTAGTCCACCTTATCTTGTAAGTCCCAACCCATTCTGAACTACATTGACTTTGATCCTTCCCAAGGAAGGGTACGTAGGAAGCCTCCCTGATTTTCAATCCAAACATCCATTGGTCCTGAACAACTTCAATGTCGGTTCCAACCATTCTGAACTATGTGTACATTGATCCATACCAAGGCAAGGTAAGTAGGAAGCCTCCAAGAGGATAAAGCCCAGCATCCATTTTTTCCGACCCACTTCACCTCAGTTTCAACCATCCTGAACTACTTGGACATTATCCCCTCCATATCATGGTACATAGGAAGCCTCCAAGAGGATAAATAAAAAACATCATTACTCTCGAACCACATCACATTGGAGCAACAAACAATACCAAAAAACTTTTAATTTGATCTTTTCCAAGGCGAGGTATATTGGAAGCTCCCCTGAGTTTCTAGCCCAACAACCAACGAGTCCAACCATCTTCACGTCCATCCCCACCATCATGAACTACATTGAATTTGATTGATTTCAAGGAAAGGTACGTAGGAAGCCTCCAAGTGGTTCAATACCAACATCCATTGGTCCCAAAACAATTAATTTTGGTGCAAAAATCCATTCCAAACTACACAAACTTTGATCAATTCCAAGGTTTTGTACGTAGGAAGCATCCTTGAGGTTGAATACCAACACCAATCAGGTCTGACCATCATTAGGTTGGTCCCCACCATTCCGAACTACGAGGACATTGTTCCTTTCCATGAAAATTTACTTAGGAAGCCCCTCTATCGTTCAATCCGAACACCCATCAGGTCTGACCATCTTCACGTCGGTACCAACCATTCAAAAAATTGTGGACATTGATCCTTTCCAATTCTAGGTATGTAGGAATCATTCCTGAGGTTCTCATCCAACACCGTCAGTCCTGACCTCTTCATGTCAGTTCTCCAATACATCATTCCGAATCAAGAGAACATTGATCCTTATCTCCTAGGTGGGGTACGTAGGAAGTCCCCTTGAGGTTCAATCCCAATACCCACTGGGTCCGACCTCTTTCACATCAGTCCCCAATATCCCATATGAAATATATGGGTTTGATCACTCTCTCATAGGAAAGGTATGTATGAAGCCTCCATGATGATCAACCCCATCCTGTGGTAAGCCGTGGAGTTCCCCCATCAGAGGAAAGTTGTTGATGTCCCCTTAATTGGGTCTCGCATTTATGGTAAGACCCCAAGTGTTAGGGAAACATGGGCTGACAACCATTCATAATCCCCAATTAATCATTGGGTCATTTTCCTCTATACACACTCGGATTCTATACCCCCATCTTGAACTACATGTACATTGAATCTCTGCCATGGGGATATGTATGAAGTATTTTCGAGGATCATGACCAACATCACTGCCGTCCTTACGACAATTCCATCTCATTATCTAATAATTTATCCCAAAAATATATTTCCATTCTGATTATTACATGGGCCGCCACATCCCGATAAGATCATTCCACCCACCATCTTGCTGCTCCTGACAATAATCGGGTAACTAACTATGAGTAAGCCCCAACATTGTTGTTCCCTTTGGGGATTCAACTTAGCTGATCCACTCAAGTCAGTGTTTTGATTAGAATGATCCATCTCTTCTAGATGTTAAACTCGTGGCATTCCCCATGTTAATCATGGGAAGTTGAAGAAAACATCAGATATATCTTCATGGCATATAAGTCCTCGCACTCGACGTGAGATTCATCGAGCTTTTGTGCCCTCAAGAAACCCTATCATAAGGGTAATAAAATAGATCTACTAATGTTCCAGCATCCGGACATGCCAGTGATGTCCAGCATGACAAATCTCCTATCCAAAGGTTTCTTCCAAGTGAATAATCCTAAGAATTTCCTGACAGAAGCTGTGTAATTAACCCATGTCCATGATGACATGGCAATGGGAATAGTATCTTGAACATCTTAATCTATGAGGGAGACTCGAATAAGGTGACTAGTTTTGAGGAGGAACCCACAAAAGAAAGAACTGAAATCCCATAATCATGTTTCAATCAAAGAATAAAAATCACTAAAAAAAGATGGATTTACCCGTCCTTTGGACAACAGGAATGCGGGGCAACAACTATGCATCCTACCTCAAAATACAGACGAATGCACGCCCCTGAGAAAGCTTCAGCAATAGAAATAGTGAACCTGATGTGAATCTAGACAACATCAGTGATCGTGAGGGTGAGTGGAACTAGGTTTCCAACCATGGGTCCCAAAATTATGATAACTGTATGGCTCACAAAATGGTCGCCCATTCCCATGATATTATTTTGGCATTCCTGAATCATCCCGATCTGGAAGATGGCGATACATTAGCCTCTACTACTTATCCATTGTTGTCTCAATCATCCTCTTCCTATAAGAGAAAGCATTTGCAGTGTAAGGGAAGACAAAGGCCCCAACCGATGCCATCGCGATCACATACTCTTAGTGACTCCATTCCCCAAAGATGGAGATTCCTCCTAGAATCCTACCAGTAGTGGTGGAATCTTTATGTGATAGAAAATGTTATGCAATGGTTAGCACTGTAATGCTAGTAAACCCCTACATCATTTATGATGGCTCGGAGTGCCAGGTGGATCCTCCCAGTGTTCTTAGTTGTTTTCAGTATCGACAGAGCCACGTCACTATGAGTAGTCAGAGTGACTAGGTTAGTATTTCCATATAGGATGTGAATGCTACCAAAACCATGTAGTAGGACCAGCATAGATCTCAGCACATTAATATTTCTCTTATTATGTTATTAGGCCTACCTTCAACTTCGTTTTTGTTGGTTGATCAGGAAGATCCACCTCGATAGCACTGTTATCAGTTGTTCTATGCTATAGATCGGTCTCAGTCGTCTGCACCTCATTTAGTAGTAACTTCAAAGGCTTTGACTACTGAGAAATGTTATATTCCTAGAACCGAGTAGTCGTCGGTCCATCTAGTTGGAATCGCCATTCCACCAATCAGAGAGGGAACCACTTTAAGAAGAATCTCACAGCAGACACAGAAGTATGATGTCCTAAATCATATTTACATCATTCCAGAAATGTTTTCCCTTATTGAGGCCATTCTCCTGTTAAAAGATATACATGAAGACCTTGATTAAGAATTAAGAATCCCCCTCCAGTTCGAGACGGAGGTACCAGCTGCAGAAACCTTCCATGCTAAGGAAGTCGAGCATGCTGAATGCCAAGCCATTATCTCATTTTTGAAGAAGATGAAGGCTCTCCCATACTGGAAAACATCCTCCCACTATATATCACGAACCATTTTAATACTATGGAGGTTCTTTGCTATCTTTTCGACATTTCTTTCCTAATCAACCTAATCCCAAATCAGACTCTATGAAAAATGGGGTTGTCCAAGGATTTTTTGAGTCCCTCCCTCTGACCTAAATATTCAAGGATATGATTGGACGAAACAGACACCGGTCGACAAGATATTATTAAAGACCCAATTTGGTGGCCTATTTTCCATAACTATGTTCATTGTATTATCTTAGGACACTAGCTAAAATGCTTTCATGGGAAGTCCATGGATCCACCTACATGTGGTAGTTCTTTCATCGTACCACCAGTCCCTCAACTACTCCCTTAATGGTCGAGTGTGCATACTTTTAGGTGATGCATCTCCATTTTCCTCTTATAAATATCTATACCTAGATTCCAACTATTAAAAAAGCATGGACATATAGATCCAGGCCAGCGAAGTCGAGCTCGTTACGGGTGCGAATGACCCATGGACAGATCTAGACAATGCCTACATCTTTCCAATCCATCGGTTTGAGGCTACGAACCTCGATATGGGGAAATCATTCATTGTTTCTGTAATGAAGGGGGATAATTTTCCCATGTCTATGTGATTCCAGTTGATCACCTTGTATTCTTATATGAATCAGTACTCGATGATCCCAGAGCTCCTGACCGCAACATGGTATCAGGATGCATGCCCCATTGTGATAATAATACGACACACCTTCTTGTTCCACCAGGCTAGGATAAAATGGATCAAGCCCACACATCACCATTGATTTTATATCATCAAGAGTGTCCCCTTGGTCTGAATAATAGACAGTATTGGAATGATAGATTTCATTTTCATGGTTTCACCAGCATGGGAGTCCCTCGATGTGGCGTCTAACGTGGCTTAGGCTGACACTAGTATCTTTCGAGAGTGGCCAACTGAACCTCATCATAATTTCCTCCTGATGAATATCCATCCTCTATAAATGATGAAGATGATTTAGATAATGCTCCCCCTTCCTTTGATGAGTATTTCACTACAATGATTGATTAATTGGGGAGGTGAATCTCGGTGGAGAGACAGATCGGAAACACACATTGATCATTTTTGCTTTGTCTCTCGTGGAGAAACAACATTATGTGGGTTTTCAAAAGAAGAATCATGATGTATTCTCTTAATGTTACAATGTGATTTCGGTACTAGATCCTCATGTATCCTTCCACAACCACTGTCTCCTAGAAAATCATCGTGAGTTTAAGAAGCCTCCCAAAACGATGCACTCTTCCCATGGTTCCATGGTCGAAACCAGAGAGGAAAATATCATCAGAGAAAATTTCATAAAAGAGGTATAGTAAGCCATAAGGTTAGAAAAAATCATGCCTGTCAAGAAGAAGAATAAACATATCAGAGTCTGCATTGACTTCTGCGATCTAAACGGTCACTGTCTGAATGATGACTTTCCAATCTTGAGACAGAATTGTTTATCAATGCTAACATTGGGTCCCAGGCCCTCACATTCATGGATGGATACTCTAGGTATATCCAGATCGTAATATCCCAAAAATATTAGGATTCTACAGCCTTTAGGGCACCTCAAGGTACTTTATGTTACCATGTAATGACCTTAAGTTTAAAGAATGTAGTTGCACCTACCAGTGTGACATGCATCACATATTTAAGAAGATCCCCAGAAAATCGGTGGAGTTCTACGTGGATGATCTAGTGGCAAAATATCACCAGCTTCAGGACCATTTCAAAGATCATGAAAAAATTGGATTCTTCTGTTCTCATCACCTGAAGATGAACCCATTAAAGTGTGCCTTCAGGGTCACCTATGGAAAGTTACTCGGCTTTGTTGTCAGATACCGAGGCATTGAGATCAACCTAGATAAGATCAAGGCCATCAGAAATATGTCTCCCAAGGAAAAATTAGGTAGCATTGAGGTTTCTAAGGACAATTATCCTATAAAAGTCGATTCATCGTGAATCTAGATGGAAATAGTAAGACCTTTTCCCAGCTCATGATGAAAGGCACTTCCTATCAGTGGGATGATGAATGTTAGACCAAATTCAAGGAAATCAAGAATTTTCTGTTCTAGCCTCTAATATTGGAACCACCTATCTCCAAAAAGTCACTGATCCTTTATGCAACCAACCTGGAATGATCTCTTGGAGCCATTCTCGCCCAAAAGAACAATGAGGGAATATTGAACAGTTTCTACTATCTCTGCCGCATGCTCCTCGATAATGATACAATATACTCCCCCATCGAGAATAGCTTCCTTACATTAGTATTCCTAGTATTGAAGTTGTGGACATTCCTCCAGCATCATGAGGTAAAGTTAGTGTCTTGTGTGGACCCGCTAAAGTACATCCTGAACCGACCCATGCTGAAAGGTCGTCTGGCTCAGTGGGTAGTAATACTTCAATAGTTCAACATCAGGTTTGTTCTTAATAAATCAATAAATGAGAAAGTAATATAAGAATTCCTTTTCAACCATCCCAGTCATACCGACCAATCCATGTACATTGATATTCATGATGAGGGATTTCTCTCAGTAGGTCGGGCCATCCCATGTTGGAAAATGCACATTGATGGTGCTTCTCGAAGCCCCACTGAAAATAGGCTCGATGACCCCAGGCTCAATAGGGAAGGTCTGGGTACCATCTTAAACACCGTAGCGCATGTCATCCTACCATATTCTTTCATGTTTTCAGAGGTGCGTACCAAAAATGAAGCAGAGTATTAGTCTCTCATCAATAGCCTTGAGCTGGACCCCAAGATTGATATTCCACACATTCATGTGAACGGGGACTCTGAACTAGTCATCAATCATATCAATTGTGACTCTGTCATTAAGAGGCCAGAGCTCGTACCACTATTGGAGTCATTCTCCAGCTAATGGCCTAGTTCCAATATCATCCAAAGGTTACACATGTCCCTCGATCATAGAATGGTAGAGCAGACACCTTGACCAGTATAGCTACATCACTTGAAAAGCCTGAACATGATGATTTGATTGTACATGTGGTGAATAAGAGAGTCATCACTCCCCTCACTCCATATGATGATGTCATCCTATGGGTAAGCCAACATACCACTGACAAATCCACTATAGGACCTCTAAGTGCCTCAAATGCAGTGATCGAGGTTACTCCGGACGGGAGAACACCCTTGGACCACTTTCTTTAGCACAAAAATATCATACTAGATTCGGGTGATAGAAATAGAATATAACGCAGTGCAGTACAGTTTACCCTCTAGAGTGGTTCTATTCTTGAGAATATTCTCTAAAAGTGTGAGTTTTATGGGGTTCTCCTCCATTGATTTCAAAGAGTTGAGATTTCTCATGACATGCAGGGGGTTCATGCCTATTCCTATAGGGCTCATCAGACCAGGCCGAAACTATCTCTCTAGATTCGGATGCTAGGGTATTTTTGGAAATTTATGATCGTTGACTGCATCTTTTTTTCCAGGAGGTTCTATTCTTGACAAATTCATGAATTTTTTTTTAAATCATCTGCAGGAGCCTCTCCACAATACCAAGTACTCTTGTCCCTTTGCAGTATGGGGAATCGATGTCGTGGGACCATATCTCCTAGCGACAGCACTCCAATGCATGTTTATCATGACTGCTACATATTTATTTTCTATGTGGGGATAATTGATTTTTCTCAAGGAGTTCAAGGGTCATTCTATTATATACTTTGAGAGCTCCAATATCATCTACTATTTTGGAGTCCATCATGATTTCCTCACCAATAACGGCACCATCCTTCGGGCAATAGTTTTGATGAAATTATGCGCCATGTACAAATTTCATTCTTACCATACATTCTGCTACCACACACAGAAAAATATGTAGATCGATGTGTTCTACAAAAACCTCTCTATCATTTTTCAAAAAATGGTTGGTCAGAATAAGAAGAGTTGGTGGACCAAGCTCCCCAATACCCTATAGGCTTATCAGACGATGACTCGTAATTACACACAGGTAACCCTATACTCCCTGGTGTATGGAACAATGGTCGTACTACCTATCGAGATTTAGTTGCCATTATTACGCACATCTATCTATGATCATGATGCACCAGATATGGAAGCTGAAATTTTTCTGGATGAATTAGAAGCACTTGATGAGAACATGCTTCTCACCCTGCACAATCTATTAAAGCATTATAATAAGATAGTAAGACTGTTAAACAATAATGTTATCATTCTCTATTTCTTGCAAGGTGACTTGGTGTTGGCCTTCTGAAAACCAATGATACTTGGATAAAAGCCACCAAAATTGGAGCTAAAATTGGAGGCACCTTACATCATTCACAAGGTTTATCCAAATAGAGAATACTCCCTCATCACCATGTATTCTAAGCCTATTAATACTCCCACCAATTCCAAGTTCCACAAGAAACAATTTTCCTCCGCATGTTGGGTCCTACATGAACCTAAACTGTTATTTCCCATGTGACATTAAACAATATATTGTCACATAAGAAGTTAAATAGAATATTAAGAACAACATATGTCTTGATTCCCATCTTCTTGTGATACATAGTAATTCCTAGACATCTCGTCTTGATTTCATCCCCCGAACTCTACTCTGTAACTATTCAATAGGTGTAGTTCCCTTGGAGAATCATTACATGTTATAGTGTAGGATTCATTTGACCCACTCATGTTGGGATTACAATGGCCTCGCCATGTTCTCTGCTCATTCTTCTATTCTCCCCCATCCTCACTACACGATTCTATACTGTATGGAATTTATGAACTACACATGGCTTGATTCCCATCCTCACAGCATATGTAGGGACACCATGATGTTTTTTGTTGGCCCAACTACAATATCAAAATGTCCGCTCAGGTCAGAAAACATGATTTGGTACTAGCATTTTCCCTATGATTCATCATGAACAAACCATATATCCCCTTCATTTGATATCTCCAACTCTTTCACCGTCACGTTCACATTGAATTGTATGGTAACATTTATGCTTCACCTACTTAATCATTTTGTTTATCATCCCCTTCCAAATCCAAAAGGACCACCGAATGTTATTGATTCTTATCTTAAGGAATATCTTATCATTTCAAGACAACACCCTTGAAGACCTCTAATGAAATGTTTATACAAGTCCCCCATTGCGAATATGGTCAATGGTTGAAACTCAATTGTTGTTCCCATCTTATGTTACATGATACAAACGATGTGCTTAAAATGTGGTCAACATATATCCTTCATCATTTTCACCACCCCCATGTGACCCAAATTTTGGGTGTAGTGGTTCATTCTGTCCCTTTATCTCTTCAAACGTCAGTCCATCTCAGGCCAGAATGTGAGTCCATCAATCATACCCTAATATGATGGGGGATCTGGGTGTTACTCTTTGTTTCCCATGCCGAGTATCACTCATGTGGGAGTATGGTGTTTGGTAAGGAAATACCCACATTAGGAGGACATGTATCCATGGTCCAAGACCTATGAACTTAAACTAAGATCACCATAGTACTCATCACAAGAAGTTATATTATGAATTGGTTGGGATCTCTATTTTCACTCTCTCAACCCTATCGGCCTTTGTCCTATGATCTCATCTATGATATTGTGGTGTGTTACAGTATTACATACTCATTCTCATTGGGTTACTCACTACTCCATATGCCTCCCGTCCTCATCCCATAAGCCATTAGACTACACCATTAGAACTATGTGCGAATTTATTCCCATCCTAGTAGGATACGTAGATCTACCCGAATGTTTAGTCTTCGGGCCAAGGATTCCTCTAGGAAACTCACTCATCTTCATGTCCCCTATCATATGTTCTACCATGGGAGGGGTACAAAGTGTGGTATGGTATTATGTACCCATTAATTTCAATTTTGTAACAACCGTGCCACATACCTCTCTCCCTTGAAAGCATTTAATTTCTGTGTATTACACTATCTCTTCGAGTCATATTCTCTTATGGTTGTCCCCTCGACTCACATCGGTGATTCACCAATGTTCCAAGGAGTACTCTGGTTCAAGATCTAAGAATGTATGATTCTAACTAGACATGCTTCCATCAATTTTTCAGGCTTTGTGTCCCCTTCATTTGAGTTTTCATCATCATTCGCATCTGAAGGGACCCCAAAATAGAATGGATCCTTTGCCAATGGGCTATTTTACCATTTTCGGAAAACATCCTTGAGGGTTTTGAACAAAAATTCATTCAAGTCTCACACTATGATGATGGTATTTTTTGAAACATTTTTTGTTCCCATTAGGTCACACGATATATATACTTGTTTCGAACATGGTCAAAATATTTCCTCCAACTTCACGCCAACCTCATCAATCCAAAAATATCATACGCAAGATTCACACCCTTATCAACTTCATCATGTCCATGTTTTACTTTGAAACTCTTGGCAGTGTTCCTCAGTGTGCATTGTCACATTAGGACTAAAAATACATGATGACTCGTCATTAGGGGATTCTCACTGATTTTCCCCTCTTGCGAGCATTCAGTGTGTTGCAATGATCTCTTTCACCATTTTTCCTACATCGAGTTAGAATCACGTAGGCTTAGGGTTCAGATTTAGGTCTGCGCCCACTTGGAATAGTCTTATTTATTCATTGTCCAAGGTCTAAGACCTGAAACAAAGATCTCCTTATACTTATTCTTTTTAGAACTATGCATAGCCTGATTCCCATGCTCATGGGATATGTAGGAACACCCGAACATCCTGTCTTTGATATTAGATCATGTTCCACTACTTATCTCTTCTGTTCATCCTTTTAGGCCCCAACACCAATAGGATTGCATAGTTTTTCATTTGTGGGATTATTTCCTTGTTCGCATAGTGTTTTTCAGTATCCTCCCCAGATTATCTCTTTCCAGGAGTTAGTCCCTCATACTTTCTGTCCCGCATGACATTAAACTATATGTAATACTACATGACGTTAAACTATATGCAGTACTACATGAACATAAATTTTACTATCACGCATGATGTTAAAATACACTTTCAAAACTATGTATACCTTGATTCATTTTCTTATGGAGTACATTGGAAAATCTGGGCACTTTACATTGGTCCCAACCTAACATTCACTTTTGGCCCATAGACCAAAATGCTTTCTTAGAAGCACATTATAGCATGGGATTTTTTCCCCATTAACATTTGGGTTTTATTATTTCCACACCATGTGTCTTGCTGACTCTATTCTATCTATGGTGTGAGATCTATGACCATAAACTAAGACCACTTCGTGTCCTTGCTGCATGACGTTGAACTGCATGACACATTCCAGAATAATGTATTGCTGGATTCGCATCCTTATGGGATACCTCAGAATGATCAGGCATCTTCTCTTCAGGTCCATCCCCAAGAATTTAAAATCATGTACCATTTCTATCCACTTTTCTTGAACCTGTTTAGGAACTCATAATTTTATGGAATCCTATGTCCTCATTCGTGCTGGGATATGTACCACACTACATGTTCTCATTCAGATTTACCATGTCTTCAACACTCATTAAACTGAAATTGTTTCCTAAACAAATTCAGGATTCCCCATGATAATTATGGGACATCTCAGCCTCCTCACTATAGCAGTCCTTTCTGGAAGTAGGAATGATCCGTGATCAGACCAATATGCCCACCTAACGTATTTCTGCAATGAGGGGTTTATTTCAAGACTGTTTGGCTCCATTTGAACAACCCACCACTCCACATTTCATTCGTTACGTGCCCTTTATTTGGACCCTCATCCTTTTTCAAATCTAGAGGAACCCCGTAATAATAAGGATGCTCATCCTATGGCTCAACTACTATCCTGGGTCAGCATTCCGAAAGACTAATTGATGAAATTATGAGTCAGGACCCATGTTTCCAATATGGTCAGTGTTCATCCCTCATTTGTAATCGCTATATCAAGATAATGCAATAAGGGTACAGTGTTTCAAAAACGGTCAACAATTATCCTTCATTTTAATGCCACCCCAACAATGTTCCTAATTTTAGGGATCATGATTCATATCCCTCATTCCCTTATGTTCTTATTGGTTCCAAATCCCCTAGAATTAACCCACTCGGGTGCCAGAGCACATTTGGAAAATGGAAATTTGCATGTTCTGATAATTTCATTCACCAGTAGGGCCTCCCTCTTTTCCCATAGAAATCAATATTTGTTTCTAAAGACCTCTAAGGTTTGGTCGGCACCCACATATTTGGATGGAATAACGAGGTGGTCGTCTGTTGTTTCTCACAATGGTCCCGACCCATGTGAGCATAGGGATTGATCGATGAATCTTTCACAAATGTAATGACAAAGAAATAATGAAAACGAATAACAGAACACATGAATGAATCTAGAATAAATAATCAACACAAGAATGTTTGTTCAAAGGTTATATGAATTAAAGCACATGGGGATCAACCACTCCCATGGATGGGTTGCCCCTATAAAAAGATTGTTGTAGCTCCCCCACCAGTTGGTTTGTTGCGTACAGGATTCGTTGTCTCCTATTCAATTCCCGCTCCTCCTCAAAAGAAATGGGGTGCAGTTCGTCAGCCGCGATCCGAGCCCGCTCCCCATTGGATCGGATGACAGTCATCTTCTTTGAGTCCCGCTACAACTTGTCTTCAGCCTCTTCCTGTTGATCTTTCAGTAGAGATATAATCTCTGATTACGTGTTGAGGTAATTAGAGTGCTCATCCACCCAAATCTATAGCAGTTGAATCTCATCTTCAGCCTCTTGTGTCACGATCCATCCTCAGGGCCTGGGTTTTGATTACCCCATGCCCTCCTTCTATAGGCCATGGGCTGGCGACTAACACCAAAGGCGTAAATCCCGATAAAATGGAAGGCATTGCCTTTATAAAAGTGAACAAACACAATCGAGTACACAACTGTAGTAATCACTAAGTAAACTGAGTAAAAATGTATATGATGAAAGGTAAATGGGCCAGTATACAAACCCAATTGAAAGTAGAGTTCAACTAAAAAGAAAGTACACCAACAGTAAAGTAAAGTAGCAACCACCGAGTCGTCCTCAGAATATCCCACTTGAAGGGTGGGTATAGATGGTCTCCTCAGCTCCTCTGGTTCAGTCGTCCACTCCATGAACATCCCATCTATTGGTCCACCTCTGGGTACTATCTAGCTCCACATGAATCCACCTCGATCTGTGATGGTCTTCGTCTACATCCAAGACAATGTTGTGCGGGTACAACCCATGCGGGGGTGAGTATACGATAATCAGTAGCAAACCCGAGACCCCCAAAGGTCTTTATGAATCCACAATGGATTAACTAAAAAGGAATGATACAATCATTAAGTAAAAACCGACTCTACTTATGTATATTCCCATACATATACATATGCAATCAATTCTAGTTCGGCTCCAACTCTTGAGCCCATGCACATCCCAGTCCACACAGGAAAGAAGTCAATCACACCAATGGTAATTATTGAATAGTCAAGACACAGCTCACACATGTATACAACTTATGAAGATTGGTGGAGATGTTTATATGTAGCCTCTAGATCATCTCCTCTGTCGAAGAAATGTAGAATCCAAGTACAGAAGTCATCGCAACCGAACCCATGGAGGATCCAAGTACACTAACCATCGCTACCGAATGCATGCAGGATCCATGTACAGTCATCATCACTGCCGAACCCACGGAGGATCTAAGTACAATCGTTATCACTGCCGAACCCATGGAGGATCCAAGTACAGTCATCATCATCATCGAACCCACAGAGGATCCCAGCACGGTAGTCGTCGCAGTCGCAGCAGGCTCTAGGGTTCCCGCACACAACGTGCTCTATTCTGGGAGGGTCTGCTCTTCAAGAAAAAGGGGTTGATACATCAACAGCCACGATGTCCATAGTTTATGTATCCTGAAGTTCTATCTCATCAAAAGGAACTCAACGCAACAGACGATGCGTCAATCCGACATCTGGTCTGAGAGATATTGTTGTTTTTGGTCCAGGGGCCCAGATAAAAATAGACTCATTTCTATCCCAGTCATTATCAAAATTCATCCAAAACTAACTTAGAGTGTTTCAAAAAGAAATCATTGTTGCGAGGGACCCAGTGCTGCAGACGGCGCGTCGATCGGATGCACGGTCGTGATGTTAATCACTATTAAGTGAAATGGGCCCAGCCTGGTAAGCCCTGTGGGCTGGCGGGTCAGGTCAACCCAGTTTTTCTTGGTTTGACCTGGCTAGTGTTGGACCGACATAGTGAAATGCATGGTCCGGCCTGGCCCGACTGGCCGCGGATCGGCCCGTAGGCCTTGCTGTCCGAGGGGGGGGGGGGCTGGCTGCCCGAACCAGCGACACCAAGCGGCACTACACTCCCTAACCGGATGACCGAAGTTGGCTGGACTTCATGGCCCAAGTAGCCCTCTCGGGGGAGCTGTGGTTCATCTAGGGAAGCACCCTCCTAGCGGCGTGGAATTCCTCCACCCAGCCGGCTGATGAGTCAGTCAGTTCTTCCATCAAAGCGGGCCACGGTTCATTCCACATAGCCGGCGCGACGGCACCGGATTCCTCCACTGCGGTCTTCCATGGCCCTGGCTCTGCATCCCTGGAACGACACGATGGCACCATGATTACACCATCACGGCCTGCCCTATCCACGGCTCCGCATCACCGACCTGGAGCGACGACGCCAAGGTTCCTCCTCTGCGGCCCGCTTGGCCGTGGCTTTTCTTTGTGTGCTCGACGACGGCCCTTGGACCACCTGACTCTCCCATGTTCCGCCTCTAGTCGCCGATTCCAAAAATAATCAAGATCCCATGAAGGGTTGTCATGCCATGTTCGTTCGGCCCACACCCTCAATTTTAGGTGATAGCAATAGGCTGGAGACAAACAAAGATATTCAACGACAAAGGAGGCACAATTTTTATCCATTAAAATTAAAAATAATTCCCCTACCTAGAATATGATTTGTTCATCATAGACGGGGAAAGCAATGTCGCTCCGTCAACATCGGAGAAAGAATCGTCGACGTTGCTGAGTTCCCTTCGTTGGTGTCTCCTCCCTTGATGCGGAGGAAGAAGAGGATTGGAGAATCCTGGGGCATTCTTCGCCAAGTTGTTCTTCGTTGAAAGTTGGCATTCTTCATCAGGGAAGGAAACTGTTCTTCATTGAGGAGAGGAATACTTCCCTCTCATTATCAAGAGCTCTCTCCCAACTCTCCTTAACACAAATAATGATCCAAAAATAAAATTATAGGAAAATGCTATTATTTTATTATCACATGCAATTTAAAATTCAAATTTCACAACACATACTTAATTAATTGACAAGGATAATTTCATCAATTAAGCTATGTTGGCAAAAAATAAAGAGATAGAGAGAGCAGAAGGGTTCTCATAATTAATTGGGGTTGAATAATGTTATGGAAGATGAAAGATTGGGGTCGTGTGGGCCCCACCTCTCAAATATCTACACATGGGAAGTTAGGTGGTTGAGGGTCCCACCCTTAACCCCCCTTTGTTGGTTATAACTACCATAGATATAAATAAAATTGTGTACAACCAATTTTACTAAATTTAATGTAAATTCCCTATTATTAACATCCAACCTGCATAAAACACAATTGCGGTAAAGGTCCCCTTAAGAAATTACCGGCGCTAAGAGTTCATCGGTGCCCTCATATTTCAATTCTGAGCACTGGTTCAATAGATTGAAAAAATCGCTCTTTCGTTCATTGAACATACCCGAGCTAAACATCAAGAAATATTTCCTGGTACAATGGTCCTAAGAATCAGGTGCCATCAAAAACTGCACACGCATAAAATTCGAAAGAATTTATGAAAAAAATTTCCTTAAAATTTCTGAGACTTTACATTACCCCCAGCTTAAGGATTTATGTTCCCAAAAAGCTACAATATATATTAATGAAACAAATGAGGGTACTGAGCGTGAATATGAGCCTCCCTCTCCCAATTGCTCTATTAGAGGTTCTCGTGATGCCATTGAATGTGCACCAGAGGAATCGACCGTCCATGTAGGACCCGCTCCAGTTGATCCTCGATCTCCACTGGGACCTCCATAAATGTCACCCCGTCATCGATGTCCAACTCCCTGTGGTCGATTATGTTGGATGGGTCGTGCAGGTATCTCCTTAGATGAGATATGTAGAATACGTCATGCACCCAGTGCAACTGAGGTGGAAGGTCCAGGTGGTAAGCCACCCCACCTACTCTGGTGAGGACTTGGAATGGCCTGATTAAACACAGAGATAACTTGCTGCCCAAGAGAAATCTCAGTAGACCATGTCGGGATGAGACCTATAGGAAGACATGGTCACCATCCTCGAAATATAGTGGCCTCCGTCTCCTATCATCATATGACTTATGTCTACTCTATGCAGTCATCATCCGTTTCTAGATGATCTACAACTTATCTGTCATAACCTTAACCATCTCTGGTCCTACAAGTGCTGACTCCCCAAGGTCAGTCTAGCATAGAGGTGATCTGCATGGTCGTCCGTACAGTGCCTCATAAGGTGCCATCCTGAGGCTAGAGTGGTGGATGTTGTTGTACACAATCTCCAACAAGGGTAGGTGATCCTCATAGCTATGACCAAAATCTTGGACACATGCACAAAACATTTCCCCAAGAGTCAGAAACGTGCTATCCATCTGGCCATTCGTTTGAGGATGAAAGGCGACGATCGGGAATGTCTTCATCCCAAAGGTCTCCTGCAACCCCATCCAAAGCCGGGAAGTAAAGAGAGAATCTTGATCAGAGATGATAGGTGATGGCCCACCATGAATCTGTACAATCTCCTGGATGTAGAGGCATCAAAAGCTCTCTACGGAGCCATGTTCTCAGATCTGTAGGAAGTGGGCCGACATGGGGAGTCGGTCTACGATTACCCATAAGGATTCATGTCCTATGGAAGTACGTGGAAGACCCATCACTAAATCCATGGATATCCCATCCCACTTCCACTTCGGAACCTCTAAGGGATGTGCAATGCATGATGGTACCTGGTGCTCTGCCTTCACTTGCTGGCAAGTGAGGCATCATGAAACAAAATCTGCTACAACCATCTTCATACCCATCCACAGTGCTATCGTCTGAGGTCATGGTGTATCTTATCTACTCCTGGATGTACTGCTATAGGGGAAGTGTGAGACACTCTCATCACTTCATCCTGTAGTGCAACTGGTACCATGGAACATCCCCGAAAGAGGATGACATGCTCTCATCCTTCAAAAAAATCTATCAGGCGCATGCCCTTTGAAAATCTGAGCATGTCGTGTATCATATTCAACATCCCCATGTTGTGCCTCTCTGACCCACTGAAAAAGTGGAGGAGTGACTACTAGATACAGTAGAAAGGTTTCCCTATCTCTATCCACGAAGGATATCTGCAATGCGGCTAGCTGCTCTGTCGCCTCCCCAAGTAGTTGTATGCCCGATCTCTTAGTGAGAGCATCAGCTGCTATGTTCCCCTTCCTAGGAGTATAGAATATCTCAAAGTCATAGTTCTGTAGGAACTCGATCCATCGCCACTATCTATGATTAATGTCCTTCTATGAGAAAATGTACCTGAGACTCCGGTGGTCACAGTACACTGTAAAGTGCTCACCCATCAGATAGTGCCGCCACATCATTAGGATGAAGACCACTGCTACTGACTCTTGTTCATGGCTAGCATAGTTCTGCTCATGTTTCTTCTTCTTCTGTGAACCATAGGTGATCATTGCCTGCTCCTGCATCAACACACACCCGAGTCTGGTCCCTGAAGAGTCGCAGTAAACCATGTACCCAACGCTCTCCGTTGGTATCCTCAAGATGCGTGCATTGGTCAATCTCTGTCTCAGCTCTTGAATGCACTACAAGAATCTATCTAACCACACGAAGGGTTTTCCATTATTCATCAATTCTGAAAGTGATGCTGCATATCTAGACATGTCTGGAACAAATCTCTGATAGTACCCATCCAGACTTAGGAAACTTCGCACCTCCGTCACGCTCATGGGTGGCTCCCAAGAAAGTACCACCTCGATCATCGATGGGTCCAATGCAACCCCAGCCTCTGAGATAACGTGTCCCAAGAAATGAACCTCTTGAATCCAGAACTGGAACTTTAAGAGATTACCATAAAGGTGGTGCTCTCAGAGTGTATCTAGTACAACCCGCAAGTGGTAGGAATTCTCCTCCTCAGTAGTCGAGTAAATCAGTTTGTCTTCAGTGAAGACTATGACAAATTGATCGAGGTAAGGATGAAAGATCCTGTTCATGAGACTCATGAACAAAAATGGAGTGTTGGTTAAGCTGATGGGAATAACCAAGAACTCATAGTAACCATACCGACACCTGAAGGTCATCTTCTCCACATCCTCATATCGAACTCTAAGCTGGTGATAGCCTGGCCTGATGTCTATCTTTGAGAACCAGCGTACTCCCTTGAGCTGATCAAAGTGGTCATCAATCCTCAAGAGTGGGTACTAGTTCATTAGGGTCACCTAATTTAGGCAACGGTAGTAGAAACATAGTCATAAGATCCCATCCGCCATCTTGGCGAATAAAATCGGAGAAGCCGAGGGTGAAACACTGGGTCTGATGAATCTCTTTCCCTGCAAGTCCTCCAATTGTAACTGCATCTCATTATGCTCGGCGGGAGCCATCCAATATGTTGGAGTAGATATTGGTGTTATCCCGAGGTATATTTCTATGTAGAAGTCTACATCTCTTCGTGGAGGTAGTCCTCGAACATCATTAGGAATAATTTCTACATACTAATCCACCACAACAAAAAAACTCGGACTCTGCACATCAACCTCTCCTAGGAAGAGACTAGACAACTGATGTGTGATCTGCTGCCCTTTCCTCTGCATAAGTCCATCCTGCACTGCAAAGGCTACCTTCTCGCCGGTGAAGGTGAACCAGCTCCCGTCTGTGTGGACACACCACACTTTTCACCGAATACAGTCGATATGGTCATGGACTATAGATAAAAATTCCATACCCAAGATGACATCATAAGGCCTCGACACCGCTACAAGAAGATCCCATTCGAAGCTCTTGCATCCTAGAGTAAGATCAAACTGTCGGCACCAGTGCGTAATCGTCGAGTATGCTCCTTTATGATCCTCTAGCTTTAAGGATCGAGCCAACAAACGAATCTGAATCTCTGAGCTCCGAATAAGGGAACCAGCGATAAAATAATGACTCGCTCCTGTGTCTATAAGAACTGTAGAAAGGGTGGAGTAGACACAGATAGTACCTTGAATCATATTAGGTGCATCTTGGTCATAGGCCTCGACAACCTGGAGCTGAGCCTGCCCATGTTTTCCAGCTCTATTTTTTCGGGGTGGTCCTCCTAGTGGTGGTAGTGGTAGAGCCTCGAAGCGTCATCCACCACCCGCTGCTCGGCTAGCTCCTCTACCTCATCCACCTGCTCCCTGCGGACCACCACGGTTGAACCTATACCTCTTCCTGGGAGGTACCTGTACTATCTGCTGCTCGTCTGCATGGCGGGTCGGGCAGTCACAAGCCATGCGGCCCTGCCTGCCGTATGCATAGCACTTCTTTCCCCTTGTATGGATGGCTCTACTTCGTGTGCCCCGCACATCAGAACCAGTATCCTGAGTTCACCCACCTGATGTCCTAGTCATCTTGAACCTCTGCGACATCTGTTTACTGCCAGCTAAAGAAGACTCCACCATGTGTCACCCCGCGGTGGGTCTCTCTGCTGGTGTCATCTCAGCAAGAAATCTCACCACCAGAAGGGCTCGCTCCAGCACTCCTGCCTGCATCGGAATGCTGTGGGAAATCATCAAAGCCCTGATATCATAAATCAGTCCCTACTCAATGTTATGGGCCCGGATGAATAGGTCCCATACCATGTCTGTGGAGTGGCATGATAGGTCGGTAAATCTCACCGAGTCCTGAGATACTATTATACTGCTCTGCCGCAGATGATGTAACTCCTGGATCTGTACCGCATGAAGGGTGGAAGGAACAAACTCCGATCAGAAGAGACTCTAGAAGTATGTCTAAAGTAGAGATGTCTTGTCATGCACCTGGAGCATCAGGCTCCACCATTTACCTAATGCAATGTTCAGGAGACTCGCGACAATGATCACCATAAGGTCGGCTGGTGTCCCTACCGATATGAACACTCTGACGATAGCCTCCATCCAATCCTCAAGTGCCTGAGGGTCTGTCTCTCCATGGAACTTTGGCAGCCTCTATCGCTGAAAATCATGCAACGCGCTCAGGTGGCGTTCACTCTTCATTGCTGGGGTAGTGGTATCGGTGTCCCAGCAGGTAGTGGTACCGCTGGTGCCTCCGCTATAATGGGGCCATGCGCCGAGGTCTCATCGCTCGGTTGGTTGTCATCTCGTACGTAACTAGGAACCCTAGCTGGATGCCTTCGTGGGACCATCCTGAAAAGAAACAGGTGCACCACAGTAAAACAGTATAACTAGTGAGCTGACACAAATTAATCACACGGAAATTTTTTGAAACACACATGCATTCAATGTTTTCGTGCACTGAGTCAGAAATCAGAAGTCAGTGTCCTGGTGTATGGATACATCGGCCGCCGCACAAACACTGGACTCCCTAGACTGAAAACAATACTCATTACTCTTAACACTATTGCTTCACATAAGAGAATGATAAGAGTCATGAGTTTTGTGGTAGAACCAACTCCACTGCTACCAATTTGTCACGACCCGTCCTAGGGGCCTATGTCGTGACTACCCCCAGCCCACCTTCCATAGGCCAGGGGATGGAGACTAGCACCGAAGGGGAAAATCTTTATAAAAGAGAAGAAATTTCTTTTATAAAAGTAATCAAAGACAATAGAGTACACAACTGAA
This sequence comes from Viscum album, assembly GCA_963277665.1. NCBI lineage: Eukaryota > Viridiplantae > Streptophyta > Magnoliopsida > Santalales > Viscaceae > Viscum > Viscum album. The sequence continues at coordinate 1,311,716,610 of OY728134.1, read as the reverse complement.
GTAATCACTAAGTAAACTGAGTAATAAAGTAAGTGATGAAAGGTAAATGGGCTACTATAGAAACCCAACTGAAGGTACAGTAAAACTGAAAAGAAAATACATCAACAGTAAAGTAAAGCAGCAACCACTGAGTCATCCTCCAGATATCCCACCTGATGGGTGGGTACAGATGGTCTCCTCAGCTCCTCAGGTTCAGCCATCCGCTCCATGTACGTCTCGTATAGTGGTCCACCTCTGTGTACCGTCTAGCTCCACAAGCCTCCAACTCATTTAGTGTTGGTCGTCGTCTGCATCCAACACAACGTAGTGCGGGAATAGAATGTGCAGTGGTGAGTATATGATACTCAGTAGGGACCATGATACCCCCTATGGTCTCCCAGAATCCACAAACGATAAACCACAAAGTAAAGATACAATCAAAAATTATCAACTGACTCTACATAGGTATATAGAGATACATATACCTAAGCCATCAATTCTAGTTTGGCTCATATCTCGATCACATGCACATCCAAGTCCACACAGGATAGAATTCAATCACACCAATGGTAATGATTGAATATTCAATACGCATCTCACAAAGGAATACAACATATGAAGTGGGGTGGATATGATTAGATGTAGCCTCTGAATCATCTCCTCTAGCGAACCCACGTAGGATCCAAGTACAGAAGTCGTCGATGTCAAACCCACGGAGGATCCAAGTACAGTAACCATCGATATCGAACCCACATAGGATCCATGTAAAGTCATCATCACTGCCAATCCCATGGAATATCCGAGTACATTCGTACTCTCCACCGAACCAATAGAGGATCCAACTACAGTCATCATCATCGTCCAACCCACGGAGGATCCCAGCACGGTAGTCGTCGCAGTTGTAGCCAGCTCTAGGGTTCCCTCACACAGTGTGCTCGATTCCGGGAGGGTACGCTCCTCGAGAAAAATGGATTGATATACCAACTGTCATGAAGTCCAGTTTGGATGTATCCCAACGGTCCATATCATCAAAAGGAACTGAACGCGATAGACGACACATCAATCGGACGTCCGGTCTAAGAGATATTAGATTTTTCATTCCAATGGCCGGGTTAGAAATACGCTCGTTTCTATCCCTTCCATTATCAAAAGTAATCCAATAATAACATAGAGTATCGCAAAAAGACTGCTTCGTCGCGAGGGTCCCAATGCTGCAGACGGCGTGTTGATCGGATGCACGGTCGTGAAGTTATTCACATTTAAGTGAAACGGGCCCAGCCCGGTAAGCCTAATTGGCTGGTAGGTTGGGTGAACCCGGTTTTGGCGGGTCTGACCCGGCCGTTGTCGGACTAACCCGATGAAATGCGCTATCCGGCCCGAAGGGGCATGGCCCGGCTTAAATGGGGCGTGGCCCGTCATGACTCGGCCCAGCCCAATGCGGCCCAGCCCGGCATGACCAGATGGCTTAGGGGTCCGAGGGGGTGGGGGGGGGGGTGGCGGCCCCTCGGCTACCCGAACTATAACGACCCATACTTTACATACATTGTTAATACTTCAAAATTGAAGCACACTTATTACAGCATATGAAAAAACCACAAAGGACTGTATAGGTATAGTGTCTTTAGAAACTGGGAAACATAAACAACTGGTTCATAAATCTTCTACAGTGTCTCCCATTTATTTCATCATATCTAGGGTCTCTTTTAGCATATTCTACTTAATATCCATCTTCCTGACCTGGGGAAAAGAAAACATAAAAGGTTGAGCTCAAATTCTCAGCAAGGGAAAATAAAGGAAATAAAAATCATATCATATCTTTTTGAAAATCATAACCTGAAAAAGAGATCATAACATCTTAACATGGAATAAATCATAGAAGTGAAAATGAGATCCCCATAATCATAACATAAAACTTGAAACTTTGTGGCATGGACACATAATCATGGAAAATCATTTCTTGTTAGTCATTACTCATTTCCAAGACTATCTTAGTGGACAAAGTCCCTTTCTGAAACGAGTCACCCTCGTTCCAGTCCTATTTCACTGAACCGGTATAACCTACCGTTCCAGCCATTTCTATCTCATGAGATATAAAATCCTTACCCAATGCATTGGAGGGAGATATAGGTCCCACCCATCTTATAATGAATCCTTTCTTATGTGTGCCACATAATCATAAACTATACATCATAGTGTAACCCATGTAATAAAAATGGGATTCTTAAACAACATGAAATCATAAAACAATTCATATAAGATAAAGGAATTCATAAAAATGTTTCCATCACAACATAATCAAATCCATGTAATAATAGAGATAAAAACAGAACCCTTTTATTATCTTAGAAGGAAAATAATTTTGATAAAATACTTGAACTCCATTCTTGAGGAAAATATCCTTTCTACTTCAAAAACATTTTTCCTTTCATAACATGTCAAACGACTTTAAAATAAAGAAGTTGATTAAAAATAAACTTGAAAACTTGTAAAGGAAGCTTCTTGGAAATAATTTTTAAAAAATACATTCATGCCGTATAAGTTAAAAAAACATTCTTCGTACTTTTGTCGGAAAAGTCAAAAAGTACCTCGTACGAAAAATGACAAATGATTCCTTTCATATTCATTACTAAAAAATCACCAAAGGGTAAAATTGGATTTAAACTATTGTAAGTGGATGGAAACAATATTACATATTGAGGGAACATGGATGTGGATGATAAAATACACCCCAATAAATGCCAAAGTAAAAACAATCTCGAATGAAAATGAGATTGTTATATTTTCCCTAACCTTAGGTCCGATTTGCTTTGTTCATTTCCTAAGCTCCTGTATAATGGTTTAAATAATGTTATTGACTTATTCCAGAATCATACATATTGATATGATATCATATATGGTCATATTCTTAGCTTCTTGTTAGTAATATTTCATTGTTACTTGTTACTCGGGTCTTTATTGCCTTTTGTTCTTATGCGTGTTTTGCCGAAAAAATTCTTATTCTTATTTTAAGGTTATAGATACCTTATATCCAGAATGGTATTAGTGTAAAATATATCATATTTATTCATTCAATTCATTTATATAATTACTATGTAATGATGATCATGTATAACGAGTCGCATCACATCGTGGAGACGGTATTCCGTACGTACGCACGGGTGATGATATCGTTCCTATGATCGTGGAACTATATTGGAGTATATATATATTATTTCAGTATCAATATTACTTTATAATAATCATAAATAGTTACTCATTACACCATTATACCCATCCTTGTAAAGTGATGGTGGAAAAATAGATTACACCACGGCGTGGAGACGGTACTCCGTACGTACGCACGCGTGGTGATTTCATTTTTCTGTAGGATGGATAGAAGGTGAATTAGGGTTGTTTAATATTTATAATAACATATCAGTATGTAAGTAATACTGATGTTATTACTTTATCATGAAACAACTAAAGAAGAAGAAGTTAAAGAAGAAAGAAATTGAAAAGATCGGTAATGGATATTACCTCTTCTTTGGAACGCTTCTTTGAATCCTCCACTTAGGGAACTAAGATTGGTCTTTGAAGAAGACCAGTATCTCTAGGATTATTCTATGTAAGTGGAGAGGAGAAAATGGCAGGGGTTGGCCGAGCTTGAGTGCTCAAATTGGTGTGAGGAGGAGGGGGAGGAGGTGCCCTTTTATAAGGGAGGAGAGGGGCACCTTAGGAATATCTCAAAATATTATTTTATATTAAATTCTAAATCGGTTTATAATGGTTCCAAAGGGTCTTATTTAGAAGCTAAAGTGGGGATGGGTCGAAATACTATCAACCAATAGGATTTAGAACTGTTTAGGGTATTATTTTAATGTTATCAATTAGATTTAACTCTAAGTTAAATAATTTAACTTTTACCGTGTCTTTTTGTTTTCTTTCACTATATGGTTAATACACTTACTATATCATGCCAAAAGAACCCCAAATTGTTTAGTATTAATATATATATCCTTATCTACGTCGTTTTTCCGAATCTTAGATTTTTAGGAATAAAATAACAATTAATAATATAATACTTGATTTAAAAACTATTTTTTGTCAATTTTGACACTATTTGATATTTGATTTGTGTGAAAGTAATAACGGAATTATATGTTCAAACCAAGTTTATTAAATCAACAATAATATATCATAGTAACCTAGAAAATTAGTGTAATTCATAAAAATTCTCAAATTACATTTATTTTGGTGTTTATAACATCAATTATGTCAATATTTCATTAATATGATAATTATTGGATCATCATTGTGTCATAAATAAATTAAATTATTTAATGTCTAAAAATTATAAATAAAATTCCATTATGTAGGAAATCTTTTTAGCTTTCTAATGAATATTGAAAGTTGAATTTATCTTATGTATGACCCCATATTAAAAATGATTTACTTATTAAACTTTGATTTTAACTATTTTAACCCTTCTTTAAATAAATTAATAATAAATGTCCTAATCTAATCCAAGTGGGCCTAAATGTTCATATTTTATTCCTAAGTTTGTTTTTGGTCGAATTACACTTGTCCAATAGAATTAGGACATTTGTTAGGGTAATATTAATATCATATTTACCCTTAGTTACCCTATTTACTATTAACCGCGGTAAAAAAAGTTAAAAGTTACTATTCACCAAAAAATTATTTTTATCTCATTGAACCACATTTTACTTACTGATATCTACCGTGTCTGTCAGATTTTTGAAATTCCAACCACAGAAGTGGTAAAATTATGTTTTATGCAAAATTTAGTTTTTAACCTACCACTTAGTGGTTTCACTATTCATCAAAAATTGAAAGTTTTCAGAAAAATACCAAAATTTCACCCTAGGCTAATTTTGATATTCTGAGTCCAAAAATGATGTCCATTTTGAAAAATAAAATTTATAAAATTTAAAAAAGTGTTTATTACTATTCATAACGGCTAGTTTTAATAATATTTTAATAGCATATCGTTGTTTAGTGAAACTCAGTATTGCGTACGACGCAAGCTATCGAGGAAGGTCGCGATTGTGTGTAAAGTAAGCCAAGCAAGTGTTGTTTAGAAAAAGATTCCTTTGATGATGTATATAACATAAAAGTCTTGGGTGTTACATTCTACCCCCCTTAAAAAGGATTTTGCCCTTGAAATTCGTCACTTTGTAACAAACAGATGAGGATACTTCTCCCTCATCTTATCCTCAAGCTCCCTTGTAGCTTGTTCAAGTTGGTGGTTCCTCCATAAAACATTCACCAATCGAGTGGTCTTGTTTCGTAGGACATTTTTGCTATGATCGAGAATCTCTATCGGCTGTTCTTCATAAGAAAGATCTTGCTCCAGCGGTACAACTTCTGAGCTGAGTACATGTGAAGGATCCGGTATGTACTTTCTCAGGAGAGATACATGGAACACATCGTGAACTTGAGAGAGATTCGGTGGAAGCGCCAATCGGTAAGATACCTTCCCAACACGATCCAGTATTTCGAAAGGACCGATATATCTAGGGCTCAACTTCCCCTTCTTTCCAAATCACATAACCCTCTTCCAGGGAGATATTCGTAAGAACACTTTATCACCCACTTCAAACTCTAGGTCTTTTCTTCGGTTGTCAGCATAGCTTTTCTGTCGACTCTGAGCTGCTCTTATGTGTTGTTGAATAGATATGACCTTTTCTGCCATCTCATCAACGAGATCAGGTCCTAATAGCTTTCTTTCCCCAACTTCATCCCAGCAAGTAGGAGTCCTGCATTTCTTTCCATAGAGAGCTTCATAAGGAGCCATCTGAATACTGGAGTGAAAGCTATTATTATAAGAAAATTCCACCAAAGGTAGGTGTTGATCCCAACCTCCTTTGAAATCCATAGAGCAAGCACTCAACATATCTTCTAGGGTTTGAATTGTTCTCTCAGACTGACCGTCTGTCTGGGGATGATAAGTAGTGCTGAAACTCAACTCTGTATCCAGAGTATGCTAAAGACTCCGCCAGAACTTCGAGGTAAATCTCAGATCCCGATCAGATATAATAGAAAGTGGTACTCCATGCAATCTTACCACTTCCTTTACATATATCCTGGCAAGATGATCTAGAGAGAAATCCTCTCTAATAGTAATGAAGTGTGCAGACTTTGTAAGACGATCAACTATGACCCAAATAGCATTATTGCCTTTGGATGTTTTAGGATGTCCGGTGACAAAGTCCATAGTGATGTTTTCCCATTTCCATTCAGGTATGGGTAATGGTTGTAACATCCCCTTAGACCTCTGTCTCTCAGCTTTAACTTGTTGACAAACCAAGCATCGAGAGACATATTCAGCAACATCTCTTTTCATGCCATCCCACCAGAAGTACTCTTTCAGGTCCCTATACATCTTCGTGCTTCCAGGATGAATAGATAATGATGAACTATGAGCCTCATCCAGCTGCTCCTTCTTTAATTCGGGGATGGGAGGAACACAAACCCGATTCCTGAACTTTATTATCCCATCACAATAAAGGTTGAATTCAGGAACATTTCTCACCTTCTTTTGTAACTCGACATCTTCTTTCTGTGCCTCTTTAATCTTCACATTTATAGATGGTTGAACATTCATTTGAGAAAGATAAGATTTTTCCCCTTCCATTATAATTCCAAGATCCATCCTTTGTAAATCCATAAATATTGGATCCTTTGTGATCCTCATCATGGATAAACTAGCATTTTCTTGTCGACTTAATGCATCTTCCACCTTGTTTGCTTTCCCAGGGTGGTAATGGATTGAGCAGTAATAATCCTTATTCAGCTCCAACCATCTTCTTTGGCGCATAATCAGCTCCTTTTGTGTGAAAATATACATTAAACTATTATGATCAGTATAAATATCACACCTTTCACCATAAAGGTAATGCCTCCAAATCTTTAATGCAAAGATTACCGCAGCCAACTCCAAATCATGTGTTGGGTAATTTTTCTCATGGATTTTCAACTGTCGTGAGGCATAAGCTATCACCATATCATTTTTCATAAGAACACACCTCAATCCCTTCTTGGATGCATCACTGTAGATCACAAACCTTTCTCCACTACAAGGCAGTGTGAGCATAGGTGCACTGGATAACCTTCTTTTCAACTCCTTAAAATTCTCTTCACATTCCTTTGTCCAGACAAACTTAACTCCTTTCCGAGTCAACTTGGTGAGTGGATTAGATAATCGTGAAAAATATTTTACAAAACGTCGATAATATCCAGCCCAACCAAGAAAACTTCGGATCTCAGTTACTGTTGTTGGTCTCGACCATCTTTCGATAACCTCTGTTTTTGCTGGATCCACAGATATCCCCTCTTTTGAGATTATGTGACCCAAAAATGCAACTTTTTGAAGCCAAAATTTACACTTGGTAAATTTGGCATAAAGCTTCTCCTTTCTCAGGGTCTTCATTATAATTCTCAAGTGATCTTCATGCTCTTCCTTGCTCTTTGAATAGACAAGAATATCGTCTATAAAGACTACCACAAATTGATCAAGATAGTCTCTAAAGAATCTATTCATTAGATCCATTAAGATAGAAGGGGCATTAGTAAGACCAAATGGCATCACTATAAATTCATAGTGTCCATACCTTGTACGGAAAGCCATCTTTGGTATATCCTCACTTTTGGCCCTTAATTGATGATACCCTGAACGAAGATCAATCTTGTAAAAGTATTGAGCTCCGCGTAGTTGGTCAAATAAGTCATCAATGCATGGGAGAGGATATTTGTTCTTGATAGTGATCTTGTTAAGTTCTCGATAATCAATGCAGAGTCTCATTGATCCATCTTTCTTCTTAACAAATAGAACAGGTGCTCCCCAAGGTGACGCACTAGGGCGTATGAATCCTTTATCAAGATTCTATTGGAGTTGCTTCTTCAATTCCTGCAACTCAATTAGGGCCACTCTATATGGTGTCTTTGAAATTGGCAAAGCACCCGGTACGAGTTCTATTGAAAACTCAACTTCAAGATTTGGTGGAAGACCCGGTAATTCCTCCGGAAAGACATAATCAAACTCCCGTACAATGGGCATATTCTTAATCGTGATTTTCTCACCAGCCATTTGAGATAAATAACCTTCATTTAGTGGAATCAATACCCATATGATGGAAGAAATTTCCACTGGAAGGTTATGTTCATCCTTTCATTGATAGACGATCGTAGATTGATCTGGAATATGAAATGTGACTTCCCTTCATTGGTAATTGATATGAGCTCCATATAAAGAAAGCCAATCCATTCCAAGAATCACATCGAATTCCACTAAAGGAAGGATCACCAGATTTGCAGGAAGCACTTTCCCACAAACTTCGATCGGAGAAGAATTAAAACTTTTGATGCGATTGATGTGCCATTAGGTGTTGTCACAGCTAACTCAACATCTAATTGTTGCGGTAATAAGGTGATACCCTTAGAAAATTTTTCAGAAATAAAAGAGTGGGTGGATCCAGAATCAAATAAAACATTTGCTACTTTAGAGTGGATGGTAAGTGTACCTTTCACCACTTCGTTATCGTACTCCACATCGCTGATAGAAATTGCATGTGACTTTCCTTTGTCTTTAGCCTTAAGATTTTGTTGACGTCGACCATCATCATCAACCCTTGGATTTGGGCATTGATTGGCATAATTCCCCATCTCCTTGCACTTGAAACATTGAAGTGTAGTAGGATCATTCTGTGTATCCCTTCCTTTGCTTGCATCATTAGACATCTTCTTCCCATTATCACGGCATTCAAATGCCCGATGACCTTCCTTTCCACATTTAAAACATTTACTTGTCCATTTAAGACAACCCCCTCCATGTTTCGTTCCACACTTTGAGCATAAGGGAAAGCTCATCTTCTTTTCAGTGTGCTCTTTATATTTTTCTTTGAATTCCATCTTCCTCTTCTTATCAAACCCATGTGACTGATGGGTTACTCCAATCTCCATCTCGACTTTGAGAGCACATCAAATGATTTCCTCGTAGCTATTGATGTCCCTTATGTCTAACGCCCTTCAAAGAATTGGTTTTACGCCGCTAAATAATCAATCGATCTTACTCTCAGGTTGGATAATAATCCCAGAAGCGTACCTTGCAAGTCTTGTAAAATTTGCTTCATAGGTACCAATAGATTCATCATCCCTTTGCTACAGTTCAAGAAACTCTTTCTCCATCTTTGTTCAGAGAATATGAGGGAAGTACTTATTGAAAAATAAGTTCATGAACTCGTCCCATTCCATAGACTCAATTTCATCCCTTTTCCTCATATTCTTAATAAGATTCCACCATTGATCAGAATCTCCTTCCAAACGATACACTGCTAGGATGAATTTATCATGTTCAGAACATTGAAGAATTGAAAATATATTTTCAATAGTACTAATCCATTTTTCATCAACTAATGGATCAGTAGACCCGCTGAAAGAAGGTGGACGCTGCCTCATGAAGGATTCAATAGAATGTTTCTCCTTCCTTTGCTCGTTTGGAAGTCCTGCATGATTCATAGCTTGAGAAAGTTGTGTGAGCATGGCTACAAGATTTTGTATTCCAGATCCCATATCGTTTGGTTGCTCAGGGGGACAATCATTGCATTACCCATCACATTCCGCATTAACTCGGTTCCTTCGGGTTCCAGCCATTGACTAAAACCAAGAAGAATAGTGTGAGCAACACTAATTATAAAAGAAAAACCACATAATTCAAGAATAAAATTTTCATGCTTAAGGTCTTATCCTAGGTTATTCATGGCCATTTCTAAAACACTAAGATTGTGTTCTATGCTTAGACTTATCCTTAGGGTTCTTACTAAGGTTTTCACATCCTAGTTTCCAATGGTTGACTATACCTTTCCTCTGATACCAACCATAACGACCCATACTTTACAGACATTGTTAATACTTCACAATTGAAGCACACTTATTACATAATATGACAAAACCACAAAGGACCTTATAGGTATAGTGTCTTTAGAAACTGGGAAACATAAACAACTGGTTCATAAATCTTCTATAGTGTCTCCCATTTATTTCATCATATCTAGGGTCCCTTTTAGCATATTCTACTTAATATCCATCTTCCGGACCTGGGGAAAAGAAAACATAAAAGGGTGAGCTCAAATGCTCAGCAAGGGAAAATAATGGAAATAAAAATCATATCATATCTTTTTGAAAATCATAACCTGCAAAAGAGATCATAACATCTTAACATGGAATAAATCATAGAAGTGAAAATGAGATCCCCATAATCATAACATAAAACTTGAGACTTTGTGGCATGCCCACATAATCATGGAAAATCATTTCTTGTTAGTCATGACTCATTGCCAATATTATCTTAGTGGACAAAGTCCCTTTCTGAAACGAGTCACCCTCGTTCTAGTCCTGTTTCACTGAACCGGTATATCTACCGTTCCAGCCATGTCTATCTCATGAGATATAAAATCCATACCCAATGCATTGGTGGGAGATATAAGTCCCACCCATCTAATAATGAATCCTTTCTTATGTGTGCCACATAATCATAAACTATACATCATAGTGTAACCCATGTAATAAAAATGGGATTCTTAAACAACATGACATCATAAAACAATTCATATAAGATAAAGGAATTCATAAAAATGTTTCCATCACAACATAATCAAATCCATGTAATAATAGGGATAAAAACAGAACCCTTTTATTATCTTAGATGGAAAATAATTTTGATAAAATACTTGAACTCCATTCATGAGGAAAATATCCTTTCTACTTCAAAAACATTTTTCCTTTCATAACATGTCATACAACTTTAAAATAAAAGAAGTTGATTAAAACTAAACTTGAAAACTTGTAAAGGAAGCTTCTTGGAAATAATGTTTAAAAAATCCATTCATGCCGTATAAGTTAAAAAAACATTCTTCGTACTTTTGTCGGAAAAGTCAAAAAGTACCTCGTACGAAAAATGACAAATGATTCCTTTAATATTCTTTACTAAAAACTCACCGAAGGGTAAAATTGGATTTAAACTATTTTAAGTGGATGGAAACAATATTACATATTGAGGTAACATGGATGTGGATGATAAAATACACCCCAATAAATGCCAAAGTAAAAACAATCTCGGATGAAAATGAGATTGTTATATTTTCCCTTACCTTAGGTCCGATTTGATTTGTTCATGTCCGAAGCTCCTGTATAATGGTTTAAATAATGTTATTGAATTATTCCAGAATCATACATATTGATATGATATCATATATGGTCATATTCTTAGCTTCTTGTTAGTAATATTTCATTGTTACTTGTTACTCGGGTCTTTATTGCCTTTTGTTCTTATGCGTGTTTTGCCAAATAAATTCTTATTATTATTTTAAGGTTATAGATACCTTATATCAAGAATTGTATTAGTGTAACATATATCATATTTATTCATTAAATTCGGTTATATAAATACTATGTAATGATGATCATGTAGAACGAGTCGCATCATATCGTGGAGACGGTATTCCGTACGTACACACGAGTGATGATATCATTCCTATGATCGTGGAACTATATTGGAGTATATATATATTATTTCAGTATCAATATTACTTTATAATAATCATAAATAGTTACTCATTACACCATTATACCCATCCTTGTAAAGTGATGGTGGAAAAATAGATTACACCACGGCGTGGAGACGGTATTCCGTACATACGCACTCGTGGTGATTTCATTTTTCCGTAGGATGGATAGAAGGTGAATTAGGGTTGTTTCATATTTATAATAACATATCAGTATGTAATTTATACTGATGTTATTACTTTATCATGAAACAACTAAAGAAGAAGAAGTTAAAGAAGAATGAAATTGAAAAGATCGGTAATAGATATTACCTCTTCTTTGCAACGCTTCTTTGAATCCTCCACTTAGGGAACTAAGATTGGTCGTTGAAGAAGACCAGGACCTCTAGGATTATTCTAGGGAAGTGGAGAGGAGAGATGGAAGGGGTTGGCCGAGCTTGAGTGCTTAAATTGGTGTGAGGAGGAGGGGGAGGAGGTGCCCTTTTATAAGGGAGGAGAGGGGCACCTTAGGAATATCTCAAAATATTATTTTATATTAAAGTAAAAATCGGTTTATAATGGTTCCAAAGGGTCTTATTTCAAAGCTAAAGTGGGGATGGGTCGCAATACTATCAACCAATTGGATTTAGACAAGTTTAGGGTATTATTTTAACCTTATCAATTAGATTTATCTCTAAGTTAAATAATTTAACTTTTACCGTGTCTTTTTGTTTTCTTTCACTATATGGTTAATACACATACTATATCATGCCAAAAGAACACCAAATTGTTTATTATTAATATATATATCATTATCTAAGTCATTTGGCCGAACCATAGATTTTTAGGAATAAAATAACAATTAATAATATAATACTTGATTTAAAAACTATTTTGTGTCAATTTTGACACTATTTGATATATGATTTGTGTGAAAGTCATAACATAATTATATGTTCGAACCAAGATGATTAAATCAACAATAATATATCATAGTAACCTATAAAATTAGTTTAATTCATAAAAATTCTCAAATTACATTTATTTTGGTGTTTATAACATCAATTATGTCAATATTTCATTAATAAGATAATTACTGCATCATCATTGTGTCATAAATAAATTAACTTATTTAATGTCTAAAAATTATAAATAAAATACCATTATGTAGGAAATCGTTTTAGCTATCTAATGAATATTTATAGTCCAATTTATCTTATGTATAACCCCATATTAAAAATTATTTACTTATTAAACATTGATTTTAACTATTTTAACCCTTCTTTAAATAAATTAATAATAACTGTCCTAATCTAATACAAGTGTGCCTAAATGGTCATATTTTATTCCTAAGATTGTTTTTGGTCGAATTACACTTGTCCAATAGAATTAGGACATGTGTTAGAGTAATATTAATATCATATTTACCCTTAGTTACCCTATGTACTATTAACCGCGGTAAAAAAGTAAAAAGTTACTATTCACCAAAAAATTATTTTTATCTTATTGAACCACATTTTACTTACTGAAATCAACCGTGTCTGTCGGATTTTTGATATTCCATTCACAGAAGTGGTAAAATTAAGTTTTATACAAAATTCAGTTTTTAACCTACCACTTAGTGGTTTCACTATTCATCAAAAATTGAAAGTTTTCAGAAAAATACCAAAATTTCACCCTAGGCTAATTTAGATATTTTGAGTCCAAAAATGAAGTCCATTTTGAAAAATAAAATTTATAAAATTTCAAAAAGTGGTTATTACTATTCATAAAGGCTAGTTTTAATAATATTTTAATAGCCTATTGTTGATTAGTGAAACTCGGTATTGCGTACGATGCAAGCTATCGAGGAAGGTCGCGATTGCGTGTAAAGTAAGCGAAGAAAGTGTTGTGTATAAAAAGATTCCTTTGATGATTTATATAACATAAAAGTCTCAGGTGTTACAAGAACTGGCGGCGCCCCCTCCCTAACCGGGCCGCCGAAGCCGGCCGGCCTTATTGGTACAAGGGGCCCCCTTGGGCAGGTCGCGGTTCGTCCTGCGAGGCGCCCTCCTAGCACCGAGGCTTTCCTCTGCCCGGCCGGCCGACGGGTCGGCCGGTTCGTTCACCGAAGCGGCCTGCAAAGCGAACCGTGCTTCCTTCTACATAGCTGACATGACGGCGCTGGATTCCTCCTCCACCGCCTTCCCAGGCCGTGGATCTGCATCCTTGGCATGGCGAGACGGCGCTGTGCTTCCTTCGCCGTGGCTTGCCATAACCGTGGCTCCACGTCCCTGGCATGGCGCGATGGTGCCAGGCTTCCTCTGCCGCAACTTTTCTATGCGTGTAAGACACTGGCCCTTGTTCCACTGGCCTCCTCCACATTCCACCTCTGGTCACCGATTCCAATATTAATCAAGATCTGGGGGAGGTTCAGCGGGCCGTGTTCATTCGGCACGTGCCCTCTACTTAAGGTGATAGTAATAGGCTGGATACAAACAAAGATATTCTGCGACGAACAAGGCATAATTTTAATCCATTAAAATAGAATATAATCCCCCTAACTTGAATATATTTTATTTATCTTAGACACAGAAAGCGATGTTGCTCCGTCAACATTGGAGATAGAATCATCAATGTTGCTGAGTTCCCTGTGTTGGTTTCTCCTCCCTTGACGCGGAGGAAGAAGGGGATTGGAGAATCGTGGAATGTTCTTCACCGAGTCGTTCTTCGTTGATGGTTGGTGTTCTTCGTCAGATAAGGGAACTGTTCTTCATTGAGGAGAGGAAAATTTTTCTCTATTTCTCAAGAGCTCTATCCCAACTCTCCTTAACACAATGAATTCCCCAAAAATAAAATAATAGGCTGATGCTATTATTTTATTATCACATGCAATTTAAAATTCAATATTCGAATCACATAATTATTTAATTCAAGAGCTTCATTTCATTAATTAATGTGTGTTTTCAAACAATAAAGAGAGAGAGAAAGAGATAGGAAGGGTTCTCATAATTAATGGGGGGTTGAAGAGGGTTAATGAAGATGAAAGGTCGGGGCTTGTGTGGCCCCCACATCTCAAATATCCACACATGGGATGTTAGGTGGTTGTGGGTCCCACCCTTAACTCCCCTTTGTAGGATATAACTACCATAGATATAAATAAAATTGTGTACAACCAATTTTATTTAATTTATTGTAAATTCCGAATTATTAACTTCCAACCCGCATAAAACGCAACTACAGTAAAGGTCCCCTTAAGAAATTACCGGCTCTACATGTTCATCAGTGCCATTAGATTTCAATTCTGAGCACTGGTTAAAAATATTGAAAAACCCACTCATTCGTTCACTGAACATAACCGAGCGAAACTTCAGACAATTATTCCATGCACATGGGCCTCTTAATCAGATGCCGTTAGAAACTGCATACTCCTAAAATTCCAAATAATTTTAAAAACAATTCCATGAAATTTTCGGGTCATTACATCAAGTAGCCTCTTTCTATCCACCAATTTTCTACACTTCCGCCCCACACCATGACCATGGTAATATTCATGGATCTTCTCCGCCATTAGATCTCAAAGAAGCATATTGGGATGATGTGCATCCACCCCCACCACACAGTTCATGCAGCCGCGTTCAACGACTCCCTATAAGGTCTATTCATTGTGCTTGAGGGGTGACATCGATGAAGCGCTTGATCAGATTCCATGATCGGTGTTGAACTCTTTTGTTGTACTCTTCATCAGAAGACATCTCATCCCAGTATGCAGGGTTGGTGGGCTCATTTGTAGGTAATACCCCTAGGAACATGTAAGAACGGACTTTGTCAGGTGTCTGATCAGGTAAACAAGGACCCATATCATTCGACTGAACCCCTTTGTCAGATTCTACCTCAATATCATTAGGTGCACCATTGCTAACGGTCCCACCGGTGGTTGGGAGAAATGCATATTGGTCACTCTCGATATCCATCTCCATGATAATCGGTGTGCCCTTGTGAATATTGATGCCAATAGTACCAACCACACTCTACAAGGCAGCCCATGGAATTTGATGAACTGTGCACACTAAAAGGGCATAGAAGTTAGTTAGCAAGGTCTATGGATGGGAGTCATGAATTCTGTAAAGGAGACTTACAGAGAAAAAATTGTCAGTCTTTATGCTGGATTTTTGCTGTGGGGATTCTGAGGTTTGGGCCTCCATATATCGTTGGGAAGTCTGAAATATCCATAAGAACCACCACGGGTGTCCTAGCCCCACTGGACGCAGTAAAATTTCCTAGCCAAGGGCGTAGATCCTGAAGGACCCACATATTCATCTACTGTTAGGTGGAAACATGTTCTGTGTATGAGGCCCTTTTATACAGTTCAAATATTATCAAGGATTCCAAAGTGACCTAGAAGCAGACCCTCATCAAGGAGATTAGGGTTTTACCTCATGGGCCTCTGTAAACTCTTCATGTTATGGGTCTAAATTGATGACTTCTCCCTCCTAAAGAGGACGCCATCTACCGGCCTCATAACTACAATAGGATTTGTCCAATACTTCTGGAAGAGGGAAGTACTCTTTCAATTCTGCATCTGACATCTACAGAGGGTAAATTCGATCCAGAAACACCTTAACCCAGTAAATTATTAGATGTAGGGCACCCTGAGAGTGCAAAAAATCCTCAAAATCTTCTATGTATTGCTATACCTCTGCCTAGGATACTTCAAAGATGACCCTGATAGGGATGATCCCCAACAAATCCTTCCTGATATGGTTCAGGTGTTTTCACATCTTGGACGGGTTGAAGAATTTCCAGTTGACATCCCATATGTCCCAGGACTCTTGGAATACAGCATTCTCCGGCATGTCTATGTGATGAAGCCGCTTCCCTGGACCCTGGGTAGATATCCTGAGGAATCCCCTGGGTGGGATCCCCTCTGGATGAATCTACTCCTCTATGACCGCTAGGTCCACTACAATAGTTGGATCCACTGCTATCTTCCCTTAGACTGGTGTGGGCTTCGCCGCCACTGCATCCTCACCACCATGAGATTTCCTCTCCGCCTTCTAGCCCCTTACTTGAGGTTTGGGAGGTACCCTATCGCTAGCCCAAACATTTGGCTACTTGAGAATCTCCCCAGGGTAGGCCGCCACCCAGCTCTTGTTATACTCCTTTTCCATCCCAAAGATGGTCGTGGGTGGAGGCAACTCATTCTGCATCTTCCCATCTTCCCGTGTGAACATGAACCACATCCGTCACATTACACACGGGTGATCCTCATGGCTCACCACCATGTAGACTCACAGGGTCAACTGTTGCATACATCGATATTGGGTTGCATATTGGAGCATGGTGTATGGATCATAGAGGGACTCATAGTCCACATGCACCACCAAGACACCACCTAAAATGTCCATAAGGTAAGTTAGATTCTCTTCTATTCCATGGACTTCATCAGTTAACACACCTGTTGGCAATGAGAATAGGTGAAAATTGAACTCTTCTTACTTCCAGACCTGGTTTAGTACCGCCTTCACGGTCAGTTTGGATAGAAATCTCCTGACATAATTCATAATATACTGGCTGATTTTTGATTCTGGAGGGCAGAAGGGGTTCAAATATTCATATTTTCCCCTGACATATGTCGTTATTCATCCATATAGGAGGTTGAATGGAAGACATATTCTCTATGGACTTTTTACCACACTGATATTCCACAACATATTTTATATTTTGGTGAGCATCAAGATCCCAAGATTGCATCATCCTCATATCTCCTTCATGGACTCCATGATAAACATGCTCGTACACATGACCATATTCGTGTCTCTCACCAGCAGGATCCAACCGCAGATGAGTTCTGAAATGAATCAAGAAAACCTGACTACCAGTTTTTGCCCGGTACTGATGCTGAATCCCCACATCTTATACTAGCTATCCTCCAAGAACCGCCTGTATGGGTGCTTCTTACCTCACTGACCCCCCTTTGGGAATGATTGAGACCTCACAGAGAACAACCTATTTTTCAAGAAGTTAAAGAAATATTTGAACCACCATTTTAAATGAATATCCATAACCTTCTACTTACCCTTTTCCGGCACCAAGTCCATCAATTCCATCGCTAGTGGTGGAATCTTCTCCGGATCCTCCCACACACCCATAACATGGAGGAACTCATTATACAATGTGCCCAGTATTGTAACCCTGTAGATTTGATGCTGGTTACATAGACTGATGCCGACCTCTCCATGATGAAAGTGGAAGGTATTTGTGATCAACGACCATATTCTCAACAACTCTAGCATCAGCATCTTCAGCTGATAGATTGTGAATTGGGAGCACAAACCGCCTCATATGGGACCACTCTCTAGAGCTTTACCCTGAATTCATTGCATGAGGTACCTACCCAGTAGCCCTCGCCCAATCATCTATGATGTTTCCACCTTGGCGTAAATTCCACTCATCAGACCACCCCTTCTCCATGTTCCTCATGTCTTCCATGAAAATGTTATGGTACGACGAGGGAGACGTCTCTAGCTACATCTCATTATTATCAATGTTGTTCACATGATTGTACAGGAAATCATCAATGCGAGGCGTGAAGTCCTACCAGACATGCCCATCAGCGGCCCTAAACCATTGGCGCTATCACTATGTGCTCTTGAACCAATAAGATGGTTCATCCATATTAGATTTAGGGATTAAGATGTTATCCCATAGGCTGAAGTGATATAGAGGCAGCCTCATACACATTGGATTGTCCATCTGACCCTTTGACAGTAGCTCTACCAGTGAATTTTGGTCAGAGTGTCTCCATATGAACTCCCCAATACCAATGATATCTGCAATTTATTCCCCTCAGGAAGCATCTACAAGGACCCCCCTCCCAGCTTGCTGGTTAGCCATTCAGTCATTGTATCTTGGATGTTTTTTATTTTAGTTTGAGAAGCACATTCACGGATCCCATTTGTGAAGACCGTTGACGGATCTTGGTCCCAGCAAAGAGATCATGGAGCCCTTCCCCAGCCTTCAGATGCTAGCCGCAGAGTGCATTGTCGCGAAGTCGAAGACTCACTATGCACTGCAAAATAGAAAGACTTATTCGTAGAGACAAATCACGGAGTACATGGTGATTTTTGAATTGAGTGCACTAAATGACAAATCGGGGTGGTAAGAAAGGGAAAAAATAGAGGTCAGCCTCCCCTATTTA
This sequence comes from Viscum album, assembly GCA_963277665.1. NCBI lineage: Eukaryota > Viridiplantae > Streptophyta > Magnoliopsida > Santalales > Viscaceae > Viscum > Viscum album. Next base: position 1,311,697,911 of record OY728134.1, on the reverse strand, counting down.
TATGCTATGACACCTTGTGATTCATGGCGCTTCTGACCTAGGCGAGCATCGCGACACTCATAGCCCACATGTTTCCCCTCATCCTTGCGAGCCTCCTTTGAAATCCCTCATCTTGGTTAACCAAGTAATTGTTGGGATTGATCTTAATCCTTTGAATCTAGATTTCTCCTCAGCTCCATGTCTGAGGGGGGAATTTGTTGATGCCAAATATTTGGGAAGATGAATAATAGAAGATAAGTCTTTGAGGAAGCCTCTCAAAGCTGGATTATGGAGCCCTAAAACACCACAGTCGACGCGAATATTATTCTTCTCAATGTCGTCGTGATGGAAGGATGGGGGAGGCTACATGAACCAAAATTTTGTTTATGAAGCATCCATGAATGATGGAGGGTGGTGGTTAGAGGAACCACATTGAGGTTTGTGAAGCCACTGCGAAAGTAGGCAGGAGGCTCTGCGAACAGATTTGATGTTTGCGATGCCACCACTGAGCAAGGAGGTGGGAGGCACCATGGTTATGAAAATGTACCACATGTCTTGGCACCGATCGATCATTTCTTCACAACGCCTCTTGCCTATAAATACTGGTATCTAATTGATCCCAATGGACTTATCCTCTAACCTTTCACCTTCTTAGCTCTCAAATCATGAATCACTTGTTTCTCTTCGAACCAATTAGCATTTCAAAGCACTTTAGCATCATGAAGTGACTTTCTCTTTATGTAAATTCAACCCCTCTTCAAAGAGGGATTCCCTTAATGGAACCCACAAGAATCCACGAATGAAGGGTATCCCCAAGGGGGCTCGGGTCTTCATGAAGAACTTATTATTCACAAAGTTTCCTCCATTCTAATGTAATACCTATGATAAGGAAGGGTCACTGTGCTTCGCAAAGCACATTTCTCTGCAATGTTATGCTTCACAGTTCACCCTTGCTTCACGAACCACTACTCTGCAAAACCCTTTCCACTTCACGAATCACCTTCCATATGAACCTATACTCTATGCCTAAACTATTCCACTTAACTTTTCAAAATATATCCCTTCACGAAGCCCCTCTACTACATGAAGAACCAGAGCGTCACAAGTCCTCTTCTTGTGAACCCCTTTGCTCTGTAACTCCTCTTCCCATACGACCCTCTTGGCTTGTATGAAATGCTTTTAAGGACCCTTGTGTGGTATTTCCTACTAAGTTGCTTCACATTATGCTTATTCTCATATGCACGCTATAGACTATTGCTTTTTCAATAACCACACTAACGTGGATCCCTTAATGGATCATTCTGAAACAGCCCCTCATCACGTAATCATTGACGCATTCACTTCCCCAAGGGTGGGAAGGTAGTAGTAATGTATTTCCTAGGGGTGCACTGTGAACCCAACTCGTCCGACCTACATGACGTTAAACAACAATGTTCCATCATCCTCAGCACATGACATTAAACTTTGACCTCTCCCTGTTCATCATATGCAGGGTGCCCTAGCTCAGACTATCTCTACACTCACCTGACTCCAGGATAGTCAGATCATCGTCATGTGGAATGAGATCTTATCTACTGAAGCAGTGCCTATCTGTGGGGAAGGGAAACTATCTTGGTGAATTTACCTAGTATTTCTTACCGGGGATAGAACCCCTTCTACCCTATTCTTCTTCAGTTCCAATGCTCTGAGAGGGAGGGATGGGTACCAAAATGCTCATCTCTTCCATGCCAAATCCATCTCCCATTGGGCTCTATCTCCATCAGGCCTCCATTATTGAGAATGTACCAATACCCATCTCGATGGGTTTTTAACCAAGCATAAGCCTCTATTTCCTCTTTGGGATTCTCCACACATAAGCCTTTGTTTCCTCATTGGGCCGCTAACCACCTGTAAGCCCCACTCCACTTCCCACAGATGCACCTATTGTGATGTGATATCCAGGTATCTACTACATCTTTTTATCACACTGAGCATGAATCATGTGTTCTTAGAGTAAGCATCGACCATGATATCATCTCTGGGATTCCATAGCATGTATGTCAGAAACCATTCCGAACTACATAGACTTTGGTCCATGCTAAGGCAGGGTACATTGGAGGCATCCCTAAGGTTCAAGCCCAACATCCATTGGTCCATACCCACTTGATGTCGGTTCAACCATCCTGGGCTATGAGGACTTTGATCCCAGGAAAGGCAAGGTATGTAGGAAGACTCAAATAGGTTCACTCCCAACATCAATTGGCCCGGACCCACTTCACGCCAGTTCCAACCATCCTAAACTATGCGTACATTGATCCCTACCATGGAACGGTATGTAGGAAACCTCCAAGAGGTTCAATACCAAAATCAATTGGTGCCAATCCAATTCAAGTCAGGGCACCGAACAATTATGAAGTATATAGATTTTAATCCTTACCAAGGCGAGTAATGTAGAAATCCTCCCTGAGGATTAAGCCAAACACCAATCAGGTCTGACCATCTTCAGGCCGGTCCCCACCATCCTAAACAATGTGGTAATTGATCCCTACCAATACAAGGTACATAGGATTCCTCAATTAGGTTCATTCCCAATATCCATTGGTCCCGAACCACATCACATCGGTGAACTAATCCATTCCAAACTACACGGACTTTTATCCTTTCCAAGGTGAGGTACGTAGGAAGCCTCCCTGTGGTTCAACCCCAACACCCATCAGGTCTGACCATCTTCACATTGGTCACCCCCATTCATAACTTTATGGAATTGTTTCCTTCCCAAGGCGAGGTACGTTTGAAGCCTCCATGAGGTTCAATCCCAACACCCATTAGGTTGAACCATCTTCATCTCGGTCCCCGCAATTCCAAACTATGGGGACATTGATCTGTTCCAAGGGAAGGTACGTAGGAAGCCTCCCAGTGGTTCATACCCAATAACCTTTGTTTCAGAAACTTCACGGTACTTCAACAAGACACCATTCCGACCTACATAGACTTTTATCCTTGCCTCCAAGGTAGGATACGTAGGAAGCCTCATTGAGGTTCAAGAGAAATACCCACTTGGTCCAACCACTTTCACATCGGTTCCCACCATCCCATATGAACTAATTGGGTTTGATACCTATCCCCTATGTAGGGTACGTAGGAAGACTCCATGAGGATCAACCCCATGAAATGATAAGCCGTTACGTTCCCCAATCACTATTAATCCATTGTTGTCCCCTTTGTTGGGACTCACATTTCTGGTCTGCCACCGGGTGTCAGTCCAAATCAGGCTTCTAACCACTCATAAGACCTGGTATATCATTGGGTTGTTTTCCTCTTCCCACCAAAAGATTATATACTCCCATCTGGAACTAAATGGACTGTTATTCCATACCATAGGGATATATACGAAGTCCTTTAGAGGATCAAGACCATCATCATCGATGTCCTTAAGATGGTGACATCTCATTCTCTATTAGTTTCTCTCAAACATCTGTATCCATCCTGATTATTACCAGGGACAACACATCCTACTAAGATCATTCCACCCACACACTCACTGCTCTTGAAAAAAATTGGGTAACTAACTACGAGTTACCCCCAACCTCCATATTTCATCCGAGGATTGCACCTATCTGATCAACTCCCGTAAGTGTTCTGATCAGTCTGATCAGTCTCCGCTAGACGTTTATCTCGCATAATACCCCATGTCAAACATGGTAAGCTGAGTAAAATCTCAGATAATTTCCAATGAAATATAATTCCACGTACTTGATGTGGCATTCATCGGCCTTTCGGGACCTCAAGAGGCCCTATCATAAGGGGAAGAAAACAGACATTCCAGTGTTCCATCATTCAGACACGCCAGTGATGTCCAACATGACTACTCCCCTGACTGACAGTTGCTGCCCTATCAAGACCTAATTGAATGTCATGATAGGAGGATTGTAATTGACCATCATCCATGAAGACATGGCAGGGGGAAGAGTTTCATGAACTATGTATTAATCTATGAGGGAGACTAAGACTATGTGATGAGTTCTGAGGAGGAATCCACATAAGGAAGAACTTTCGTCCCATAATATAATTTAGATCAAGTATAAAACATCCCCGAATACGAGACATATGTCACTGGCCTTTGGAATGTTGGAATTTGGGGAAACAGTTGCATGTCCTCCCTCGACAAACGGATAGATGTGCTCCCTGGTGAAAGCCACAAAAAAAATGTTTAAAGGATTAATTAAAACATTTACTTCTCATAAATTCTAAAAATACAATTCATTACATAGGAAATTAAACATATATTCCTTTCATATATTCATTAAATTTCAAATAAGTCCTTTTTTGAAAATGTGAGTAACAGTCATTTTAAAACACATTGTAATAATAAAAAATATTGGTAAACATTACATTAAAAATCCAATGTATAATGTAATTTTATTTTGGAAAAAAACTTTATAATACATGGATATAGTCGATAATGGGTTTATGACCGAATAAAAAATTACATTACGTTATAAATAATCATAATAATTTTGAATATTTATTATAAAAAAATAGTAACAATAATTGAGAATATTAATTATAATGAAATAAAAAGATGATAATATGTTAAATAAGATTCATTATAAGTATATAATAATATTTCATCTTTGGAAACATAATAATAAATAATACTTATAAATAATGAGACGGTAACATAAAAGATTAACCACATTCGTATCATTTGATTCAGAATAAAGATTAAATAATATGGAAAAAATTAAACATTATTTATAATTAATAAATTCAAATTCATGATAAATGAAATCATATTGTCTATATGTACACCTCATAAAAGATGGTAACTAAAAAATATAACTTATTTCACAAAAAATGTAAATTGAGAAAAAAATACCTTACCTTTAGTCTAGAATTCTGTCATGGATATTCATACCTCGTTTATATTTTTTTGTATAAATATATCATATAATATTATATATATATATATAGTCATATATAATTTCCCTATGAGATTTTATTAGAAGTTTATTAAAGTTTCCTTGCTCAACTCATATTTTGGGTAAGAATTAGTTTTTTCCCATATGTTTTGATATTTTATTTTTTGTAAATTTACATTGATTATGGTTACTTAATATCTATAATGATAAAAATGATATGAAAATAATATATATTAAGTATATATTTCTTATAGTAAAAAATTAGAGATATAAAATGAAATACATCACTCATGGATGTGGTAGATCTTATATACAAATGAACACTACAATGATTTTTCCAATGGACGTAATTAAAGGAACATAAATAAATTAGAATTTTTATATAATTATTATTATTTCATATATATACCATATATTCAATAAATATATCATTATTAATATCTATGCACCACATTAGTGATGAATTGATTTCATTGCTTTGCAAGGAAGTAGTTCATCATACACATCGAGCGATGCTTTTGTATCCCCATAAAATGGAAGGTAATAAGGTATATGTGATATACTAATTATAGAGGTGTAATGATTATAAAATATAATATATATTCACTCATAATTTCAAAATTATTTCTGAAATATAAAAGTAAATGGGAATCATATCATATCAGTTCGCACAGTTATCGTTCTCCATACAGTATTGTGATGTTATTTATTTCCAACAGGATGGATGGTACGATGGTAGTTGTGATTTTATAATTCAATATATATAATTATAAAATAAATATATTTTATAAAAATAAAAACAATAATTATATAAACACTTTATAGGAGATGATGTTAATTAAAAAACATTTTTTCATGAGGTAGTTGTCTATAGTATACAAGAGTGATGACTTAATTTCCCACTTATAGATGTATATATGGATACAAGTTATTAGATAAACGTAATATAATATTTTTATATGTCATATAAATGTGTCAGTATATCATCATACTTATACAATATTTACAGTAGGTAGGATAAGAAAAAAAACATGAATTCATGTTTATGAATTTTATATCTTCTTTGTAGTGCACCTTTAGCTTTACACTTAATTTCTACATTATGGGGATTATTAATCAAAATAAAGAATCTATAATTAGGGGAGTGATGTAAGAAATATATTATACCAATATTTAAAAAAAATATCGGTTTTCAATTATGATGATAAGAGAATAGGGGATGACCTTTTATATTTGGGGTGAATGACAATCACCGAATATTTTAAAATAATAAAGTGTACGCACAGTATTCACAAGAAAAAATAATAAAAATGGGTCATTGTTATTCCTTATTGTTTATAAAGTTCAGGTATAGCTATCATAATGGTTTTGGACATGATTTAACTAATTTTATATCTTAAAGTCTATGTTTAACACTATATAAAACAATTTTAACCTTAACCGTGATAATTACATTTTCTAAAAATTAACATTTAATTATAGTAAAAAATAATGTTTAAATTATTATATAATATTAATTATTATAATTAAAATTATCGAATAGTTAATTTGAAATTCCATTCACATAATTGGAATTATGTAATTTAAACTTAAACACACATGCATTACAAAAAGTTGATTTCTGAAAAGAATATTTTCCAAATATTAAAAAGATTTTATATAATAATTAAATATTAAATTAGTTCTAATGTCCTAAATTTTATTAACATATATATACAAGAAATAATTTTAAATTAAAACTATATTAAAATAAAATGTTTCTTGTGAAAAATGTAAAATAAAATATAGCTATTAATATAATTCAATATATTTTTATTACTCTTCAGACATATTTTGAATGTGTATATTTAAAATGGGATGTCATTTTTAAATATTTTAAAGGATTAAAAAATTAATTTTATTATTTCCCCAAATAAATAACTAATTTTGTTTTATTAAAATATTATTTTTGGAATATATAAGTTTTTTATTAAAATTTATGTCATTTTTTATAAAAAATTTATCTTTATATAAAACTCATATACATAATATTCAATCGTTATTTATTCCTGTTAATATATCCAATTTTATTTTATTGGTTATAATGGTATTGTATATAAAATAATATTAATAGTATAATGTAGTTATTCTAATCTTGGTTGTTTATGTAAGAAATTATATTAAAGAAAATAAATTTATATAACAAAAATATTTCATCAAAACAAATTGATATACATGGTGCTTCTATAATAACCCACTTACACTACCCTTTAATGATGGTAAAAGTAATTGTATATACAAATATTTTTTCTTCAACCCGATAGAAATATAATTACATGATTCCCATAATGGGTCTCTTTCTCATCCATAATAATTCAATAAATATAAAAGATTATGCTCTATGGGGATCTGAAAATATTCCCCCCATTTTGAAAATGACATGTGATGTATAGTATCACCATTGAATTAATGAATCATATAAATTATTCACACAACAATGAATCAATTTAACTATTTTTTAACTGGTTGGGGTGGGAGACTCATTTATTATTAAATCAAAGGAAATACCTCTTTTAAATGGGTAGAGGGAGACCCATTACTTAGCCCCAAGGTCCATTTCTCATTTAGCCCATTAAATGGCCAATTGTCCCAATTTTTGGCCCATGGCCCATTCTGTAAATAGTACTACTATAGTAACCACCTGCTATAGTAATGCACAGTGCTTTTCACTGCTACAGTGACCTTCCACCTCTACAGTTCCACATATTCTACAATACTACTACAGTACCTGCGCCCACTGGGTTTTGAAACACCATTTTTCGTGTAAAAACATTTTAACTATTTCTTAATAATAAATTATATTATCTATTATCCAATACTATGACGTGCATGAGTAATTTTCCTTACATTCTCAATAATTAAAACTTCCCTATAAAACATAAACATTTGAGGTGTATTCATCCATTTTATTTTTTCAAAAATACTAATAAGACATATTGAAATTGACCATAGATTGTACAAACCAAGTTTTAAAATCTCTCTATTCAAACACTATTTACTATGGTGTGTCCAATAAAGACGTTTCATTCCAAAATTATTCTAGTATGATATAATAACCACAATTCTCATAACAACACTATTATATTATTTTGTTTGTTCTCGATGATGGAATATACTAACATGTAGTGGAATAGAGATTGGATTGTTGAATGGTAAACTCATATATAGTTACTATAAATTTTCATAGAATTATTTAATAATCAAACATCATCATAAAAAAACAATATAAATAAAATTCGATGAAATACAAACAATTAATACCTATGGATGAAAAATTTTCCCCTTGGTATTTTTTATAAAATACATATATTATCTACTATGATATAAATTCTAACATGTAGTATTCCCATTAATAATTACTTTTAAACCGACTACAGTCACCTTGTATTAAATCATCCCATTTTGATAATATCATTTAATGATGTATTAACTTATAAATGTATTGATGTAATTCATATAACAATATCTATATTTCCATAAATTTCAATGAGGGCTTGCATAATTTTCTATCACTTATTAGTTATATGTTGATATAGGAAATAAATGAAATTTTTATTTGATACAACTCATTCAATATTTAAAAAAAATCAACCTACCACAACTTCCATGTGGTAAACGTCTCTCGTGTCACTTATAACTATGTAAAGGATAATTAAAATAATAAAAAAATACTTTTTAAATAAAAAAATATGTAAAATGTGGTAAGGGACTATCAATCCACTTTTGGTTGTAGTTTTCTGGTTATTTTAATGTTTTAGCCTATAATTTTTTAAAAATGTTTATAAAATAATATAGTAATGATATGTACTAATTTAATTCATTTTCTAATAAAAAATAATTTCAAATTTAAATATTCTATCATATATTTTAGATTTTTATAAACGATTTAAATTTATGTGTTATGAGAGTATTTTATTGTTTTTTTCATTTAAAAAATGGAACTCTTTTTGTTAGATTTAATTAAATTTGGTTTTCAAATAATTTCTTCAATATCATCCAACAATTGATATATCCACATATATTTTATAGAAGTAACAATAGTAAAACTATATTGTTACAATATTCTACTCAAAGATACATAATCATTCTTTTTTCACATAGTTAACCAACATAATTACTACCTTCGATAAAAGATCTATGAAATGTGGATTTTTTAGCCATAACATGTCTTTTATAGTCTGTATCAGATTAGGAAAATAATTTTAGAAATAATGCTACATTGAAAATTATTTTGTAAATTAATTTTCATTGAATGTTGTTTTTGAATCAAGAAAAGTAGTCTAATGAATTCATTTAATGCCTCATTTCATGATCTAAAATAATATCGCTTTCCACAGGCATTGATTTGAATAGTTGTGTAACTCCTAAATAATTTACAGTCTAGAAGATATGGTTTTTTGAAGTAAGGTTGTAAAAATTGATTTGAAAGATCCATTTATGTATGTGCAATCATGTTGGTTTCACGACACCCTTTTTTTCATTGTGGCATGCTTCTGAGCTTCAGTGTTTTTGGTTCTCTATCTTTGCCATGGTGTATGTACTTTAATTGAAGATTCTTTTTTTCATCTTTGGACACAGAAATATATTTTCTTGTAGTGTATGTTTCCTTCACTGTGTCCCTTGCGAGCATCACAAGCCCGGCTGCCTATAAATAGGCCATTCTTCCTTCCCACAGCACAAAGGGATTCTTATGATGCCCTTTCAGCTACCAATATTATTTTTTGTGGGTATCTCGATAATTTTCAACCTATAAAAAATTTATTTCCCCTCACTATGGTAGTGATTCCCTTCAAGAAGGCCTTCACTCTTTGCGAAGGAGGGATCCCCTTCGATTTTCTTGAGGCTCTATGAGGTATTAATCCATTATAGATAACTCTTCTGATAAAATCTATGCAATGTAAAGGGTAAAATGCACACCAATCCCCAATGTTATGAGAATCAATCCCTCATCATGTCGTGATCTCTATGAGGTCCTATCATTTAAGAGACCATTAGCTCCGCAAAGACCTATTGATCATAAAATTATATTAACTGCAAAGCCCCATCCTTTGAGAAGACCAAAACTATGTGCTACTCCTTAATCAGCACCCACCGACCCATACTAGGGGGCCTAATCACTAATACACTCAATCAGTATCAGTTATAGGCTATGTTCCCATCCCTATAGGACAATTCCTTCACTACCATTACTGACTGCGATGAAAAATAAAGAGTTGCAACCTAACCTTTTAGGTTTTTTTCAACTCCATTTTCTGTTGTTCCCCTATGCATTCCCAACGTCATTTAAAGGAATAAATGATTTTAGTTACTCCTATACACTCCATGAAACACATTTCATTGAACATACTCCTCTAGGTATCTTTACCATGTCGTGAGTTGAGATTCTCATCTTGGATTCCATAATTACATTGACTCACGAAATTCCTAATGCAACTCCTCAATCCTCGTCACTTGGATCCTATGATATGTTGAAGCAGAAATGTCCCCCTTTTCGTATGTCCCAACTACTACCACTAATATGTATATTCTGCATAATATTCCTCACTACATGAATTTTAACTACAGTATATCCTATATTAAAATCATGAGATTCCACTTGTTCTAAATAAGACATGCCTTATTCTTCAACCATAATATGCCAACAATTCTCAATACATTAAAATATGTTATACCATATAAAATAATTCTCGAATAAGATGCTCTATTCATCAAACATAAGATTACTCATCATGATATGGAAACAAAACAACCGCTATGGGAATTCTATAAATGTAAAATCCCCAAACCTCTTTCAATTATCCAATAAACATGTTGATATGATGTCATTATCTGACATAAGGAATACACATATTAAGCTTCCACACATAATCCCAATCCACCATTTCTTCTCCATAGTGTCACCCAGTGTGCTTCTCATATAAGCCACATCAAACATTGTCACTACCTAGAAGCACCAGGGAAGCTTCCATGAAAAATGCCCTTCAACAATTATCGCTCAATTATTGCACATAAGATGCTTCCACGAGTAAGAACCATATACCATTGTCGCTCTCTAGAAGCACCGAGGAACCATCAATGCATAAGAACCATCAACCATTTCGTATCTCTATTGGAACCCATGAATCTTATATTGAAAATAACCATCAATTATTTCTACTCAGTAGAAGAAACTGGGAAACATCCACACATATACCTCATCCCCCATTTCCACTACATATCAGCTCTCGAGCAGCATCCATGTGTAAGCTCCAGTAACCATTACCTCCCCGTAGCGGTACTAGGGAAGCTTCTACTCATAGTCCATATCCACCATTATTGTTTTATATAGGTTCCCAAGAAACTTCCTTATGTAATACACATCAACCAATTACACTCCCTAGCATCACCCGAGTAGATACCAGATGTATGTCATATACACCATTGAATCTCCTTAGCAGAACCTGTGCATCTTCTATGTGTAAGATCCATCCACCATTTATACTCCATAGCAGCACCCAGGTTGCTTCCACATGTAATATGAAATTCCATAAAAAACTATAGGAGTTATAATCCCTATCTTTTAAACATGTATGGTTGGAGGCCTCCATGAGGATCAATCCAAACCAAGGGTAAACCCGGGTTCTCTCTCATAGCGGCACATCCTCACAATGTGACATCTTCCCATTACGGTACACAACTCCTGAATATTATCTCATAGGGAATTCTATTTTGACCCCTAATATATTCTGGTTCACCATATTAAGGATGCAAAATCATGATGTGACATCATTCAGTTATGGGACATATCCCTCAAATACACCTCTCTAAGGTGTTCTAATCTATCCACCATAACTTCATCCATCACCTCAACCTTATTCATGTGATATCATTCAACCTATACTATATATTTTGTTCACTAACAATATGTATTCCCCATCATGTAAATGGGATGCTAACCATGCATAAGCTCCACCACGTCTTTGGGCTTGTAAACAAGAATAAACCCCAACACGTTTCTACGTAACTGTTATAACACCCCAACCATCCATGGTATGCTTCTCTTTGAATAATACAGTAGCATGTGATGTATGCAACTTTGAGTTCTAACATACCACAACCAATAAAACTAACCGTTATGAACAGTAATACCAACTATTGAAATTTTATAAATTTTATATTTCAACATGGACTTAATTTTTTGGATTCGGAATATCGAAATAAGCCTAGGGTAAATTTTTGGTAGTTTTCTGAAAACATTCAGTTTATGATGAATAACGAAAAATAGTAAATTTTAATTAAGAAAAACTTTTTTAATCAAAATAATTTATAGTTATTTATTGTTTTTAAAGTATAATTAGATTATAATTTCACCATTTAATACAATATTGGTCATTGGACATAATTTCACATTTAAACTAGACATAAACAAGTGTCAATATTTGGATTTTTTATTATTTATTAAAAAACACTTTTTTGTTTAGGCAATGAGAATTAATTTTAAATTAATTTCTACCACTTCTGTGATTTGAAATTTGAAAAATGGATTCCATATTTTTAATCAGTATGTCCAAATTGTTTAAATATGTAACTTTTATTTTTAGATATTTGAATAATTACTTTGGTAAATATTTTATTTACCATAGTTAAAAGTAAATAGGGTAATTATGGGTAAAAATGATATTATTTTTACCCTAAAACATGTCCTAATTCTATTTGATACATATAATTCGACCATAAAGAACCTTACTAATAAAATATGAACTTCTTTGGCCCACTTGGATTAGAATAGGACATTTATTATTATTTAATTCAATGAAGAGTTAAAAGAGTTAAAATCAATGTTTAATAATTAAATTTTTTTAATATAGTGTTATACGTAAGATAAATTCGATAATAAATATTCATTATAAAGCTAAAAATATTTCCTAAATAATGGTGTTTTATTTATAATTTTCAAATATTAAATAATTTAATTTATATATGACACAATGATGATGTAGTAATTACCTAATTAATGAAATATTAAAATAATTGATATTGTAAATACCCTAATAAATATAATTTGAGACTTCTAATGAATTACAAAATTTTTATAGGTTAATATGACATGATAGGATATATTTAATTAACTTATTTCTATGTAATAATGCTGTTATGAAACTATCAAAAACAAAATACCAAATACTGTCAAAATTGATATAAAAGAGTTTTTAAGAGAAATATTATTTTACTAATTGATATTCTATTCCTAAAAATATAAGGCCCAAAAAAAATACTTATATAATGATATGTATATCATTAGTTGACCTGTTGGGTTTATCTTGGCAGTATATTGTATGTTTATTAAATATATAATATAAAAATATAATGAGACATGATAAAGGTCAATCTATTTAACTAAGAGTAAAATCTAAATGATAAAGTTATTATAGTGACTCAAACTTGTCTAAAACATATTTTTTGAGTGGTTTGCGACCCATCCCCACATTGGACTCTAAATAATTCTGTTTGGATCCATTATAAACAGAATATGATTTTATTATAAAATAATATTTCACTCTTCTCCTAAGGTACCACTCACCCCTCTTATAAAATGGAACTCCCCTTCTCTCAATTTCACAAATTCAATTCCTTTTGACTCAGAAATACTCATCACAAATACCCTCTAAACTCTACTCCCTTGATCTTAGAGGCCTTACTTTTTCCATAAATGCAACCTAATGAGCCCTTTTGATCAAATCAAAAGGAACAACCCAAAGAAGAGGTAATGATTTCACCACCCTCTTTCGTGTTCCTTTCATCTTCCACTTCTTCTTTCCTTATTGTTTCCATTATAAAATAATAACTCCCGTATCTTCTATATATTGTGATGTTATTATAATTATGGTACACCCATATTCAGAATTATATCCATCATTTCAATGACATGTCACCATATGTGCGTACGTACGGTTTACCGTCTCCAGGTTGTGGTGTAATTGTAATTCAAAACATTATTATTTTGGATGGGTATGATAATTATGTGTAATTTATGTAAATAATAAATATAAAATTATAAGTATTATTTATATATTATATACCATCCAATTATATAAAATTTTAAATCAAAAAAATGGAATTGTCGCTCATGCATACATACGGAATATTGTCTCCTCAAACGCGAGGAGTTTCATTCCTCATCATATCCATTCAAGAATAATTTCATTTGATTGTTAAAAATAATGTTTAATGACTTAATATAATTCTGGATATGAATAAGATACAACCTATCCATAACAAACATGGATTATGTAAAGAAATAAATAAAATAAAACAAGTAAGTTAACACCTGAAACAACGATAATACTAAAATATTATTAACAAATCATTATTAGAAGATAATATATGATATCATAATTATGTATATGGTTATTATATAATTTAATAACATTTTTTTAAACTATTATACAGGAGGTTGACATACCATCGACCAGGGAAAGGTATAATGTAAGGGTTTATTTCACAATCTCTTCAGTATCCAAGGTTGTTTATACGTAATTATCTACTGGGACCTATTTTTCATCCACATCCATGTTCAATAAAAATGCATTTCAAAACATTCTTACTATTTTATAGACAATGGGTTAAAGTCATTTATACCCTTGTTTCACTTTTTATAATGGAATCTTTTCGGTGTTTTATAAACAAGGTCTTTTATAACCTTTTCGTCAAAATTAAGGTAAGAATGACTTTTTTTAACTTATATGGCAGGTGAAGCTATTTTCTACCGTTATAAAAATGTCTAAGATTCCCTTACAGTCTTATAAAAATATTTTCAAATTAAAGATTTCCTTTTATAATTATTTGACTTTTAAAGGATTTAAAAAAGAAATATTTCTCTTAAGTAGTTTTGATTTCAACTATGTCAACATCCTTTAATGGATTTTAAGTTTATTTGAAGATGATTTATTATGATACAAATATTCCATTTTGTATTGAAGGTTTTGTGATATATTTTACTGTGTATGTGTTATTTTTATACCATTAATGGTTTGTGGATAATGTATTGACATTTCGTATGCTAGTTTTAATACAAATGATTATGATATGTTTAAACCATTTCGTATGAGGAATGAATTGGACATATTATGTGATGGGTGGAGCTTGCTATAGCTCCTCGATGCATCGGTAGGTCTAATGAGACGAACTACTGTCTTGGGACAAGGTCTTCACAAAAATCTTAGTTTTAGTCTTTTCACAAGGCTTTGACTATGTGGTTATGATAGTATGGAATTATGAATTCCATCATTAGGAAAGTGGTTATCGATATTTCATGAAATTATTCGACTAGTAGAATATCCATGTGAGTTTGTAAAGGGAATTATTTGATTTAATCTTTTCCATATATTTCATAAGTTTATGTTTAAATAGTTCTTGTTTTAGTTATACATTGCCTTAAATTTTGATGCTTATTTATTAATGTTTCTACTATAATGTTATCCTTAATGTGCATATAAGATCACACTTTTCTATGTTTTATTTTTTCCAGGATGTGAAGAAGTATTTTATGAATCGCTTGCAGCGATAATCTGAGGGGGATATGAGTGTGGTCTATGGAAAATTTTTCATAGTTTTCATTTTATATTCAAATGTAAAACTTATGAATGTATCTAGGGTTTCCAAGGATAATAATCTAATATGTCTTGTGAGACTTGATCTTTTGTGGTCATGCCAATGATATTTAATAATGCACTGACTCTAGGTAACTGGGGTTGGGGCATTACAGTTGATATTAAAAGAATAATAGTAATAAACCATAGAAGCTAGATTTAGATAAACTCTGATTAGAGAAGATAGACCTAAGATAGACTTTGAGAATTAGTATAGAATAAATTCCTTTAATTTTGGTATTATAGAGATTTTGTGATTTTTCCAAGAAATACATCCCTGTCTGGATACGATTAGGTAGAGGCGGATCTAGAACAGATGTAACTAGGAGTGAAAACTCCGACATGGAGTGTCGTGCCTGACCCAGGGTATCCTGGTACACGACAACGGGCCTTGCTGCACTCTTGGTTACGACACTCCCAGGGGATATTCTTAGGATAATTCACATTTTCTTTACAAACCATTATGATGGGTTTATGAGTATATAATTACTCAGAGAAAACATTTTTATCATTATGGATTACATCCATAAACTATTCAATTTATGTTAAGTGTTTTACATGTTGGTATTTATGTATTTTGATTCATAAACTAAAATAGTGTATACCATTGTTTAGAAATGGTGCCTAGTGTAAGGAATGGAAATTGTATCAATTCATGAACTTCATGTAGGTATTTCCCTCCTGTTCAAGATAATTATAGTGGATCTGGTGATACTACTGGTGCTGATCAGCTTATCATCATACTGGGACAACTCACTCAAGTTATGAATAATAACCTTACACATTTGGAGCACCCTGATCTGCACTGTGGAAGATTAATGTTAAATCGCTTCATGAGGCACTAATCAGTAAAATTAAATGGGGGTAAAAATCCACTAGTATCTGAGAAATTGATAAATTACCTTGAAAAAATATTATATTCTTTGGGGAGTAGTGAAAGGGAAAAAGTTGTCATGGCAGTTTACCGCCTCACTAGAGATGCTGATTAATGGTGGTCATTGATTAAAAATACAAAAGAATATGATAAAGTATCATTTATGGAATTAAGGGAGTTTAAAGGAATTTTCCTGGAAAAATACATTCTTCATGACCATCAAGTGGATATGGAAAGACAATTTTTTACACTAGGGAAAAAATAGGATGAGAATGTCACAATGTATGAAGCTAACTTTACGAAGTTAGAAAGGCATGCTGCTGATTATATAAGTAACCCAAAAAGTAAGATTGATCATTTCTTTGATCGGTTAAAACCATTTCTACGTCGAGTTTTGGTCTGACAATCCTTCTTATCATACAAAGATATTGTCTCTTATGCTATCAAGACAGAAAAATAATTCTCTATGTATTACGACTTTAAAGAAAAGAAAGAGAAGAAGATATATGTGAAACTCTCTGGAAATGGAAATAAAGGGAAGAATGGAAAAGTTGAATATCCACCCTGCAACAAATTTGAGAAGAAAAACCCTAGTACTTTCTTGAAGTGAATGGGAGTCTGTTACAAGTGTGGTGAAAAAGGCCACCATGATCGTGATTGCAAGGGGAATAAAGAAGCTACTGATGTTCAATGCTACAATTACAGTGAGATGGAAAATTGTGCAAATGAATGTCCTAATTGTGATGGGAACTTACCTTAAGAAAGGCGAAGGGATCAGAGCCAAGCTTATGTTATCACTACTACTGATGTTGAAGCTCTGAAAGACATAGTGGCAGGTAATTTAATGGTTTCCTCAAGTCTAGCCAATGCATTATTTGATTCAGAATCATCAAATTTTTTCATATCATCCCAATTTTCTAAGAAAATTAGATATTTTCAATTTGATTTAATAGTGGAGTTGTTAGCCAAAACTCATAAGGGACGTATCATTTCAACAATGTTTTGTGAATCAGTCCCCAATAGGTCATATAAATGTTTTTTATCTGTTGATCTCATCGTCATACCCATGAATTAATTTGATATAATCCTCAATATGGATTTTATTATGGACCAGGATGCAAAAATTTATTGTTAGAAGAAGGATGTTACAATTTTTGATGTTTATGATAAGGAGTACCTTATATTTAGAGCAGTAACTTCACAACCTAATTCTTATATAGATCCACCATCAGTAGCTCAACTAAATTCAGTTATTGGGGAGGAAGAAGATGAAGTAAATGTTGGTGAAGAAAATAATGTTGAAATAGAGGATGTACCTATTGTTAATGAATTTGTTGATGTACTTCCAGATGATTTACCTAGACATCCCCTAGAATGAGAAATTGATTTTCTCACTGACCTAATTTCTGGTTCAAGGACTATATTGAAGACCTCTTATAGAATGGCCACTGTGGAATTAGTGGAACTAAATAAACACTTTAGGAATTTATTAATAAGTGATTTATTCACCCTAGTGTTTCTCCATGGGGAGCCCCTATTCTTTTTGTTAAGAAGAAATATGGATCTATGAGGTTGTACATTGACTACAGGAGATCAATGCTATATTAATAAACAACATGTATCCCATACCTCGCATTGATTATTTATTCGACCATCTTCATGGAGATAAATACTTTTCAAGGATTTACCATCGATCTGGATATCATCAGTTGTGTGTGAAGAAGGAAGAAATTCTGAAAATAGATTTTTGAACCATGTATGTGCATTATGAGTTTATAGTAATGCCTTTTGGATTGACTAATGCCCCCACTGTGTTCATGGATCTAAGGAACATAGTTTTTAAAAAATATCTTAATGACTTTGTAATGGTATTTAATGATGATATCCTAATATACTATAAAATCTTCAAATATCATGAATATCACATGCACATTATTCTAAAGACTCTTTGAAGACATGAATTATATGGGAATTTTAGCAAGTCTGAATTTTTGCTCTAAGAGATTTATTTTCATAGCCATATTGTCTCACTGAATAGACTATTTGTTGATCCTTCTAAAACAGGAGCAATCCAAGAATGGCCAGAACTGATGAATATTATTGAGGTATGCTGTCTTATTGGTTTTGCAGGTTATTATTGATGTTTCATCCAGAATTTTTCCCGATTGGCTAACCTATTAACCAAGATCACATGTAAAATGGTTAAATTTTTTTGTAAAAAAGAGTTTGAATAATTTTTTGAATAACTGGAGAGAATATTATTCAATAATACTATATTGACTCTACCATCATGGAATGATGGGTTTGTTATTTATATTGATGTTTCAGTGATAGTAATTGGTTGTGTCCTTATGCAGAATGATAGGGTTATTGCATACACATAACGACAGCTAAACATTAATGTGAAAAACTATCCCACTCATGATGTTGAGTTAGCAGCTGTAATAATTGATTTTATGATTTGGAGACACTATCTCTATAGTAAAAAATGTGGGATTTATACTGATCACAAGAGTTTGAAGTATATTTTCTCAGAAAGAACTCAACATGAGGCAAATGTGATGGCTCGAGTTACTCTAGGACTGTGATTTCACTATACACTACCACCCGGGGAAGGAAAATAAAGTGGTAGATGCTTTGAGAAGAATTGATCAGAGAGCTTTGAACAAAATGATAGTTCAAAAGGATCCTATATACATGGATCTAGTAAATATGGATATTGTAATGACCATGGAAGGTGAAACATCTATACTTTTTCAAATGGTTGCCAAACCATCTTTTCTAGAAAGGATAATGAGTTCTCAGACCAGTGATGAAGACTTTCAAAAGAAGATTAAAGTTTTGAATGATGGGATATTGAGTGACTTTGTGTATGAAGATGGAATTTGGAAATATGGGAAGATACTTTGTGTTCTCGATATACCTAATCCTAAAAGAGATTTGTTAGATGATGCTCATAGCTCCAATTCATCTATACACCCTGGTAGCACTAAAATGTATAATGATTTGAAGGACTATTTTTGGTGGGATAGCATGAAGAGGCAGATCTATGATTTAATGTCATGATGTATGGTTTGTTGACAAGTTAAAGCTAGAAGGCAGCATCCTAGAGGAGTCATGCGACCTCTTCCCAGACCTGAGTGGAAATGTGATAATATTACAATGGACATTGTCATGGGACTACCAAAGACTCCTAGAAGGAACAATGAAACAATGGTCATTGTTGATCATCTTACCAAGTCATCACATTTTTTTTCTATATGAAAAGATCTACCACTTTAACATCTAGAAAGACTGTATATTAATGAAGTTGTGAGACTTCATGGAGTACCCCTATCGATTGTTTCTGATTGTGATCCGTGTTTTACTTCACAATTCTGGAAAAGTCTTCCGAAAGCCCTGGATACTGAACATTGTCTGAGTACTGCCTACCACCCTCAAACTGATGGACAATTATAATGAACTATTAAAACCATTGAAGACATGTTGAGATCCTACACAGTTGACTATGAGGGTATGTCAGATCAATATTTACCTCTGGTATAATTTTCCTATAATAATAGCTTCTATTGAAATATTCAAATGGAACCATATGAAGCGTTATAAGTAAAGTGATGTCACACACCAACCTGTTGGGATGATGTTGGTGAAAGAAAACTCGTAGGCCAAGAACATGTGGAGGAAATGATGGAAAAGGTGAAGGTAATCCAAAACCACATCAAAGCAGCTCAAAGTAGGTAGATGAGTTATGATGATAACCTAAAAAAGTATTTCGAATTTTAGGTAAGAGATCATGTTTTTTGGAAGGTATCTCCATGGAAGGGAGTTATATGGTTAGGTATGAAGGGTTAATTGATTCCCAGGTACATTGTAACATTCAAAATTCTAGAATGTATTGGGGTTGTATCTTACTGTTTGGTAATGCTTTCAAGTCTCTCCAATGTTAACGATGTATTCCATGTATCACTGTTGAGAAAATACAAGCCTGACCCAACGCATGTAGTCACCAATGAGGAATTAGAATTGGAACCTAAACTTTCTTATTGTGAAGAGCCCGTTAGGATTCTTGATACAAGAGAACAAGTGCTGAGAAACCGGACGACTCGTCTGGTAAAAGTTCTATGGAGAAATCATAAGATGGAAGAGGCAATGTGGGAACCCGAGGAACTTATGATAAAGAACCTCCAGAGTCTTTTTACACAGTAATACTCTAGAAATTTTGAGGATGAAATTATTTGAATGATGGGAGAATGTAACACCCCAAGCCTCCACAGTACGCTTCTCTTGGAATAATTCAGTAGCGTGTGTTGTACGCAACTTCAAGTTTTAACACACCACAACCAATCAAACAAGACGTTATGAATACTAATATAAACTTTTGAAATTTTATAAGTTTTATTTTTCAAAATGGATATTATTTTTGGATTTATAATATTGAAATTAGCATAGGGTGAATTATTTGTACTCTTCTGAAAACATTCAGTTTTTGATGAATAGTGAAAAATACAAAGTTTTAATTAAAAACAATTCTTTTAATCAAAATAATTTATAGTGATAAATAATAATATTTATTGGTTTTAAAGTATAATTAGAATATATTATTACCATTTAATCCAATGTTGGTCATTGGATATAATTTTGCATCTAAACTGGAAATAAACAAGTGTCAATCTTTTGATAGTTATTATTTATTATAAACATGCTTTTTGTTTTGACAACGGGAATTAATTTTAAATTATTTTTTTCCAATTATGTGTTTTGAATTTGGAAAAATGGATTCCATATTTGGAATCAAAATTTCCAAATTTTGTTAATATGTAGGTTTTATTTTTCAACATTTTGAATAATTAATTCGGTAAATATTTTATTCACCATGGTTAAAAGTAAATAGTGTTATTAAAGGTAAAAATGATATTATTTTTACACTAAACCATGTGTTAATTCTATTGGATAAGTATAATTTGACCAAAAACAACCTTTTTAATAAAATATGATCCCCTTTGGTCCACTTGGACAAGAATAGGACATCTATTGTTATTTAAGTCAATGAAGAGTTAAAAGAGTTAAAATCAATGGTTTATAACTAAAACTATTTTAATATATAGTTATACATAAAATATATTTATTATAAATATTCATTAGAAATATAATAATATTTCCAACTAAATTATATTTTATTTATATTTTTTATACATTAAATAATTTAATTTATTAATGACACAATGATGATGTAGTAATTACCTAATTAATGAAATATTAAAATAATTGATATTGTAAATACCCAAATAAATATAATTTGAGACTTTTAAATAATTAAATGAATTTTTTAGTTTAATATGACATGTTAGAATTTATTTAATTAACATTTTTAAAAGTAATAATGTTGTTATGAATTTAGAAAAAATAAGATACAAAAGAGTGTCAAAATTGACACAGAAGAGTTTTTAAAACAAATATTATATTATTAATTGAAATTATTTTCCTAAAAATATAAGGATTGACCAAAAGACTTATATAATGATATTTTTATCATTAATGAATCGGTTGGGTCTCTCTTAGAAATATATAGTATGTTTATTTAACATATAATAAAAAACAACAAGAGACATGGTAAATGTCAAACTATTTAACTAAGAGTTGAATCTAAATGATAAGGTTATAATAGTGACTCAAACCTCTCTAAAAACTATTGATTGAGTTGTTTTAGACCCTTACCCTCATTTTCCTCGAAATTACTTAGTTTGGAGATATTAGAAACCGAATATTATTTTATTATAAAATAATATTTCACTCTTTTCCTAAGGTTCCCCTCACCCCTCTTATAAAAGGAAACTCGCCCTTCTCTCAATTTGACACAATAAAAGCCTTTTGGATTGGCCATATTATGCCCAAATACACATTCAACTATCCTCCCTTCCTCCTAGAGGCCTTCCATTAGTCATAAGTCCATCTTAAGGATCCCTTTTGATCAAATCAAAAGGAAGAACCTGAATAAGATGTAATGATTTCACTACCCTCTTTCTACTTCCTTTCTTCTTCCACTTCATAATTATTTGTTTTTTACATTATTAAATAAAAACTCTGGTATCTTCTATATACTGTGATGTTATTATATATATGGTAAAACCATATTCATTATTCTATCCATCCTTTTAATGACATGTCACCATACGTGCATACGTACGGCTTACCGTCTCCACATCGTGGTGTAATTGTAATTCAAAACATTATTATTATGGATGGGTAAGATAATGATATGTAATAGATGTAAATAATAAATATAATATTATAATTATTCTGTATATATGATATACCATCCAATTATATATTATTATAATATCAAAAGAATGATATTGTCGCTCGTGTGTACGTACGGAATACTATATCCATGAAAGCGATGAGATTCATTCACCATCATATCTATTCAAGACTAATTTTATTTTATGGTTAATAATAATTTTTAAAGACTTAATATAATTATGGATATGAATAAGATACAACCTATCCATAACAAACATCACTTATGTAGGGAAACATATAAAAGAAAATGAGTATGTTAACACCAGAAACGACGCTAATAATAAAATATTGCTAACAAAGTATTATTAAAAGATCATATATGATTTCATAATTATGTATATGGTTATTTTATAATTTAATAACAATGTTTTAACTATAATACAGGAGTTTAACATTCCATCGACCAATTAAAGGTACAGGGTATGGGTTCATTTCACAATCTCTTTATTATCCAAGGTTGTTTATACGTAATTATCTATCGGGACCTCTTTATCATCCACATCCATGTTTCATAAAAATGTATTTCAAAACATTCTTACTATTTTATAGATATTGGGTTAAAGTCATTTATACCCTTGATTAACTTTTTTTAAGGGAATTTTTCTGTCATTTTCCAAAAAAGGTACTTTATATCCTTGTTGACAAAATTAAGCTAAGAATGTCTTTTTTTAAGTTATACGGCAGGTGTGGCTATTTTTCACCATTATAAAATCGTCAAAGCTTACCTTACAAGATTATAAGAATATATTAAAAGTAAATGTTTTCTATTATTATTATGTGACTTTTAAATGATTTCAAAAAAAGATATTTCTCTCAAATAGTTTTGATATCATCTATGTCAACATCAATTAATGTATTTTAAGCTTATTTGAAGTTGATTTATTATGATACAAAACATAAACATTGTATTGAAGGTTTTGTGATATGTCTGACTGTGGATGTGTTATTTTTATACCATTCATGGTTTATAGATAAAGTATTGAAATTTCGTATGCTAGTTTTAATACGAATGTTTATGTTATGTTTAATCCATTTATTATGAGGAATGCATTAGACTTAGTAAGTGACGGGTGGAGCCCACTATAGCTCCTCGATGCATTAGTAGGTCTCATGAGACAAACTAGTGCCTTAGCAGAAGGCCTTGAAAAAAATATTATTTGTAGACTTGGCAAAAGGCCTTGACTATGTGGTTATGGTAGTCTGTCATTATGCATTCCATCATTATGAATGTGGATATTGATATTGCATGAGATTATTCGAGTAGTAGAATATCCATGTGAGTATGTAAATGACATTATTTGATTTTACCTTTTCCATATATTTCAGAAGTTCATGTTTATAAGGTTTTTGTTTTACTAATACATTGCCTTAAATATTGATGATTATTTATGAAATTTTCTGCTATATTTTAATCCTTACTGAGCATTTGAGCTCACTCCTTTCTGTGTTTTATTTTTCCTCGGATGAGAATAAGTATTTTATGATTGACCTGTAGGGATAGTCTGAGGGGGATATGAGTGCGGTCTATGGACAATGTTTTTGTAGTTTTCATTTTATATTGTAATGTAAAACTTTTGAATGTATCTTTTGTTTCCATGGATACTATACTAATCGTTCTTTCGAGACGTGAGATTTTTTGATCACGCCAATGATATGTAATACTGCTCCGATTCTAGGTAACTGGGGTCAGGGCGTTACAATTGTACATGTTTTCACTCTGATGCTATACCCCCACTCACCCAAAAATGTGAAATTTTATCTATATCTTCTAAACAAGGTATGTAGGAATCCTCTCTAAGATCCAATCAGATCACAATAAGTAATCCATTTGATCTCTTCTTTTCAGATCGATTTTGTCATCTCACAAGACGTTACAAACTATTCTCTGAACTACATAGATTTCCATCCATTTTGGGTATGTAGAATCCCCATTTTGGTTGAATCCCAACTAGTGGTAAACATGTTTTCTCTATCCTAGGGACAAGACACCCAGATGTGACATCATCTCTTTTTGGGACAGTAATCTTAGATCTACCCCCTATTATGTTATGATCCATCCACCTAGTCCAGAAAACAGGCATAATAAAAACACATATAACATCCATCAAACCAGGAGTTATCCTCTTGTGATGCGTCATTAACAATTCGTAAGCCCCTTGAATGTCTTTAGGACATTTTCAATGTGTACAAATTGAATCTATGCCTCTATCATAATCAATGTCAAATTTAATTCCTATCGACTAGGATACATAGGAAGAATACATGATGATCAATCCCATCTCCCTCTACACTCCATTAGTTTCCTAATCACTCCATCCATTCACATTCCAATTCTTACATGGGATGACACAACCCACTGAGATCATTCCACCCAAATTATCACTTTTTATATAAGAAATAGAGCAACTAATCATGCATAATTCCATCAGATACCATATTTATTCAACCAAGAGTGATCCTCTTTTGATGGGAAGCT
Organism: Viscum album; assembly: GCA_963277665.1. Classification (NCBI taxonomy): domain Eukaryota; kingdom Viridiplantae; phylum Streptophyta; class Magnoliopsida; order Santalales; family Viscaceae; genus Viscum; species Viscum album. The sequence goes on along the minus strand of OY728134.1, from coordinate 1,311,672,714 downwards.
AATCATGTGTAGGACCCAATGCACCCATTTGAACTGCATGGGTTTGGATCCATGTTTTTTTTTCATGTTATGTAGGAAACCTCCTTGATTTTAAATTCTAGACAATGTTAAACATTGTTATACCTTTATTTTGGGGTTCACACTCACTGATCCACCTCCAATGTTGTTATGATAGTTCTTCACTGTGTGTAACCTTCTCATTTTTAGAAAAACCACCATATGAACAATCTCAATATACATTGTAACATCTCTAACTGGTGTCACCATCATTGGAATCCCCCTCCAAAATCTAATTCCATTGGTGTTCATATTAGCCTTCATTTTTTGAATAAATATCTTGATGATACACAATACATATGTCCTATCATTAGGTGTTCTAATCAGACAATTTGGTAAAATTTCTTGGTGGTCCTTCTGAGGGATCCACCACTCTGATTCGTCTCTATGAGACATTTGGATCACTCACATACTATATCTGAAAGACATTAATAATGATCCCTCACTCATTATAAACATTATATTCCTATTGAAAAACTCTTAAGACATGCCTTCAGTGTAATATACACCACAAGACATTAAACATCTAGTATACCCCATGTTGAGCATTGGATGCCATGAAAAATATTGGAAAAAATCCCATTTTCATACAGTACAAGACGAGTAATGCAGATTTATTTGGGTTTCTACACCCTTGAGAATCCCTACAATGAGGAAGAATATATGTACTCAAATGTTCAGAAATCTAGATATTCCCCGACATACCTCATGTTACTATTTACTATGGTTAAAGGTTTCTTCCCTATGAAGCCCCCATTTAATGCCATGAAATATGTATTGTAATTAACTAGAATCTACAAAAAAGTGGTATTCAGAATAACTTTGATAAACAATGACTAAAATATTGGAGGGAGACTCAGACTAGATGACGAATTCTGGGGAGGAATCCCTGGAAGGAGGGACCGTCAACACCTCATAACATTTCAAAGAATGATAATTCATCCCTAAAAAATTCATGAATTCCGTCCACCTTTGGAAAATGGTAAAATGGGGCAAAAAACATGAGTCATGATGAATATTCACACATTCGATGTAGAATGTTCCAAAAAATGTTCATCAATATATTTTTTGTCATTATCATCTAATCACCCATTAGTGACCTCGAAATTCATGCTTCTATAAATCAAGAATAAGGGATTTCATCCTTTATATTGAAAGATATAGTCATATTTCCTAGAATATTTTTTATAATATTGAGTCTAAACTATTTCTCTCATCATTGATTATATATTTTTTATTGATACAGTTGGATTTTAATAATGTTTGTATCCCCCCATTTTGAATTTACCCAACACCAATGTTTCATATTTCAATTGTAAAAATAAAAAACGTGCTACCATTTATTGAGAATATAACTATTATTTAAAATTTCTTGCTTCATATTTTTTATTGGAAGATAATGGATAATTTTTAATTAAGGAAAAATATTGAATTAGTATCCACTGAATGAAGAGATGATGCTGTTAATTATGGATGATTCAATATAATATTCCTTAAAATTAAGGTGAGTTTGTGTACATGGAATAGATTACTATATTAATTTAATGGAAAAGTAATTTAAACGATTGAATTTATAGATTGTATGAATATTTTATTTTCTAAAAGTGTAAAAAAATAATGAATATAATAATAATTGTAGTTGAAAAAATGAGAGAAGCTAAATTTATTATGAATGTGGAAAGGCATCCATGATAATGTTTTGAACTCGTTATTTTTTAATATATATGTCTACTGATCAAGTTTCAACATTTTAAAAATTATTAGACATATTCATGGATTTATTTCATACTATTTGGAAGATATTTTATGCTATTTTTAAAGAGTCGTAACAATCCCACATTTTGATGAGTTTGTTTGATGAATTTTTGGAATTAATATGTTTGGGTTAAAAAATAGAAATGGATGTTGTCATAAAATGTAATATGTTTTTGATATAAATAATATTATTTACCCATATTGTATTCTAATTTAATATATGTTATTTTACACCATTTATAGAGTAATTAGTTAAATGGAAAAGGGAAATGTATTTTGGATCATTTAAAGGATGTTTTACAATGGTTTAGGATATTTACATTGTTTGTCTGAATTCTATAAGTGTGAATGACATTACATTGATTTGGATGGTGATAAAGGAAGACAAAGTTTCTGCCTCATCTATGATATTAGGCTATGTAGAATATATCCTATATTCAGAATGATGTTTTATTATTTATTAATTTAATTGGGCTAAATAGGTGATTTTGTGTAATGTTTGACATTTTTCTTCTATAGGAATCTAATTTGAGAAAATATTAGGTTTTAAAAACATTAAATTTGGAGGTGAGATAAATATAGAAATTTGGTATATTTTTATTCATGCTAAAAAATCATATAATTTTTTAAAATCCATGAATCAAATGATATATGATGATAATTATCATTAACAAATGAATATATATTGAATCTGATGTGGTTGAAATCTGGATATTTTTCTATTCCTCAAAAATAATAGTTCCATCCAATATGATACTATGTGATATTTATTTTATAAACATTTTATCCTTTAATTATCTATGAATTTTGGATGAATTATTTTTAGAGGATTGTATACGAGATTATATATGAAATAAATATATATTTTTTTGTCGAAATGGAAAATAATAAGTATGCGAGTGATGAAAAACAATTATTTTTTTTAATAAATATTTTAAAATATAAAAAATTATTATGATTATTAGGGGTATCAGAAAATGTTTGTAGATTCTTCAGGATCAAAAGAGAATACAAAAATTAAATTATTAGGGGTGAATTATTTTTTATTAAAAACGAATCATAAAATTTATTCACATCTCTTACAAGAAAATTATATGATGAATATTCATTCAAATGCATTATATAAAATTTTATAATTTTTTTATAATAGAATATATGTAACAAATTATCAAAAACAAATTGAAAAGTATATAACAAATGTAGATAATAAGAAAAACATGTATGAAAACTATTTCAATATAATTAATAAATACATACAAAAAAATTCTTTAAAAAGTTATGAAAATGTTACATTAAGTGTTAACGTTGTATTAATCTAGGATTACATTATTCCCCAATATCATAACCGATAATAATAATTCAGTCATTCTATAAAATATTAATTTATGAAATTCAACTTCTGGACATAATCTTGGTAGTTATGTTAATCTACACAAAATGGCATCAACATTATAACATCATTTTCTGATTTATGTATTATTACCATAGTCAAAAAAATTTATTTTTTGTTTCATAATATCATCTACTTGCTTCATATTGAGATATTAGAGATCATCAATCTCCCTTTTAGTTTCTTACACATCATGATCGATACTACCAGAAAACATTGAAACTGAATTTGATGATCCATTAATTCCATCTACTTTCCTTTCAGAAAAATTGATTTCACCTTCTTGTTGATATATAAATATGATACTATTTTTAATCATATATGGCTCTACCATGGGGTTTATACTGTTTTCTTTGGTTTTTTTAATTTTGGATAATAATATCAGCATATAATTTCAAGGAATGTGATTTTTCTAATAGATATATTATTCCATGACTATACACTTAATAATAATGTGTGTATTCAAAAATACAAGGTATTCTTTAAATCTTATTGAAAACAAAATTTTAATGATTTGGTTTCATTCAAACTATTTATATACATGTTCATGTTTAAAATTTTAGTGAATCACATGAATAATAATTCATAGAAGAAAATATGATCTGTTATGGACTACCTTAATTTATTTTAATAATATGATTTTTCAATATTAGTGTCAATAAATACTTTATAGGAGGTTCCATGGTTCAATGATTTATCTATATATTCTTCCCCTTTACTCTATGTTGAATCATCTCATTAAATTGAAATGAATAATCTTTATCAGGAAAACATTATAATTTAGATTATTTTTTAATTGGCATTTGTTCTATATGAAAGTTCATTAAAAAAATTGTTTTTACATCATGATTATTTTTAGATTTCTATTTCCCTGGTAAATTAATTATTTCTCTGAGATATGGAAGTCATTAGTTATCTTTTTAAAAAAAAATTCATCATTAACATGTTTATGATGTCTTTCATTAATAACTAATTTTTTCATTTTTTATTCCACATAGTCTAAGTGGCTTATTATGATTTGAATATAAAATGATAAATGACCACCATAAAATCCATCAGAGGATTATATTGATCAGTATAGAAAACATATTCCTAAAAATATTATAATTTTGAATAATTTTGTTAATTTTTTTACAAAATTCATTAGTGGCCCCTTATTTCATCACATTTTGTTTTAGTAAACATTGAAAAATAATATTCAAAATTTTTCTCCAATTTCATCTTCAACATAGGATTAATGTGTCTTGATATTTAATTTTAAAAATAAAATCTTTAGTAATTACATTACATCAACATACAATACTTTTTTTATCTATGATTATTTTCAATGTTGGCATAAAAACGATCTTATCTTGTTATTTGTTTCACCACAACAGAATTATCTTTGTCTCTCAAAATAAAATCCCCATTTTGAATATTTTTTTCCATAAGAATGTATTCCAAAATATTAATTATGAATCTAGGGTACACAAAATATTCAACAATATGGTTCCAACCTTTAATACATCAATATAACTGATCATGATCTTCACTATGTTAAATATCCTTATATTACATAAAAATAATAAGACATAAATGTATTTTATAAATATGGTTACCCTATCTACATACCCATGAATTTTAAAAAAAAATCCTTGAATAATAAGTTCCCATGATGAAGTGGTATTGTTTATTTTAGAAACACAAGGATCAGTTTCTTCAAATTTACCATATAAGGACCTGAACTTATATCATTACATAATCCTTAAATTTAGTCAAAAACTCACATCAATTCAAGTGGATTATATTTAATAGTTTAGAGTATGATATATTTTGGAAATATTACATATATAAAATTCCTTATTAATACAAAGTTAATACCAAAAATAGTATCCATTTCTTCTAAAAAATAAATCTTTTCAAATAAAACATTATTTTTTTGAAAAATATTCATAATATTTAACAAGGATTCATTATTTGACATAAATATCCATATAACATATGAAAATAATTTACAAAATGCTATTATCATAAAAATTTAATTATGGGTTGTAAAAAAAGAATAAATGAAAACATTAGTTCATGAGTACTTATTAACATATTAAATCATTTTCACAAAGACTTACATCCCACTAATATATACATACTTTGGGAAACATGATATTTCCAACATATTTCCAAAAAAACATATACAAAATAAGTAGAAAAATAATGGTATCTTTAGGAATTATTTACATAATCTTGTAACCCTCTCGTCTACATTATGATTTTTATATCTCTTGACTACCTTAAAATGTAACCCTCAAGCCTACATTATTCTGTAAATGTCACAATTAAACATGGAGTAACATTATGTCCATCCACCATCATATAGAAACAAAATTAAATAAAAGCGATATATTGGTCCCACCCATCATCATAAACAATTACCAAGAACATGAACATAATCATAGATCATGAATAGCTTCATAAAAACATTTATTTTGAATTATTAAAAATATAATTTTGAAAGAGGATTTTAAAAGAAAAGCCGCATAAATATATCATCGAATTAATGTGAGAAATATTAGAGTGGATAAATTTGGATATAAATTATAAATAAATATAATTTATTATAATATAATAAAAATTCACACAAAAATAATTTTAATACAACATAATTAATGAGTTATAAGGTTAACCCATAGAATGGAGATTAGGTTAAGAAATCCATCAACTCAGGTTCATCTTACATCAAACATGTTTCAACCTCATATATAATAGTTAAATGAGTGTTATTAATATCTAAATTAAATATATTAATTTTTATTACACCTTATGTGATCATTTTCTAACTTTAAACTATTTATTTATCAATAATATTTTTGATTTCCATTGTTTTCGGTGATTACATTACATTTTTTATGTGGTATGTTTGTATATTTTTTTTCATATATATACATTAATGTTTAGATGTGGAATGAAATGGTATTAGAATGTTTCTATAATATTAAACTATTAAATAAAAAAAGTTATATGGTATGAGGACGAATCATTATATAAATATTTTGTGATATCCCTTTAGAGCATTTTTATAGTTTTTCAATAATAATGAAATTGTTTTGTTATATAATTTAATGTCATGAATAGAAGTTCATTACAGATCATAATATAGGTTATATAATTCCATTTAAAATTATTTTGAACCATAAAAATTGTTTTACAAAGACTATTAAATGATTTAATATAAATTTCAAACACATCATCCACGATTTTTGTAAAACAACACATCACAATCATTGTTTTTAAGAGGGGAGGAGAAGAAGTATGATTGGGAATTTCTACATAAATATGATCACATCTATAAAATATAATATTTTGTATCATTATTTACTCTTTGATAAGGGTAGGGTAATATAGTATAATAAAAAAATGTAATCGAAATGAAAAGACAAGAAAATGAAATATGTTTTTTACCACTTGATCTCTTCTCTTTGAGATCATCGTTAAGCCCTTTGCCTTTAGCCTTTTGGTGAGACTAGTAGGTCTTAAACATGGGTAAGAGACATGGGAATGGTATTTGTGTTAATTTAAACAATTTTTAATTCTTGATAGGTGTTAGTGGAATAGGGAGTGGGGGTGAGGGTGGTATTTATAATTGAGTATCAGGGGTTATCATTATTTTAATCATTAGTTTAATAATTTTCCACATTACTATAAAAATTCATTATTAATGTAAAAAAATAGTATAGATAGAAGGTGATTTTTATACATGTGATCATATATCATCCATGAGTTTAGGTATAGTATATTTTACATATATTTTATATATACTGTATTTTACTGTATTTATATATTTATAAAAAATTAAGGTTTTTTTTTAAAATAAAAAAAATTCACACTATAATTTTCAAATATGTTTATTTAAATAATAAAATCAATTTTTTGAAAATAATTTTCAAAATATTTGATTTTTGTATAAAAATATAATATTTTGTTCAATAATTACAATTTAAAAACTATAAATCATATTATAATATGATTAAAAATTAAACAAGGACTAAAAAATTATTAGAAATGCATTCATTGGCAATGTTACTATTAAATTAGGAATATTACTATATAATGGTATGTTTTTATTCATTAGTATTGTTTACTATTCACCAAAAATTATATTTTCCTTATAAGACTTGAAACATCTTACAGGTCACAATCGTTTATGTCTATTTTTCAAAAACTCAAATCATAAAAGAAGAAAAATTATGATTAATAGGTATATTATGACTCTATACTTGAAACAAAGTGTCATTATGAAGAGAATAAATGTTTCATGAATTTAATTATATTTCCTTCTAAACAACATGGGTGTTACATTCTCCCCCCTTCTAGAAATTGTGTCCACACAATTATTATTAATTTTTATTACTTATTAAACAAGATTGAGTACCATTCCCTTATAGAATTTATAGATTTTCATTTTTTTCCTTCAACTATGTGGTTTCTTCAGAAAAAAATTAGCCAATGGATTATTTTATTCTAAATACATAATCAGTACAATCAAGAATCTAAACATGTTTATCTTTATAAAAATGGATTTCTTCTTGCTGAACTGCTTCTGGGATCATGACATGAGTTTAATCTAGAATATATTTCTTCAACATCAAAACATTATAAAAACATATACCTTATATAAAATCCAAGTAAATTCTACTAGACAGGTGACTGGTCTAACTTAATCTAGGATTTCATAATGTTCAATGAATTGTGGACTAAGATTTCTTATCTACAAAAATGAATACCACTCTTCCAGGGAGAGATTCTAATACTAAATGATCACCTACATCAAAATAAAATTCTTTCCTCTCATTGTCTGCATAACCATTCAACCTAGTTATATTTTTAATCTATGTTGTTTGATAATCATAAATTTCTTGTCCAAATTGAATACTAATTCTGCTCCCATCAATTTCCTTTTCATAACATCATCCCAAAAATTTGGGTCCGATACAACTTCACACACAATGCCTCAAAATGTGTCACATGTATACTGGAATGAAAATAGTAATTGAAAGAAAAATCAACTAAAGAAAGATATTTAACCAAACATCCCTTGTAGTCCATTGAAAAATATTACATAATATCCTCCAATGTATGAATCGTTTATTCTAACTTCCCTAATAATTGATGATGAAAAAATGATCTGAAATTTAATTATGGTCTTAATAACTTCTAAATGATCTTCGAAAAAATTAAAAGTGAACCAGCGATCTTGAACCAATATAATTGAATGAGTATCTCCATGTATGCTTACAATCTATTTAAGGTATTGTCTAAAAGGTTGATCCAAATACATTATATCTTGAATAGGAATGAAATGTGAATATTTAGTTTGTCTATCCACAAGAACCCAAATCAATTTTTTTCCTCTAGAATTCGTTGGATGTTACACCATTAAGTCTATGTATATATTTTTCCATTTCTTCTATAGATCTAGTAAAGGATAATGAATACCCTTTGGTGACTACCACCCTTCATTAACCAGTTTACATGTAAAATATTTCATGCTACAATCCGCAATAAATATTTTTATTCCATACAACTGGTAATACTCCTCAAGTTCTTTATACATTTAAGTACTTCTAGGATGAACTAAAAATTTATAACTTTGAGCTTCACAAAATAAATATTTCTTCAACTATGAAACATAAGGAAAACACCATATTTTTCTAAATAATAAAACACTGTATTTATAAAGGTTATATTCTTGAAAGATAACCATTTATCAAACTATATATTTTTCTATATCCAATTGTCTTCCTTCTGTGATTTCTAAATTTTTTCTGATAATTATGACTGATCTGAAACCTAAAACAAAATATAGATATTTATTACACCAACAAAATATAACAAAAAATTCATTAAATCATTACTCAAGGATCATTTTTCAATTGTAACATGGTTAATGATGCATGATTTTTTCAACTAGAGGCTTCTCCCACATTGTATTATTTTCATGGATGGTAATTGATCATGCAATCATCATATTATTTTAGATCTAGCCATCTCTGCAACCTCCTATTGAGTTCCTTATGAGTGAATATATACTATATATTTTTATTGTAAATATATATTTGACATTTTGATCCTTTTAAATGATGCCTCTAAATTTTCAATCAGAAACCCCCAGCTCTTAATTCCAAATAATTTGTGGGATAATTTACCTCATGGTATTTTTGTTTCATTTAAGTGTAGGTAATTACCTAATCATTGTACCTAATAAAAAAAGCATATAACTTCATGAAAGGATCACTATATATTACAAAATCAACATTTTTGGAAGGCAATGTCAAAACTATAACACTCACCAATATCTGCTTTAGTTCTTCAAAACAAACATCACAATATTTTTCCAAATAAATTTAACCACATTTATTGTTAACATAGTTAGGGGGCTAGATAACAATGAAATGTTTTAATAAAACAACGGTAATAACCGTATAATCTATTCAAATAATGATTTTTTTAACATTTGAAGGACTTTTCTATTCCTCATGAACTTTATTTTATGATGGAACAACTATTATTCAATATTTATCTTTAGTGATCCCATGAAAAGATATATCTTTCAATTACAAATCACACTTTCTGAATTTTCTATATAGTTTATTTTCCTTTATGTTTTAAAAAACAACATATATATGAATTGAATGTGGCTCTTTAGATTTAGAAAATTCCAGAATGTAATCAATAAATAAAATTACAAACATATCCATAAACTAAAGAAATATTATATTAATATGATTTATGAATATATCTAGTGAATTAATCAACCACACTGGCATAATAAAAAATCGATAATGTCCATATCTAATGCAGAACACAATCTTTAGGGTCTCAAACTCTTTCACATTCAACTGATGGTACCCCAACCTCAGGTCAACCCTTGTAAAATATTGGACTACCTGAGGCTGACAGAACATGTCAATGATATGAGGCAATGGATACGACTTTTAAATAATGATGTTACATAATTATCTTTAATCAATTAAAAGTATCAGGGAACCTTCATTTTTTAATTAAAAAAACAGAACCACCCAATGGTGAAGTTTTAGGAGGAATGAATCTTTTATAAAGATACTCCTGGAAGTGAGTTTTCAATTCAAAACGATCTATTTGAAATATTCGGTAAGGGTGTTTTGAAATTGGATTAACATCAGGAACAAATTAATTTTATAATTCAACTTCATGATCAGATATTACATCAGGCAAATCATCATGGAAAACCTCAAGGTAATAATTTATCACTGACACATCATTAATATGAATAGTTCCCATTTTTAACAATATGATAATGATAAATTTCATTTCCATATTTCAATATTTTCTCTTATTTATGATTTTTTATCATTTGTATCATTTCATTATTCTATACAAGCTGAAACACTTTCTGAAAAAACAAGTTCATTTCCATTAAAATAAATATTATCTTGATAAATAAAAGTCCAATTTATTCCTAAAATGACATAAAACCATTATAAGGGGAAACAACCAAGTTTTTAGGTAATTTCATTCCACATATAACAAAATAATGATTCATAAAATGTCTTTTTGTTGTAACATTCCCCTGTCTGTTTTAACAATATTTTCATGTCTCTTTTGTTGAGGTGATATTTCCTATTTATGAACAAATTCCATAGAAATATTATAATTTGTAGATACCATAAAAAAGGGAATAGAAAAATCATAGTTAACACAAAATGTACATGAAACCAATTTTTTGGATGTGCTAATATCTTCTGATGCATTTTCAAATGATCATGGTAGATCATTCTGCTTAAAATATAGCTTCGTTGAATCATTCAGATTGTTTTCTATGAATTAATTTTCATAATGAACCATCTCACATAATTTAAGACACATTACAGTATTCTTGTTAGGATTATTCTTAGGATCATTTTTATTAAAATATCATATCATATGTCCCATCATACCATATTGACAACACCTCCCAGTTTTTGGAATTCATTCTCTGGGTACTTTTGAGACATTTTTCGCAAACTGAAATTGGAATGTTTTACTAAAATATTTCATTGATTTATTCTTACCAATCAATATACTTATGATCCTATATTTATCCTTGTTTTCAAAGTGCACATGATCATTATAAAAATCCAATTCTACCCTATCACCACATTGTATAGGTTTCTAAAAACATTTGAATTCAATGGAACCAAATTCCCTTCAAAGACATCGCATCAGTCCTGAGTAAAAATAATTTATTTCTCTATAAAGATAAAGATTAATATTTAGAGCATATTTCACCAGTCAGGTGAATTTTTCTTCATACCCATAAATAAAATCATCCTCTATTTTTGCAACTCATTTAATTTCTTCTCTATCCTATTTGGAACCACCTTCAGAAAATATTTTTGAAGAAAAATAGTTTTAAATTAATCCCAATATATGGATTCATTCCCATATCTATCCCTAATATTTTTTTAACATTGACAACCTCCATTTAGATTCACATAAATAACAAAAAATGGAATCATTTACCCTTTTATTATATGATTATCATATAAAATATAATTTCTTTTCAAGGTATTTAACCCTCCTTTAGCCACAACTAGGTCAGAAGATCCACTAAAATCAATTGTTTGTTGCCTTATAAAATGTTCCACTATTATCATGTTCCATTATTATATATCTGTTAGTTCTCTTGCATGGATTCCACCACCATTTATTTCTTGTGTCAACTGATACATTAATATCACCAGCTACTCGGTTCAAAAACCTACCATTCCAGGCAACACTTTCGAATGGATATCTTTCTATCGACTCCTTTCTAGTCCATCATCCCTATTTCATCCATGGAAAAACATTCTAAACAATCATATCTTAGTCAAATAAACATTTTAATCCTCAAATTATATATCATATCAAATTATCCACATATTAAGGAAAATTATGGTATTCTTTTAACATCATAATAACCCCTAATGTTTTCTAAACCATCCTCTGATAAAAACTATAAATACTCGGCCTCATATCAATACATGATAATGAATTTTAGTCAACAAATCACCTAATCTTATATTGATGACCATTATAAATTTAGTGTTTTAGAGATATTAAAAATAATAAATACATAACATTCCACATTTATATAGAGATTATACCACAAAAATCGTATTTATTTCTTCTAAAATAAAAATCATTTCATATAACACATTATTTCTTTGAAAAACAATCATATCATTTAACATGGATTCATTATTTGTCTTACACATCTCTATAACCTGATAAATCCATTTAAATACTATATATGGGCACATGAAGCTTAGTAGTGTATATAAATAAGGATGGAAAAGATTAGTTAATGAGTACTTGAAAATGTATGAAATCATTTTCAAAAAGAAATACATCTAACCCATATATAATTATTTTTTGAAACATTATATTTCAAAGATATTTCGACAAAACATATAAAACAAAAATATATCCATAAACTTATCTTGAGGAATCAGTATCATAATATTCTAACCATCTGAACTACCTTATTATTAGTAACTGTCATGGTTACCTTTCAATGTGACCCTCACTGCTAACTTATTATGTAGCCATCAGAGTTACACTTGGACTTCCAATATGACTGAACTCTATCATAAGAATACCCAGTGCATTGGAGGAAGATAAGGTTCCAATACATCCTAATAAGAAATTATTATGAACAATAACATAATCATAAAACATGAATAATTGAATAAAATCATTGATTTTGAATTTTGTGAAGAGGAATATAAAAAGTGCATTTTAAATGAAACTCCACTTAAAAATTTAATATAATTAAAGTGATAATGAATTGAGTGGATGGAATGTGTGTTTCTTCTATAAATAATCATTATTCAAGACAATATAAAACAAATTATTCTAAAAATAATTTTAATTCTAGATAATTAATTAAGTAGAATGTTAACCTAAATAATGGAAATTTGGTTAGGAAGTCCCTTACCTTGTGTTTTTCTTACAAAAAAAATGTTTAGAAATAATTTATAATTGATTAAAGAGTGTAATTAATATAATATATAAATATATTCATTTTTTCAACAACATATATGATCATTTTACGACATAATTTCACTTATTTATTAATAATATATGTGATTTCCATTTTTTCGACTGTGTACTTTTCAAGGGTTCCATGGTCAGCTCATTTTGGATTTTTAAGTCATATGGAAATGGAATTAAAAAAGTCCAATGAAATTTTATTTCTAGGTTTCCATAGTACTAAATTATTCCAAAAATCATTTTTGTTATATGTTTTAAGGATAAATCATTTGATAAAGCTTTTTTGATATATGTTTAGAACATTTTGCTGGTTCATCGATAATTAGGAACTTGTTTCGTTATATAATTTATTTTCATGCATAGAAGTTAAAAATAAGAAAAAATAGTTATATCTTAAATTTTAAAATAGGATTCAAAAATTAAATTGGTTTTATATATAGTTTTAACGGAGATAAAGGAAAATACAATCACATCATCCACGATTTTAGTAAAAAAATACATCAGAAACACATTTTTCATAAGTGGGGGAGGAGATGAAGTATGTTGATGGATTTTTTCATAAACATGATAATATTTATATTATAAAATATTCTATAGATTACATGACTCATGTATATAGGTAGGGGAATAAAATATAATAAAATAAAAGAATGGAAATGAAAACAGAATAAAATTAAAGAGGATTTTTACCTCTTGGTCTCTTCTCCTAGTGATCCTCTTTAAGGCCTTTGGTTTTGTCCTTATTGTGAGACCCTATGGTGTTAGTAATTGGAATGATACTTGAGAAGGGTATCTGGAATAATTTACACAATTATCAAATATTGAGATATGTGAGAGGAAGAGGGGGTGAGGGTGGTATTTATAGTGTATAATAGTATGGGTTTTCCTTTATCTTAATTATTAGTTTCATATTTTTTTCTCAAGACAAAGAATATTATTTATTCATGTGACAAAAAATAGTAAATACATCATGTGACCTAGAACCATGTGTTCTTACATCAACCATGATTATAGGAATATTCTACTTTACATTTAATTTATATATACTATATTTCATCATATTTCACTATTAATAAATAATTCAAGTATTTCAGAAAATCCCAAAAAATAACCCTCACCATTTACCGACATGTAGAATTAAAAAAATTAACTCCATTTTTAATATAATTTTATAAACATGTGAAATTTATCTTTTCAAAAAAAATTATATTAATTCGAAAAATAACAATGTTAATACTATAACTCATCTTATAATACACTTAAAAATTAATCATGGTCAGAAAAATTATTATAAATACATCATTGATGCGGTATTTATTCATTTATTCATATTAATACTCATATGGAGGGTTACTATTAAAAGGGGTAGGTTTCTATTCACAAAAGATTGTGTTTATTTATCAAACTCCAAATAATGTTCAGATCACAACCGTGCAGGTCCTTTTTTCGAAATTCAAATCATATATGGGGAAAAATTATGTTTAATAGTTAGATTATTACTCTTTCTTTAATACAACGTGTCATTATTAATAGACTTAGTGTTATAGTAATATCATTAATTTTATTTATAAAACATTGTGGTATTAAATATCATGCCATATTTCAAAATTGATTTTATTCTTTTATTAATATAATGATAAGAAATAATATTTTCATAGAACAAAAATAATTTTCCATCATCATTTTTTTCATCAAGATTAGGCAATATATATATATATATATATATATATATAATTCTTTTACAAAAAATTATATAAAAAAATCGGTATGATGGATTTCCCCTATCCATAACATATAAAGAGTTTTTTTCAGAAAAAATATATATTTAATTATCACTTTATAGTATTGAATGTATTACTAATAAAAATATCCATAAAAAAGAAAATTATGTATTTAGTCATCATTTTTCTAGTAATATCTTATTATGTTCTATTTCACAATTGAATAACACCATTTAATTGAGGTGTTCTATGAGCTGAAAATTTATGTATTATAACTTTTTTTCAATAAAAATTTCAATATCATTATTTTCAAATTTACCACTACGATCCCTATTAATAATTAATTAGGGTACCTGTTTCTAATTTCTACCTCATGATAAAATGTATTTAAAATAGAAAAACTTATTATAAGTTTTTTTTATTAGAAAATAGACACTCATATATATAGTGCATTAATACACCAATAGATATATATAGTTTTTACCCAGAACGATTTCAGTTTATGTTGGATCAAATAAATCCACATGAAGTAACCATAAAATGTCAACAGTAATATCATTACAAATATATATAATGCAAGAAATGTTTTTCTTACTATATTAATATATATCCCAAATGTTAGAAGAATTTTACATTGGCATAAGTATATTTCTAACTAGTTTTCTCCTAGAATGTTTAACTGTGGTTCCTCAATTATTATATCATAAATTTTATTCCACATCAAATAGTAATCCTCTATTTAACTATTTGAATATATATTCGGGAAGATAATGTTTTCTATGTTGATAATGTATATATTTTCTTTCCTATCAGATTAAAGAATAAATTTACCTTCTATTCATTGATCAATTCATTGATCATTACTAGATTTCAAAAAATATTCATAACCAAATAATTGACTTATACTAATAAATTTATGGTTATATACTACAGCCTATAGAAAATCATAAGTATATCATTACCATTAAGAGTTATATAACCTATACCTTAGTGTTCTCCTTCATAATTATCTCTAAAAGAAACTTTTCTATCATTCATATTTATAATATTATCTAAAATATTATTACTTATAGCCATAATTCATGATAAAAACTGTGAAGGTACCAAATATTTTAAATATCATTAATAATCTTAATTCAATTTTTTTTCAAAAATCCATCAAGGTAACATTGCATCATTTATGGGTTAGTTGTGTTTGTGGATAAAGCATGTTCCAGGATGAGTTGTCCAGTTCTAGTGATATTTTGGGCATCTATGTTGACAAAGAACCATGATAAATGAATAGATGATATGTATAACTACATTTGGATCAAAAAATGTTGATGGTGATCTCGACGATTATGTCGTGCATTGAAAATAGAAAAGGTGAGTACCATTGCGATTGGAGCATCGTAGAGGCATAAATTTTTTTGATGGAACACTATGAAATTACGAAGTGAATTTTGAACATGAAATATCAGTAGAGGTCCATTAAAAAATAATCCATATGGAGAAAAAGTAGGAGCTCGGTGAAATGGAGCTGACATGGCCATGAATGTTTCAGAGTTGGTGGGAATGCCTATAAATAGACCTATACCCCTATTATAAGATACTGTGAGATTAATGAAAGTCTAGAGGCTATAAAATCGTGAAGGAGGATCACAATGGCGCTTGTTATGAAAATGTTTTCAATGGAAGGTACTTCCTCAAATTCCATTTTTTGTATTTTAAAAAACCACTTTATGGATAAGTGGGAACCTCACATGCAACATCCTACTGGGTTCAAAACAAACCTACATTGAAATACAAAATACAAAATCCATGATACAACAAAAACCACTATCCCAAATCACCCATCTCAAGACACAAATAGCAAAACCACTAAACCAAGTTTGAAATTCTAAATGTTTATGATCTGCGTATCCCATCCTCGGGTCACGTAGTCTCGAGCTATGGTGTACTTAGATTTATAATCCCTAATGTCACTACCACACCGGCAATTATCCCACTGGAGAACAACTCAACACAACATCCACTACCAAAAAAAATCTATGCCATCGTGGATCTATGTTCGTCGACCATTGACACTGAGAACCTTCACCACACCAGAAAAAAACAGCAAATTCTGAGTTTTAGATATAATTCATCCTCAAATGAGTATCAAATAGACCAATCACAAGCAGAAAACCCAACCAAACATTCACCAATGCTTTTGAGGAAGAAAAACCAAGTAGATCTAACAAACCAGTTACCATTTTCATAGGAGTGAACTGACTCAAGGATTGCATGAAGCCCCAATGGCCACTAAACACCACATCCCAAAAAAACATGGTTAACTCCGCACCAGGTCCGACATGGAGAGACGCAGGGGAATACGAGGTCAGAGCAGTGATCCGAACGACTGTGGGCTTCGGACGATTCCTGTGACTAAGAAACAGAGAGCCAGAATCTGCCAGAAAAAATAACCACTCTAACGCCAGAAAACCAAATGACCCCCAAACCACTTAACCCAAAACCTTTATGATCGCAGCGCTCTAACTCCATCTTGGAAAGGCTTAGAGGATCTTGAGGTCCAAGAAGGGTTCGGATGTCGAGGACTTCCCCAACACAGAATCGTTGTTGGGAAGGCCAAAAGAGATCAGAATAAAACTCGTGGTAGTGAGAGCCAGAGAAGATACCCATAGCCGTCAGGAAGAAAAAGAGAACTGGAGTGAAGAAGAATAGTGGAAAAGAGGAAGGATGAAGAAGAAGGAGAATAAATGGGGAGAACTGCTTCTGCTGAGGAGGGAAAAACCCTACGAGGAAATGCGAAGCCGAGAGTGAAGAGGAGTGCTACCGGGTGAGTGGGGCGCCATCTAAAATAATGAATGGAAGGTACATCAGAAAGCCTATTTTGAGAATCACTAAATTGAAAGATTCTTAATAAGGTAGGTTCTTTGAGAAGTATAGTTTTATCTTCATGAAATAATCATCTTCGTGAAATTGAAACTACCTAACATAGGCTATTATGATATTCATAAAATAGTGAGATTTGTGAAGCAATTATCATTGTGAAAGAGTATTAAAAGGGATTATGTAGTTCTACTATGGTAAAGATTTATTCATCATTGGATGAAAGTGAGACATCAATAGAGAATCTATATATAGTGTAGGATACAATCATTTGTGATAATGAAGGTTCCTATAGGTCTACAAATTGAGAGTGGATCTGTTGAAGAAGTCATGAGATCACATTATATGAGAGGATATTTAGCATTCAAGGTGGGCTTGGTTGTGAACAAGGAGGGATAGTGAGTATTATGAAAACATTGTAAACTGTAGAGAGCATATAGTGTATTTTTTACATTAGCACATTGCCGATGTATGCCCTATTGATGTAGTCGAGTGACGATAAACAAAGTAATGCTTTTATGTCTCGTTCAGGTCTTATTTTCTTCTCATATTATACAGTTGGAAAGAGAGAGAAGGGACATTAGTTTAATAGTGAAACTAGATCAAAATGGGAATTAAGTTTAATCTGTCAAACTTTGATTCACCCCCTCTCAATTTATCTGACGTACTGGATATATCATCAATGTAATAAGAATATTATTATTTAGAACCCAAACATTCTTGTGTTTAATATTTCTAGAAAATAAAACATTAATAATCCATATTATTCCAATATTCATATATTGAATAGATATGAAATCATTAGAAATATATCAGTTATGAAAACCAAATGATTTATTTTATTTAATGAATACGTATTTTTGCAATGAACACATTTCTATCATTTATTACCGAGTGGTGCACATTTAGGAGATAAATAGTTTTCTACAAAATATAGATTTTAGGATGAAACCCACACATCAATTTATTTTTTATCCTTCAACTATATATAATGTCTATAAAACAATTCCTTCACATATGTAGAATTTGATAATAAATTCATAAAACTAATAATTCCAGATTTATATTTTTCAAAAAACCCTATTTTGATTTGTTAAACAAGAATTATATGTTTTATTAAATTGAAATGAGATATTAGAAATCTATGATGTATGTGTTTTCATTATTACATTTTTACTATTATATTATATATCATCACATTAATATTCTTACAATAATTTAGATAAATGTTCACATGAAATCATTAAAATATAGATACTTCTTCAAAACATGGATCTATATTTTCATATTCAAATGTAGTAGTATTACCTTTTTCTAATGAATTATTATTTTACTATTCTATAGATTATAGATAATTTTATTTAAAATGGCTATTTTTAATGTATTCAGCTGATTACTTTTCCATGAAGCAATTTTTGGTCTTAGTAATTTTATTGTATTATCATAAAAGATTATTACACTTAAAATTATTCTCATCAACACTCTATCCTCCATTTTATATCTATTTTTGATGCCATAAAAAATTATTTCCTTTATGATATAAAAATGATGTATAATTATCATCATTCTTTCTAAACCATGGATAATTTATTATTATTGGTTTATATTTGATATTAGTGTAACATATCAATTCAAATGTATTGTTATTTTGAATTCAGTATTTAGAATTAAACCTAACTTATATTGTAAAAAATCATTACAATCATATAATTATTTCCCTTACCATATTGGGAAGCCTCAGTCCCACATTTTTATAAATAACTAATTTCAGTCTAATCACTATTTTTATTATTATTTGAAAATGTAGAACTGTTTTCACTAGGAAATAATATTCATGATTATTATTATGTTGGTGAATGGATACACCATTTTAATTAATATTCATCTAAAAATTTCTGTTAAGTCATATTTTATATTGCATTATAAGTTAATATGATATTATGAACACAATTGTTTTTTTATTTTTTGAGTCATCAAATTTTTTTTATTCGATTACCATTCCATTTACATAATATCAAAGAAATTGTAAATAATTTTTTAATAATTATTCTCTATCTGTCCAAACTATTATAAAAAATACATAGTAGTTGTAAATCACTTATATATTTGTGTAATAGATTCACCATGTATAAAAATAAATTCTTGATAATCATCATGCATGTAGCTCTTCATGTTTCAAATATTTTAGAACCCAATATATGTGTAACATCTATATTTTTCTAAATATTATTTATTGTATCATAACATGACATTTTACTACATATATTTCTAATTATCGAATAAATGAAATTATATCTAACCTGATAGTTATGCTAATATAAATTAATCTCTTATCGTATAAAATTATTAATTCTTTATTTCAAGAATTTCAAATCCTCTAGTAATCACTAAAACATTATCAACTATATTGTTAGATGTTAATTTCCCCATATGATATCTCAGATATTCATCATTAGTATCATTAAATATATGAATTCTGTAACAATTTATATTTTCATGAATAATTTTTTTAAAATTTTCATCATTATGAAATATACTCTTTTCTCCCCAATGAAATTTAATATAATAGTATATAAAATTTACATACCTCATATTATATCATATTTGGATATTAATGAGTATAAATCACTATAGTAGGGGTGTAGTTTGTAAAATAAAAAAACATATTTTTTTAAATCCCATAATAATAAAGCTACTACATAAATATTTGATCTGATACATTATATTCAGTGAAAGATAATGTTTTATAAAAAATGAAATATTAACTTTTATTAAACAATCATATTATACAATATTTAAAATATGTTATTTTCACGAAAAAATAAATAACCTATGTTTTATAGTTGGCATAAAAAAATAAAAAAAATATTTATGGTCTTCCAAAATATTAACATTCATTATTCATGAATTATTTTACTAGACATGTGGAATACAGAAGATTAACCATCAAAAATGATTATATTGATATTCCAAATATCTACTCAATTAGATTATCAGTCAAATCATATTTCCCTAGCCTGAGGAAACCACATGATAAACGGCTGGTATAACTTATTTATTACATAACCAATGAACCCCTCCTTTAGAATGATCATACATAATAATTATAAATGAAAATGAAAATAAATAATTTAAAACAACAACTTTACTATTGATTCCATATGAAGACACTATAAAACTATAAAATTAAGAACACTTATGTAAAATGATTTTATAGTACCTTAAAATAATCATTTATGCCCTTGATATTGAAATTTATAAGAACATCCTTTTTCTTCCAAATAACTCAATTTATTAGTGAACCTACAATGACTATATTTTTTTATTTCTCAGTGGTGGTAACAAAGGAAATGCAAAAATGTATAGTTGAGGTCAAATTTTTAAAATGGAATCCTTATGCAATGGTCATAGTGATTTGGATTACTATAGTGAATAAGTTCAATTTTGTAGATTGAATATTCCTTATTTTATTTAATATAAGAGAATAATCCTTTAGGTTTTAGAAATTATAATCCTTTATGAATATCTTCCAATTCCCAATATTTTATTTCTGGGAGACTTGGTGGACCATTATTCATATAATATTTACAATACTCAACCTTTTTTAATGTTTATACTTCTATCCATTTATCTTCAAATCCATCTTTCTGATTTAAAAAGTACGTGTTCATCTTTAATCTTTAGAAATACTACATCTAGTAGGGAATATTTTCTTTATTTGGTAAAATTGATATACTTCTCAGACAACAGAGAGATATAATGGTAATGTAAAATATATACTGTTATAATCATATAAGTAAGTGATTTTTTATTTTAAAACAATATCGTAGAAAGTATTTAATGTATTATGTTGACACAAAATCTAGTGAAAATGATTCTTAACACTTCATGTAGCAGTATTTAGAAAAATGCGAACAAACAAGGTATATTAATATTAAAAAAATTCATCTATAGTGGGAATTTCATGTAATATGATTATTGATTTTGAAAAATAGGAAGTTAATAAATTTGTTTGTGTAGTTTCAGATAATATCAAGAGATCCAATGATCATTAAAAAAAGGATAATATGATGAAGATGAAGACCAAAGAGATTATTCATTCTATAACAACAATAAATAGATTAAAAACCCACAGACAGGGTTCAAAATTACTCTTTAAATGTGAAAATGTATGAATAAAATAAATAATAAAATATCCATTGTACGATCCAGCGATCTTTTTATATTTGATGATATTAAGAATGAGATAAAAAGAAAATGATGCAACTGAACCATAAGGATCTTCATGAAATATGAATTTGTATACCATATATTAGGATTATAAGTTCAATTAAATGATTATGTGGATATGTTATTCAATATTCATGATCCTGGTAAAAGCTATCATGTTCTATATTTTTGATATATTGAGTTGATAGACCCATATGACCATGTTCCCAGAAGATATATGAAGTTGAGATTAGTACAAAGATAGAGTTTCATGCGTGGTGCTCATGTCAACATAGAAGCCAATGAATATATACATTTGATTAATTTGATTATTTATTTTTGGTAAAATGACACTTGTAGATATACATGGTGATATACTTGAAGAGGTGGGTGTATATAGAGTACAATTTGGAGCTATGTACTTTTTGGATGTGTGTACAATAATCTGTGGAGAAAAAATAAGAATTTTTATGTTTAATATTGTTAATTACTACACATATTTTATAATATGGTATATGGTTCTATGATGTTCCCTAACAAATATTTGTAAATTGGTCATTTTATTTATATAAAATAA
The DNA here is from genome assembly GCA_963277665.1 of Viscum album. NCBI lineage: Eukaryota > Viridiplantae > Streptophyta > Magnoliopsida > Santalales > Viscaceae > Viscum > Viscum album. Next base: position 1,311,650,108 of record OY728134.1, on the reverse strand, counting down.
TAAATGGATTTATGGGATTCAATAATGAAAGTTATAGATCCCAATCATTGATGTTTTTCGATATAATAAAAAAGTTGATAGACATTGTTTCTCTTTTATAATTATAGTTTGTTGTAGAATATATGGTGAAATTAAAATAATCTATTAATGCATTTATAGATTACATGGGACTTAAAAATGAATGGTGAAAATTTAAAATAATGTTTCTTAATTATTAAAACAATATGACTACATAAGATTCTTCCGCTATCATGTAATGACCCAGACCGCCCTGGACCATTACTTTACCAAAAGTGAGGCTCCACTAAAACAGTGGAACCGTGACGGTGGCACCGTGTCCTCTTCGTTCTTTTTCCAATTCCTAAACTTTCTGCTCCCACAACGTATCATTCCACATAAATATGATTTAATACCCCTTTTAAATCCATTTAATGCACATAATTAATAACAACATAATAACATCGTGTGTTACCACCCAAACCAAGTGGGAAACCATGATCCGAAATTCAAGGAATTCAAAATTCTCATATCCCGTAACAACGGGACTTAATCTATATATCATAGAGGAAGTTATTATTCCACATATTCCATCCGAATTTCCTCTTCTCCCTGGTGTACTTGGAGTCTCTCCATCCCGAGACTTGTGGTGCGCCTGTGTTGGAGTCGTTTTCTCATCCATGGAGTTCCCGATGTCCCTCCCCTGCAAATCATGCATCCCCTGTTAATGGTCGGTGGAGAAAAACATCGACCCTTGATCAATCAAGTAGGGGTTTTCCTTCTTCTCTCTTCCCTATGTATCATGAAGGGTGGGTATACTTTTGTCTATGTGGAAATTGATGAATCCTAACATAATGAAGATAATGAACGGACCTTTAAATAATCAAAATGGGGGTGTGATCGATGTTATGGTGTACTCTCTTATGTTGATATGTGTTTTGAATTGTGTGGTCCTATGCTCACTTAATATCATAGCTGTTGATGGTATTTATCTATGCACTAATGAACCTCAGTACTCCTGGAAGTTTAAATAACTGTAACATGGAATTGGCTAATCACCTAAACGTAGTTGGTTTAAATTAATGTTCATTAAAACAAGAACCCATGTGTGATCACCCCAGTTAACAAACAGTAAGAAAGTCCTAATAAATGTTGTGGGCTTGAGGTGGCTTGTATCTTGGATGTTTTTGATCTTTTGTTGTGTAAATGAAATTTGTTAATTACATATATTAGGTTAAATAAATTGAAAGCACCAAGATTAATCCCGTTTCAATGACAACCTCGGTTAAATCCCAGTGGAATTGAAACCATGGAGTGTGTTAAATCCTTTAAATCTGATAATACCTGCTTGGGCCTACATTTCTAGGGTGAATTTATGGTTTTATTGGATGGAGGCTTAGGTTTCTGTGGTGACATGGGTGAGGATGGGATCCCCTATTGTTATACTTTCGTTGGATGTGAATCTGAGGATGTGTGGTTGCTCTATTGTGACACGAATTCAGGTGGGATCCTCTATTGTTGAGAAATCGTTGGCTCCTAGAATTTAGTATCATGGGCCTCTGTCTTGGGATTTTCATTGGTTCCAATATTTTGAGGGATCTCACTTGATCCCTAGTTGTTGTTACTTTATAGGAGAACTGGGTACGAATGCTTAAATTGTCGTTTGGATGTTTCCATCATCTAGATGGTGGTTGTTCCTATTAGTTACCCAGTAGCATAGTTATCATCTAAATGGATCACTTGAACATGAAAACAAGAATCGGATAAATGGAGAAATTGGTTCTAGGAATGGGTTGTGACCTAGCTGTGGGTGGTATACCTCTCACAAATGAATAGTACTACAGTGTTTGTGCTTAGGATGGTTTCGGAACCCTAGGTGGGGTTCTGTACTTGCTTACTTGTGTATATACTTGTAGTTTTCTTGTTTCTTATTCTTGACCCACCCAAGTTGATCACATACATTCTGAACACTCCCATTTCATGGGGGAGGGTGTTGTTTCCGACACTCCTATGACTGGCTGGTTATTAGCTCCTTTTCTGCTCCATTTCCCAAATAGCCCAAGACACTTCGGGTAGGCTTTGATGGACTGAAGTCCATTATTATCCCAAGAATATTTGGGTAAGGTAGTTGTGGTGTTTCGCCAAGGTGTTTGCGGGCGGGTTGTTTACCAAGTGTCTTCGGGATGAGGCCCATGTGTCTTTGGGTGTGGTAGTAGTTGTTCTGGCCATGGTGTCTTTTGGCATGGCAGTAGTTGTTCTGACCCAAGTGTTTGCGAGTGTGTTTATGCGGTGAGGTTATGGACCAGGTGTGTGTAGGTGGGGTTTGCCAGTGGGACTGCGGTGAGTTTATGTCCCAGGTGTGTGCGAGTGGGGTTTCAAAGTGGGACTGCGGTGAGGTTATGGCCTAGGTGTGTGCCGGCGGGGTTTGGCAGTGGGACTGCGGTGAGGTTATAGACCAGGTGTGTGTGGGTGGAGTTTGGAAGTGGGACTGCGAAGAGAATGGAGGGATTGGTTTGATGGGTAGAATGTATTCAATAACCAGTTGGAAAGTGGAGCAGGGTACCAAAATATTTATGTGTTATTACTATAAATTACGTTACTTGTGTTATTTGGGGAGCGTTCCTTGGTGAGGTTTGAGTGGATAACTTTTCCATGTTGGGTGTTTGGTTATCTCTTTTTCCACATGGCATTAGAATGTCTTCTCAATTGTGCACGAGAGTATTTGGTTATCCCTATTGAGCATACTTTTATGCTCACCCTACGTATATAAAACTGTTTTTAGGTTTTTAGGAGGACTTCAGGGATCATGTGGGACCATAGTCGCTCGAACCATAGGGGCAGTTGTTGTTGTTGTTGTTTCTTTTTCTTGGTATTTGTATACTTGTAGTTCTTGTAACTTGCATCTTTTTCCTATGAATAGGCATTTGGGAGTGGTTTACATTCATCATTATTTGTACTTTCAGTTGTGGTGTTGTGGGATTTATTATCTTATATCTCGATCCTATTAAAAGAAAAAGGGTATTGCCTTCCATTAAGTGTGTGATTTTGAACCCTTGGTGCTATTCACCACTCCATGACCTATTGAAGGAAGGTCATAGGGGTCATTATCTCTCCTTCAACTTGAAGAAGGAATGGTCTGGGAAACTGTTGTCCCTTCCCTTATATTGGTGAAGGTCGGTCATGACAGAATGGTATCAGAGGGATGGTTGAGTGATTGGAAAGAGTATGGAGTTAGGCATAGTGAGGATTTCATGGGATGGTAGGGAAACAGTGTTTGGTGACCATGGTGTGTGAATTAGGCTAGGGAGGACCAGCTAGAACACGGGATTTTAGGGCCCCCCGTGATCTGAAGCAAGGACACTTGACCTACCAACGACCATTTGAGGCCACACTGATTGCAGGTTAGAGACCCTAGAAAGGTACATGAATAATAATGACTTGTTTTCTCATGTTTCATGGGTGTCTGGGTAAAATCAAAGTTAATAAATGAGTCTAAAAAATTTTATGAACAATATTATACACTACTCGGGCATAGGATTTCCTAGTTTACCTTGATGTTATGGCACCTGGGAGGTGACCACGAGTAGTGAGGGCAATCGAGGCCCAAGATGTTGACTTGGAAAATCGACAGAGAATCGACCGAGTGGAGGATGATAATCAGTGACAGAAGATGCTTCGAGCTTTTCAGCGATAGACCCTCGGGAAGTACGAGGACACCATCTCAGACGTGGAGACGGAGGGGTGGCTAGAGGAGCTAGTGATAGATTTCGGCCTGATTTGGGATTTGAAGGAGTACTAGGTTCCTCTAGACGTCATCCAGATATGGGGAGTAGCGCATCTGTGGTGGACGCTTCATCTTGGGGGGGATAGGGAGACCGAGGTGACGTGGGCCGACTTCGAGAACGTGTTCCATGTAGAATTCCTCTCTTCCACGACGAAGGCTGAGAAGAAGAAGGAGATACTTTCCCTCCAGTAGGCGAGTATGTCCGTAAAAAAGTTGGGTATTAAGTTAATGTATCTCCTTTTTTTTGATCTGGACCTCTTTCCGGATGAGGATACTTGGGCCAGACATTTAGAGGAGGCACTACGACCTTCTCTTCATTATGTTGTTGTTCCATCTTCCTTAACAACCTACATAATGTTCCAGAAGAATGTTGAAGTGGCAGAGAGGATGCACAGGATGGGAGGTGTGTTTAGAGAGGGGATCCAGTTGGGGTCGTCGAAGGGGAAGGCCATCAGTAGTAGGCCTCCACCATCAGGACCCTCTAGGTTTCGGCTAGGAGGGAGAATGCCTCAGTAGTTCCAGTTCCAGTCCCCTAGCCCTCACCCTTTATTTTCAGGCTCAGGACTGAGGCGTTTCATCTGTGGTAGCCATGAGAACTTTCAGAATCAGTGCCCAGATAGTGTACAGTATGGTGGGGGTGGGCAGGTCCCGCACCCACCCAAGTAGTGGCAGTTCCCAGCTAGGCCCATCCAGTAGCATTAGAAGGGGCAGCGGGCTCCCTCTCCGCCGAGGGAAGATTTTGCAGGAGGAGGCCGAACTCAGGGTGCTCCTCATGGACCTTGACCAGGGTGTGGTCGGGGAGGCGGCTGACAGCAGAGAGGTAGAGGAGCTGGACGTGGGCAGTTGCACACCGTAGAGGCAGCAGTAAAGGCAGGACTAGAGGTCGTTCTCAGTAAGATCATCTTGTTTAGTACTCTTGCCTATGCCTTGTTTTATACAAGAGCTTATCACTCTTTTGTTACACCCGGTCTGACCCGTGCTTTTGGTTTAGATGTCGAGATACTTTCAGCGCCCATGGTGATGAGCATGCCATTCGAAGGTCAGACCGACTTATATTATGTTTTCCAAGATTTTAGACTGATGATAGAGCCACATCAATCTCTCAAGGATCTGTTATTGTTGCAGATACAGCCATACAATGTCATCCCAGGCATTGATAGGTTGTTCTCTGTGTGTCCCATCATTGACTGCTTTCGAGGAAGGGTAGTGTTCTCAGATCTGGGCTGCCAACATGAAAATTTCATCGGTGAGCGGGGTTTCCAGAGGAGCAGCAGGTGGGAGGAACACATCCTCTACTTTTTATCTGAGCTATCAGTGGAGTCAGTGGATGCATAAACGGTGGAAGTCACCGGAATCATCAGTGAGTGTATTGACGTATTACCTGAAGAGGTGGAGACTCTACCCCCTTGACGTGATGTTGTGTTCGGGATAGACTTGCAACCTGGTGCCCGTCCGATTTTGATGGCTCCCTATCAGATGTCACCTTATGAGTTGCGGGAGTCGAGGATCTAGATTGACGATCTAATTAAGAAGGGGTTTTTTCAGCCAAGTGTGTCACTGTGGGGTGCTCTTGTGTTGTTTGCAAAGAAGGCAGATGAAGGTATAAGGCTTTTCATAGACTACAGGAGACTGAATAAGGTAATGGTGAAAAATCGCTACCCTCTCGCGAGGATAGAAGATCTCTTCGACCAGCTGAGGAGAGCAGTTTGGTTCTCAAAGATCGATCTACGGTCTGGATTTCACATAGTGAGGTTGAAGGAGGGAGACATCTTTAGGACTACCTTCAGGTGAAAATATGGGCACTTCGAGTTAGTAGTCTTGTCGTTCGGAGTTACAAATGCACCAGTTGTGTTCCTAGGGCTCATGAACACCATATTTCAGGAATATCTGGACCGGTTCATGGTCGTGTTTATTGATGACATCCTGATCTACTCAATATCAAAGGAGGATCACACAGAGCATCAGAGAACAGTTTTAGAGGTCCTCCGATGACACCGGCTCTATGGGAAATTGTCCATGTGCATGTTTTAGACGCGAGAAGTGCATTTACTTGGGCATGTAGTGTCTGAGAAGAGGATAGAAGTGGACCCATTGAAGATCGAGGTGGTTGTTTTATGGTTAGAACCCTAGAATGTTGCATAGGTTCATAGTTTATTTGGTCTATCATGTTACTATCGGAGGTTCGTGCCCAAATTCTCTCGAGTTGCGGCACCTTTGAAATCCTTGACCAAGAAGGACCAGGCATTCATGTGGTACAAGAACTGTGAGGCGGACTTCAGTTATCAGAAGGATAAGTTGGTTGGTGCCCAAGTGGCAAGATTTCTAGAAGAATGGGCGGTGGATGAGATGTTCTGTGATGCTTCAGGGAAAGTCCTCATATGTGTGTTGATTCAGCGGAAAGGGGTGATCTCCTATGGGTCTAGGAAGTTATGTCCCCATGATTGTAACTATGCCACCCATGATCTGGAGCTTGTGGCAGTCATGTACGCACTACAGTTGTGGCGGAATAACCTCATCGGGGAGCGCTCTATGGTCTTCATCGATCACAAGAGCTTGAAGTATATCTTCTCCCTGCAGGAACTGAACTCGTGGCATTGTAGTTGGATGGAGTTCCTTCAGGGCTTCAACATCGATATTTCCTACACCTCGGGGAAGGTAAATGTGGTGGCCAAGGAATTGAGCACAAAATCACAAAAGGATGTGGTTTGGGAGTCGGCAGATGCTTGGAAGGCGATGGAGGAGTTGGATTCCTTGCACCTGGATTCGAGGATGAAAGGTGGTAGAGGTTTCCAATATCAATTGATAGTGTATTCTTCTCTGTTGTGGTAGGTAGAAGAGTCCCAATGGGGAGACTCGCAAGGTGAGGTGATGCGTGATTGGGTTAACCAAGGTGATGCCCCCTGAGGGTGGACGAAGGATGGTCAGAACCGAATGCTTTTCCAGGGAAAGCTGTTTGTTCTAGAGGCGATGTGCGAGAGAGTTCTTGGTGAGTTCCACAACTCACCCCTAGTAGTGCACCCGGGAGATTCCATGATGTACCGGGGTTTGAAAGTCCAGTTATGGTGGCCCAGGGTGAAGCTGGCGATGGAAGAGTTCATGGACAAATGTGTGATGTGTCAGCAGGTGAAGGCTAAACACCATGTTCCAGGAGGTCGGTTGTAGCCTCTGGATGTTCCCGAGTGGAAGTGGGATGACATCTCGATGGATTTCTTCATGGGACTACGGATGGCTCAAGGAGGTTGTGATGCTATCTGGGTAGTGGTGGACCAGCTAACGAAATTGGCTCACTTTCTAGAGATCAAGGAATCGTGTTCAGTGGATTCCTTAGCACGATGGTACGTGGATGAGGTGGTGAGGTTACATGGAGTTCTGAGATCCATTGTCTCAGATAGTGATGTGTGGTTTAACTCGCAGATCTGGAGAGGAATGCATCATACATTCGACACCCAAATGAATCTTAGCACTTCTTTCCATGCAGAGACAGATGGACAGATAGAGCGCACCATCCAGACCCTAGATGATATGTTGCCGGCATGTATCCTGGATTTTGGGGGGATTGTGGGTGCGACACTTGCCTTTGGTGGGGTTTGCATACAATAATAGATATCACTCTACCATTGGAATAGCTCCATTTGAAGCCCTATATAGAAGGTCATGTCGCTCACTCGTGTGATGGACTGAGGTTGGGGAAACAGGTGTTCTTGGCCCAGAAGAGGTGCAGAACACGACATAGAAGGTTCTGCTTATACGGGAAAGGATGAATGCATAAAAAGACTGATAGAAGTCATATGTCGATAGTAGGAGGAGGACCTTGGTGTTTGGGGTCCGGGACCACGTGTTCATGAAGGTGTCCCTCAGTGTGGAAAATGGAAGTTTGGTAGAGCGAGTAAGATTTCTCCCAGATTCATCGGACCCTTCGAAGTGTTGCGGAAGGTTGTAGAAGTGTCTTATCAGCTAGTGATACCACCACTGCTACTGGGGATACATGATTTTTTCCATGTGTCCCAGCTCCATTGGTGTCTACATGACGATTCACACCTCCTCGACTGGGGACATCAAGATATCGAGGACGACGTGACCTTTGTGGAGAGAACAGTGAGTATTGAGGATCGTGAAGAGGAGGTGCTTCGTGGGAAAACCATTCCTTTGGTTTGTGTGTTGTGGGAGCATGGGTGGCTTGAGGAGAGTACCTGGGAACAGGAGGTACATATGCATGCCATATACCAAGAGCTGTTTTGGGTTTTGTGCTATTCTATTTGTAGTTGTTTGTGATAGAACACTTTACATTGTTGACTGTGGAATGTTTTGTTTTCCTTATTCTCTGAATGTGTGTGAAATGTCCTGGCTATGGGGAGGGGAGGAACCGATCCCTAAACAAGAAGAATTATGTTTGATGCGATTAAACCCATGCGATCGAGTCACTTCCGTCCAAAGTGGATAGTATATTGACATGGGGGAAGAGACTCCCCAACCCATATGACTGGCAGTTTGACCCTTGTATGTTTCTTGGTTCATGAGGGGGGAGGTGTTTCTAGATAATGATGACATTCACTCTTGAGAGGTATCATTCGAGGTGGTTGTTCTGACCCTCTCTTCTATTCTAGTTTGTTTTTGATTTTCGAGGGTGAGAATAGTTTGAGAGATATCTAATGTAATGGCCCAGACCCCCTAGCCCATTACATTGCCAAAAGGGAGGCTCCACCAAAACAGTGGCACCATGACACCGTGACAGTGGCACCGTGTCCTCTTCATTCTTTTTCAAGTTCCCGACCTTTCCACTCCCGAAATGTAACATTAAAAGTAAAGATGATTTAATAGCCATTTTAAATCCATTTAAAGCCCATAATTAAGAACTACTTAATACCATCGTGTGTAACTACCCAAACCACATGGGAAACCACGATTTGACTTTCAAGGCATTCAAAATTCCTTTATCTCATAACAATGTGATTTTATCTATATATCACAGAGGAAGATCTTATTCCCCTTATTCCTTCCGACTTGCCTCTTCTCCCTGGTGCGCTTTGAGTCCCTACTCCCCGAGACTTGTGGTGCACCTACGTTGTAGTCGTTTTCTCTTCCTTGGTGTTCCTGATGTCCCTCCTCTGCAAATCGCTCATCCCTTGTTCTTAGCGCGTGGATAAAAACATCGATCCTTGATCAATCAAGTAGGTTATTTCCTTTGTCACTCCCCCTGTGTATCATGTGGGTTGGGTATACATTTGTCTCTGTAGAAATTGATGAAACCGAACATAATGAAGATAATGGACGGACCTTTAAAGAATGAAAGGGGGTGTGGTCAATGTTCTGTTGTACACTCTTATATTGATTTGTATTTTGAATTGTGCAGGCCTATGCTCACAGAAAATCATAGAAGTTGGTTGCCTTTCTCTGTGCACTAATGATCCTCGGTACTCCTGGATGTTTAAATAAATGTAACATGGAATTGTTTAATCACATAAACCCATTTGGTTTAAATTAATGTTAAGTAAAACAAGAACCCATGTGTGATCAGCCCAGTTAACTAACAGTAAGAAAGGCCTAATGAATGTTGTGGTCTTGAGGTGGCTTGTATCTTGGCTGTTGTTGATCTTATGTTGTGTAAACAAAATTGGTTAATTACGTATAATCGGTTAAATAAATTGAAAGCATCAGGATCATCCTCTATTCCATGATAACCCCGATTAAAGCCTAGTGGAATTGAAATGATGGAGTGTGTTAAATATTTTAAATATGAGAATAACTGTAGGGGCCTACATTGCTGGGGTGACTTTATTGTTTTCTTGGATGGGGGCATAGGTTGCTGTGGTGACATGGGTGGGGATAGGATCCCCTGTTGTTATACTTTTGTTGGCTATGAATCTGAGGCTGTGTCGTTGCTCTGCTATGACACGAATTCAGATGGTGTCCTCTGTTGTTGATAAATTGTTGGCTCCTAGATTTTGGGATCATGGGGCTATGTCTTGGGATTTTCTTTGGTTCCAGTATTTCTAGGGATCTCACTTGATCCCCAATTGTTGTGACTTTCCTTGAGAACAGGTTGCGAATGCTTAAATTAACATTTGGTTGTTTCCCTCTTCTGGCTGGTGGTTGTGCCTTTTAGTTCCCCGTTGTGTAGTTTTCATCTAAATGGATCACTTGAACATGAAAACAAGAATCAGATAAATGCAAAAATTGGTTATGGGAATGGGTTGTGACCTGTCTATGGCTAGTAAACCTCTCACAAAAGAATAGTAATGCGGTGTTTGTGCTTAGGCTGGTTTCGGAACCCTAGGATGGGTTGAGTGCTTGCTTACTAATGTATATACTTGTAGTTTTTATGTTTCTTATTCGCGACCCACCCAAGATGATAATATATGTTCCGAACACTCCCATTTCATGGGGGAGGGTGTTTTTTTCAACACTCCTGTGAGTGGCTAGTCATTGGCTCCTTTTAATCCCCATTTCCCGAATAGCCCAAGACTCTTTGGGCAGGCTGTGATGGCCTGAATTCCATTATTAATCCTAGAATCTTCGAGCAGGGTAGTTGTGGAGATTGGACTTGGTGTTTGTAGGTAGGTTGTTTCCCATGTGTCTTTGGGATGAGACCCAGGTGTCTTTGGGATGAGACCCAGGTGTCTTTGGGTATGGCAGTAGTTGTTCTGGACCAGGTGTCTTCGGGCATGGTTGTAGTTTTTCTGACTCAGGTGTTTGTGGGTGTGGTTACGTGGTGAGGTTATGGGCTGGGTGTGTGCTGGCGGGGTTTGGCAGTAGGAATGTAGTGAGTTTATGGCCCATGTGTGTGCGGGAGGGGTTTGGTAGTGGGACTGTAGTGAGGTTATGGCCCAGGTGTGTGCAGGTGAGGTTTGGCAGTGGGACTGCGATGAAAATGGTGGGATTAGTTCAATGCCTAGGATTTCTTCAATAACCAGTGGGAAAGTGGCGCGGGGTACCCAAATATCGATGTTTTATTACTATACATTACTTGATGTGTGTTATTTGGGGAGCATGCATTGGTGAGGATTGGGTGGATAGATTTTCCTTATTGGTTGTTTGGTTATCTCTTCTTCCATGGGGCATTAGAATGTCTCCTCACTTGTGCACGAGAGTATTTGGTTTTCCCTACTGAGTATACTTGTATACTCACCCTACGTATGTAAAACTATTTTCAGGTTTCCAAGAGGACTTCAAGGATCGTGCGGGACCGTACTTTCTCGTACCATGGAGAAATTTTATGTTGTTGTTTCTTTTTCATGGTATTTGTATCCTTGGCGTTCTTGTAACATTCATCTTTTACCGTTGAATATGAATTTGAGAGTGGTTTACTTTTATCCTTATTTGTACTTTCAGTTTTGGTGTTGTAGGATTTATTATCTTATCTCATGATCATATTAATAGAAAAAGGGTAATTCCTTCCATTTAGTGTGTGATTTTGTACCCTTGGTTCTAGTCTCCACTCTGTGAGCTATTGATGGTAGGTCTCGGGGGTCATTATCTCTCCTTCCACTTGAATAAGGAAGGGATAGAAAACTGTTGTTTCTTCCCTCATCATGGTGAAGGTTGGTCGTGACATGTCATGTGTGTTGTAACTAGTCCATGATGCATGTAAATTTTTATCATCACCATGGTATCACATTGTTCTGTCTTTTTGTTTTTGTTGGATGAATATTTATATTTCAAATATTGAAACTGAAAATTTCAAATGGATGTGATCTAGATTCTGAATCTATCCTCAATTCCTATCATGAAAGATATGGTTTTCATATAAAAGAACTAACTAAAGTGGAATAAAAATGGGTCATAAATCAATGAAAAATATCAAGGAAGGAAATATATTAAATAAAAAAAAATTGTACTCAATGAGGTGACTATTTTTTAGAAAATTATTCTTGTTATTATTCATATTGACATATAATTTACTAAATTTATGGGAATATTATTGTAAAAACATTAAATAACACTACATTGAGTATAATGAATATGTACATATAAAACTCTAGAATTTTTCTAATATTTTTTTTCCAATATATATATCATGAATATCATTATGTATCTTATGACATTGAAGAAATATGAAATTATTGTTCGGGAGAGTTTTTATGGAATTAAACTCATTCATCAATTAATTAAAGTCCAAACATGTGTCCTTATAAATTTATAATAGAATTTATTATACTCTTGAGAGAAATTTAAAAAAATATATCTTTGAAAATGTATAATTAATCAATGATAGTTCAAATAATATCAATTATCCTCATTAAATAAACAATTCAAATATTAGTGTTATAGAGATAATTTTTTTTAATGGGAAAAAAAATAAAATACCTTTACTATTCTCATGTTTCATGTATGAAATATTATGAGCACCGGATTCAAAATTGTAGGAGTATTTGTGAGTAAAATTTGGGGTTAATTTAGGTTGAGAAATATATACAATACATAAAATACCATGATATTGATGTTAAAAAATATGTGGAAAAAACTCAATCTAGAAAATAATAATCTCTTTTTAATGGAGTTCATTAAAAAATTATTTTAATGATGAATATGTATATTAGGAAGAACTAAAATGGTGGAAAATAGAGGACGAGGTCATTTTTAGATGTTTCCCTCTAAATTAAATTTAAAAATGTATCCATAATTTTTTATTATCAAATTACTGATATATATTTCGGTTAGATGATTAGTGAAATAATATTAATTATATAAACATGTTGATGAAAAAAATGGTCATGAAGCACAAAAATATATCCAAAGTGTATATAATAAATACAAAGACCATATTTTCTAAATAATAATTTCAAATAATTATTTGTATTAAATATAATATACTAGATAATTTGTTTTTATAGATTTACCAAAAGATAAAATAATTAGAATAGGTTGAAAATGTTAGCGAATAAATGTATTCACAAATAGGGACATAGTAATTATCTATAACATGTTATTGAATTAATATAAAAAAATTCAAATTGAAAGGGGTTGAATGGATAAAAATATATTATGGGATCCCACATAAAAGGAATAACCAAATTTTCATGAATAGATATCATATATATATAAATTACATTATGATTTTTAATATTAGTTTAGACTAAATTGATAATACATTATGATTTTTAATATTTGTTTAGAATAAATTGACAATGATTGAAAACACCTTCAAAGTATATTTTTGTTAAATAATAGAAACAATATACACACAAAAATAAATAGTGAAAAAGTAGGGTATAAAACCACTAATATAAAGGAAACAAATGTAGAAGACCATCTGAGAATGAATCATAGGAGGGAAAAAATAAGCTAAATTCATTGTTCCAATCTATAGATGAAAATAAAATTAGAAATTACATATAATTAATATTAATTTATTTTTTAACCAAACTGATGATGGTGATTATATTTTCTAAAGAGACTCAATATAATGGATCCGGGTAATAAGGAATGAAATTCGGTTTTAAAGAGGTGAATGTTGTAATTATTTAATGAATCTGTCTACAAAAACAGTAGTATGAAAATATTGGTTATTGAAACCCCTGATGAAGTGGTTGAAAAGATACCCATGTGGGGAGATCAGATGACTACGTTGGTGGTTTGTGGAATGTTTATGAATATTTTAATTATTTCATTCAAATATATAAATTTCATTCATAATGATATAAAAAATAACATGGAATCACATATCAGGTATTGTGTTTTTTATAGTAAATAATGACTCAACACCATAAAATTATGAAAGTATAATTAAATTATATATTATTATTTGGTATCTTATTATAGTATGGTATAAGAATATGAAGGGGAATTGAATAATAAAAAACCACAATTAATCCAATTTTATATCCAATTATTAATAAATATATTGATGAAAATAAGAAGATTTCAATTATATGAAATGGATTATAGATATGGAATGAGTCAAGTTAAGTATACACATAGAGGTCTACAAATTTTATTCATATTTGGAATAGAGTTTCATGGATTTGAAAATTTTCATAGCCAATATAATCAAATTTATTATCCTTTCAAGAAAAACCTTATTACCATAATTTTTTAATTTTATCAAAATTATTGATGAATTAAAAGTGATGAAACTTGAAAATAATGCATTGAGTAACAACTCTCAAATGTGGAAGTTCTACCAGATATTTATCATTTAATAAAAAACAGTAATTTTTTACACATTGTGGAATGATGTATAAGTTTCACCCTATAAATTCAGTATTTTAAAATTTTTATTTTATTTGTATAGTAGTTTAAGAACCATGTTTTTCACTAAGGTATGGATCCTAAAATATTAAATGGAAATCATCACATTGGACTTAACATGGATTCCTAATGAGTTATATAGGTCTCATGGGTGCCTCGGGCATGTTTGGAGCCTAAAAACCCATTATTCGGGAATACTGGACATGTCACAAGGTTAGTGCATGGTTGGGGCATTATTTGGATTATTGTAAAGATTGTGATTTATGGATAAAACCACTTCACACAGTTTTCACATGCTTGGGTGCCCTTACTGTGTAATGTGACCTTTTATCCAACAAACCCTTCATGGCTGGTGTATGGTTTTTTAGACTATGCAGACAAAACCATGAACATTCATTTCTTCGGGAAATTCATCAAAAGTGTCCTTAATGATTTATTATGCCACCTATATTTTCCAAATCCGAGATCATGTAAGATTAATTTATTTCTCCCTATGTTTGGGGACTTTTATGATTGAAACAATGGATCAATATATTTCATTCATACGACAACTGATCGAGGTTCTGTTCATCATGTTGGATGCATAATGGTAAGTACTCGAGTTCCCTTGAGCCATTATCCTTATGTTTTTCTCTCGAATGCGATATCATGGTGTGATAATTTCTCCCTATTTATTATATTTAATATATTATAAGGTGATTAAAAATTCAATACTAGAGTATGAGAGTCACATAAGCCTCATGTGGGTAGTCTATAACTCATCCTTAAAGATCATTGATGTTGGATTTGTCATATCAGATCCACTGATTACATCTGATTCCATTATTTCTATATATATATTTTTAATATTGTCATTAGCACCATATTTTTTTGATATTTCCAAATATGTTAGTATTTGTTAGTGGTAATTCCCTTTAATCCAAGAATACAATATAGGATGTTATTCATAATTTATGTTTTAGCGTTTTAACACGTTTGAGCCACTTTTTCGGTGTTCCTTGTCTTGACCTTCATAAAGTTATGTGATTATATATTAGATATATTATTAAAATTCTGAATTTCATAGTATAAGGCACCATGTATACTCACTACTTGACCAATTTAATTTAAATTCTTCAATTTATGATTAAATTTGAAATTTATATTGTAATGTATATTATGTATATGACTTGACCATACTTGTAAATGAATAGTAGGTTTCATTTACGTATCACCCCTTACGACATTAATATATGGTTGATGAATAATCCTGGAATATTAAATATTCCGTAAATTGATTAAATGGTTTCATGCTACATTTCCTTGTCACACTAATGAAATGAATGACATGAACTAAATGACTTGATAAAATGGTTTCCAGTTACTTGTCCTTATCACACTATGGAAGGGAAAGGCTTGAAAAAATAAATTGATTAAAATTTTTTCATGCAATAGGAATATATAACACTAATTAAATTCATGGATTATATCAAATTAGATATTACTTGACAGCATAATAAAATAAGAATTGCTAGACTCATGATCGCCTAGGATTTTGATTAGAGAATTCCATGAGGAATTGGGAACCCCCTTCCAATTCAAGGATACAAATTTCATAGTATGAGACCCAAATAAACCCAATACTTTTTTATTCATGGAATCCTGGTATGACACCACAATATCCCTTGAATATCATTTAGTAATTCCTTGGATATAATCCTTGGATCCAGCATTCACAAATATGTTCCATGGTAACATCCCATAGGGCTCTGTCTCGGCTTATCCCCATTTTACAATTCATAATTAACTTGGATTTGGTAGGCACCCTTTTTGGGGATTCCATATAACATGAAACTTGAATTACACACTTATATATATCCAATATATAATTACTGTCGAGTTGGTGATCCTTGATGTCTATATTTCATTGGTTATTACATTGGAACTTCATTATAAAATATTACTAATCATGAGAGCCTTGTTGCATCATGTAACCGTCACTAATTGTAGTATCATGAGGTGATATGAGTGTTTTCTAGGCCTCACGAGTCCTATCAACATAAAATTGGTAACTAATTAATTAGTTAAATGTTCAAACACTAGTTGAAGGATGAATTAGGTACTTGGGTATTTAGTTACATTGTTTAGACTTACATTATATATGGATGCGTCCACACTATAGAATTTCCATTACACATACCAAATGATATAGACAGCATCAGTGGTTTCCCACATAGATTTATCTCACACCCTCTCTGGGCACCGTTTGGTGCCCAGAGTATATTATGTTTTTACATGTGTTGATAAGGGGAAGCATGTGTCTTCAAACACTAGATTGCTTACTGTTTATTATGGAGCTTGATAGCCGATGACCTAGTAGGAGCGCAGGATTCTTGGGATAGTCTTGATTTCATTTATATGTTTTTTGAAATTTTCATGCCTTTTATATTGTACTAATGTTTTAGAGTTTTCAATTTAAATGATGTATCATCAAATGATGAATGTTATTCCAATTGTTTCTCTTATTATTACTATTATATCTATTTTCTGTTGTTGCATATTGATTTTTATGTTTACATATGATTACATTCCCCCACTATGCTACAATTTGGTATTAAAGGAATAGTCTCCCCACATACAAACCTTAGGTCATCGCTGCAATTCTACAGCCTCCAAAAGTTTGGGAGAAGCGCATGAGGGCATGTGGCCCATTGGGCTTGTGGAACCCGTTAAGTGGAATATGAGTCTAGGATGTCACAATGATTTATTATAGGAGTTTCATTTATTTCTTTACAATTTAGAGACTATATATTGGTGGTGAGTAATTTTTTTAATTATTCATAAACCATTAATGGGCATCGCCAACCCATGTTTGGTGTAAAAGCCATGTTACCCAACATATATTTGTTTATCTTTTTTTCATATTATTGTCTACATTATTTCACTTTTGGGAGACAGAAATGATGTGGGGTGTTAATGATTATTACTATGCTGAGGATTTATTTAATCCATATCCCAATGATATGTGGGACAATATAATTGTCACATGCATCATTAATATAACCAATAATTCCCATGTCATGCATATTCTATGCAATATAGGTGCATTTCACTAATTTTCATTGAATGATATTCATGATATTATTTAGTGATGAAGTAATAGTAATATTATGGTTGTATTACTCTTTGATATAATTGAGTTATTTATTATTTCAATTCATGAGGACTAAGGGCTCTCATAGGTTGTGATTATTAATTTAACGAGTCTAGACCTTATGCTATAATTAAATCTGGTTCATTTCTTGTGATAGGCGGATGGTCACAGATTTATCTGAAATGGATGTAGAATACACAATGAATCATGAAACCAAAAATAAATTGGTTGTAAATCCTTATACCACCATGTCATGTTTATAAAAAGTAAAGGAGTAAACCTGTAAAATAACTGAAATAATTGAAACTTATACATGATAACTAACTGTTACCAGGTCTTCTATGTGGGTTGTTGGAGTAGTATTCCATTGGTAGTGTGTATATTTTATTGTATCTTCTTCTACTGATGTTTTATTTCCACTTACAATCATTTTAAGGCATGTATTATTATTTTTTAGACAGATGCCACAAAAATTTCCTCGTATCATACGCTAGGATGGTGGAGAAGACCATTCTCTATGCGTGGTGGGCCATGATCCGTCAGTCATACCTCTAGGAGTGCCACTTGAGGAATCTCTTTTTTTACCTGATCTAGGAAATGATGTCCATGTTCCCTATAATTTCCTATTCCTAATTTAGTTCATGCATGGTGCTCCATGGCTTGCACCTACGAGGTCTGATCTGACTTGTGAGTTTTAGAGACAATATCCTCTTACCTTCTAAGGGGATGGTGGTCTGCAGGATGCGAAGTCCTGACTAGAATATACCCTATAATTCATCGAGAATCTGGTGACTCCTCTAGAGAAGAGGTTAAATATTTCAAAATTCTTCCTTTTGGATTCATCTAATAACCAGTCGTATGTGACTATCCAATTTCGTTGTCATCGGGGCTTGTTATGGTTTGATTTCTATATTTCCTTATATGATCATTTTTTCCTCAGATGGTGAGAGATGACAGAGCCACATATTTCATGCATCTCAAGTATGGTCTTATGTCAGTCATGGTGTATTGAGTATGTTTCACAGAGTTGTAGCTTTTTTCACTACTTATAGAAGGTGATGAGAATTTGTGTGATAAACATTTAGAGGAAGGTCTCAAGTGTGACATCCAATATAGTTCAATGTGTTTCTCCTACCTACCATTTTTGAAATAGCCAATTAGGCACTTATCACTAAGGATAATCCTATGGTACGGAAATTGTACCGGTTAAGGAGGTCCATTTTCACATCAGGCTAGTTCTTCATCATGTGGTAAGAAATGATTCATCGAGGTTTCTCATCTAGGTATGGAAAACAAGAGTTCCCGTTTCGATGGATCTATAGAGTGTAATCAGTGTGGACAATGGGTGAAAAGGAATCCTCAACGTGAGAGAGACACAATGGAGTGTTGGGCTTGTGAACATATGGGAAGTCTATTGCATTTCTTCGTATCCATTATACCAGCTTTGATTAGAAAAGCATATGCATCATATATACCTTTAAGAGAGGGTTCGTTTAAGTCACATCAGGACGGGAGTTAGAATGGCACTGGTAGGTCTGTCTATAGTGGAGATCATGGTCATGGGTTCTAGACCCCATATCATCATCAACGCCAACTAAGTAGTTATGATAGAGGTATTACATATGTGGCACAGTGTCCTTGATCTGGCTAGTTGAATGTACTACAATTGATACTTGAGAATATTATTGTGGGAAAATCTACAATATGATGTACTATTCTTATGGAATCTACTATAGTATCTTCATTATTTGATATGGTTTATTCGAACTCTTTTTTTCTGTATCTATCATGGATAGTATGAGACTGAAGATACAATATTTCTATGGTGGAATGACCCAAGATACACAGTTAAGGGTATGAAAAGAGGGTATATGATAATGTAGGTGCATTCCACTTGAGGTAGGAAGATACACTTTATTATGGATCCTCTTCAGTCTCAATACGATATGTTTCCATTTCATTCATGGTATGGACTGTTTGTTTCACTATATGATTTATTAGACTGCTATCATCACATGGTATCTTTTATATCACCAAAGTGAATCTGTTATCTAAATAAGGGAGAGTGTGACTTACATGCTAGTGGAGCTGTACTTGAGAATCATGTTCAAGGGGGAGTAACCTCCTATATTTCATATATCTTCATAGAGGATCTGAGATTACAAAAAACTAATTTCCCTCCAGTGGTGGATAATTTCATAGATGAGTCCCCTGATGAATTTTCTATATTACCTATTGAGAGAGAGGATGACATTATAATTGAGACTGTTTCGGTATTGTATACATTGTCCATTCCACTATACATGATGGATCCAATAGAACATCATGATCTCAATTAACAGTTATAGGATTTAGTGACCAGAGGGTTCATATGACCAAGTGAATCCTCTTGGGGTTCTCCTGTGGTTTTCCCAAGAATACAGATGGACCCTTACGACTATGTGTGGTATAATGAAATTGAAATCATCTTACGATCATGAATCGATATACACTTCCATGAATATATGATCTATTTGACAAGCTTCGAGAATAAAAAATATTCACCAAGACCGACCTAATATTAGGTTATTATTAGGTATGATAAAGGAACAAATACAATCATTTTACAGCTTTCTATAGTATTTATGATATATATGAGTACATTTTTATGTCATTTAGTCTTACCATTTCTCCTAACAATTTCATTACTCTAATGTATATGGATTTTCATCCATATTTATAATATTTTTTCAAAATCATTATGGACAACAACTTAGTGTATTTTATCACTTATAGGGACTATGCCAAACATATTGAGGTCATTCGGAGTACACTGAGGTATAATCCTTTTTATTGAATGATTGTGAAGTTCCACATCTAGGTCGACAATGTTATTTTCAATGGTTATATTATCTCAGAATTAGGAGGATATTTTGACCCTAGAATGGCTGGTTCTATAGATTCCTGAGAGAATTTCAAGATCATTCATGAATTACAAAGTTTCTTGGGACTAGATTTATATTGCAGGTGTTTCATACAATAATGTTCTATGGTTTCTTGAAAATGTATTAGTCTTACAAGAATGGTTTCAAGTTCTTATGGTCAGAAGCATGTGAGAAAGTATTTTCAGAGCTAAAAGGGAGGATTGTATCAACACCTATTCTAAATCAACATGATCCTGTTTTAGGTTATTACATCTTATGTGATGCATATGGAATCATTCTAGGAGTATTGCAGATGCTGAAAGTCACATGCATTGTGTATGGATATCAGTAGCTAAGGAATAATGAGATAAATTACCTAATGAATGACCTTTATATAGCAGCAGTTCACCCTTCCATACATTACTGGAGATACTATCTTTTGGGTGAGATCTTTTTGGTATACACAAAGCACAAGAGCCTACAAAACATCATTTCTGATGATGAAAAAAACCTAAAATTGTATATATGGGTCTAATATCTACAATCCATTGATTTTGATATTCCATGTATTCTTGGGAAGGGTAATGTATTTTCTTATGCATTCAGTGTAAAAACTCATTTATAAGTATTAGGGAAGCTAGTGATGATTGAATGTTAACAACACACATTTCTGATATACATAAGATATTTCATAAGAGTAAAGACCATTCTTACCTATAATCTTTAACAATTACCAATTATCTATTTTAAAGGGTTAAGGCTAGACAATTTTTCGATCTTAAAGACTTGGTCCTCTATGAGACTATATCTGGAGATAACCACAAACATAATGGTCTGTAGTCAAAGTAAACATCCTATATATTCATGGACATGTCTAGTTTTCTACAGACATGATATGGGAGTTGATGAAAGAGTCCCAAACCTCTCACTGGGAACTTCATCCAAGAATCACAACTATGTATCCAGACATTCAATGATAGTATTTGTTCCACTTCATGAAAATACAGATAGTAATCTTTATCATTAGGACTTCCACCTATCACCAAGTGAAGGAGGATAACTAGACAACATCATGCTTTTTACATCCACATCTATTCCTGGAATGTAAATTGGATGATATTTCTATTAACTTTGTATTATTTTTACCGTGTTCCCCTAGAAGTAGAAACACTATATGGGTTTTCATTAACAGAATTTAGAATGTATCCCACTTTATTCCTATTCAAGAGACTTTATTAATTGATGAGTTGTGATAAATTTATGTCCTTGAAATCCCATGACTCTATTGGGTACCTCTTATAATCGTTTCCAAAATAGATTCTCATTTTACATCACGATTTTGAGAGGGTTTATAGAAGGAGATGAGAACATAGGATATATTAAGAATATATTTTCACACTCAAAGTGATGGACAATCAGAATAGATAATACATATCCTAGAGGATATTTTCCACACATGTGTCCATGAATTCAGTAGTTCTTTGCAGAAGCATATCCCTATGGTTTATTTTTATTATAATAATAGTTTTCATGTGACAATTCATATGTATCCATTTATAGCCTTTTATGTAAGGTCATTTCGTTCACACTATAATAGCTAGAGGCAGGTGAGGTAGCCCTACAGGGTCCTCAAATCCTTCAGGAGACTTCGGATCATTTTTAGTTGATCAAATAGCGTATGGGTACTTCTTGGTCTAGAAAACGACATCTATCAATCACCGTTGATGGCCTATTTTTTAGGATGGAGACCATGTTTCCTTCAGTTATCTCCTAATCTAGGGCTTAAATAGTTACAGAAGAAAGGGAAGTTTTTTCCTCATTATGTACTTATGTTTGAGATCCTAGAAAGAGTAATGTTGGTAGCCTTTAAGTTGTTACTGCCTCATAGGAACTATTTCATGAATGTTTTATTCCATTTCTTGTAGCATTTCAAGTATCATTTGGAACCTTCTCATAATTTTGATCCTAATGAATTGGAGTTAGATGCCTATTATACCTTTAGGTAGTAACTTATATGAATTGTTGACTGAAGCATGAAGGCTCTCTGAGGACAGTCGATCTATATAGCACAGGTGATATGGAAGCATGACCAGGTACATGATGAGACATGGGAGAGTGAATCTAATATATGTTCTTAGTTCCTAGTATTGTTCCCTGACAAAATTTTTCCAACAGTTGTAGGTGAACTCTGGGTTGAGTTATTTTAAGGGGGAGTGTTTTTTAGAACCTGATTTTGTAGTCAGGTATGGATCATCTAATTTTCATTATAAATATTTACTTTTTTCATAATATGGAATAATAATGTGTTAGTAATTGTCTCAGGGGCATTTAGGGTATGTATAGAGCCTCAAACCAATCTTTTTGGAAAATTGGTCTGGTTGCATACTTAGCCCTCGGTTATAACATGACTTGGAAAATTGTACAAGTTGGAATATTCATACAAAACCACTTCACATAGTTCATTCATTGTCATGCAACCTTATAATGTAATTGTACCTTCTACCTAGAAAACCAATCAACATTGGCTCACAGTTTGTGGAACCATGCTAATAAAACAGGCACATTTAATTTTCTGTGCATTTTATCAAAATTTTCCTTAATGATCTATTAAGAAAACACCATATTCACTAATCCATGATCATACTGGAATAACCTAATTCTCTCTATATTTTTTGGTTTTTGAAGATCTAAAAATGGGATCAAGAGATCTCCTTCATCTGAGATTTGATCGAGCTTTTGTTCATCATGTTTCATGCGCAACTATAAGTACATGAGTATTGTGGGTCCATTGTCCTTCTCTTTTTTCTCTCCACTGAGATATCAGGGTATGATAATTTTCATTTTTTTCTTTGATATACTCCATTGTATGTTGAATCAAAGGACAATAATGGAAGAGGATCATTGTATAATCCTATGGGGGGTGGTCTATAACTCATCCCTAATGCTCATTGATTTTAGAATTGTCGTGGGGGTTCCACCAATTTCATCATATTCTATTATTTGACATTATATTCCATGTTAATACATATTAAAACAATATGATTATTCTATTTCAAAATATGTGATTAGTTGTATGTGGTTATGACCAAAACATTATGAATCCCATGTAGGATGTTATTCCATAATTTTCATTTTTTGACATGTATGATATGTCGTTCAGGTGTGCCTTGGAATGACCTTCTTAAGGGTAAAATTTTCTATATAAAATTGATTATTTATATTTTAAATTGAATACTAGAATGAATCATGTATTCTCACCACTTTACATTTCTATGGTATGTTATTCAAATAATGATTAAATGTGAAATGGAAATTGGAATATATATTAGGTATATGGGATGACATTAAATGTAAATGAATAGTTTGATTCATATCTATAGAACCCATTACCAATTTAAAAGAATGTATTGGATTGGACCTTTAATATGAAATATTCCTTAAATTGATTAAATGGTTTCATTCTTGTTTTCTTGGTCACACTAATGAAAGGGAAGGCTTGAACCAAAAGGATTGATTAAAATTATTACATGACGCAGGAGCTTATCAAACTAATAAAAGGAAAGGATTGAATCGAAGGACATATTACATGAATATATAACCATATTATAATTATCTAACTAGAGAATGCAATGGATTTTGATCATATAATTTCATGAGAACTTGGGAACCCCATTCTGATTCATGGATATTACATTATTAGGATGAGACCCACCTAGATCCTAATCCTTGAGTTTTCTTGGATTTCCAGAATTACATAATAGGATCCCTTCAATGTTATTAAAGGATGAATTGGAGACAACACTTAGATTGATCATTGAAATGTAGGTTCCATGGTTACATCCCATAGAGACCTATCTCTTCTTATCCCAATTTTACTTTAGATGATAGCCTTGGATTCAGTAGCCACCCTATTATAGAATTACATGGAACATATCCATGGATTTCACTCTAATAATTATCAAGGATATAGTTACTACTGATTTGGTGACCATTGAGTTTTACCTTTCTTTGAATATTACATTGTCACATCATTATTAAATATTAATAATCATGGATTCCTTGTTACATCATGGAACCTTCACTATTTATTCTATCACGATGTGATGTTAGTGATGCCTATGAATCATGAGACCTATTAATATAATATTGCAAATTACATAATTATGTTAATTGTTTACATTTTCAGATATGAGACAAGGGCTAAAGTAGGTACATTGGTATATAGTTTCATTTTTCTACATTAAATTATATTATCATGCTTTCACATTGATACATTTCTATTAGATGTGTCAGATGCTATAGACACCATTGGTAGTGGACTGCCGATATTTATCTCAGACCATCTCTATGGGTTTTATGGTACCTTGAGTAGATTAAATGGTTGAAATTTTTGAAAAGGTAATCATATAGATTTAAACAGTTGAATTTTAATTTTTTAGTATGGAGGATAATAGTAGATGACTAAGATAGAGTTTAGATGATTGGGATATTTCTGATTTCTTCTATACTTTTGTGGAACATGTTATACCTGTTATCTGGTAGTGATTTTTTCATGTTTTATAATTTCACGGAAAATCCTAAATTGTTGAACTCTATTCCATTGGATTCTGTTATTGTTACTATTCTCTCTATTTTCTATTGACATTCTATTTACTGATATTGCATCTGAGGTTTAACTATGCTTTCTTAAACCCAAATCACCAAACATTGATAATTTGGGAATATTCTCCCAACTGACACACCCCATGCCATCACAACTAGTAAGTAGCTTCTATCGTTTAGGGAGATGAACATGTGTACATGATGCCTATCTGGCTTGGGGAATCCATTAAGTGGCATCTGAGTCCATGATGTCAAAAGTCGGAGGTATTCATTATCCAACACAAAAAGAAATAAATGATCCACTTGAATTTTATTTTTGTGTGTGTTCAATTGAGTAATTGTTTTGAAAACCCTTCTTTAATAAATATTGATAGTCCCTAAATGATTCAATAAATATGTTGGTTTCAAATTTTGAATCAATTATAGGAATAATTGATTTCTAGATTCATCTTTGTTTTTTTGAACAGTTGGTAGCACACATGGACTAAAATATAGATAGTTGATGGAACATTTCAATATAAATGTGAGAAAAATTATATCTAATGATGCTTTTCTAGTCATTAATTCTGAAAATAACTTTTAATTTGTGACTAGTTATTCTTGAATATTTTCATCCCTCATGAATTCTGTAATTATATTAAAATGTTATGGAATGAGATTCCAAATTGTATCAAGGTATTTCAATTGATAATGTTTGTATTTTAAAACATAACTTTTCAATTTATATTTAAAATTCATTAATTTTATTATGAGGCTGAATATTAATTCCTAGAAATATAGTTTTTAATTTTATAATTATTATTTTGAGATGATGAATATCTCACGTGTGTGTACATGAAATATAAATAAGAAAATTAATAATTAATAATTATTTTAATAATGGTGAAATATTGGTTACATAAAGTCACATTTGTGATAAAAATATTTATATTGTTCAAAATTTATATATTGGAGATATCTCAATTAATTTATTTTCAATGTGTAAAATAGGTATATTTACTGATCTATATATTTATAATCTAAAAACCATTCAACGGGGGAGACTATTATTCCAAAAGTCATGGTTTTGTGTTAATTATAAATTGTTGTGGAAATTAAATGTGTGCTGGGTATGAGTTATGGAATGAATATCAAAAAAAATAAGAGGTACAATGATGAAACCTAGAAGCAACCATTAAATATCATTTAAATTTTTAACATATAACACCAATGGAATATATGGATGGATACATTATAATTACAAACATGTTAAATGATAGGATACATTTTTTGTAAATTTAACATGTTCTATAAGTGGAGAGACAAACTATCTATAAAAAATTTCTAGGTTTTAACAACTGATAGAAGCTGAATTAATTGATAATGAGAAGATGAGTACATAAAAATATACAATATTGAGTAATATAAATTATTCAAATAATTTTAACCTGTGGAAATGGGTTTGGAATTCATATAATATATTATTCAGTTATTTTTGGGAAATTAAAAATATATTTGTAGTGGGTGAGAAGATCAATGGATATTATTTTTAGGTATTGAATAATTTTAATGATTTCTAGAATTCTGTTGAATGAAATAAAAATTAGAATAGGATTTAATTATTCATCGTAAAAATATTTTCCACTATAAGATATATTTCGCAGGCATAAGTTATTTTTATATTGTATATTATTTCATTTACCTAGTTTAGTGGATTTAATAAAAATTAAAATGATAAAAGAGTTATACTACATGGGATAGAAATTATTGAGAATTATTTGATATTTAGTATATACATTTGATACCTAGAATTTTGGGATTATTTTTTTAGTTAGGTATTTGGTAATGGATAGAAATATAATGTGTCTCCCATATGATTTTTATCCACATAATATATTTGAAATAAGTTTAAGATATTACATCCAAAAATATGAAAATTTTTAAATTTATGATAATTGTTAGCCTGTTGGATATTTATATAGTACATGATATTTTATTTCTTAAAATAGTTGCATTCAAGAATATTAGGGTTTTGGAGAAAAATAAATTTGATGATGTTGAATCAATTAGTTAATTTAACAGTAATCATATTTCTATGGAAATACATGATCTTATTATAGTATGAGGAAATAGATATTTATATAGTTAAGGGACATTCAATATAGTGGATGGATGTCTACGAATTTTATATTTCATGAAATAAATTATTCCACATTACAGGATTCTATGTGGAATAAATTTTACATATCGATGAATAATTATTCTCCAATAAATTTCGGTGGAACTATATTGAGAATATGGTGTAGAGGATACTATTGAAAATTATATCTAGAGTATATTCACACATAGAGAAATATTTAAACTGAATGAGTGAGGAAAATCATGCAAATATTCCATTTTCTATATATTTGAAAAATGGAAATCTAATATTCATGAGGTCAAGGCTTTTAAAAAAATAATTGTGACCTACATAGCTGAGTCATAATTTTTTTCATTTCAATTAATGACATAATTTTATGAACCAACATATTTAATGTGATTCATGTATTTATGAAATTTGATTACATTTTTAAAAATGAGTTTTGAAACGTAAAAGAATTAAACACATGAAGATTGTTATAGTGTGTTTGCATAAAAATTAATGTGAACTAATTCTCACAGTCTCTATCTCTTGAAGATGAAAATCAAGGATCCGCTACTTGTTAATGGATTGGAATATGATAAAAATATTTTCCATATATAGGCAAGAAAGATAATTTTTGTATCAAATGAAAATAAAATAATAAAGAAGGATAGAGACATCATAAGATGTATTAATATTTTAATATTCCATGAATAAATAAAGAAACGGAGAATACGAACCATAAAAAACTGTAATGACTAACATACTATAAGAATGTAAATAACAATGTTTTAGATTGATAGAGGCATGAAAATATTATATGACTATGTTAGTTACTGTGTACCTGGTTTGCATAATCATATTCTAGGGAATTTTTTATATATTATATATTGGTATAGGAAGGTAATTTGATTCTGAGATCTCAGATGCATATATAAGTATCGTGACTATGTTGAATGTCTTATCCTTAAAGGAATTAAAGTAGTTGAGGAATTTATATACGTAAAGATGATTTTTACTAAATGTGGATGAAATGAAACTCCTAGATAAAATAGTGATTTTATTTACGTGGAGGTAGGAAGAATAAGAAAAGTAGGATTATAGGACTCTTGGGATATGAGTATAAATAATCAATGTAAATTCTATTTATATACTTTCATAATAGTGTAAATTCCCATCAATTCATAATATTTTCATGACACTATTTTATGATTATCCCTAAGCAATGATTATGATGAGTTGATTTTGTTTATATTAATTAATCAATACCATAATGTGAGTCAACATGACAAAGTTTAGGTCTCCCACATTATGATCGAACCAATTAGAAATTATGTGCATTGATCATTATTTCAATTTGTTAATTTCATATGGTTGTAGCATATTCCAGAATAGAAAATATATCAATTAATTATTTATATAAAAAATGTGGTTGAAAAGTCTAATTGAATTTTTTTTTAAAATATCTTTTATTTTGTAAATTTATTATACCATATTGATTTATCCCCACATTCATTTTTTTGAATCATCCCACTAGGAATATTATTCAACAAAGATAATATATAATCTCTATAATAAAATATATATCTAAAAATATGATCACATCATATTATAAATTGTATCTTGGTAATTTTACTTTTTTTCATAGAATTTTATATTTATCATTTTCACCAACACCATGAACTAGTACACATTTGATAGTTTCACATAGATGCTATGATACAACTCTACTATCATAAGTACCAACATTCCCATACATGAGTGTATCCAAGTATTATAAGAACAAGGATCTATATTTATGAAAAACAATACATTTTTCATCCTATTCACCATTTCATCAGAATGTACAGTGATGTATTCAACAATTTTATCAATATAGTGTCAATCTTCTGGGAAATGTTTCAAAAATACTAATTTCACATCAATATGAAAATATCATAATTTTTTTTAATAGAAAAAACCAAAAGAGACTAATTTATTCCATTCATTATACATAATTAATATTTACTCAACATATACTATTTCACCCAATACATGTCATTTAGATTCCATGCTTTCCTTATTATTGGCCACTATTAAAAATTCATTAATCTTTTTAAAAAAAACACATGTTGTACTAAATACATTTAAATATGTAGGTCTATCCAATGGAAATGATGTTTAATTCCTTCAAATTTAGTCAAATATTTAACATATTTTATCAAATTATTCCACATTTGAAGTCACATCAAATTATGTGGGATTTACCCTTTATAATAGTGTATTGTTCCCTTATATATATCCAATAGATATACATTATATATTTTTTCTCAAGTAATTTTTATTGAATGAACCTCAACAATAATTCCTATTGTTAATTATATAGCATCTATCCATTATTCATCATCATACTTCGTTGAATAATATTATTACTAATCATTAGTTTAATGATTTTAAGATTCCCATAAATCCACAATTATCGAATATTCATCATCGGTGGTGTTACAGGTAAAAAAAATACTGGAGCCTATTTTTTATTTATGTTTTAAATCAATAACATCAACAGACTAAATTAATTTCATCAAATGTTTATTTTAAAAATATTAGGATTTAATCTTAGTTAAATAGTATAAAAACATTCCAGCATCTATATTAAAACTATATGTTCCATGATTTTTAGCTTTATTAAAAAAGAGTGCATCATTTTCAAATAATGTAGATTCATCATCACAATTTTATTTTCATGAAATAGCTTTCAAGAAATCAATTCTTATATAAAATTTATTAATTAATTACTTTTAATGCACAACCACAAATTAAACATCATTCCCAGAGTAGTGAGAGATTTCATTTTGTATTACTGTAATTTTTCTACCTTGGATCCGTTGAACGGTGCCTTAATCTATTAGTTCATATTGTATAAATCATTCTTCCCCATATAATAGCGGATTATAACTAGCAGGAGGGCACAATTTTCTTCAATTTGTATAAAATTTCCTCATGCTAGATAAGAGAATAATGATAATAATCATATTAGTCATGTTGTAGAAAAAGATAAAATAACTAAACAACAAACATAAGATAACATCCAAATGACTATAATAATAATAGTAAAGAAATTAGTTCATGTACAATTTGATGGTAATTTCATGTCTCTATACAAAATTATAGGAAATATGTTTCATAGGAAACCATTACAATACATGTATCAAAAGACCTACAGAAATGAAGTATCTCTAGTTATCAATGTGAGTCCAGCTCCGTATTGTACTCCCATGTTCCAAAGCATTGATCATTTCAAGTATCATATGATGGGAATATTACTTAGTCACTACATGTATAAATGTAGTATGTTAAAGAAGCCAATAGTTGATTGAACATGGTGTGAGATAACACACATTATGCCACCACCAATGATGCCTATAGAAAATACAGTTTATTTGTTATAAATAGATGTTTCGTGACTATATCACGTGAATAAAAATTCTAAAATTAATAATGATATTTAAAAATGTAATCATTACCATCTAAACATGTCTCCACATACATAATAGTCAATCCACCATAAACAAGGGTTGTTGAAATGCTTAAATAATGTTGGTTTCATACTATCTAGTATAACATCAATAATCATTTACCAATACCAGAGGTCTCTATAAATAATATAAAAATATACATACTGACCATTATATTTAATCAAATGCATAACATCTAATATGAACATTCCATAAAATCTTGTGTCTTACCATGGAAGGATGATACAAAGATTTAGAAGGGAAAGACATCACCATCGAGTTTGAGGGATAGCACGATGGAAATTTGTTAATTACTAAGGTGGATTCCACAAATCATATCAACATAACATGTAAAATGTGAGTCTATTAATAATATATCAAAGGGATATCAAATACCTAATAATCATATAGAATCAGGCTCTAAGGAATATAAATAACAAGGCATCCACTCCGGTATTCAATATGAAACCATAGAGTATTAACGTCGATGGAATCTAATGGAATCAGGTTCCAAGGAGTATAAATTTCCCCAAAATCTATTTCCTATATCAATAACCATGGATTATAAATTACCATGGAAAAGAATGAAATCAGGATCCATGGATCTCATCAAAGGATTTCTATACTATAATAAATTCATCAATCACTATCATAATCCATTTCATTAGCATTAAAAAATCATAATTTCATCAAACCATTGAATGATTTTTCATTTACATATTTATACTAATTAAACATAATTTTATCTCATTTCAAATTAATCATAATCCCTAACATATTCATTCATTTGATTATTATTCAATTCAATAAGGCTCTTAAAACCATTTTTGAGATCAGACACACCAAATGGGGTGGTATAAAATATGGGAGATAAAAGGAAACACCCCATGGGTGGAATAGGATTTGTATAATGATGTAAAATGATAAACTTCTAACATGTGGATAACATAGTATGTTTCCAAATAAAATTTCAATGTGTTTAATTAATTTTAGGGGAAACTTTATGAGCTCCAACATGTGGAAAAAATGTGTACTACTGTAATAACCCAAAAAAAGAAAAGGTATAAACCATCTATCATATGACCATGGATGGACACTAATCGTGTATCACACTCAGATTATTCTAGATTAGGTGAAATAAGATGAATGAACGAAAACCGTAGAAATAGAGTACATTATCTTTAACAAGAATAAATCCCTTATTTTAAAGTGAAATGGAAAGAGTGGTAAGGGAATGTAGAACATACTAGAAACCACCAAATGTGGTTGAAAATAGAGGAAACCGTTTTTGGATACGGAAAAATCAACAAATCATAGGTTTATATTTCCATGAGAATTGTTCTCTTGAGATATGGGAGCACTAAGACCATTTATTGATATAATAGGTATCACCTCATATTTTGAAAATTGATCGATGTATTTTTCTTGGAGTGTCAATAATTTTCAATTCATGTAATGGTAGAGTTATTGTAGAGACCCGAAGCTTGACGTACATTTACATTACATTACATTTGCGGAATACTTAGTACATAACAAAAACACATACACAAGGATCGTAATAGTTTAGTGTCTTTGGAAACTCGGAATATAATCTTCTAATCCTGGTGAAAGATCTTCAATATCTCCCATAAAGATCATTCTTTTTTTATACCTAAATCCTTTCTTTATATCCTGGGGAAAAGAAAACATAAAAGGGTGAGCTCAAATGCTCAGTAAGGGTAAACAAAATAAATATCAATCACATCGTATACACAAGCACATAACTTTTGGAAAACTTAACCTGCAAAAGAGATCTTAATTTCATAACATGGGATAAATCATGGTAGTGAAATGTAATCACAATAATCATAACTTAAAACATTAAACTTTGTGGCATACACAAATAATCATAGAAAATCAATTCTTTTTAGTCAAGACTCATTGCCAAGACTATCTTAGTGGACAAAGTCCATTTCTGAATCGAGTAACCCTCGTTCCAGTCCTGTTTCACTGAACCGGTATAACCTACCATTCCAGCCATGTCTATCTAATGAGATATAAAATCTTTACCCAATGAATTGGAGGGAGATATATGTCCCACCCATCTTATTATGAATCCTTTCTTATGTGTGCCACATAATCATAAATCATACATCATCGCATAACACATGTAACAAAAATGGAATTCTTGAAACATCATGACATCATAAAACAAACCATATAAGGTAAATGACTTCATAAAAATAATTCCCTCACAACATAATCAAATCAATTTAATAATAGGGATAAAAAAAGAACCCTTTATTATCTTAGATGGAAATTAAATTTGATAAAACACTTGAACTCCATTCTTGAGGAAAATATCCTTTCTTCTTCAAAAACAATTTTCCTTTCATAACATGTCAGACAACTTTAAAATAAAATAAGTTGATTAAAAATAAACTTGAAAACTTGTAAAGGAAGCTTCTTGGAAATAATGTTTTAAAAATCCATTCATGCCGTATAAGTTAAAAAAACATTCTTCGTACTTTTGTCCGAAAAGTCAAAAAGTACCTCGTACAAAAAACGACAAAAGATTCATTTGTTATCTTTTACTAAAAATACACTGAAGGGTAAAATTGGATTTAAACAATTGTAGGTGGATGGAAATAATATTACATATTGAGGAAACATGGATGTGGATGATAAAATACACCCCAGTAAATGCCAAAGTAAAAACAATCACGGATAAAAATGAGATTGTGATATTTTCCTTACCTTAGGTCTGACTTGCTTTGTACGTGTCTGAACCTCCTGTATAATGATTTACATAATGTTATTGACTTATTAAAGAATCATATTCATTTTTATGATATCATATATGGTTCTCTTATGCCTTTATATTACCCGGTCATTTGTAATTTCATGTTAAAGTAGCATTTTGGGTAAAATCGTCTTATTTGTCATCCGTGTTTTTTAACTTGTAATTATTAATATGATTACTTGGATCATGATTACTTATATCCAGAATGTAAAACATGATTTATATATAATATATATTCAGAATATACATATATATATAATATATGTATAATGGAATCAAATACTCCGTTCATGGAGACGGTAGTCCGTACGTACGCATGAACGCTGTTTTCGTTTCCTTTTTGAATTGAATGGAATTAAGTAGATGACATACATATACATAAATCCAGTTTCATTATTATTTCATATATTTCATTATTACTTATTATATATGCTTTATAATCATTCATGAATGGTTAATGTGGAGAATGAATCTCATCGCGTCGTGGAGACGGTAGTCCGTACGTACGCACGAGCGATGATATCGTTCCCATGGTCGTGGAATTTTGTTAAAGTTTATGCATATTATTTCAGTATCAATATCACTTTATAATAATCATATATAGTTACTCATTACACCATTATACCCATCCTATTAAGGTAGTCGCAGAAAATAGATTACACCATGGCGTGGAGACGGTATTCCGTACGTACGCACGCGCGGTGATTTCATTTTTCCGTATGATGGATAGAAGGTGAATTAGGGTTGTTTCATATTTATAATAACATATCAGTATGTATGTAATACTGATGTTATTACTTTGTCATTAAACAAGTAAAGAAGAATAAGTTGAAGAAGAATGAAATTGAAAAGATCGGTAATGGATATTACCTCTTCTTCGTAACACCTCTTTGAATCCTCCACTTAGGGAACTAAGATTGGTCTTTGAAGAAGACCAGGACCTCTAGGATTATTCTAGGGAAGTGGAGAGGAGAAAATTGCAGGGGTTGGCCGAGCTTGAGTGCTCAAATTGGTGTGGGGAGGAGGGGGAGGAGGTCTCCTTTTATAAGGGAGGAGAGGGGAACCTTAGGAATATCTCAAAATATTATTTTATATTAATGTCAAAATCGGTTTATAATGATTCCAAAGGGTCTTATTTCGAAGATAAAGTGGGGATGGGTATAAATCCTATCAACCAATAGGATTTAGACAAGTTTAGGTTATTATTTTAACCTTATAAATTAGATTTAACTCTAAGTTAAATAATTTAACTTTTACCGTGTCTTTTTGTTTTCTTACACTATATGGTTAATAAACTTAATGTAACATTCCAAACGAACCCCAAATTGTTTATTATTAATATATATATCCTTATCTAAGTCATTTGGCCGAACCTTAGATTTTTACGAATAAAATAACAATTGATAATATAATATTTGATTTAAAAACTATTTTGTGTCAATTTTGACACTATTTGATATATGATTTTTGTGAAAGTCATAACAGAATTATATGTTGTAACCAAGCTAATTAAATCAACACTAATATATCATAGTAACCTATAAAATTAGTGGAATTCATAAAAAGTGTCAAATTAAATTTATTTTGGTATTTATAACATCAATTATGTCAATATTTCATTAATAAGATAATTGCAGCATCATCTTTGTGTCATAAATAAATTAAATTATTTGATCTCTAAAAATTAAAAATAAAATACCATTATGTAGGAAATATTTTTATCTTTCTAATTAATATTTACAATTGAATTTATCTTATGTATAACCCTATATTAAAAATGTTTTAGTAAATAAACTTTGATTATAACTCTTTTAACTCTTCTTTGAATTAAATAATAATAAATGTCTTGATCTAATCCATGTGGGCCTAAATGATAATATTTTACACTTAAGGTTGTTTTTGGTCGAGATAAACTTTTCCAATATGATTAAGACATGTGTTAGGGTAATATTAATATCATTTTTACCCTTAATTACCCTATTTACTTTTAACCGTGGTAAATAAAAGAAAAAAGTTACTATTCACCAAAAATTATTTTCATCTCATTGAACCACATTTTACTTACTGACATCAACCGTGTCTCTTGGATTTTTGAAATTTCATTCACAGAAGCTGTAAAATTAAGTTTTATGAAAAATTCAGTTTTTTAACTACCACTTAGTAGTTTCACTATTCATCAAAAAATGATGTTTTTCAGAACAATGCCAAAATTTCATCCTAAGTTATATTTCATATTTCGAATTCAAAAATGAAGTCTATTTTACCAAATTCATAACATAGAAGTTTCATTAATTAATTTTATAATTAAATCCCGCTGTTAAAACAAATAGCGTGTTTTTAAGAAACAATATCTATCAAAAGATTGACACTTGTTTATGTCTGGTTTAAATGTGAAATTACATCCAATGACCAAAATTGTATTAAATTGTAAAAATATATTCTAAATATACTTTAAAACCACTCAAATTAATAATTTATCACTATTAATTATTTTTATTAAAAAAGTTGTTTTTAATTATAATTTAGTAATTTTCACTATTCATCAGAATATGAAAGTTATCCGAAAAGTACCAAAATTTCACCTTAGGCTAAATTCGATACTCCGAATCCAAAAATAAAGTCCATTTTCAAAAATAAAATTTACAAAATTTCAAAAAGTGGTTATTACTATTCATAACAGCTAGTTTTAATAATATTTTAATAGAAAATTACTGTTTAGTGAAACTCGTTATTGCGTACTACACACACTATCGAGCAAGGTCGCGATTGTGTGTAATGAAAGGCAAGTCAAGGATGTGTGTTGTGAAATCTCCTTTTGGTGTAGCGTACAACACAAGACATTAAAAATAATATTTTTTCATAAAATCTCATGGTGTTACATTCTACCCCCCTTAAAATGAATTTCTCCCTCGAAATTCGTCGGGGTTATAAATGGATTACAATTCGAAAGTTTATTTAATAGAAACCCACATCGTAAAAAGGAGTACCAAAACTTGGCATTAAAAACTAAAGTATGAAATGTAACGATTACCGAAATAAACTAATCACTGGGTTTCCACATAGGTGAAAATATGGATATGGAAGAGAAATCTAACCATCATGTTCTGATGGAGAGTGGTAGAGAACATGGCTATGGAAAAGCCAGTAATCACAAATCCATAGATTTGTGATGATATAAGGTACTATCTGATTCATCAGGTATAAGATCACTAGGACAACATTTTTGGTTTTCAAGATCATTTCCCAAAAGTTGAAAATTTGAATTAGAATAAATACTTACATTATTTTGGTACAATCTCACTGTTGTTCGTACCTTGAACAATTTCCACTTCATCTCTTAAATAAATGAAGTTGAATTTGTTATTCGTGAAGTGTTAGCAGATCATGTGATAGAATGATTGTTCATTCCATCTGTCTCAAACAAAAGGTTAGCAAAAGTTATTAAATATACATAAGTCATTCTATAGTGAGATTAATCATATATGGTTCCTAAAATGGACTTATAATTCATATATCATACTGCTTAATATAATAAAACTAGTTTCTACTAAATAGGGACTTCCTGTAGGCCAGTGGTAGGAAATAAAGGCCAGTTGCACTTTGTTTGTGGGTTCGATTCCCACAGCCTTGTCCGACGTGATGGGTTGTCGCCCGTCCTACTGGTTGTCCTTTTTCTAAAACTACATTACTATAACATCCCATCAATAATATCAAAAAACATTTTATACTAACTTATGTTCAACATAATCCATTCTAATCTTTAGGCTTATCCATAATACTGCAGTCCACTCTCATAACATAGTGAAAACGATTACCAGAGATTTAATACCATCATCGATCCCCATATATCATAAGATATGTTTTTTTGGTCCCATTCCAAACATTCAAAGTCCTTAACCATGTATTCTCTTGAATACCTTAGTGAAAACATGAATGCAGTTAAAAGTTAACACCTTCCACATACCAAAATCCTCAAAATTCTATATACTCAAACCATGATATCACTTAGTCCTTATATCTATCATGAGCTCATGAATACTGTTAAAAATTTCATTTTCTCGTTTTCCCTTCATTATGCGCATAATATCACAATCACTTTGAATACCACATTAGACCAATACATAAATATTCCAATACTCCATGATACAACATTATTTTGGAATGCCATTACATAAACACTTAATCATTCCACCACATCGTTGTCATATTCAACATCGCCAATAGTGATCGCATGTGACTTCCCTTTGTCCTTTTCCTTTAGTGGGTGCTCATGTTGATCATCACTAACCCTTGGATTAGGGAATTTATTAGCATAATGCCCCATTTCCTTGCACTTGAAGCATTTAAGTGTTGGTGGTGCGTTCTCTGCAGTGTTTGCTTTATTCACATCATTAGAATCCCTTTTTCCATTACTTCGACACTCAGCTGCTCGATGACCTTCTTTTCCACACTTAAAACATTTTCTAGTCCCTTTAAGACAATCTCCACCATGCTTCTTTCCACACTTTGTGCAT
Source organism: Viscum album (assembly GCA_963277665.1). NCBI lineage: Eukaryota > Viridiplantae > Streptophyta > Magnoliopsida > Santalales > Viscaceae > Viscum > Viscum album. Next base: position 1,311,612,610 of record OY728134.1, on the reverse strand, counting down.
AAGGAAACATTCATCTTCTTTTCACCATTATTCTGAGATTTCTCCTTGAACTCCATCTTTCGTTTCTTGTCAAAACCATGAGATGGATATGTAACACCAACTTTCATTTCTACCTTGATAGCACAACACACAATTTCTTCATAGCTGCTAAAGTCTCTTATAGCTAATTCCCTTCAAAGACTTGGTTTTAAGCAACTGAAAAATCGATCAACTTTACTTTCAGGTTGGATGATAATACCAGAAGCGTACCTTGAAAGTCTTGTAAAATTTGCTTCATAGGTACCAACAGATTCATCATCCCTTTGCTTCAGTTCAAGAAACTCCTTCTCCATCTTTGTTCTAAGAATAAGAGGGAAGTACTTATTGAAAAATAAGTTCTTGAACTCGTCCCATTCCATGGACTCAATTTCATCTCTTGGCCTCGTATTCTTGATAAGATTCCACCATTGATTAGCTTCACCTTCCAAACGATATACTTCTAAGATGACTTTATCATATTCAGAACACTGAAGAACTGAAAATATCTTTTCAGTAGTATTGATCCATTGTTCAGCCACAAGTGGATCAGAAGACCCACTAAAAGAAGGTGGACATTGCCTCATGAAGGACTCAATAGAATATTGTTCCCTTCTCTGCTCATTTGGATGTCCAGAATGATTCATAGCTTGTGTAAGTATAGCAATAAGATTTTTCACTCCATCTCCCATAACATTTGTTTGTTCAGGAGGGCAATCATAGCATTTTCCATTGCATTGATCAACACGGTTCCTTCGGGTTCCAGCCATCGTCTAAAACCCAAAATGAATAGTGTGAGAGGCAAAAATCATGCTAGGGAAAACCACATAATAAAGGGGGAGTACCTTCAATATCTAACATCTTAGGTTTAATTCTAAGATCATTAGCGCAATTCTAGGACTATAACCTATACGGATACTTAACCTTAGAGACATCCCTAGACATACCTTAGAAATATCTCTAGGGATCTCACTAAAGTTCTCGCATCCTAGTTTCCAAAGGTTGACTAAACCTTTCCTCTGATACCAACTGTAGAGACCCGAAGCTTGACGTACATTGACATTACATTACATTTGCGGAATACTTAGTACATAACAAAAACACACACACAAGGATCGTAATAGTTTAGTGTCTTTGGAAACTCGGAATATAATCTTCTAATCCTGGTGAAAGATCTTCAATATCTCCCATAAAGATCTTCCTTTTTTTATACCTAAAACCTTTCTTTATATCCTGGGGAAAAGAAAACATAAAAGGGTGAGCTCAAATGCTCAGTAAGGGTAAACAAAATAAATATCAATCACATCGTATACACAAGCACATAACTTTTGGAAATCTTAACCTGCAAAAGAGATCATAATTTCATAACATGGGATAAATCATGGCAGTGAAATGTAATCACAATAATCATAACATTAAACATTAAACTTTGTGGAATACACACATAATCATAGAAAATCATTTCTTGTTAGTCAAGACTCATTGCCAAGACTATCTTAGTGGACAAAGTCCCTTTCTGAATCGAGTAACCCTCGTTCCAGTCCTGTTTCACTGAATAGTTATAACCTACCGTTCCAGCCATGTCTATCTCATGAGATATAAAATCTTTACCCAATGCATTGGAGGGAGATATAGGTCCCACCCATCTTATAATGAATCCTTTCTTATGTGTGCCACATAATCATAAATCATACATCATCGCATAACACATGTAACAAAAATGGAATTCTTGAATCATCATGACATCATAAAACAAACCATATAAGGTAAATGACTTCATAAAAATAATTCCCTCACAACATAATAAAATCAATGTAATAATAGGGATAAAAAAAGAACCCTTTATTATCTTAGATTGAAAATAAATTTGATAAAACACTTGAACTCCATTCTTGAGGAAAATATCCTTTCTTCTTCAAAAACATTTTTCCTTTCATAACATGTCATACAACTTTAAAATAAAATAAGTTGATTAAAAATAAACATGAAAACTTGTAAAGGAATCTTCTTGGAAATAATGTTTTAAAAATCCATTCATGCCGTATAAGTTAAAAAAACATTCTTCGTACTTTTGTCCGAAAAGTCAAAAAGTACCTCGTACGAAAAACGACAAAAGATTCATTTCTTATCTTTTACTAAAAATACACTGAAGGGTAAAATTGGATTTAAACAATTGTAGGTGGATGTAAATAATATTACATATTGAGGAAACATGGATTTGGATGATAAAATACACCCCAGTAAATGCCAAAGTAAAAACAATCTCGGATAAAAATGAGATTGTGATATTTTCCTTACCTGAGGTCCGACTTGCTTTGTACGTGTCCGAACCTCCTGTATAATGATTTACATAATGTTATTGACTTATTACAGAATCATATTCATTGTTATGATATCATATATGGTTCTCTTATGGCTTTATATTACCCGGTCTTTTGTAATTTCATGTTAAAGTAGCATTTTGGGTAAAATCGTCTTTTTTGTCGTTCGTGTTTTTTTAACTTGTAATTATTAATATGATTACTTGGATCATGATTACTTATATCCATAATGTAAAACATGATTTATATATAATATATATTCAGAATATACATATATATATAATATATTGATAATGGAATGAAATACACCGTTCATGGAGACGGTAGTCCGTACGTACGCATGAACGCTGTTTTCATTTCCTTATTGAATTGAATGGAATTAAGTAGATGACATACATATACATAAATCCAGTATCATTATTATTTCATATATTTCATTATTACTTATTATATATGCTTTATAATCATTCATGAATGGTTAATGTGGAGAATGAATCTCATCGCATCGTGGAGACGGTAGTCCGTACGTACGCACGAGCGTTGATATCGTTCCCATGGTTGTGGAATTGTGTTAAAGTGTATTCATATTATTTCAGTATCAATATCACTTTATAATAATCATATATAGTTACTCATTACACCATTATACCCATCCTTTTAAGGTAGTCGCAGAAAATAGATTACACCACGGCGTGGAGACGGTATTCCGTACGTACGCACGCGCGGTGATTTCTTTTTTCCATAGGATGGATAGAAGGTGAATTAGGGTTGTTTAATATTTATAATAAAATATCAGTATGTAATTAATACTGATGTTATTACTTTGTCATGAAACAACTAAAGAAGAATAAGTTGAAGAATAAAGAAATTGAAAAGATTGGTAATGGATATTACCTCTTCTTTGGAACACCTCTTTGAATCATCCACTTAGGGAACTAATATTGGTCTTTGAAGAGGACCAGGACCACTAGGATTATTATAGGGATGTGGAGAGGAGAAAATGGCAGGGGTTGTCCGAGCTTGAGTTCTCAAATTGGTGTGAGGAGGAGGGGGAAGAGGTCTCCTTTTATAAGGGAGGAGAGGGGCACCTTAGAAATATTTCAAAATATTATTTTATATTGAAGTCAAAATCGGTTTATAATGATTCCAAAGGGTCTCGGTTCGAAGCTAAAGTGGGGATGGGTCGAAATCCTATCAACCAATAGGATTTATACAAGTTTAGGTTATTATTTTAACCTTATCAATTAGATTTAACTCTAAGTTAAATAATTTAACCTTTACCGTGTCTTTTTGTTTTCTTACACTATATGGTTAATAAACTTACTATAACATGCCAAACGAACCCCAAATTGTTTATTATTAATATATATATCCTTATCTAAGTCATTTGGCCGAACCTTAGATTTTTAGGAATAAAATAACAATTAATAATATAATATTTGATTTAAAAACTATTTTGTGTCAATTTTGACACTATTTGATATATGATTTTTGTGAAAGTCATAACAGAATTATATGTTCGAAACAAGCTAATTAAATCAACACTAATATATAATAGTAACCTAGAAAATTATTGGAATTCATAAAAAGTATCAAATTAAATTTATTTTGGTATTTATAACATCAATTATGTCAATATTTCATTAATAAGATAATTACAGCATCATCATTGTGTCATAAATAAATTAAATTATTTGATCTCTAAAAATTACAAATAAAATACCATTATGTAGGAAATATTTTTATCTTTCTAATTAATATTTACAATTGAATTTATCTTTTGTATAACCCTATATTAAAAATGTTTTAGTAAATAAACATTGATTTTAACTCTTTTAACTCTTCTTTGAATTAAATAATAATAAATGTCCTAATCTAATCCAAGTGGGCCTAAATGATAATGTTTTAAACTTAAAGTTGTTTATGGTCGAGATAGACTTGTCCAATAGGATTAAGACATGTGTTAGGGTAATATTAATATCATTTTTACCCCTAATTACCCTATTTACTTTTAACCGTGGCAAATAAAAGTAAAAAGTTACTATTCACCAAAAATTATTTTCATCTCATTGAACCACATTTTACTTACTGACATCAACTGTGTCTCTCGGATTTTTGAAATTCCATTCACAGAAGCTATAAAATTAAGTTTTATGAAAAATTCAGTTTTTTTAACTACCACTTAGTAGTTCCACTATTCATCAAAAATTGATGTTTTTCAGAACAATGCCAAACTTTCATCCTAAGATATATTTCATATTCCGAATTCAAAAATGAAGTCTATTTTACCAAATTCATAACATAGAAGTTGAATTAATTAATTTTATAATTAAATCCCACTGTTAAAACAAATAGCGTGTTTTTAAGAAACAATATCTATCAAAAGATTGACACTTGTTTATGTCTGGTTTAAATGTGAAATTACATCCAATGACCAAAATTGTATTAAATTGTAAAAATATATTATAAATATACTTTAAAACCACTCAAATGAATAATTTATCACTTTTAATTATTTTGATTAAAAAAAGTTGTTTTTAATTATAATTTAGTAATTTTCACTATTCATCAGAATATGAAAGTTATCCGAAAAGTACCAAAATTACACCTTAGGCTAAATTCGATACTCCGAATCCAAAAATAAATTCCATTTTGAAAAATAAAATTTACAAAATTTCAAAAAGTGGTTATTACTATTCATAACAGCTAGTTTTAATAATATTTTAATAGCATATTGCTGTTTAGTGAAACTCGTTATTGCGTACTACACACACTATCGAGGAAGGTCGCGATTGCGTGTAATGCAAGGCAAGTCAAGGATGTGTGTTGTGCAATCTCCTTTTGGTGTATCGTACAACACAAGACATTAAAAATAATATTTTTTCATAAAATCTCAGGGTGTTACAGTTATTAACCCTAAGAAAAAATCATTTCATTTCTATAACTTGCCTACCCATACCATAACATATCTTGTAAACGAAGCACATGTTATGTAGTTTACCTCCAGCGAACATACATACCAACTGCATGTTCATTTCAAAAAAACAATCCAACTGGCCCACTAGATGATCTATAAGGTCTCTTCGAAATAATATAAATTAAAATGAGATTAAAGTATAAACAAAATGATCCTTGCCTCATCAAAAAACATGGCAAAATTCAATATCCTCCCTTACTAAAATTCATCTTGAACATTCAATTCCAAGGGTCTTAAATCATCATCTTAGAATAACTATTTCCACTAGCCATGTATGTCTACCCCTATCCTTAATCTCATCTTGTTTTTGGTAATGATTCCATAGAACCAAAACTAGTGGATCAGAATGGACATAGATATCCTTCATGATTATTTATACCAAACAATTATGATGTCCTCTAAAGATGAATCTACCTATAACTCAACCTCATCTGGATGAAGAGTATGACATGGTTCTGAATGATAATGGCATAGAAGAGATACATGGATGTCAACATTAATGTATCTATACCTCAAAGGTAACTGAAACTAATAGGATACTAAACTGACTCTCTATAGACTATCGAATGGAATGGAATATTGTGGGGAAAGATTTCCTTATATCCTAATTCATTTATATCCCAATCAAGATGATCTAAAAAACACATAATCCCAAACCTCTAACTCTATAGGTCTTTAATAGAAATTAAAAAATTATATATGTCAATAATTTATAGTAACCTCCCCATATCAAGTCAATTATTCTTTCTCCAAAGTCTCCTACATGAGAAACAGTTCAAGAAGTACTACCTCTCCAACCTCCAACCATAGAGGTGTGATCGAAATGGACTATAATATAATGCCTTATATGGTTTTATATGTCTTTTATTGATAGATATTATTTTAGGTGAACACAAAAATTGTTATATGGATCTATAATGAGGACCAACCATCAAGGAAAAATTCATAAATCATGTCCTTTAAAAGTATTTTAGTGCACTATGAATGGCCATTGACATGCGGGTGGTATACTCTTCTTGAAGAACCTATTTACCCAATTCCATATAAAAATTATTCTAAAATTAGGATGTTAATTGTGAATACCTATCAGATATCATGATACGAGGATCTCCATGATGTAACATAATCCCATGTATATAAAATCTCCCAATAACATCAATATAAAATGTCTCCCAGATTGGTAGGAAATAATCCACCCTAGTAATCTTTTTCATGACAAACCAAACCAAATCACTACCTTGTGCTGATCTGAATAACCCCATCAACAAATACATCACAAAATCTTCCCATTTCAACTCATGAATGGGATACTAATTTAGAATCCCAGATGTTTGTTTATGTTCTTCAAGAATATTCTGATAGGTGGAACACATCATCGTAAAACTGGATAACTCGAATTTCAAACACAACCACCAATTTTGAATTCATATATCGAGATACATCCTGGTAATATCGATACATATTCCCATAACTGATCCATGAAACTCTGACATCCACACTTCATATAAATCTATTGGAAGAAAAAAGAGTCTAGATATATGTAATACATCATCCATAACAATATTCTAACATAGATGTGGGCCCTCACATTCCACACCCTCATATAGGACAAGGCCCTCATCAGCAGATAACAGTCTAATAACCAATCTATCCAGAAGATTCTAAGTCACTACTATAAATAAGAGAAAATAATTACCAAGGAAATATTACACATCGGTGTTCATCTTGTAAAATCTGTAAATAAGATAACGCTCACTAATAACCTATTAAACATCCAATTATGTGTCATCAAGCTCAGTGGACTGAAAACTATGATTCCCTTCTGGATCATGTAGGGATACTCTAATTTAAACAAAATAAGTACTCAAAATACCTTCACTACCAAAAATTCATGCCATAATGTGTAAATATATACATGAGGATTTTATGGTCCCTGTACAAAAAAAATTATCATCCAGTAAATAATTCAACCTCCTATTCAAGGCATGTAAAAAGCATCTAGCTCTGGATTGTGTATCAGGTGGCTCCTCTCATGGTCTATCAACTACTGGGACATGTACAATGCAACACACTATCCATGAAACATAACAACTACTATACCATTACATTATAGATTATAATAAACACTATTACCCCAAAATTATTCCAAAAGTATATGCATTGATGATGAGGTCAATATTTCTTTTAACATATGAAACTGTGTCTCATAGGTATCAGGCCATAAATACTACACAAACTTATCATTCCTGTTCAAATGAGTTTATTCTAAGAATTATATATTATTTTGGAAATTAATGTAATATATAGTTAATATCCAGAAACTATGTATATTAATGAAATTCATGATATACTCCTACAAAAAAACCAACTTTAATCTTCTATTAGAAAACTCATACACCTTTTTGTTAGAAGATGTGACCCAATATGTGAATCATATCCATCAAGAAGTGTAATGTTTTGTGATTAACCTATATCTAAGGCTCTCTTTGTGAATCCAAATCATTCTAATGATATTAATAATGATCAGGTTGATTTTGAGAACACGTCAAAAATCAGTCACAGATGCAAACATAATCAAACCCATATACAGATAGATAACTTGGTTCATCGGCACCATGAAAATATTCGACATATTCGTTAGTCTGAATGACATAACTATATACTCAAATAGACAAAAATATATTAAATTATATGAGAGGTATGTATGTATTTTGAAAATTTTCATAATTATAACCGTAAAAAATGTCAATCAAAGGGAAAACCTAAGCTTATCAGAGATAGTCAAAGAGATAGTCAATCTATGGGAATGGATATTCTATCATTTCCATTAACAATTTCAATTTATGATAGTACACCAATTTTCTGAGGGTAGAGTCTCCCATTTTCTAAAAATGGATTTGTCGACCCCAAAGATATGTATAAGGTCCTATGAATCCCTTTCCATCAAAAACCTCTAGACACCACTTGATTTCCTAAAACTATATTCTATCCATCCTATAAGGAGTTATACATACTTGTGTAGTTCGTAGAACTAGATAGATTTAATAAATCCATCTCTCAATTAGGTGGTAAATATAAAAGTAGTATAAGAAAAATCCCACAATTTTATCAAACACTATAGGTAAATCATCCAGATGAAATCCATGATCATCTAGAAAGAAATTAAGAAATGGTCTATCATCTCAAATAACCCAAGATTCACAATTCCAAATGGGCTCACATGGACATCTCATTCAACATTGAAAATCAAAAAATCACCCTCTCATGATGTGAATGTCACCTTTTGATAATAGAAGATGAAATAGTTTATATAAGAAGCTATCTAGTGCATCATGAGTATGATATAAAACCCAATCATCATAAGGATGAAGACATACCGTACATTGTGACACTAACAAACCTTGAGAGGGGAACAACCTGAACTAGTTTACACCCACCATTCTACTTCCCAATGTTGTGTCATGTTTCATACCACCATTATAATATATAACAAAGAGCCTACATCTTTCCATAATATGTTAAAATATGAAAGACTGGGATTTTCAAATATCAAAAATTGCATAGACTATAGTAGATACTACTATGATCACACATATCATAATTTATTATTTAGTGATTTTCCATTTAGGTGTAGGATGCATAGAATATATTAATCCTAGATAGCCTCCCCATTTAACAACCTCACTGCATTGATAATGCATAATCCATTTTTGTGGTTCAACTAGTGCATTGATTCCTCAATATTGACCAAAAACTAGGCATGAACGGTCATCGCCAATCAAGATCCTAGCCTGTCATGGAACTATGAATCTCACTCCTAAACCAAGATTCATTATTGATCCCCTTTTAATGATAGCTAGTTGTAATGTCTTACAAGATAATTATACTTGGACCATCAGGTCATATGATCAATAGGAGAATGGCTATCCATCACATTTATTCCTCATATGTCATCACTTACCACACTGATGAATGAACAAAAAACATCTCGCACTAATATATTGGATGGTACTCACACCATGGTAATCCTAAAAATGGGTATTTATTCAAAATTACACAGAACCATTGTGTCATGAGGCAAAATTAGAATGCTATCTTACCCAATATTCCCTTATCCTTTGTTCATAAAATTCACATTATATATAATTGTATTCATATTCAACACATATACTTATGATAGAAAATCATTCACAACACAATCCTCAAAAAATATTTCAATAGATTTCCATTAAGAAATATATCATTTCATTATTATAATGATTTATAAATAATGACTAATAATCCATTAAAACATCACTCCATTCCATAGACATCTCTACTAACTAGACCTTTCATCTCATAGGTTCTCAGGAAAAATGAATTCAATAATCATTTATTTTAAATCCCGTCAAACCATATCTTGAAAAATATCATCCTTATTCAAATCATCAAACATGTTCCTTGAGATCCCTAAATAATATTTTTTTTAGCTTCAATCTCATCTATTGTGGTGTCTGAAGTTGCTTGAAAATATAATATATATTCTAAATCCACAACTCACCATCATATTAAACTTTATCCCCCAAACTTTTTGGAGGTTTTTGAAGCTAGAAAACATGCATCAACTCTTCCATGAAAGATGATTTTTTTAGGGATTTATGATTATTTTTCATGAATCATATTGAACCCTCATATAATTATTCCTCAATATCCCTATCTGGAATAAATATTGGTGCTATGACTGGATAAATTGGAGGTTCTACTTGTAGCCAACATACCACCACATCTAGAACATCATAATTTCCATCACCTTGACACACAATTGTCGGTCATCATGATGGAATTTATCTATATTTCGAGGAACAAAGCTATAAAAATATCTAATATGGTAATATCAAAGATTAATGTGTTTTAATTTTTAATGCATTACAATAAATAGGTAAAACCTATTTGATTTCATATAAGTCAAGGACATGGAAAAATAAACAACCATATATATATAATGAGATAATACCTTCTTCTCACTCAAAGAAAAGTCTACATAATACTCTAGGTTTCACATGTAATATTTCATTTAACTTCATATTTATATTAATATTATATTTGAATTGTTGTACAAAACTGGATACCTCTTTCAATTCATAAGGGAATATACATATCATGAAATCATGTGTGACTCCAACATATATTAAACCATATCACATTCCAGTTTACGTGACCAAGGATCCATGAATAATTGTATCATAATTGAAAGCTGATGGTGACTATTAAAGCCTATGTATTATAACACTACTTCTGTTATGGTAGGAACTAATAGTTCTAATTACCATTATCATTTTTATGTACAAATAATTAATTAGAAATAAATTTTATCATTAAATGAATAGATTATAATGTCATTCATTAAATCAATGCATCCTATACTGTAACATCTTGATTTTTTAAAAGGAAAAACATTATTCAATGGTGTACATGATACACCACATCTAGATTACTCATACTATTTAATATTATTTTTTGATATTCTAGTTATCTACTAGCTGTTATAATAGAGGTAATTTAAATTGATAACTGAATTATGAAAATATTGTTTACACATATTCAAATAATGATTCATTTTTTACCAAATTAACTATAGATGAAACTAAAAACCAATTGAATATATAGGATGCATTTATATTGTTAAAAATATTTAAATGTGAATAATTTTATTTATAAAATATTCAAATCACAATTGCTGGATTATTTTAATCTAATATAAATTATATTTATTTATTAAAATTTATACTATGTATTGTATAGGCATGATATAAAATCAAATTCATTTTTATGGACTAAATAAGTCTTCTTATAAAATGGATATTTCACCGCCTATTGATGGTGGTCCATTTTTAAATATAATTTATTTTCACATTAAAATGAAATATTTTGAAATTTAAACTTAATCATTATAAGATGGATGAAAAATTTAATCTTTGATGATTGATTCTTATTTTTTGAATAAAAAATCATTTATTAATTAATAATGTAAAATAAAGCTTTTTAATTCAAAACTTACATTTTAACTAATTTATTAATATACATACACTAACCTTTTAATTATTTTTAATTTGTAAGTGGGTTATTTTTAATCGTTTAATATAATGTTTGTCATTTGAATTAATTTTACATTTTAAATGGAAATAAACACATGTTAATCTTTTAGAAGTTTTTACTTCATAAAACTCATTTTCTCGATCAAACATAGAGGTTAGTGTTAAATATAATTATACCAATTATTCAAGTTGAATTAGAAAAATCGATAAAAGGTTGTAATGAGGGTAACAATTTATGTTTAATAGGATCAAAATATTTGTTTAAAAATAGTAAATTAACAGTGTAATTAAAATTACAATTATTATGAAAATAATATAAAACTAATGTAAACAGATCCTAATATTAATGGATGTGTTAATTCATAAATATAAACCACTATGAAGAATATTAGGCATTTAGAAGCGAATTTATTGTGATAAATACATTTTATAATATTTTATTTAATGTAAAGGTAAATATAACATAAACATGTATCTTATTACAAAAAATCATTAATATAGTTCTCTATAAGTGATAAAATTATCTATAAATATTAATTATAAAGATAAAAAATTATCCTAAATCTTTGTCGTTTATATTTAATTTTTAGTCAATAATAATTAAATTTAATTACAACAAAATGATGATACAGTAAATGATTTATTGACGAAAGAATCAAATAAAATATAATAGAAATTTAGAATTAAATTATTTATACTAAATAAATTGAATCCACTAATTTTAAAGAAAATTTAGACTTATTGGTGACATATTGGAAGTATTAGCTCAAATTTATCATGTTATTTTGATATTTTTAAAAATGAAAATACTGAATGGTTTTAAAATTGAAATAAATGATATTTTAAAATATTTTTTATTTTATTAAATGATATAAAAGTCATAAAAATATATGGTCAAGACAAGTAACATTGATAGTGTTAAATATTTCATAATGTATCCACCTTATGTTGTCATATAATTTTATAGAAACTATAGTTACAATATACTCTAAAAATACAAGAAGTCATGGTAAGAGTTAAATTATTTAACTAAGGGATAATGAAAAAACATAAGTTTAATTTTGTAACCTATAAATGTTGAAAAATAATTTTTTTATAGGATTTAGACTCATCCTCATATTATATTCAAAATTAATCACTTAATATTTATTAGAAACCGAAACTTGTTTTTTAATAAATTAATATTTCAACACATTTTTAAAGTTCCCCTCCTACCTCTTATAAAAGGCAACCACCTCTACCCACTCCTCACACCTCTCATTTTCCTTGTATCATGAAAAAAGATCAAATAATCTCCCAATAATGCTAAATTTCACCAATAATCTTTACCATGTGATGAAATAATCTCAAGGTAGCATTTTGTAACAAACCAAAAAGAGTTACCCGATTTAGAGGTAAAATCTTCTCTCAATCTTCTTTTCATTATTTTCCTTCTCAACCCTATAAACAATCTTTACTCAATTAATTTATGACATAACAAATATACACACTATACTAGGATTTTGTTATGATATTATTTTGACATACAATTACATAAACTCTATCTAATAGATATATAACATATTATTTCTATGTATAATGAACTAATACCTCACGAAATGATGATTGTTAATGATTACTTTACCCCCAATCATTGTGGCCATTATGATAGACATTGTATTTATTTATAATTTATATTATATTTATATAGTCTCAATTTATCTATAATTTTATTTTAGAAAATATATTTTTTCTTTCCATTCTATGAAAATATGATAATTATGTTTGGGGAAGTGTGGACAACTGCACCCTCATATAGATATGACTCTTTCTAGCTATACATGTACAATATAAAAGATGGTTTAATTAAACATATCAGACATATATGAAAAAATAATTAATAAAGTAATTTTATTATATATTTATATCATTCAATTATTGTTCTTTTGTGTGAAAATATTATGAATGTTGCATTCATGCCTATATACAGCCTCCCATATCCATGAAATGTGGATTCATTTTCATATATTAAAAATATTTAAAATATTATATATATATATGATATATATGATATATATATATATATGATATCTAAATAATTAATATCATTACGGTGATGATTTACTTTTGACTATATGGTCAATATGTATCGTTACATAGAAAGTTTTGACTCATGTACCGAATATATATAAGAAACATAAGATATGAACACAAATGAATAAGTATATGTTAATACATGGTAATAAGTAAAAATATAAATGAAAAAGGTTCTCAAAAAAGTATAAATTAATTTAATATTACTATTCAGGAGGAATAGGGAATATATCTGATGATTTAAACTCATGATAAGGGACTTCATCTCTATCCATTTTATTGATGAATTTCATCATAATTTTATTTTTTATTATTTTATAAGTTGAATATATATGCACTAAAAAATTTAATACTAATTTTATAAAGAAAATCTTATTATTAATTGTTTTGTTAAAATTACTAATTCTTTGATATTAATATTTAAATTTTCATTGCGGTATGTGACACCATGAACATTTAAGGATTTAATCATCAAATCCTTTTCTTCTTGATATTAATTTAAATATATATTCATAATGATATAAATAAATTTGAATGCGATATTTTTTTTATTTTGAATATAATTAATTCTATTTAAAATGGAATCATTATTTATGTGTTTTATATGAAACATTTTCACAAAAATTCAAATTTAATGTATTCTCTTACTTATACGGTGAAAATGACTTCTCTGCTACTAAAACTGTTATATCATATTTGGATTCTTCTATTAGATTTTGTGTATTTTAAAAAAGAAATGATATCCCATATTCCATATTTTTGGGTACATTGGTATTGAAAATGGTTTCATAAATAAAAATGGTATTTCTATATGACAATGTTTTAAAGATGGGATTAGAAGAAGTTTTCCAAAGGGTTTTGTGATGAAAGTTGTTTTTTTATGAAGTGTTACATGAAAATTATATTAAAAAAATGAACTCTATTCAGAATATAAGAAGGTTTAAGACCCATTATAACTCATATGTGAGCCCAAAAAATACTACACATTGGGTTGAGCCCCTTTATATCTCTGGGGTGAGCCCGTTATAGATTATATGAAGGGATGAGATCCATTATGGATAATGAGTGAGACCAATATATCTCATACATACAGTGATCCCCATTATAGATATTCAATTTTCAAGTTGATCGTATGATTATTACAAGTGAAAGGGGACATAAAGTCCTTTTTGTATATGATGATATAAGTCCACTAAATGTGGTTTTATTTCATTTTAGTAGTTTCAATTTATTTCATTTTGAAAATGTATGAGTGTTATTAATGTTAAAATGATATTGTTTAATTCTATCAAATAACATTAAATTGGTTACCATGTTTTAACTAGACAAATGTTTTTACTTATATTTATGTGCTTTACTAGGAATTTTGTTCTCTTACTAATTTTTTTTATTTATAGGATTTTAGAGAGATTATAGTTGCGGATGGAATCAAGGAAAATTTAGGATGACTAAATATGAACAAAAACAATGGTTACTGTTAAATGTTTTTGTGTTATGAATGAAATTGATACTATTAGATGCTTCCAAATTTTATTTCTATAGATTTTATATGTAATGTTATGGAGTAATTCTATTAATCGATGAACATGAAATTATCATCAATGTGGATTACTGATTTAACTCAATATTATGTAACATTCATGTCTAGGGACATATATATGGTATCAATAGTCATCATAGATAAATTTAGGATTTATGATATTGTTCATTAAATATACATTAATTATTTTTACCTTATGGTTATGTTGAAATTATGTTTAATTTTTGGATTACCTTGTTAATTCATCTAAAATATGTCTATTCAAAATGGGTTTCCATGGAAGAAATGAAAAAATCTAATGGGAATGCATCGAGAGAAAAACAATAATTCTAATCAACATCATTAGGTGGTCAGAATCCGAATTGAACATTTTGTAGTAGTAATATTAATGTTGACTGAGGTTATAAGTGGTGGTTGTATCCATGCTTGAGATCATCTAGATCAGACACTAAGGAATGTTTCATTAGTGGATCATTTTATGAGGAATCATCCCCTATAATTCAATAGATCATCTGAACCAGTGGAATATAAAAATTGGATCAATTCCTTAGAGAAGATATTTTATGTCAAGGGATGTTCAAAACCTCAAAAGGTTTCTCTTTCCATATATCATTTTGAAGGTGAAGTAGATCGATGGTGATCATTTCTTAAGAATAATAAAGCTAAAAATGATCTTGATTCCATAGAATGTGAACCACATAATGGTATATTCCATAAAAAATATATACATAAGGTTACGTAGATTAGGATGGAGAAAAAATATTGTAATTAGAGGAAAATGATGATGATTCAGTTACTTCGTATGATGTGATCATCAAAAGATTTTTCAGGTATTTTCCGAATTTTATATTATACATAGACAGTAAAATTAAAAGATTTTATTGAGGTAAAAACTAGGGAAATGAATATATTTGGCCTCCGTAGAATTTAAAATTTATGAAAATGTTGATCGTTATTCTGAGAAAGTAGAAATGGAGTTTTCTAACAATAATGTTCCATGAGATGATGATATTATGAAACAGACAAGATTCCATGAAATAGAGAAGCAACAAACTAATAATTATTCATGTATTCCTAAAACATGTTACATATTCATTATATGCAATGAGTTAGAACATTATTCAAATAATTTTATGAGGATAGATACATAGGGAATTATCTAATATTATTGGAAAAAAAATGTACTTAAAAATATCTCTCTATTTGTACAGTTGATGGTAACACATCTGATGAAGTGATGGAAGATCCTAAGAAACTGATATTTTTATGATGGATATCCATATGTTCAATGTTTTAGACATACTTTTTGAGGTTTTAAGTTGTGTGACAATTATTTTGTAAGGACCGTTATAGAATATTTTTTCGGGGTTATGTTTATTTAATGCTTTTGTTTAATTTTTATTATGAAAATACTTTTGGAACTGCGTTTTATGATATTGATAAACATTATTTTTTTGAACTTTGATGATGATGGTAATTATTAGGAATGAACGTAATAATTATTGTAATATTATTAGGATGAAATTGTTCAGATAAAATATAAATGTAGCATTTATGTATGTTTCTTTATGTTCTTCGACTCGGATGTAAATGAATTCCCAGAAAATGATCTTATAATTAAAAACCTTTTATGTTTACTCATCATACTATGAAATAAAAGACCATTTAACAAATCATAAATTTATTGATTTTTTATTGTGAAAATTATCTTGATTTTGGTCTCTATCCCTCTACATCAGAACTTGATGGTGTGTTTTTCATCCATATCTATGTTTTCTAATATGGGATCATAGTGCATGTTATCACATGTGACCTTCATACTATCTGATCCTTCTTTTAATGTTAATGTTTTATTAATCCATTTTCCAATTAGGGAATGAAATAAATTTATTTTGAAAATAAATACCTTAGTTACTCTACCAAAATTCAAATTTTGAAAAAATGATTTCTAATAGTGTGGAGAAAGTAACATCGCATATTTCTAAAAGGAAACACAATATTTGATAGCGTACGTGATACACCTTAGTGATCTTAAACATGCGACTATATATTAATATTAAATACAATATTCATCGAATATCCATAAGAATAGAGGTAATGAATAGTGTTTACTACATTATAAAAATATGGATTAAAAATTTTCATATAAAGATTCATTGGGTACCAAATTAACTAGATATGAAACTAAAAACCAACTGAATATAAAGGTTGTGTTTCTTTCATGAATAAAATAGTTAAATGTAAAAAATTTTATACATAAAATATTGAAATAAAACGTTTTCAATTAAATTAATGAAATATAAATTCAATATAAAGTTTATAATTCATCGAATTTATTTTCTAGACATGATATAAGAACAAATTTAAATTTATGTATAAAAAGAGTCTTTTAAAAAAAATGTTGTTTTACTGCCTTTTCATGAAGAACACATTTTAAATATAATTTTTTTTTCAATTTTATTTGTTCTATTTTAATAAAATAAAATAATCCTCTAGAATCTAGGAATCAAAATTTTATTCAGTTGACATTTTTGTAATAATCTAAAATAAATCCATTTTTTAATGAATAGTGAAAAATACCACATTTTAATTTAAAACACCATTTTCATTTAATTTATTTATATAGTTTAGTAATCCTCGTAGTTTATTATAAATTAAAATTTGATTATGTTTTTTTTCATTTAATCCAATTTTGGTGATTGAATGTAATTTCACATTTAAATTTGATAAAAACATAGGTTAGTCTTTTGAGGGTTGTATCTTTTCAAAAACATGTTTTCTCTATCTGATAATGGGGTTAGTGTTAAAACAAATTTTTCCACATCTATTATACTATAAATAGTAATTATATATATATAAATATTTCCTACATCATTTTACTATTTTTTTAATTTTTAGATATTAAATAATTAAATTTCTTTATTAAACAATTATGATGCAATTATTTCTTTATTAATGAAAAAATAAAATAAATGATTTATATGTTAAAATAAATAAAATCTAACAGAATTAGTGATATAAAATTATTTTGTAGATAACATACACATGTTAATGACATTTAATAATTTTTTATATCAAAGTTATCATGTATGGTTTCTCTTTGTAAAAATTTAAAAATTAAATAGTATTAAATTTGACATAAATGATATTTTAAAATAAATTGTAAGAACCCTTCTTTTTCTGGACTACAGTTTTCAGCTGAAATTTAAATTTTTGCTGTGGGATACTCACGATGGGTAAAATTTTCATTTTACCCTACCATATAATCTCGGATAATTTTTCGGACAACTCTGTTGTTCTCGGAATAGGGTGTTTACCCTAGGACAAGAGTTGGAGGAAATCTGAGCGGATCAAATTTTGGCGGAATATTTAATATTTAATATTATTAAATTAAATATTCATTTATTCATGCAAGTTCATTTGGACATAACTTTAAAACAGAGCATTGGATTACGATTCTGTATGCGCTGTTGTGTTCGGAATAGGGAGTTTAGCCTAGAGAAGACATAAACTCGTGTCGGGCGCCGGGGCCGGCCCGAGCCCCTTTTTCTTCCTTTTCTTTTCTTTTTTTCTTTTCATTTCATCGCTCTTCCTTCCCCCTCCTCCTTGCGAACACTCCTCCTTGTCCATGTACCATGGTAGATTTTGGAGATTGGGAAATAGGGAGAGATGGAAGACGAGAGGGGTACCGATTCAAAGATCTCGATGCGCTGATTCCGTGAAGGACAACCGGGAGCCGTGAAATCAAGCGAAGCTTCAGCAGTTTCTTCCCAAATGTAGGAATATTTATGTTTTCACTATATACCCCCTTTCTAAATGTTGTTTTGAGTTTATAAATCCGTATATTGCTTGATTTTATGCCCATGGGGCTCGATCTATTGTTTTAGGGGAAAAACGGGTGAATCTGGCTTTTTTAGGGATTTCATGTTGGAAAACCTAGTATACACGGCGTGTGTTCAAGGGGAACAAGCTGTGCATTTTTATCGTTCAGGGAAGATGATGTTTTCTTAAATACATGCCATATACATTCAGTACACATCTTGTAGTCCATGGCCGTGTGGTCGGCTGTGTGAAATAGAACACGTAATAGTGGTTTTTTTGAAGTACACGCTGGGTAAAGTAATGTACATGCCGTGTAGTGGTACCTGGGCATGTGTTTTAGTGAAAATGTACACGGTGTGACTTATTTTGAATAGTACATTCCATGTACAGTAATGTATAATCCGTGTACTTCTACACAAGAAGGCCCAATGTTCTCTGGCCATGTGCTCTGGCCATGTACTACAACAGTTTGGTAATTTTGTGATATCTTAGGCACTGAAAGTCTGAATTGGGAATGTGAGTATTCTATTCTAAGTGTTTCTCTATGTATATCACAATGGTGTAATCCCTTTTACATTTAGAGGTCATAGAAATGGGTTTTTGGGAGTTTTTATCTCAATGGAGGGGATTCTTCCTCCATTTATCGAGCCCAGTCGTCACCTGAGGGTGAGACTTGGCGAGGTTTCTAAGTGGGGAGTTCGGACCAACATAGTTGAGACCCTTACTATGAGATGTGTTATGAGATATATCCTATAACATTTTCATTAGAGGATGTTCTCCTTGTGAGACGTGCCCTTCTGGCCTAAGAGGCCGTGATACAGGATACTTCCAAGGATCCCCTGAGGGATGCCTTTACTCGTGGGCTGACCTAGGGAGTCACTTGTAGGATCTCTCTCTTGTTCTTTCTTTGATAGGAACCATGTTAGGGAATGCCTTTTTTGTCCTTCATTTGAGTATTCTTGTATTATTACCCCCTTACCCTTTACTAATAATCACGTGTAGGATTCCTTCGTTCGTTTTTACCAGGAGGATCCAAAGTATGATGCCTCCTCAGTGTTTGAATTTAGGGACCCATGGGGGTACCTGTTGTTTGACCGACACTAAGTTGTTACGTTGGGTTTGGGTCGAGATGGTGATTGGGTGTCACTTAGAACACATTCTAAATGGGTGATCCCTCTGTTCTTTGGATGTATTGTTGGGTTGGGTGTTCGGGCCACCCACACTTGTTTTCTTATATATGACATGGGTTGTTGATGTTGTAGTGGTTACCAGAGGTGCTTCTTGGTTGGTGGATGTTGAGCCCAACGCGAGGCATCTTCTAGTTTGTTGGAATGCCTACTTTGCATTGTGTGCCTGAGTAGTAGGTGGTCTGGTGTTTAAATTCCTTCTGTTGTGTGTTTTTGTGTACTGTTGTGCTACAAACCCATGTTTGGGGTGTTGTATGGTTGAGGCCTTTGCTGAAAAGATATTTAAGATTGTATAGATAATATAATTATAAGTTTAAACTGCTGTTTGGGATCATTTCTTGGATCCAGGTTGACCCCAGTGGTGCATTCGTCTGTTTAGCCATTTGGCCAGGATATCTGAGGGTATGCCTTGTTTATATTGTGTATTGCATTTTCTTGTGAGGAAATTATAAAATTGATTGTTTATGATTTGGGCTCAGCCCGGTTACTTGTGCCTGAGGTCAGGGTTTTGTTTAGCCTAAGGGCAGGGCTCGATTAGCCTGAGGGCAGTGGTTGTTTGGCCTGAGGGCAATATTCATTATGCCTAAGGGCAATCGCCTGACGGCGTGATTCGTGATTAGCCTGAGGTCGTGGTTCAGATTAGCCTGAGTGAAATATTCTTATATGCCCGAGGGAATTATTTATTATTCCTTAGGGCAGTCACCTGAGTGTTTTGTTTCTATTCTCCTGAGGTCAAGGATTCACATGTATGAGGATAGTGGTCACATTGTATATTCACTGTGGTGACTTGTTCTATTGAACCTACCAAGCTACATCACAGGCTTGGCATTGTTGTTATCTTTGACTTGTTAATAGCCTATTGTGTTTTTTGCTATGGATTTGGTATAGGAGATGGTTGGTCGAGGCCGAGTATCAAAGAAAATCAGAATTTAATTATATTTAACTAGTTAATTGTTTTTGGTTAACATGTTCAGAGATATATTTCTGTCGTTGGATGAAGCAGTTATATGTCGATGGGAATACAGACACAAAGATCATCTTAATGATACACGGCTTGAGTGGCACGATGTCCAGCTCAATTCCCTTGCATAGGATGTTCGAGATATCGGGCCTATGGTTCCATTGATCGACTTTTGATGTGGTTTCTTGTTATTTTAATCACTTACTCATAAAGATTCATATTTATGTATATGTGTATAAGTATGGGACAATACATGTGTATGTATATAGATATGAACATCCATGGTGGCACTTGCCCAGATGAAAGGGATTACATTCCCTGAGTTCTACTATGGTTGCACATTTTCTTTACTTCCTTTTGTTGTGTTCCAGCTAGGCTGAGCACATTGCTGTTGCATACACTTTTAGAAGCACATTTATTGGTTTCTTGTCAGGGAGCCCTACTCAGATTATTTCTCACCCCTGCACATGCACCTCGATGTAAGTGTAGATATAGTGACCCATACATTCCATACATTGTTATTACATCAAAATTAAAGCACATTTATTTTAACACATAACAAAACCATGAAAAGACCTTATATTTATAGTGTCTTTAGAAACTAGGAAACATAAAAATCTGGTTCGTAAATCATCTACGTTGTCTCCCATTTATTTCATCATATATAGACTCCCTTTTTGGCATATCCTACTTAACATGTCATTCCAGCCATGTCTATATCATTAAATATAAATCTTTACCCAATGCATTGGAGGGATATATAGTTCCCACCCATCTTATAATGAAACCATTCTTATGTGTGCCACAAAATCATAAATCATATATCATAGCAAAACCCATATAAAAAATGGGATTCTTAAACATCATGACATCATAACATAATCCATATAAGATAAAAGGACATCATAAAATTAATTCCATCATAACATAATCAATTCAATTTAAAAATAGGGATACAAACAGAACCCTATATTATCTTAGATGGAAAATAATTATGATAAAACACTTGAACTTCATTCTTGAGGAAAATATCCTTTCTACTTCAAATTCATTTTTCATTTCTTAAAATGACATACAATTTTATTCTAAAAAGAATTTTATTACCAATAAACTTGAAAACTTGTAAAGGAATCGTCATGAAAATAATGTTCTAAAAATCCATTCAGGCCATATAAGTTAAAAAAACATTTTTCTCGTACTTTGGCCGGATAAGTCAAAAAAGAAACTCGTACTAAAAACGACAAACGATTATATTCATATATTTTACTAAAAACATACCAATGGGTAAAATTGGATTTAGACTACTGTAAAGGGATAGAAATAATATTACATATTGAGGAAACATGTATGTGGATGATAAATATTTCTTAGTAATTTCTAAAGTATAAAAAATCTCGTATAAAAATTGAGATTGAAATATTTCCCTTACCTTAGGTATAATATTCTTCGTACGTGTCCGAAACTCATGTATAATGATTTAAATAATGTCATTGACTTATTACAGAATCATACTCATTGATATGATATCATATATGGTCATATTTATTGCTTCTTATTTGTAATATTTCATTGCTACTTGTTATTCGGGTGTTTATTGATTTATGTTCTTATGCGTGTTTTGTCGAATATATTTTTATTCTTCTTTTTTAGGTTATAGATAACTCATTTCCATAATGGTATTAATGTAATATATAACATATTTACTCATTAAATTCATTTATATTATAAGGCCCCAGCCTTAAACCTTACTTAATAATGAATTAAATGAATAATTCACATCGAGGATCTTTTCAGGTTTAGAGTTTTATAGAATTAGGACATAAATATTACATCTCAAAAGATTACAAAGTAGAAACTTATACTAAGTTTCAAAAATATAAAAACTATTAAAAAGACACATGTCTTGTTCCATGTTTTAGATAGCATGACTTTTCCTTGATCCCATCCTTGACAGTATTCCACATTAAGTCCTGTGAAAAAAAAAATTAAAAAATTTGGGATGAGCATAAAAAGCTCAGTAAGGGATATAAAAGTACGAAATGAAAACAGTAGTCCATGTATGAAATCACACATTACTCATAAAACATAATATTTTTAACATACATCATCAATTCATGAAAAAATCATAGAAATCATAAGACATAAATGTAACTTGAGGTATTAATAACATTCTTATGTATGGATTAAACCTTATGGTTACGTTTGGAATACCCATCACAGTATATTCCCTAAATAGCTTTGGGGAAACATTAACGTTTAACTCCATTGCCTTACCCAATGCATTGGAGAGCTATACAGGTCTCACCTGCCCTTAGTTTATCACGGAACCACCCATCTTCATAACAATGCCCAATAACCATAACATAATCGTATCACATAAAACATGCATAAAGATAACATAAAATTTCCACATTTTAATCACAAGATATCAATACAACACATTGATATAATACAAACATTAGGAAAACCGTTTTCAATACCAAATTAAAAGAAAATTAATATATGGTATTTATTTTTCATTTTAGAAAAATTTAGGTTATGGCTTGTAGAGGAAGCCAAAACTCAAATAATGGTCACGACGGAGGAGATGTCGTTGTCGCCGCATACATACGACAAAAAAACATTCCTTTTGTCATTTAGTAAAATTATTCATTTACAAAAATATTCAATTTTAATAAGAATAAAAGTCAAAGGGGTTTATACACCGTATAAAAAAAAGTTGTGTATAAAACAAAATATGCCTTAATGAATAGAGATTGAGATGATGTCCCTTACCTTAGGTCCGACGTGACTCAATTGCTCTTTAATCTCATGAATAATAAACTTGAGTTAATTTCTACTTGCTTAAGAACTTTTTCAAGTTCATTATTCCTTTTATTTCACTTATTACCATGTCATGAAAACTATGTAATTATTTATGTTAATAACGGTCGTTTTAACAATCATTGGTACTAGAGTCAAAAATAAACTCCTTATTACAAGTTGTTCTTGTATTAATTATATCCAGAGTTATATTAATTATGTAGATATCATATATATCATATAAATCCAGTATATACATGCATTTATAATATTACATAACATTTAGAGGTAATAAATGAATTGCACCATTCATGGAGACGGTAAGTCGTACGTACGCATGAACGATACTTTCATTTTTATTTCATATTTTATGGAATGTAATAATAATGAAATAAAGTTTTATTATAATTCCAATATAATTTCATATATAATATCATTAACTCCATCCTTTATACGTCCCAGATATGGCATTAACGAATAAAATCACTTTGAGGGGGCGGTAGTCTTCACTTCCTAAAATTAAGATATAGCATATACACATATTGGAAGCCATAAATGTATGAAATTAATGAAAAATACAGAAGATTAAGGAAAACATAAACACATTATATATAATATATAAATTTAGTTTCATCTTAATGGCCACCTTTGAAGGTGTTAGAAGAATATTGAACAATCATTGTTTTGTGAGGCAGAAATTCGCCATCCACGGAAACAGTATGCTCTATAACCATTAGATGAAGGTGTGGGTAAGTGTAGCTCTAATACATCTAATAAAAACATCCTATTATATTTAAGATATTGTTTTTGTTACAAAAGAAAGGAATAAAAATAGTTTATGGGGTTAGAGAAGCAAAATAAAACATAATAACACAAGAGAAGATACTACCATTAAAACAGGTAACACTTTTTTATTTGAGCTCAGGGGCTTTCTTGGAAGGACTTCTGCCCAAAGTGAGGCTTCTAGGAGTAATATAGGGATGTGTAGAGACAAAATGGTCTGTGTTTTGCCGATCCAATGTCTTGAGAGGTTTGGGTAAGGAGGTCGAGATGGGGGCCTTTTATAAGAGGAGAGGAGGGGCACTCTTGGGAAGTTATAAAAGGTTACTTTATTATAAAATGCTTTTCGGTTTTTAAAGGTCCCAAAATTATTTATTTCGAGTATAAGGTGATAAGAATTCAAAATACACCAATACAATATGGTTTTCACTAGTTTAGGTCTTAGATTTTACGTTATCTTTTCATTTTATTTAAATCGTTAAATAATGAGGTAATCACTGCATCATCATGGTGTCATAAATAATAAATTTATTTAATGTATAAAAATTATAAAAAAACTATCATGATTTAGGAAATATTTTTATCTTTCTAATGAATATTTATAGTCAAAATTATGGCTTTTATATCCACATTTAAATTTTTTTAGTAAAACAACACATGTTTGTGACATTTTTATTTTAACATTAAATAAAAAGTTATTAATGTCATTTTCCTACCAAAGTGGCTCCATGGGGTCCCCAAGTTGACCCATTGATTTTCTTGGTCAGCCATGACACATCCAATAAGGGTAGGACATGTTTCGAGGTCATTTCATATTATTAAATCATTATTTTTACCTTAATTTACACTAATTACCTCTAATTGTGATTAAAAACATAAAAGATACTATTCACCAAAAACATTAATCACATTGAACCACATTTTACTTCATAATTACATCCATGAATGTCGGATTTTTGAAATTCAAAACACAGAGGTGGTAAAATTTCATTTAAACAAAAAATTAGTTTTTTTAGGTACCACTTAGTGGTATCAATATTCATCAAAATTGATGTTTTTCAGAAAAATACCAAAACATCACCCTAAGCTATATTTGATATTTTGAATTCAAAAATGATGTCAATTTTACAAAAATTCAAAACATATAAGTTATATTAATTAATTTAAAAATTAATTCCCGCTGTCAGAACAAATAGCGTGTTTTTATGAAACAATATATATCAAAAGATTGACCCTAGTTTAAGTCTAATTTCAAAGTGAAATTAATTCCAACGACCACTATTGGATTAAATGGTAAAAATATATTCTAATTTTACTTTAAAACCAATTCAAAAGATAATCTAATCATATAAATAAATTATATTAAAAATAGGGTTCGAATTAAAATATAACATTTTTCATTATTCATTAAAAAAAATAAACATTTTCGGAAAAATACAAAAAAATTACACAAAGTAAATTTTGATTTCAAGATTATAAAGAAGAATTTTATTTGGTCCAATATAATGTATAAGAGTGACCAAAACTATATTTAAATAGTTTTCTCCATCAAAAGGCGATAAGTGGACCTTTAGTGAAAATTAGAGTATATATGCCTAAAATTGAATTCATTTCATATTTTAATCCTTTATCCTTTATTTGATAAATGTAAAAACATTTAACAAAAATATATAATCATATTGTAGTTATTTATATTCATTCCTTCCAATAAAACGACTACGTGTTAACTACCATTTAAAATAATATTATTTTATTACTACTGTGCAACGTAAGATTTCAAAGAAACTCGTTGTTGTGTATCGGGTACGCTATCGAACATAGCAACCCCTTTAAAATAAAATTAATATTTAATTCATAAATATTAATATGTTTGAATATTTATTATTCTTTATTTACCTAGAATGTTACATACTTCCCCCCTTTTTAGAATTGCATCCTCGCAATTTTATTCCATTATCAAAATAAGTGGGGGTATTTATCCCTCATATAATTTTTAGATTCCCACATTGCCTATTCAGCCATATGGTTTTTCCCCAAAACCATTACCTGATGAATTACCTTATTCTGCAACACTTGCCCTCTATAGTCAAGAATATGGACTGGTTGTTCTTCATAAGAGAGATTCTCTTCCCACTGAACTACCTCTAGGCTCAAAACATGAGATGGATCTAGCATATACTTTCTCAACATCGAAACATGAAAAAAATTGTGTAACTGAGTTAAACTCGGAGGTAAAGCCACTTGGTAAGCAAATGATCCAAATTTTTCCATAGATTCATATGGTCCAATGAACCTTGGACTCAGCTTTCCTTTCTTACCAAATAGCATTACACTTTTCCACGGTGAAACTTTGAGAAAAACATGATCACCTACCTTGAAAGAGAGATCCTTCCTCCGGTTATCCGCATAACTCTTCTGCCTGCTATGAGATGTTCTCATGTGTTTCTGAATCAACTGAGATTTTTTTGCCATCTCTTCTACCAATTCGGGTCCCATTAGATTCCTTTCATCCACTTCATCCCAAAAAGCTGGAGTTCAACAATTCTTCCTATATAATCCCTCAAACGATGCCATCTGTACACGAGAATGAAAACTGTTATTATATAAAAATGCAACCAAAGAAAGATGTTGGTCACATGTTCCCTGATAATCCATCGAACAAGCACGTAGCGTATCCTCCAATGTTTGAATTGTTTATTCTAAATGCCCATCTGATTAAGGATGAAAAGCTATACAAAAATTTAATTTAGTACCCAACGACTTCTAAAGGACCTTCCAAAAGCTAGAAGTAAACCTAGGATCATGATCAGATACAATGGATACGGGAACTCCATACAACCTGACTATCTCTTTAAGATACAATTGAGAAAGTTCATCTAGAGAGAAAGCATCTCGAATAGGAAGGAAATGAGTAGATTTAGTCAAGCGATCAACAATAAACCAGATTGCATTATTACATCGAGATGTCTTCAGTAATCCCACAAAAATGTCCATGTATATATTTTCCCATTTCCACTCTGGCATTGGTAAAGGCTGAAGCATACCTTTCGGTAACTGCCGCTCTGCTTTAACCTACTGTCAAGTTAAACACATCACAGTAAAATCAACAATATCTCTTTTCATAACATCCCACCAGTAATACTCCCGCAGATCTTTGTACATCTTAGTACTGCCAGGATGAACTGAAAATGGGGAACTATGACCCTCACATAACTACTCATTCTTCAACTGTGAATCACCAGGCACACATAATCTCTTCCCAAACCTCAAAACACATTCATTATCAATATTAAATTCAGGAAACTTACCCTTCTTAACAAGCTCTACATTTTTCTGTAAACCACTGTCTTTCTTCTGCGCTTGCTTAATTATGTCTGATAGAGATGATCTCACTGATAACTGAAACAAAATAGAAGAACTTCTTGCACCAACAACTTCTATGCCAAAATTCATCACATCAAAAACCAAAGGATCTCGTTCCAAACGTAGAATGGTTAATAAAGCGTTACTTTTTTGACTCAAAGCATCACCCACTTTATTTGATTTTCCCGGATGGTAATGAATTTTATAATCATAATCCATGATTAATTCTTTCCATCTCCTCTGTCTCATGTTCAATTCCATCTCAGTGAAT
The DNA here is from genome assembly GCA_963277665.1 of Viscum album. Classification (NCBI taxonomy): domain Eukaryota; kingdom Viridiplantae; phylum Streptophyta; class Magnoliopsida; order Santalales; family Viscaceae; genus Viscum; species Viscum album. Next base: position 1,311,584,424 of record OY728134.1, on the reverse strand, counting down.
ATTCACTTTAAACTTTTGTGGTCAGTATATATTTCACACTTTTACTCCATACAAATGATGCCTCCAAATTTTTACAAAAAAAACAACAGTAGCTAATTCCAAGTCATGTGTAGGTTGATTTACCTCATGAGTTTTAAACTGACATGAAGCATATACAATTATCTAATTATTCTGCATAAGGACATAACCAAGTCCCTTTAATGAAGCATCACTGTATATAACAAACTCACCATTCCTAGAAGGAAGTGAAAAAATTGGAGCATTCACCAATCTTTTTTTCAACTCCTGAAAACAGTCATCACATTCTTTTGTCCAGATAAACTTAACACCCTTCCTAGTAAGCTTAGTCATTGGACTAGATAACCGTGACAAATTTTCACCAAACCTTCGGTAGTATCCTACCAATCCAAGAAAACTACGGATCTCGGTTACATTTGTTGGTCTTGACCATTCTTTACCAACTTTTCTTTTTTCAGGATCCACAGTTATTCCATCTTTACAAACAATATGACCAAGGAAAGAAATTTGGTGCAACCAAAACTCACACTTGCAGAATTTCCCATACAATTTTTTTTCATTTAAGGTTTTCAAAAAAACCCTTAAATGTTTTTCATGCACTTATTTACTTTTGTAAAACACAAAAATATCATCAATGAAAAAAACCAACATTTTTCACCTGAGTCAACTGATCCATCACTACAACAAACTGTTTAGTTCTGATTCTGAGCATCTAAGTATGATGATTTAGAAGGTCATTTCCCTCAGTATTCTTCCCAAAAAATTTTCTCTGTTTCCTCTATGAAAAACCATTCTTAACAATTAAATACCTCAGGTGAGGCAACATGGTAATCTATAAATTCTATATCATTTCAATCATACCATACATTAATTTATAAATTTATAAATTTTCTAACTCTTAAAGTTGTCTAAACCGACATCTGATACCAACTATAAGGCCCCGGCCATAAACCTTACTTAATAATGAATTAAATGAATAATTCATATTGAGGATCTTTTCATGTTTAGAGTTTTAGAGAATTAGGACATAACTATTACATATAAAAATATTACAAAGCAGACACTTCTACTAAGTTTCCATTAAAAAAAAAACTCTAAAAAAACATGTCTAGTTCCATGTTTTAGATAGCATGACTTTTCCTTGATCCCATTCTTGACTCTATTCCGCATTAAGTCTTGTGATAAACATTTCAAAAACTTGGGATGAGCATAAAAAGCTCAGTAAGGGATATAAAAGTACGAAATGAAAACATTTTTCCATGTATGAAATCATACTTTACTAATAAAACATAAGAATTTTAACATACCTCATCAATTCATGAATAAATCATAGAAATCATAAGACATAAAGGTAACTTGAGGCATTCATAACATTCTTACGTAGGGAGTAACCCTCATGTTTATGTTTGGAATACCCATCACAATATATTCCCTAAATCTCTTCTGAGAAACCATAACGTTTAACTCCTTTGCATTACCTAATTCATTGTAGAGCTATATCGGGCTCACCCACCCTTATTTTTTCACGGAACCACCAGTCTTCATAAAAATGCCCAAGAACCATAACAGAATCGTATCACGTAAAACATGCAAAAAGGACACATAACATTTCCACATTTCAATCACAAGATATCAATAAAACACATTGATATAATAAAAACATTATGAAAACCATTTTCAATACTGAAATAAAAAAAGTAATACATGGTATTTATTTTTCATTTTAAACAAATGAATAGTTATGGCTTGTAGAGGAAACCGAAACACAAGCAATGGTCACGGCGGCGGAAAAGTCGTTATCGCCACATACGTACGACAAAAAAAATTACATTTGTCATTTAGTAAAACAATTCGTATAAAAAACAATTCCTTTTGAATAAGCTTAAAATTCAAAGGGTTTTATACACCGTAGGAAAGAAACTTGTGTATAAAACAAAATACGCCTCAATGAATGGAGATTGAGACGAAGTCCCTTACCTCGTGTCCGACGTGACTCGATTACTCTTTAATCTCCTAAATAATAAACGTAAGTTAATTTATAATTTCGTAAGAAACTTTTTCAAGTTCATTATTCCTTTTATATCACTTATTACCATGTCATGATCACTATGTAATTATTTAAGTTAATAACAGTCGTTTTAACAATCATTGGTACTTGAGTCAAAAATAAACTCTTTATTAGAAGTTGTTCATGTATCCATTATATCCAAAGTTATATTAATTATGTAGATATCATATATATCATATATATCCAATATATAAATGCATTTATAATATTACATAACATTTCGAGGTAAGAAATGAAATGCACCGTTCATGGAGATGGTAAGTCGTACGTACACATGAACTCTAATTTCATTTCTATTTCGTATTTTATGGAATGGAATCATGATGAAATAAAGGTATATTATAATTCCAGTATAATTTCATATGTAATATCATTAAATATATCCTTTATATGTCCCACATATGTAATTAATGAATCAAATCACTTTGAGGGGGCGGTAGTCCGCACTTCCTAAAATGAAGATATCTCATATACCCATAATGGAAGCCATAAAGGTTTGAAATAAATGAAAAATAATAAATCCTCACGAAAACATAAAAATATTATATATCATATATAAATATAGTGTCATCTTAATGTCCACCTTTGAAGGTTTTAGAAGAATATTGAACAATGATCATTTCATGAGGCAAAAATTCTCCATCCACGGAAACAGTATGCTCTTTAACCATTAAATGAAAGTGTGTGTAAGTGTAGCTCTAATACTCCTTAGAAAAACATCCTAGTATATTGAAGATACTGGTTTTGTTACAAAATAAAGGAATAAAAAGAGTTTATGGGGTTGGAGAAGTAAAATAAAACAAAAGAACATAAGAGAAGACACTACCTTTAAAACGGGTAACTCTTTTTGATTTGAGCTCAAAAGCATCCTTGGAAAGAATTCTGCCCATTGTGAGGGTTCTAGGAGTAAGAGAGGGATGTGGAGAGACACAATGGGCAGGGGTTGGCCGAGCCAATGGCTTGAGAGGTGTGGGTAAGGTGGTAGAGGTGGGGGCCTTATATAATATGAGAGGTGGGACACTCTTGGAATGTAATAAAAGGATACTTTATTATAAAATGCTTTTCGCATTTTAAAGGTCCAAAAATTATATATTTCGAGGATAAGGTGATAAGAGTTCGAAAACCACCCATCCAATTGGTCTTTGACAATTTTAGGTCTTATATTTTACAGTATCTTTTCATTTTATTTAAATCATTAAATAATGAGATAATCACTGCATCATCATGGTGTCATAAATAATTTAATTTATTTAATGTCTAAAAATTATAAAAAAATATCATGATGTAGGAATTATTTTTATATTTATAATGAATATTTATAGATAAAATTATGACTTGTATAACCCCATTTAAATTTTTTTAGTAAAACAACACATGTTTGTGACATTTTTATTTTAACATTAAATAAAAAGTAATTAATGTCATTTTCCTACCAAAGTGGCTCCATGGGGTCCCCAAGTTGACCCATGGATTTTATTGGTCATCCATGACACATCAAATAAGTGTTGGACATGTGTCAAGGTCATTTCATATTATTAAAACATTACTTTTACCATAAATTACACTAATTACCTCTAATCACGATTAAAAACTTAAGAGTTACTATTCACCAAAAATTATTTTAATCCCATTGAACCACATTTTACTTCCTAATGACAACCATGAATGTCTGATTTTTGAAATTCAAAACACAGAGGTGGTAAAATATCATTTAATGGAAAAATCAGGTTTTTTAAGTACCACTTAGTGGTTTGACAATTCATCAAAAAATGATATTTTTCAGAAAAATACCAAAACATCACCCTAAGCTATATTTTATATTCCAAATTAAAAAATGGGGTCTATTTTACAAAATTCAAAACATATAAGTTACATTAATTAATTTAACTATTAATTCCCGCTGTCTGAACAAATAGAGTTTTTTTATGAAACAATATATATCCAAAGATTGACACTAGTTTAAGTCCAATTTCAATGTGAAATTAATTCCAACGACAAATATTGGATTAAAAGGTAAAAATATATTATAATTTAACTATAAAACCAATTGAAAAGAAAATCTAATAATATAATTATATTAGATTTTAAAGATGTTTTGAATTAAAATACAACATTTTTCACTATTCATTAAAAAAATATACTTTATCGGGATGTCCCGATTCTAAAGAAGAATTTTATTTGGTCCAAAAGAAATTATAAGAGTGAACAAAACTATATTTAAAGAGGGTTCTCCATCAAATGGCGATAAGTGGACCTTTAGTGAAAATTAGAGTATATATGCATAATATTGAAATCTTTTCATATTTTAAGCCTTTATCCTATATTGAATAAATGTAAAAACATTTAAAAAACATATATAATAATATTTTAGTTATTTATATTCAATCTCTCCAATACAACAGCTACGTGTTAACTACCATTTAAAATAATATTATTTTATTATTAGTGTGCAACGTAAGATTTCAAAAAACTCTTTGTTGCGTATCGGGTACGCTATCGAACATAGAAACCCCTTTAAAGAAAAATTAAGATTTAATTTTTAAATATTAATAAGTATGAAAATGTATTATTCTTTATTTACCTGGGATGTTTCATATATAATCATTATTCAATGAAGATCATGTAGAACGAGTTGCATCACATCGTGGAGACGGTAGGCCGTACGTACGTACGAGCGATGATATCGTTCCCATGATCATGTAATTTTATTGAAGAGTATGTACACTATTTCAGAATCAATATCACTTTACAATAATAATATATAGTTATTCTTTACACCTTTATATCCAAGTAAGGTGGTGGTGGAAAAAAGATTACACCACGGCGTGGAGACGGTATTTCGTACGTACGCGCGCGTGGTGATTTCGTTTTCCGTAGGATGGATAGAAGGTGAAATAGGATTGTTTCATATTTATAATAACATATCAGTATATAAGTGATACTGATGATATTACATCATAATGAAACAACTAAATAAGAAGAAGTAGAAGAAGAAATAAATTTGAATGAATTGGTAACAGATATTACCTCTTCTTCGACACGCCTCTTTGAAATCTCCTCTTAGGGCACTATGATTGGTCTTTAAAGATTTACAGGACATCTAGGATGTTTCTATAGAAGTGGAGAAGAGAAATGGGAAGGGTTTGGTTGATCTTTAAGGCTCAATGTGGTGTTTGGAGGAGAGGGAGGAGGTGCCCTTTTACAAGGGAGGAGAGGGGCACCTTTGGAATTATAGAAAATATTAATTTATAATAAATTCCAACCCCACATAAAAAACTCCAAAAATGACTCCAATAAGAATAATATATGAGATAGGGTTTTAATATCATCAGCCAAAAAAATTTAGACAAGTTGGAAATTTATTTTTAACATTATCAACATGACTTGTCCTTATATAATCTATTTAATTTTATTTATGGTAATAATATTATAAATTTTGAATCATTATAATTAATTACTTATATGTTGTGAATTTTCCATAATTGTATAATTTATTACATTTGAAACAAAATATATTTTAATTTACAAATTTTAAATATTTTTGTGATTTTTAAAAAATTTTATAATATATAATTTCTATAAAGTAAAAATAGTTTCAATTTTGACAGTATTCATTTATTTGAGTTTAAATAAAATATATACAAAAGATATGTTCGAACTAAAATATTTAATAGATTCATAACATGTAATTTGTACCTATAAAATTAGTGGAGAACATTATATAGTTCGTATAATATTTATTTTAATACTTTTAAAATCATTTATTTGATATTTCAATCAATAAAATAATTTCAACATCACTATTGTGTTATAGTTAATGATAATTATATAATCCCTAAAAATTATAAATAATTTAAAATGATGTATATAATTATATTATCTTCATGGATACTATTCATTTTCGATGTTTCATGAATTTTATCACTAAATTAAAATTATTATACTTATAAGATTTAAGAGAGTGACATGTTGTCACTTTCTTTAGTTTTAATAATAAATATATTATTTCATGGTCAAAAGTCCATGAAATAAATCCTGTCCGACACTTAGGTGATATGTGTCGACTTTCATTCATCAAAAATTATTTTGGAAAGTTTTAGTGTAATTTCATAATCTTATATTTACCCTTAATTACCCGATTTACCTTTAATTGCAGTAAATAAAAATTACCGTAGTTACTATTCATAATCTCACAGAAATAAAAAATATCCTATTAACACAATTAGGATCCACTTAATCTAAATATAGAAACAATTTTTCAAAATTCAAAACATATATGTTTCAGTAATTAATTTAAAATTAATCCCGTTGTTAAGCAAACGGGTTTTTAAAAGTTAAAACATTGCCAAAAGTTGAAATGTTTTTACCTATGAATTCAATGTAAAATTAATAAAAATGACATTAATTATATTAAATTGTAAAAATATATTCTATTTAAACTTTCAAAACATTCAATAATATAATTTAACCATATAAATTATTGCAATGAAAAAAGTTGTTTTTAAATAAAATATAGCGTGTTTTTACTATTCATTAAAATATAAAAGTTATTAGAATAATAAGAAAAATTTATCCAAAGTAAATTTTTATATCCTGATTCAAAATAAGAAATTGATTTTGTCAAATTGAACTTATAAACATGTCAAGAACTAGATTTAAAGTGGGTGTGCCATCAAAAGGCGACAAAACTGCATTTTTTGAAAAATAATTATTTTACCCGAAAAAATTATTTTCTTCTTATAACATGTTCTAGAAAATATGTAAGATGAATAATAATGTTATAAAATTTAAAATTCAGTTAATACTATTCACAATCGCTAGTATATAATATTATAATAATATATCGTTGTTAAGTGAAACTTGGTTTTGCGTACTACACATGCAATCGAGGAAGGTCGTGATTGCCTGTAATGAAATCCAAGCTAATGCTGTGTGCTGATAAAGATTCCTTTGATGTTTCGTATAACATATGACATAAAAAATATACTTCTCATAAAATATCAGGGTGTTACATTCTATCCCCCTTAAAATGAATTTCACCCTCAAAATTCATCACTTCGTAACAAACAGATGAGGATACCTCTCCCTTATCATATCCTCAAGCTACCATGAAGCTTCTTCTAATTAGTGGTTCCTCCGTAAAACTTTCACCATGTGAGTGGTCTTGTTCTATTGAACTTCATCGCTATTATCCAGAATCACTATCGATTGTTCTTCATAAGAAAGATCTTGCTCCAGCGGTACAACTTCTGGGCTGAGTACATGTGAAGGATCGGGTATGCACCTTCTCAGGATAGATACATGGAACACATCGTGAACATGAGAGAGATTTGGTGGAAGCACCAATCGGTAAGCTACCTTCCCAAAACGATCCTGTATTTCGAAAAGAACCGATATACCAAGGGCTCAACTTTCCCTTCTTTCCAAATCCCATTACTCTCTTCCAAACAGATATTGATAAGAACACTTTATTACTGAATTCAAACTCTTGGTATTTTCTTTGGTTGTCGGCGTAACTTTTTTTTCGACTCCAAGCTCCACTTATGGGATATTGAATAGATCTGACCTTTTCTACCATCTCATCGACAAGATCAGGTCCTAATAGCTTTCTTTCCACAACTTCATCCTAGAAAGATAGAGTTCAGGATTTCATTCCATAGAGTGCTTCATAAGGAGCCATCTGAATGATGGAGTGAAAGCTATTATTATATTAAAATTCAACCGAAGGTAGGTGTTGATCCCAACCACGTTTGAAATCCATAGCGGAAGCTCTCAACATGTCTTTTAGAGTTTGAATTGTTATGTCAGACAGACTGTCTATCTGAGGATGATATGTAGGGATGAAACTCAACTCTGTATCTAGATTATGGTGAAGAATTCACTAGAACATCGATGTAAACCTCAGATCCCATCCAGATATAATGGAAAGTCATAGTCCATGAAATCTTACCACTTTCTTTACATATTTTTTGGCAAGCTGATCCAAAGAGAAATGTTCTCTAATATCTATGAAGTGTGCCAACTTCGTAAGACGATCAACTATGACCCAGATAGCATTATTTCCTTGGGATGTTTTAGGAAGTCTAGTTACAAAGTCCATAGTGATGTTATCCCATTTCCATTCGGGTATGGGTAAGGGTTGTAACATCCCCCTATACTTTTGTCCATCAGCTTTAACTTGCTGACAAACCAAGCATCGAGAGACATATTCAGCAACATCTCTTTTCATTTAATCCCACCAGAAGTACACTTTCAGGTCCCTGTGCATCTTCGTGATTCCAGGATGAATAGAGAATGAAGATCTATGAGGCTCATCTAGCAGATCATTCTTTAATTCTGGGATGCGAAGAACACAAACCCGATTCCTAAACCTTATTATCACATCAGAATCATGGTTGAATTCAGGAACGTTTTTCACCTTCTTTTGTAACTATAAATCTTCTTTTTTTGCCTCTTTAATCTTCACATAGATAGATGGTTGAACATTCATTTGAGAAAGATAACATTTTTCCCCTTCCATTATAATTCCAAGATCCATCCTTTGTAAATCCAAAAATATTGGATCTTTTGTGATCGTCATCATGGATAAGCTCGCATGGTCTTGTCGACTTAATGCATCTGACACCTTGTTTGCTTTCCCAGGGTGATATTGAATTGAGCAGTATAATCCTTAATCAACTCCAACCATCTTCTTTTGCACATATTCAGCTCCTTTTGTGTGAAAATATACTTTAAACTTTTATGATCAGTATAAATATCACACCTTTCACCATAAAGATAATGCCTCCAAATCTTTAAAACAAAGATTACCGCAGATAACTCCAAATCATGAGTTGGGTAATTTTTCTCATGGATCTTTAACTGTTGTGAGGCATAAGCTATCACAATATCATTTTTCCTGAGAACACACACCAATACCTTCTTGGATTCATCACTGTAGATCACAAACCTTTCTCCACTACAAGGAAGTGTGAGCACAGGTGCACTGGATAACCTTCTTTTCAACTCCTTGATATTCTCTTCAAATTCCTCCCTCCATACGAACTTAACTCCTTTTCGAGTCAACCTGATGATTGGATTAGATAATCGTGAAAAATATTTCACAAAAAGTCAGTAATATCCAGGCAAACCAAGAAAACTTCAGATCTCAGTTATTGTTGTTGGTCTCGACCATCATTCGATAACCTGTATTTTTGCTGGATCTATAGATATCCCCTCTTTTGAGATTATGTGACCAAAAAATGCAACTTTTTTAAGCCAAAATTCACACTTGGTAAATTTGTCATAAAGCTTCTCCTTTCTTAGGGTGTTCAATACAATTCTCAAGTGATCTTTATGTTCATCTTTTCTCATTGAATAGACAAGAATATCATCTATAAAGACTACCACAAACTGATCAAGATAGTCTGTAAAGACTCTGCTCATCAAATCCATGAAGATAGCAGGGGAATTAGTAAGACCAAATGGCATCACTATAAATTCATAGTGTCCAGACCTTGTACGGAAATCCGTCTTTGGAATATCCTCTTTTTTTACCCTTAATTGATGATACCCTGAATGAAGATCAATCTTGGAAAAGTATTGATCTCCACGTAGTTGGTCAAATTATTCATCAGTGTTTGGGAGAGGATATTTTTTCTTGATAGTGATCTTGTTAACTTCTCAATAATCAATGCAGAGTCTCATTGAACCATCATTCTTCTTAACAAAAAGAAACGTGCACCCCAAGGTAACACACTAGTTCATATGAATCCTTTATCAAGATTCTATTGGAGTTGCTTCTTCAATTCCTGCAACTCAATTGGGGCTATTATATAAGGTGTCTTTGAAATGGGCATAACACTCGGTTTGAGGTCTATTGAAAACGCAAATTCACAATTTTGTGGAAGACCTGGCAGTTCCTCTGGAAAGACATCATCAAACTCTCGTACAATGAAAATATTCTTAATAGTGAGTTTCTCTGCAACCATTTGAGATAAATAACCTTCATTTAGTGGAATCAAGAACCATAAGATGGAAGAAATTTCCACTGGGAGGATATATTCAGCCATGCATCGATAGATGATAGTGGATTGATTGGGAATATTAAATGTGAATTCCCTTATTTGGAAATTAATATGAGATCCGTATAATGAAAGACAATCCATTCCAATAATAACATCAAATTCTACTATAGGAAGGATCACAAGATTTGTAGGAAGCACTTTCCCACATACTTCAATCGGAGAAGAATTATAAACTTTTGATGCGAAAGTTGTGCCATTGGGAGTTGTCACAGCTAACTCAACATTTAATTGTTGAGATAATATGGCGATACCATTAGAAAATTGTTCAGAAATAAATGAGTGGGTGGATCCAGAATCAAATAAAACATTTTCTACTTTAGAGTGGATGTTAATTGTACCTTTCACCACTTCTTTATCATACTCCACATCGCCGATAGTAATTTCATGTGACTTTAATTTGACTATGGCCTTAAGTGTTTGTTGACGTCGATCATCATCAACAACCCTTGGATTTGGGAATTGATTGGCATAATGCCCCATCTCCTTGCACATGAAACATTGAAGTGTAGGAGGTGCATTCTGTGTATCTCTTTCTTTGTTCACATCATTAGACATCTTCTTCCCATTATTTCGACATTCAACTACCAGATGACATTATTTTCCACACTGAAAAAATTTTCTTTTCCCTTTAAGACAATTCCCTCCATGTTTCTTTCCACTATATTAGAATAAAGGAAAATTCATCTTATTTTCAGTGTGGGTTTAGATTTTCCTTTGAATTCCATTTTCCTCTTCTTATCAAACCCATATGACTGATGGTTTACTCCAATCTCCATCTCAACCTTGTGAGAAAATAAAACATTTTCCTCGTAGCTATTGAAGTCCCTTATGGCTAACTCCCTTCGAAGACTTGAATTTAATCCACTAAAGAATAGATCAATTTTACTCTCAGGTTGGATAATAATTTCGGAAGCGTACCTTACAAGTATTGTAAAATTTGCTTCATAGTTACCAAAAGATTCATTATCCTTTTTCTTCAGTTCAAGAAACTCCTTCTCCATCTTTGTTCGAAAAATATGAGGAAAGTACTTATTGAAAAATAAGTTCCTGAAATCCCCCATTCCATAGACTCAATTTAAATTCTTTGCCTTGTATTCTTGATAATATTCCACCTTTTACCAGCATCACCTTCCAAACGATACACTGCTAAGATGACTTTGTCATGTTCATAACATTGTAGAACTGGAAATATCTTTTTAGTGGTACTATTCCATTGTTCAGCAACTAATGGATCTGAAGACCCGCTCAATGAATGTGGAAACTACCTCATGAAGGATTCAAAAGAATGTTACTTCTTCATTTGTTCTTTTGGAATTCCATCATGGTTCATAACATGAGAATGTTGTGTGAGCATGACAATATGATTTTTCATTCCAACTCCTATAACGTTTGGTTTCTCAGGGGGACAATCAATGCATTTCCCATTGCATTCAGCATTAACACGGTTCCTTCGGGCTCCATCCATTGACTAAAACCAATAAGCATAGTGTGAGAAACACTAATCAAATTAGGAAAACCTCATAATCTAGAATAAAATTTTACACTTAACGTCTTATCATATGTTATTAATGACCTTTTCTAAAACACTAATATTTTGATCTATTCTTAGACATATTCTTAGGGTTCTTACTAGGGATTTCACATCCTATTTTCCAAAGGTTAACTATACCTTTCCTCTGATACCAACTATAGAGACCCATACATTGCTTACATTTTTATTAATTCAAAATTGAAGCACATTTATTACAACACATAACAAAACCATGAAATGACCATATAGGTATAGTGTCTTTAGAAACTGGGAAACATAAACAACTGGTTCATAAATCATCTATGTTGTCTCCCATTTATTTCATCATATCTAGTCTCCATTTTTGGAATATCTTAGTTAATACCCTTCATTATGACCTGGGGAAAAGAAAACATACAAAAGGGTGAGCTCAAATGCTCAGTAAGGGTAAACAAAATAAATATCAATCATATCATATTCATAAGAACATAACATTTTGAATATCTTAACCTGTAAAATAGATCAAAATATCATAACATGGGATAAATCATAGTACATAAATACAATCCCAAATAATCATAACAAAAAACATGATACATTTTGGCATACACACATAATCATAGAAAATAATTTCATATTAGTCAAGACTCATTGCCAAGAATATCATAGAGAACAAGTCCATTTCCAAACCGATTTCACTCCTCGTTTCAGTACTGTTTCACTAAACCGGTTTAACATGCCATTCCAGCCATGTATATATCATTAAATATAAATCTTTACACAATGCATTGGAGGGAGATATATGTCCCACCCATCTCATAATGAAACCATTCTTATGTGTGCCACAAAATCATAAATCATAAATCATAGAAAAACCCATGTAATAAAAATGGGATTCTTAAACATCATGCCATCATAACATAATCTATATTAGATAAAAGGACATCATAAAATTAATTCCATCATAATATAATCAAATCAATGTAAAAATAGGGATTAAAATAGAACACTATATTATCTTAGATGGAAAATAATTTTGATAAAACACTTGAACTTCATTCTTGAGGAAAATATCCTTTCTACTTCAAAATTTTTTTTCCCTTCTTAAAATTTCATAAAATTTTAAACTAAACGAAGTTGATTAAAAATAAACATGAAAACATGTAAAGGAAGATTCATGGAAAAAATGTTCTAAAATTCCATTCATGTCGTATAATTTAAAAAACATTCTTCTCATACTTTGGTCGGATGTGTCAAAAAAGTACCTCATACTAAAAATGACAAAAGATTACTTTCATATATTTTACTATAATATTAACAATTGGTAAAATTAGATTTAGAATATTTTAGGCGGATAGAAATAATATTACATATTGAGGAAACATTAATGTGGATGATAAATATTCCCCAATAAATTCTGAAGTATAAACAATCTCGGATAAAAATTGTGATTGTTATATTTTACCTTACCTCAGGTCTGATAATCATTGTACATGTCTGAATCTCCTATATAATGATTTATATAATGTCATTTAATTATTCCAGAATCATACGCATTGTTATGATATCATATATGGTCATATTCTTAGCTTCTTATTTGTAATATTTCATTGCTACTTGTTATTCGGGTGTTTATTGCTTTATGTTCTTATGCGTGTTTTGTCAATTAAATTCTTATTCTTTTTTTTCGGTTATAGACACCTCATTTACAGAATGGTATTATTGTAATATATATCATATTTACTCATTAAATCCATTTATATAATCATTACTCAATGAAGATCATATAGAACGAGTCGCATCACATCGTGGAGATGGTAGGCCGTACGTACGCACGAGCGATGATATCGTTCCCATGATCGTTGAATTTTATTGAAGTGTATGTATACTATTTTAGAATCAATATTACTTTACAATAAAAATATATAGTTATTCTTTACACATTTATAACCAAGTAAGGTGGTGGTGGAAAACAGATTACACCACGGCGTGGAGACAGTATTTCGTACGCACGCACGCGCGGTGTTTTCAGTTTCTGTAGGATGGATAGTAGGTGAAATAGGGTTGTTTCATATTTATAATAAAATATTAGAATATTATTAATACTTATGTTATAACTTCATAATTAAACAACTAAAGAAGAAGAAGTAGAAGAAGAAATAAATTTGAACGAATTGGTAACAGATACTACCTCTTCTTCGACACGCCTCATTGAAATATCCTCTTAGGGAACTAATATTGGTCTTTGAAGAAGACAAAGACCTCTAGAATGTTTCTAGGGGTGTTTATAAGAGAACTTGGTAGGGTTTGTCTGAGAATGAAGGCTCAATGTGGTGTGAGGAGTAAAGGGATGAGGTGCCCTTTTATAAGGGAGGAGAGGGGCATCTTTGGAATTATAAGAAATATTAATTTATAATAAATTCCAAACCCACTTAAAAAACTCCAAAAAGAACTCAAATCCGAAGCTTAGATGAGTTCAGGTTTTAATATAATTAGAAAAAAAAATTTAGACAAGTTTGGAATTTATTTGTAACATTATCAACATGGCTTATCCTGATATAATCTATTTAATTTTATTTGTTGTAATAATATTCTAAATTTTAAATCATTATAAATAATTAATTATATGTTGTGAATTTTCATAATTGTATATTTTCGTACATGTTTGACCATTTGTATTTTAATGTACAATGTTAATTTTTTTTAACAATTTTATAATATGTAATTTCTATAAATTAACAATAGTGTCAATTTTGACGCTATTCATTTATTTGAGTTTAAATAAAATATATACAGAATATATGTTCGAAATAAAATATTTAATAGATTCATAACATGTCATTTTTATATAAAAAATTAGTAGAGAACATTAAATAGTTCATATAATATTTAGTTTAATAATTTTAAAATCATTTTTTGATATTTCAATCGATAAAATAATTTCAACATCACTATTTTTTCATAATTAATGATAATTACATAACTCCTAAAAATTATAAATAAATTCAAATGATGTAGATAATTTTATTAGATTTCTAAAGACTATTCATGTTCGAAGATTCCTGACGTTTATCACTAAATTAAAATTATTATTCTTATAAGATTTAAGAGAGTGACATGTTTTCACTTTCATTGGTTTTTAAAATAATTATATTATTTCATGGTCCAAAGTCCATGAAATGAATCTAGTACTACCCTTAGGTGATATGGGTAGACTTTTATTCATCCAATAGGATTTTTTTCAAGTGTTAGGGTAATTTTATAATCTTATATTTACCCTTAATTAACCGATTTACCTTTAAATACACTGAATAAAAATTACCGTAGTTACTATTCATAATCTCAAAAAAAATAAAAGTGTTCGATTAACATAATTTTGACCCACTGAATCCAAATATGGAATCCATTTTTAAAAATTCAAATCATATAAGTTTCAGTAATTAATTTAAAATTAATCTCATTGTTAAGCAAACTGTTTTTTAAAAATTAAAACATTGCCAAAGATTAAAATGTTTTTACATATGAATTAAATATAATATTAATGAAAATGAAATAAATTATATTAAATGGTAAAAATATATTCTATTTATACTTTCAAACCACTCAATATTATAATCTAATCATATAAATTATTGAGATGAAAAAAAGTTGTTTTTAATTAAAATATAACGCATTTTTACTATTCATTAAAATATGAATGTTATCAGAATAATATGAAAAATTAATCCAAAGTAAATTTTTATATCATGATCCCAAATATGAATTTTATTTTCTCAAATTGAACTTATAAACATGTCAAAAACTAGATTTAATGTGGGTGCACCATCAAAAGGCGACAAAACTGCATTTTTTGAATAATACTTATTTTACTCGAAAAAATTATTTTGTTCTCATAACATGTTATAGAAAATATGTAAGATGAATAATAATGTTATAAAATTTAATATTCAGTTAATACTATTCATAACGGCTAGTTTATAATATTATTATAATATATCATTTTTTAGTGAAACTCTGTATTGCGTACTACACACGCTATCGAGGAAGGTTGTGGTTGCATATAATGCAATCCACGCTAGTGTTGTGTGCCGTGAAAGATTACTTTGATGTTGCGTATAACATAGGACATAAAAAAATTATACTTCTCATAAAATATCAGGGTGTTACAGTAGACCTTATGTATTATTTTCAGGTTGAGAATGGGTTTCATGGTGGATAGGGCTGAGGTCCAGTGTTCCATGATAGAGGGGAGCTCCTCGAGTGGTTCTACTAATTGTGTTGTTGTAGTTCGACTTTGTCAAAGGATCGAGTACGTGTATTGGCTCGAAGTTAGTAGCAGAGCCTTGTAATTTTACTTTCAGTTTCTTTTGTACTTGTATGGTCGGCCCGGTGGGTGACCAGTGTTGTATTGTATTGCATAGTTGTTCAGGATTTTACAACCTTTAACTATTACATCATGTTTTATTTTAGTTGATTATTTCTTTCGCACTCTGTATACATTCTGATGTGTATGATACTTAGTTATTTCAGCTGTTTGGTTACTCTGATATGAGTTCATAGTCTCCCCACTATCACACCGTAGGCCCTTGCTGCTAGCCATTAGCCTCTAGAGTACGATGAGTTGCGCTTGAGGCCTTGTGGTGAACCGGTTCGGAGCACCAGTTCAGTGGATTCCAGTTCGGGATGTTAAAAAGTGGTATCAGAGGAGTTTTCTTTCCTGGTCTTTACTATTTGGTACATGGTAGACAGGATTGTTAGGAATGTGTCGGAACCTGTGATGGATATTGGGCTGGTGCGTCGAGAACACTTGTTCTGGTAAGAAGTCCTAGTTTCCAGGGTTTGGGATTGTTGTTTAAATTTTTCGATGTTATAGTTGTATATGATATTCACCTTGAGCGAAGGACATGTTGTTTGGTGTTTTGTTTTACTATGGATCTCTGGATCATGGCCATTGGTAAGATTCCAGGGATGGAATTTGACTCTTGGCTGACAAAGGCAAGAGGCGTCTCATGCATCATAATAGGCTTGTAGGATTCACAGCAGATAGCCCTGCTAGTGTGTGTTTTTATTGACGACTGAGACTTTTGGGTCTACTTGCTCATACTTCTACTCTGATTGCTGGTTATGTTGGTCTACGTGGAGGTGTTAGTGTGAGGATGATGACTTAGACCTCGTTCACAGGTGGTGCAGTGACCCCAGTTGGACTATATGGAATGTTATGACTTTATGTTTAACCCATTATTGGGTGTTGTTTCTTGGGACTATGGTTATCTAGTCAGATCGTTGAGAATGATGTCTATAGGTAATAAAGCCATTCTTGTAAACAAATCTTCTTTAGGGTATTCTTGTATACGGATGCCGATGAGTGTCAGTTCAGTTTCTCTTCTGCTTGGGTGGTGAAATACAGGGAGTAGTTCCTTCTGAGGATTCTCAAAGATAATTAGGGCCCTTGGAGGTTTTCTTTTGGTTTTGAACTTATATGTTCATTGCCATCCTTACCGTCTTCTGAGAGGTTTTAGATATTTTGGGCTAGGTGTCTAGCTTTTGTGACCCAGTTGTGATTCATTTTCAAAAGGGCTAGGTGGAAGACCTAGAGACCTTTGGTTTTGATTCAAAACCTAGTAGGTCGATCTATGTTCTGTTCAAATGGAGCCTGTGTGAGAATGGTTGACCCATCGCTGAATCATGGTATGGTTTTGGCTAGATTCTAGCATTGCTCGGTGGGAGCTGGACACGCCTATAGTTAAATCTTAGTGTACTCCTGTTAAATACGATCATGCGCTACCTTGATTCATTTTGAGTATGCTGAGAGAGTATCGTCCCTATGATGAGCTCCTTTTACTTTGATTATATTCTTCCCCGTCAGGATTTAACATGTTGTTGTTGTGCTCTAGGAGTGTTTTAAGGAATTCTATATTGTGGGGAGTGCACCATTGGCTGTTTGAGGGTGGTTATCATCATTCGGGTTAATCTTCAGTGTTTTCCATGAGCTTCTGAGCTCGAAGTTTTCTTTTATGATGACGATAAGGGTATTCGTATGGTTTGGAGTATCAGATCGGGCGTAGTTGAGTGTCTTCTATGTAGATGGTGGTTATTAACACTTTAAGGTTAGTTGTTGGATAGTCTAGATAGCACGGTTGTGTAGATGCTCAGGTTATGAACATGGTTGCTGGTTCATTCACTAGGCTTCTCGGGGATGGGATGGTTTATGGTGGGGAGTTTGTAAGAACCCGTGTTTTTTCAGAAAGTATTTTTGAACAGAAATTTGAATTTTTGTTGTGGGATGCTTATGAGGGGAAAAATGGTCACTTTCCCCTACCAACTGATCTCAGATAATTTTGCTGACAACTCTGCTGGTCCATGAATAGGTTTTTTACATTAGGACATGAGTTTGGAGAAAATATGAGCTATTCGAATTTCAGCGGAATATTTAATATTTAATATTATTAAAATAAATATTCATTTATTCTTCCAAGTTAATTTGGAAATAAATATTAAATGTAGCATCGGATTAATATTCCATATGCGTTGTTGAGTTCGGAATGGGTATTTTAGCCAAGGGAAGGCATAAACTCTTGTCGAGCGTCGGGGCCAGCCCGGGCCCCTTTTTCATCCTTTTCTATTCTTTTTTTTTCTTTTCATTTCTTCGCCATTTATTCATCCTCCTCCTTGTGCACGCTACCCCTTGGTTATGTCCCATGGTAGATTTTGGAGATTGAGATATAGGAAGAGATGTAAGGCGAGAGTGGTACCGATTCGAAGCTCTCGATGCGCAGATTCCGCAAAGGACAACCAGGAGCCGTTAAATCGAGCAAAGCTTTCGCAGTTTCTTCCCAAAGGAAGGGTCATTTATGTTTTATATATATATCCACTTTAAAAATGTTGTTTTGTTTTTTTAAAGACTTATATTGCTTGCTTGTATGGCCATGGTGCTCGATCTGTTGTTTCAGGGGCAAAACGGGTGAATCGGTGTTTTTAGGGATTTCTCATTGGAAAACCCAATATATACTGTGTGTGCTCTATGGAACACGACGTGTGTTCTTCCCATTCCGGGAAGATGAATATTTCTTAACTACAGGCTGTGTACATTGAGGACACGCCGTGTAGTCAGTGGCCGTGTGGCTGGCTGTGTGAAATAGAACCCGAAATAGTGGTTTTTTTGAAGTACACGTCGTGTAAGTAAAGTACACGCCGTTTACTCTTAAACAGGTTGGCCCAATGTGCTTTGGCCATGTCCTATGGCCATGTAATGCTTTAGTTTGGTAATTTTGTGATATCTTATGCTATTAACGTCAGAATTGGGCATGTGAGTAGTCGATTCTGAGCATTTCTCCGAGTAGATCACAATGGTGGAATCCCTGTGATCTTTAGAGGTCATCTAAATGGGGTTTTGGGGGGTTTATATATAAATGGTGAGGATTCTTACACCATTTATTGAGCCTAGTCATCACCTGAGGGTGAGACTTGGTGGGGTTGCTAGGTGGGTTGTTCAAAATAACTTACTCGACACAATTAATATGAGATGAGCTGTGAGCTATCTTCTGTAACCATTTCTTTAGAAGACTTTACCCTTGTGAGACGTGCCCTTCTACCCTAAGAGGCTATGAGTCCAGATGCTTCCAAGGATCCCTTGAGAGATTCATTTACTCATGTGTTATCCTAGAGAGTCCCTTGTAGGATCTCTCTCTTTGTCTTTCTTTGATAGGAACCATGTTAGGGAATTCCTATTTTTTCCTTCATTTGAGGATTCCATGTATGATTCGTCCTCTACCCTTCGCTAAGGATCCCGTGTTGGCTGCCTTCACTCATGTTTACTTGGAGGATCCCGAGTATGATGCCTCCTCAGTGTTTGACTTTAGGGACCCAAGGGGTACCCGTTGTTTGACTAACCCGGAGTGGTTATTATGGATTTGGGTAGAGATGGTGATTGGGTGTCACCTAGAACCCATGCTAAACTGGTGATCCTATTGGGATTTGGATGTATTGTTGGGTTTGGCGTTTGGGCCACACGCACTTGTTTATTTATATCTGACTTGGGGTGTTGATGCTGTAGTGTTTACCATAGGTGCTACAAGGTTGGTGGCTGTTGAGCCTGACGCGAGGCGTCTTCTAGTTTGCTGGGATGCCTACTTTGCCTTGTGTTCCTGAGTTGTAGGTGGTATGCTGTTTAAATTCCAACTGATGTGTGGTTTTGTCTACCATTGTGCTACAAACCCATGTTTGGGGTGTCGTATGGCTGAGGCCATCACTGAAAATATATCTAGGATTGTATAGATAATCTAATGATAAGTTTAAACTACAGTTTGGGATCACTGCTAGGATCCAGGATCACCCCGAGGGTGCGTTCCTCTGTATAGCCATTTGGCCAGGATACCCGAGCGTATGCCTTGTTTATATTGTGTATTTCATTTTCTTGAGAGGATATTATACAATTTATTGTTTATGATTTGGGCTAAGCACAGTTACTTGCGCCTGAGGGCAGTGTTTTGTTTAGCCTGAGGGCAGTGCTTGATTAGCCTGAGTGCAGTGGTTGTTTGTCCTGGGGGCAATATTCATTATGCCTCCGGGAAATCCCCTAAGGGCATGATTCTTGATTAGTCTGAGGGTGTGGTTTTGATTAGCCTAAGGGAAATATTATTATACAACTGATGGAACTATTCATTATGCCTTAGAGAAGTCACCTGAGGGTTTTCTTTCTGTTCGCCTGAGGTCAAGGATTCACATATCTGAGGATAGTTGTTACTTTTTATATTCACTGTGGTGATTTATTCTGTTGAACCTGCCAAGCTACATCACAGGATTGGAATTGCTGTAATCATTGAATTGTTAGTAGAATGTTTTGGTTTTTACTATGGATTTGGTATAGGAGATGGTCAGTTGAGGCTGAGTCTCGAAGAAACTCAGAATTGAATTATATTGAACCGGTTACTTGTTTTTGGTTAACTTATTCATAGATATATTTCTAGTCTGGGCCGATGCAGGTATATGTCGATGGGATTACGGACCCAGAGATTGACTGAATGATACATGGCTTGAGTGTAACAATGTCTAGCTCAATGCCTGTGCATTGGATGCCCAGGAGATCGGGCCAATGGTTCCAATGATTGACTGCTGATGTGGTTTCTTGTTATTTGAATCAATTAATCATCAATATTCATATTTATGTAAATGTGTATAGGTATGGGAATATACACTTGTACGTTTATAGATATGGACATCAATGGTGGCACATGCCTAGTTGACAGGGATTACATACCCTGTGTTCAACTGTGGTTGCACATATGGTTTACTTCCTTTTGTTTTCTTCCATCTAGGCTGATCACATTGCTGTTGTATACACTTTTAGAAGCACTGTTATAGGTTTCTTGTTGGGAGCCCCACTGATATTATTTCTCACCCATGTCGATCCACCTCAGTGTATGTGTAGACCTTATGTATTCGTTTCAGGTTGAGCATGAGTATCATGGTGGAAAGGGATGAGGACTAGTGTTGCATGATAGAGCGGAACTGCTTGAGTGTTTATACTGATCGGGCTACTGTAGTTTGAATTTGTCTGGATATCGAGTACCTGGATTGGCTAGGAGTTAGAAGTAGAGCCTTGTACTTTTAATTTCAGTTTCTTTTGTACTTTTATGGTCAGCACAGTGGCTGAACAGTGTTGTATTTTATTTCATAGCTATTCGGGCATTTACATCATTTTACCATTACAACATGTTCTATTTTTTTTGTTTATTTCTTCCGCAGTCTTATTACTTTCCGCTATGTATGGTGCTTAGTTATTTCCGCTGTTTTATTTCTCCAATATGAGGGAATAGTATCCCCACTATCACAACCTAGGCCCTCGCTTCTAGTCATCAGCCTATAGAGTATGGGGAGGCGTGCTTGAGGCCTTGTGGTGAACCTTCTCGGAGCACCGGTTTAGGGGATTCTAGGTTGGGATGTTACATAAATATTAATTTATTTAATGACATAAAAATTCAAAAAAAATATTTTTTGGAAAAATTACTTTTATAGTGCTAAAAATACATAAATGATTCACTTGAGGTTCTCTTGAAATTTTATTATATTTATATTAACCATATAGTGTAAAAATAAAATAAGACATTGTAAGAGTAAAATTATTTAATTGAAGGTTCAAGAACAAACAATAAGGTTACTTTTGTGAGCTAACCATGTATAAAATTCATTTTTTGAGATGATTTAGAACCATAAAAATATTAACCTTGAAATAAATCACATTTTAGATATTATAAATAGAAAATTAATTTATAATAAATTATTTTTTTCAAGAAATTACTACAGTGCCCCTCCTCAATCATATAAAAGGCCCCCAACTCCACCCACTTCCTCACAACAATCAAGTCCCTTTTATTGAAAATACCATTCCAAATTAAGTTCCAAAAATCATGATATTCTTCCTATTATCCTAACCAAGGGACACAGAATCTCAAAAAAGTCTTTTCGAACAAACAAACGATGTTACCCAATTTAGTGGTAATGTCTTCTCTCGTGATCCATTTGCCTATTTTCCTTTACCAACACCTAAAATATCTTTATTCAATTTATTTATAAAAAAATTTCCCTCAATGTACAAGTATTTTTTTTATTATAATATTTTCACATAAACATACACACAACTCTATCTAATTTATATACAATATATTGTATCTGTGTACAATGAAGTACTTCCTCACAAAAAGATTATTGTTAATTTTTCATTTAGCACTAATAATGGTGGAAATTGTGATAGTCACGGAAATTATTAAAGATATTTATTTTATATTTATATTTTTTACATAATTATTTAATTATTATGTAGAATGTACCTATATGAATTCAAAGTTATTATTATACGATATTTTCATTTGATGAGATGTTGACTATCACCCCCTCGTAGTGATATGACTCGTTCCCTCTATACATGAAACGTATATAGGATGGTTTTCTTAAAAATATGACACATATATGACATTAATTTTATAATGTTAGTATTATATAAATTTATATCATTTAATTATAATAATTTTAAAATTATGAATAAATAAATGTAGTGTTCATTCGTACGTATGACCTACTGTGTCCATGAATGGTGAATTTCATTTCTTATCTCAACATACTATGAATTATTCTAAATTTAAACACACACACAACCATAAACACACACACACACATATATATAGTATTTATATGTTATTTAAATCATGAATATTATTCTGGAGATGATGTATTTATGACCATATGTATAGTTTATATTATATTAAATACATTGTTGACTAAAGTATTGAATATCTGCAAAACATAAGATATGTTCTTAAAAAATTATATAATTGGTATTAGATGGTAATATGTGATAATAAATAAGATAATGTTCTGATGAAATAGAAAATAAACATAAATTTTATTATTCATTATGAACACGGAACATAAATGATGAGTTTGATTCGTGATAAGGGACTTCATCTCAATGTCTTTTATTAAGAAATTTTGGTATAATATAAACCAGTATTCATTTATAAGGGTTATATAAATAAACTAAAACATTTAATATTCATATTTTATCTATATTAATGTTTTTAAATTTTTTTAAAAATATATAAATTCTTATAGAATTTTTTTTCAATGTTTAATATTTTACGATACACATTGAATGTTTGATGATTTAATAATCAAATATTTTTCCTCAAGATATTAATTAATATTTTTATTTATATTGATATAAATTAAATTTAAAAGAATGTTTTTATATATTTTTAATTTAACTCATTGGTTTTAAAAATTAAATTTTCCTAACTATTTTATAATGAACATTTTGAAGAAATGACAAAAGGAATGTCTTAATTTTCAGATACAACGACAACGACTTCTCTGATGGAAAAACCATTATTTTATATTTAGATCACTCTATAATACATAGTGGACTCTAAAAGGAAATAAAATAGCTTATTACTTGTGTTTGGTGGTCATGGTATTGAAAATGGATTGTTAAATGAAATTGGAAATTTTATATAAACATGTTTTACATATGGGATAAGAAGATGATTTTGAAAGGGTTTTGTAATGAAAGTGTTTTATTTATGATGATTTGCATGAGAATAATATTAAAAGGGTTATCAAAATATATATTATAAAAATTATTTATCACCATTTTATCTAATGGGTGAGTCTGTTATAACTTATATGAATGGATAATCCCCATTATTGCTCACAAGGGATCCCTGTATAGCTTATAATAAGGGTTATCCCCATTATAGATCCTAAACGTGGAAGTCAAATATATATTTTTGAATTGAAATGGATTCTGAATGGGATTAATTTATATGATACTCTATGACAAATTATGGTGTTTTAACTTCTTTCAAT
The DNA here is from genome assembly GCA_963277665.1 of Viscum album. Classification (NCBI taxonomy): domain Eukaryota; kingdom Viridiplantae; phylum Streptophyta; class Magnoliopsida; order Santalales; family Viscaceae; genus Viscum; species Viscum album. The sequence goes on along the minus strand of OY728134.1, from coordinate 1,311,560,402 downwards.
TAGTTTTATTGGTTTTCACTGAGAAAAAATTATGAGTTTTATTAATATAAAAATACTAATGTTTCTTTCTATCAAAGAACATTAAATGAGATTCCATGTTTTCACTAGATGAATGATTTTAATTCATTTTTAGGTCTGTTAATGAGTTCTTTATAATCCATTGTTTTTAAAGTTTATTCAACTATTTTTGGTATATTAGAGTCTTTGATGGAAACAAACAATAGTTATGATTATTAAACATTAATAGAACACATGTTTTTTTTAAATTTTTTTGTTGTTATGAATGAAATGGATACTGTTGAAAGTGTCCACATTGTATTTCTATAGATTTTATATGTAATAGTTATGTTCTATTACTCTAAATCTCTAAAACTGAAAATATCATCAATGTGATTTCTCGATTTAACTGAATATTAGGTAACATTTAAGGATGGTTCTTAAATATATATCTTGGGAAAATTCATAAAACATGAATCATGTATGATTCCTCAAATTTTTCATGTAATTTAAAAACATAATATCATTTGGAAATAGTTAAGTCCATAATAATCATAAAATAAAAAATCATGTTCCTCTGCCAATGCTTGAATCAAAAAAATTGTAATTTGAAAACCCCATAAAAACATGTATTATTCTTTGAAATTTATTTTTTCTTGTACATGGGTTAGCTCCTCCCAGTAAAGTTTCATTAATCAAAATCAACTCATTCAAAATATCTATTATATTTTCTCAAAATATTAGGTCTAAGAAAGAAATGATAATTTGATGCTACATTATATCATCCTGACCTGGGAGACACTAAATGTGGATATGAGATTTTAGATCGCAAGACCCCATATGTGCCTCCCCATATTTTATAGGCTATAGAATAGTAGAAAGGGAATATGTGGTGTATGTGGGTATACTATTCCCTGAAATAATATTATATAATAGTGGGAAGAATCATAACAATAATGTCAAGGTAGGAGAAAAAATAACAAAATAGTATACCAAATATAACGTCCAGTAGAAAATAATAATAAAAAGAAAAAAGGGTCATGTACAATATCATGACAACGTCATGTCTCTATAAAAAATGAAAGGTTATACATGGGATATGAAACTTGCACAATAAATTTACCAAAATACAAGAACTACTATATAAAACTATATCTAGATATTATTATGAACCTAGATCATCTCTGTTCTCCCCTTATCTTAACAAATAATCATGGAAATCATCGTACATTGGGCATCTTCCCCAGTCCAAAATTGAATCCATTATGTCTCATTAGGTACCCAAAAAAATACTCTATAAGGAATGACATAAGAGTCAATATGTCACCTCTAATGGTGTCTATAATATTCTAGTATATTTAATAAAAATATATTTATTGTGAAATATATCATAGTTATAACATTACTAAAATTAATGATTAAAATTGAAAATGTGATCATGTACATCCAAACATGTATCCTAATAAAGAACAGTAATGTTCTTATAAAAAATTTATTTTTAATGTATAAATAAATACGATGTGATAGATTCATGTCTAATGATAGTAATCAAATACACAAGAATAGGTTATTAGTAATGAAAAGAAAAATACCAACAATGTATACATCTTTTATTCAAATTTATAACATCCAAAATGGTCATTACATGTAATATTGTGTGATACCATGAACGGATATATCCAAAATCTAGAAGACCTTATCATCCTCATATATTAATAGGATCATCTCAGTGGATACAATGAAAATACATGAGTGGAGACAAAGGATAATGTCATCAAAGCATGTCTAATGTGAGTCCAAGAAATACTGATACAAGGTGTATAAAAGCCCATGGAATCATATGGAATCATGATCTATGTATTATGAATGTCTTAGGATGATACAAACAAAATAAATATGGATCTGTGGAGTATAGTGGTGTATGTAACCCAATGTAATTAGGATCTAAGTGGTATAAAAACCAATGACATTCACTACCATTATCAAGATCCACAGAGTAGAAATATCCTCAATATCCAGTAGAATAGTGATCCAAGGAGTTAATCTAATGAATCCAATTCTATTATGATTTCATCACTAAATACAATATCAAATTTCATTATCAATCACAAATCATGTGTTAATCTAATCCAGTTCCACATTTCCCATTTATATAACTGAACCATTTAAACTTCATCATATCACATTTCAGACGATTCAAAATCCCTCTCCTAAAAATTTATTTTATTTTCATCAAATCAACAAGGATCTAAAATATAATTTCATGTTCACACACACCTAATATAGTATTATATCATAGGGAAGATACAATGTAACACCCCATGTGTAAAGACCCCGACCTCAGTTGCTTAGAGTACGGTCCTTAGTTTATTAAATTTGTATGATTACAAGGAATCACATACCAAAGGATAGATTGGTATATTAGTTTTGTAAAAAATATTACATAAATCAAAATTTCATGACTTATTTAATGTAAAAAACCACACTGAAAATCCCTTGATAGAACCAATGAAATCTTTGATTAACCCTTCAAGACATTCATAAAACACCTCTCAGAATCCAATGGAAAGGAAACAAATGAATGGGGAAGACATAGATTATCATTAAGGTTTACTAATATAGTAGAATCTAAAAACATAAAAAATAATTCATTACAAATTAATAATAACACTTTACATTAAAATGAAATCATGAGCAAAATACGACATGAATAATATCTGAATAAATAATTCTGTAGAAATACTCATATACAACATTACCATGTATATTATACTAGATAAAAAATAACATGATTTAATAATAATTAATATCATAATTAGGGAATTCATATTTCAAATATCTTAATAATTTCACTTTGGCCATGATAAAGACTTATGATAATAAATGATTAAGGCCTGGGTGAAAATCCCTATATGTTTTCTCTTAGGAGACAAACTATTACATCAAGGAGATATAAAAGGACCAAAACATCACATTCCAAGTACAATTAATTACTCATATATTTAATAAAATATTATAGTTAAATCAATTTGTCCCAAAAAAAATTCAAAATTTTGAATCAAAATCATAGATGAGAATACTCTAATAAAATCATTGATAAATTATTCAATGGAAATAATCATTGAACTTTCCAATGTGTCCATACCAATTTGGATCTTTTATATCTTAATAAATATTACATATAATTTATTAATTATAAAAATAATTGAGATTTTATACATACAAGGTAAATAAATTCACCATATGTAATGAATAAGTATTGAACAAGGCATATATCTCATAGATGTACAATTGATTTTAGAAAAAAACCCTTTCCTTTGGAAAGAAGAGTTCCTCTTTGCAAACTCACATGTATTTTTCATCAAATAATATTATAACTATGTATATAATAGAATATAAAATTGAATTACCATTAAATTATATTTTAGGAATAAATTATATCCAAATAATCTGAAAAAATTTAAAAAATATTTTTTATGAAAATTAAAAAAACTATTTAGTGCGTTTTAAGGAAAATATTAATGGTAGTTTAACATGAAAATATATATTTTTCATAAAAATAGAAAAGAACCATGAAATTTTTTCATGATGAAATGATTGACTTAATATAATTAATATTGGATGAAAACATATATTGGAGTGATATTGAAAAATAATAAGAAATCGAGAAGTTCCTTTGAATCAGGGATGTTTAACAAAAAAAATAAAGAAGGGAACCTTTTTAAAACATGGGTATCCCCTTAAAATAAGTATTATATGATCATTATATATGATTTTGGGACATATTTATACAAAATATAATACAAATTCAAATATAATGTAGCATTAAATTTGTATAATGATTGTGAAATAGTATCCCAATGGAAAAAACGCGGGTGGGGGTAAAATCCCTTAACACATTTTAATCAATTGAATTAATTACCCAAAAAATAATAATCATAAAATGATACATCAAAAACCATGGAAATGAATATATGCATGATATTATATATCAATTTAATGTATACATTCACCATAAACATGAAATAGTGGTGAATAATAAATATCTCATAAAAATGGAATTGATATGAGAAAAGCCTTACCTTATGTATGAATATGTTCTTTACATGACCTTAATTTCCTATATAATAAAATTAAATTTATTAATTAATTGATTTATAAAAATATATACATGTTTTTTATTTATTATAATTTTATTAACATCACTTATGGATTTTTTGATGTGTTATAAGATACAAGTTTATTGCTCGGGATTGTTAGTTTTCTTGGTTTTTATGATTGGTATACATGTATTTGAGTATGGAAGATCATAGGGAATGGATATATTTAAAAAAAATTAAATTCATATGATAATAATGAATATTTAGATGTGTAAATGTTTATATATATCATATTTAAATATTTAATGTGTCTAAATATTGAGATATGGCATTTAGTGATAATCATTTGCATTATTATGGTGAATATTGAACATAATGAACTCATTCTATTTTCTTGTTTATTATAATGTAAATATGATACATCTAGAACATAATAAATGTTTTAATTAATATATTAATTTCTTTTCTGACCAGAAATATGATTTCATTTCCATCCACTATGGAGAAATTGAAGTATTAAAATTCTTCATCCATGAAGGTTTTAAATTTTCACCTCCTAGAGGATGATTTCATTTTTTAAAAAAAGAAGTGAGTGAACGATTTTTTAGTAAGGATATTCCATTAAAGATTTATCATTATATTATATAGATTATATGGGAGTTATAATTCACATTTTTAAAGAGGGTTTGAGTAAATAATAATAAAATAACACAAAAATCAAAGAAACTAAACGGAAAATCAAGAGGATTTTACATCTTGAATACTCCTCCTTGAGAACCTCATTATGTTGATTTGTTTTGGGTTTTTTCTAGTACCAAGAGCTTATAGACGTTGTGTATAGGCTTGAGGAGATTATTGGGAAGAAATTTGACAATAATCAAGGATTTTATGTGTGAGGAGAAGTGGTGGTGAGCGTCATATTAATATTAGAGGAGAGGGGTGATTTATCATTATTATATTCATTATTTTATTTTTTTACCTTAAGTCAAGAGATAGTGTTGATTAAAATTACTAAATGTAGTAATAACTACATGATATCTCTAACCAAAGGGTTTTACATAACCAAAAAAACACCAATGATTGAACAAATCATGTTTTTTTAATTAATCTTAAATTATCATTTTTTACTATTGAAAAAATTAATTATTTAAGAACAAATTGAAAAATTCACCATAATCATTTTATAACACGTATAATTAAAAAATGATCTTCATTTTATGAAAATAAATTTTTATAGAAGTGTAATATAATTTTTAATAAAAACTTCATTTATATAAAAAATTATGATTCTAAGTCTAAACCTGATTTTATAACACTTTCAAAAATTAACTAAGATCTCATAAAATTAATCTAAAATGATAAGATAAAAAAATTTAAATTTATGATTAAATTATATATATATATATATATTATCTTTTATTTTTTTTGAATAATTATAATATTGTAAATAAATATTTATGACTTAAAATATATGAATAATTAATTAAATGTATTTTTAAATTATTTATTTACATATAGTATGTAATAATAATACCATACATTACTTTATATGATTTAAAAATTTTATTTATACATTCAAGGGAGAGGATAATATTCATTTTTCAAATTTACTAATCATAATGGTCATGTTACTATTCATAAGGGTAATACTACTATTCTCTTCTTTCAAGATACTATCTATAAAAAAAATAAGTTGATCTATCAGACTCTAAACATATTACTTATCAAAACTGTATATGTTTGTATGTTGAAATTAATTTTCCAGAGGAAACAAAATTATTTTTAAAACATGTTCCATATTCAAAGGTGATAAACATAATTTTAGATAAATATAGCCTTTTAATATTTAAAAATGAATTAATTCTTTTAAACTCCCCTGATATAATATATAAATTTTATATTACTATTCATTCTTAAAAGAAAATTAACTTATAAATGTCATTTTAAAATAAATGAATTGAATTATTTTATCATAGATCATTTATGTTTGGAGTTGTGGGAAACCTATGTTGTCGAAGACATAGAGATTAAGAATGGTCATACAATAAAATTGTATAGTTTTACAGTGTAACCTCCTTCAATAAATTTCATCTTCTCTATTTGAAATTTCTCATCAAAATTTAATGTTCATACTTGATAATTACTTTCTAAGAAACCCACATAAAAATCAGGGCTAATAGTATATCCTTTTAAAATAGTGTACTGTAAATGAGGTCATTACTAAAAAAGTATGATTTTGAGTAGAATAATATAAGTAGGAAGTGAAAACATGAACATGAAAGAAAAATATGAACATCATGATCATCTAAATGATTATATAGGAAATATTCATGACAATTTTAATCATCACAAAACCATATACTATAGTTATGAAAAAAATAATTAATATCATATAAAAAATATAATAGTTGGTCAACATTTTTGTTTAAGACATTTATCTCTAGTCGATGAATTGATAAAATCTGTAATAGTGTAAATATACATTTCAATTTTCAAAAAACAATAATATCCTTTATTTTTCCATCAAACTATCTATACACCATCTCTTAGTAAAAGTATCTTTATGTGGTGATGTAATAAATTAACCTCAAAATCCTCATATAATGATCATCTTAAACCATTTGAAAAATTATATAACATTCCAAAAGATCATAACCCAACACATTAGAATAATTCTCATAGAGGTTAGTACTATCTAATTTACATTATCCATTTTGATCATCTATTTATATGACATAATTATCTCATCACTGTGAATATTTTATTGTTTTTGATTCTCTTAACCATGTGTTTTAAAATGATTTACATGCTACAAATTCATTTTTCTTGTTATCATTAAACATGTGACCTAGTTATAATAATGAAATAGTAGTGCAATACAACCTTTATAAATTCAATAATTCTTATAACCAGTATATAATTGATAAAATACTCTAATGAAACATTTATTTAATCCAAATATTAGGATATTAATCATTACTCTTCATCATTCATATTAGCATACTCTTGATCCCGATCCATTATATTCATTTTTGGTACATTCCTTTGATATATGAGAAATTAATTCCCATTGTGTCCTATCTCAATGCAGATGAAGCATTGAAAATTGGAATACTCATTACATTCCATACAATCATGAGCATGGTGGCCTTTTTCTCAACATTTAATGAAACCTATTTTCATCTTAAGAATATACCTTCGCATTTCCATATACAATTATCATGTGAAGGAAAATACATCATTCTGTTCATACGTTTACCTATATTTTCCCCAATTGTCATAATTTATTATAGCTTCCATCTAAATACATAACACTTATAAAATACATTATTCTCCTTGATAGGAGATGATACCATCTACTTGAGAAACTATATACCATCAAAATATTGACATAAAACGATGGACGAAATGATCAGTCATACTCTTGGAATTATTCAAATTGATGCAATTCTCATTCCCTTCAGCAAGATCAATTTATAAAAAAAATCATCCACTATATTAGACCATAAAATTTTGAAACATAATGTATAATCCCAATAGTATTAAAATTGCTAACATAAATTGAAATTTATATGCGTTTGTAACCTAAAAATCACAAACATAGTTTTTTTCAGGAAAATTTTACATTTTAATCCCTTATAATGTGTATTGATGAAAATGAGGATTTTCATAAGCATAACCACTAGAAGTGTCAACCAAGGTTCAGAGCATGACATGTTGTCATGTACCAGGTTGGCCTGAGCGACGCCCGAGATAAGTTGTCAAGGTTGTTACCCCTATGTATATATATTCTAAAACCATGTCAACTTGTAGTATCTATAATGGGATGTATTTATAAAGAGTTAAAAATAATATGCACCTCACCAAAAATGATGGTTGTTCTTTTATTCTTATCATCAATTTCTATCTCAGGAATTAGTTCCCTGAACTATGTTTTCTAAATATATTTTCCAAGGATTTTACTAACCTTCCCCTGATACAAACTATAATGAACCTAAAACCAGCACCTCAGAGTTAATGCCTTACATTATTACATTTTTATGATTATGAGTAATTTAATCCAAAAGAACTGAATATTTTATTAGTTATGGAAACTATATTAATGAAATGAAATTTAATTTACTAATTGAAATAAAAACAATAATTATACTCCATTTATAACACCCATGAACTCATAAATTAAACCGTCATGTTATATAAAAAAATTTATTCTTGTAATCCATGGGAAAAGAAACAAATGAAAGGTGTGAGCTCAAAAGATCAGTAGTGGTATGGAATATTATATATTCTATAACATAAACAATTTGGAATTATTAATAAATAATTACACAAGCTATTAAAACATAATATTGAGTGTAATATGACTTGGATAAAAGATGACTAAATATATTTATATAAATAATAACATGAAACATCACCATGGATATTATACTAGATGAATAATCACATGATTTATCAACTAATAATATCATAATATGGGAATGAATGTTCTATAAATCCTATATTTTCCATCGAGGCCATGACCTAGACTTCTAAAAAAATACATTTTTAAGTCCTCATCCAAAATTCTTTTTTATTTTGTCTCATTAGACCTACCAATACCTTGAGGGGCTATAGAAATATCCATTGTTCACTTTATAAGTCAAATTTATTGTTCATATGGATAATATACTATATTTCTTTAAATAAATTTGTATTTAACCATAATTAAATTTGATTCATAATCATATATGGAAATAATATAATAATTTCATTGATTAATTCAATGAGGAATATAATATTTAAGCATTCCAAAGGATCCCATACAACTTTGAAACATTTAAATATTAATCTATATATCATATAATATAATAATAATAATAAGACTCTATATTTTATACATCAAACATAACTACATACACATAATGCACTAAATAAGGGGTTAACATTTCATATATCTCATAGAAGTAAAAGTGAGATGTTAAAACCCCCTTTTAACATCGGAAAGTAGAATTATATTAAGAAAATCATTTTTATAAGTCATAAAATATGATATCAAAACATATCTATATTAGAAAATAAAAAGGATGTAAAATGAAATTTTATTTTACGAATAAATGATATCCAACTCAAGTGAAAACACGTAAAAATATTTTTATGAAATCTTAGAGACAATACTATTTAGTGTTGTTTTAAGAAAGTATTTAATTTATTTTAAAGAGGAAATGAATTATTGTCTTCTTAATAATATAAATGATCCAATATAATTTTTCATTATAAAATTTGTGATTTTAGGAATATATGTGTGGTTTAAAAAAGAATTTGTTGTGCACTTGAAAACAGGTAAGAAATATGGAAGTTCCATTGAGTCAGGATTTTTTATCATGAATAATTGTGAATATATCCTTTTAAAAACATATATATCTACATAAAAGAATAATTATAAGATATTAATGTTTTATTTCAGGTCATATAAAATTTATATAGATAAAATATTAAAAAATAAGTAAGTATTTCATTTGCGTTAATGTTGTGAAATATTATCTCGATGGAAAAATGGGGTTTGGGTAGAATCCCTTACCACTTTCTAATCAATACCATGATATATCCATAAATTAAAAATCATCAACTGAAACATTTAATAGAAATAAAATAAATATATTCTTGATATTATACAATAATGTGCAGCAAAAATTCATCATAAACAAGAAATAGTGTCGAATAAGAAAAATATCACAAATAAAGATTTGTGGTGAGATAACCCTTACCTGATTTTTGAATGTTTTATAAATGTGACCTTAAAATCCTAGATAATAAAATTCAATCCATTAATTAATTATATATGAACATTATATGAATTTATTTTATTTATAATAATTTTATTATGTTATTTTATGGAATTTTTGATGACTTATAAGTTACAATTTTTTTACTCTAGAGCGTTCATTTCCATGGTTTTTATGATCGGTATACATTTATTAGTGTATTTATGTTCAGTTGGAATGGGTATAATTCACAAGAATTGAATTTATATTATATTATCTAATGTAGAAAATTGAATATAGTTATATATATCATTTGGTTGTATAGTACGATGGATAATATTTAGATATGAAATTTATTGATAATCGTTTTCATTATTACTACGCTTATTGATCATAATGAAAAAAATTAATTTGTCATTATTAGTTTGTAAATATGTTAAATCCAAAAAATGAGAAATGTTGTAAAATTATATTATAGTATATTTTAACATAAAATCAGTTCCATTAATTTTCTTGAAAGTGAAATTGAAAAATAAAAATCTGTCATCCAGGAAGGCATTAAATTGGCAACTCCTAGATGATAATTTCATTTTTAAAATATAAGAGAGAGATAGGGGAGAATAGTTCTTGAGTAAATATATTATATTTTCATGATATAATTCAATTATACTAGTGTTTATATATTTATCATCCTCATTTGTATAGTGGAGGTGTGGAGATAATAATTATAGAAAATATAATGAAAAGATGTTAAATAGAAAAGGAAGGGGTATTTACATCTTCAAAACTCATACTTGAGAACCTACATACGGGTATTGGTTTTTTATTTAGTTAAAAACAAGAGCACATGGAAATTTGATAGAGGCTTGGAGACATCATCCGGAAGAAATTTGATATCCTTCATGTCATAGAGTTGTGAGGAGAACTGTTGGTGATTGGTTGTATTTATAGTGGAGGAGAAGGGTGATTTTTCAATATTTTATTCATCACGTTTTTATTTTTCTCAAGACAAGAAATATTGTTGACTATTGTGGCTAAAAATAGTAATAATTTTATGTGATTTTTAACCAAGTGTTATTACATCATACAATAATCACCTATGACTCAATAAATATTGTTCTTATCATTTATCATAAATAATCATATTTTATTATTCACCAATAATTCATGTATTTCAAAAAAATCCTAAAAACTGATAGTAATATATTTGATGTGTAGAACTAAAATATTAACGCCACTTTATGAAATTAATTTTCCAAATATTTTGAAATTTAATTTTTCATTAAAAATATAATTTACTCAAAAAAACATATTTTCAATCTATAATTGATTTTATGTCACATTAAAAAAAATAGTATGGTCTCATAAAATTATCCTAAATTCTTAAGTCAATAAAATTTTAATTTATGAATATATCTTATATTAATAAAAATTATTTTAAATAATTTTATTAATTATAAAAATTTAATTAAATATTAATGGTGTAAAACTATACCAACACATAGTTTAATAATTTCTTAAATAATCATTTACTAATATAATGTTATAATGATAACATACATTGATTTATAACAAGTTTAAATTTTATTTATACAATCAAGGGTGAGGAAATTATTGATATTTCCAATTTAATAATCCTAAGGATCTTGTTATTATTCATATGTGTAGTATTACTATTAACAAAGGTCAAGTTACTATTCAAGTGGGAATTTATTTGATCCTATTAGACTCAAAATATCTTATTAATCACAATCTTTTATATTTTCCTTTGGAAACTGAATTGAAATAAGAGAAATAATTACATTTAAAACATGATCACAATTAGAATTTGGTAGTACTATTTTTAGAAAACCAATGCCTTTTAATATGTAAAATTGAATTCATCTTCTGAAAACATATGATATAATGTAGAATTTTTATATTAATATTCATTCCAATGAATTTATTCTCTAGTGTTTAAATGTAATTTTAAAGTAATTATATTTAATTTTTTATCAGTTTTTTAATGTTTGGTGTTGTATCAATGATATGTTATTGATGAAATTAAATTTAATATACCATAAAATAATTGGGTGATGCACCATGGGTGGCCTAGGATGGGGATAAAAATCACCAATGATAAGAAAAAGAACAATGTGGTAATCCCAACTATGTTCCATCAATTTATTCACAGTGTTTCTATGATATTAGAAGAAAACAATAATGTTTTGGTGTGAATCACACCTTTAAAAAGATATAAAACTAAAAAAATATTAATGAAAGGGTATAGAAATCATAACATATACCTCTGGTAGAATTTTCATCTAGTATCAACACCTCCTTCAGACCAAATTAGATGAAAATAGAATAAAGTACAAATATCCGGGAATATATGGAAAATTAATGTATAATAAAATAATGCATTCAATACAAGGACAAAATATGAATGAGAAATGTGGATTTTAGAAAATGTTGTCTCACATATAATGAGTTTGATGATCATAGAAATGTATTTCAAATTGGGAAATGAAACCAAAGCCTATTTTTAGTCTTCAAATGGTATTCGTGTGCATAAGATAATATAGAGGGTGATGTGTTTTTTGAATTAAGATGGATTACCACTTATTTTATGAACTAACCCTAGCCAGTTACATGATGTGAAAATTAATTTCATGTAATGTAATTCTCATGTTTTCCCACTGGAAAAAATACATTAAAAATCATCAATTATCCTACCTAGTCCATTACACATCGAGTATTTAATATGATTCATGAAAACATAAAAACATGTTGTGGAATTACACTGCAAACAACAATCATCATTCCTTAATGTTGCTTTCCAAAAACATCCCAAATCTCTCATTGTCCCCATATTAGTGTTAAATATAAAAATATAACATTATAATATATTAACCATTAGATAAATGGATCCATACCTCATAAAATAACCAAGGATCACACAGTTAGTATTATGTTCGATATAATATTTACCACCTTGTTTTTTTACTTCATGACTGAATTATATTGACGTTTACTTTCACAAAAAATATCATTAAATAATTAATGATTTTCTAAACGATTTTATTCATTAATGGAAGAATATTTAGTTCCATTTCTAGAACACCAAATCATCATTGTTCTTTATTAATTATTTGGTATTTTTATTTCATATTTTATGATATAGTTCAATAATTTACTATTTTGCTTCATAGAATGTTTACATTCCATCTCTGTATAGTCATAAATAAATTGGATGATTTTATTTTCAGATTATGTTATTAAATGTCCTTTTAGGGCACATACATTATTTTAAACCAAATTTCATTAGTTCGATGATGGGTTCTTTATTAGATGGTAAGGGACACTCATTGTCTTACCTCTTAGGAAACAATAAAAAATCATTTTTTATTTCCATTCTGTAATAGAAAATCATGAACATAATATAGATTGTATAGTATCTATATACTATATTTTTTAATTTCACCAATAACCATATTCCAAAAACTATTATTATCTCCTATAGTATGGGAGAAATTACCCAACCTTATATCCACATAATATTGATTTGTAATACTTCTCTATCATTTTTTAAAAGAATTTATCGTCCTTTCATTTGTATTGAAACAATTATATATCATGTTCACTTCCGTACATGAGTAACGAAATTGAATGAAAATATTTAACATGTAATGAAGGACATAGACACATAGATCATTGTTATTATTCAAATAATATATTTAGAGGAATGTATTATCAATCCCTTAGATCATTTTTAATATAAAATTTCAAAATTGAACAATTATATCAAATCTTACATTCATATTCTTTGGAAAAATGATGTGAACCACAACGTGGGATTGGAACCCGGGGTTAAAAATTTACATTCAACAATTTTTGGTATATAATCTATCTATTTCAGTATGAATATATTTATCCTTTACCTTTTTTCATTTATCATTATTAAAATATATCATATGAGTTATGACAGAAGTCTATATCTTATAATTTCATATATAAAATGATTTCTGTTCATATTCATCTAAATAATGTAGGTAAAATATCATCTGGAAGTGATATTTTTTATATTGTCATCAGTTCAGTTTTGTTTTCCATCCATATAAAAATCATCAACTATATTTCCTATAATGGATATCATTATTCCCAAAGATATAACTATTGAAAAAATTCCCATATATTGATATTCTAATCCAATAAAAAATTATGGTTTTACTATTAATTCAGAGCTTCCAAAAACCAATTTTCTTATATAATAATTATCAACACTATTTTTTAGTCATTTTATAGTAGAAGATACCATTGGATTTGAAATATTATCAATATTTTAATTTTCATTCAAGTTATTTTTTTATAAAATATACAATCCATTTATAAGAAAAATTATAATTTCTAAATTTAATTTTTACGCAAATATACTATATATGATCTATCTAAAGGTTATATAAATTTATAATGAGGCACGTAAGGGTATCAAAAAAATTATATATATTCTGTTAGGATGAGTGAGTTGTTTATGCACTATGTAATGGAAATATTGCACACAGGTAAGGGGAAGACCATTTTCTTAAGGGTTATATAAGGGTGACCAAAATTATATTTAATGGTTAAAAAATAAACCCTCCACTATTTAAAGGTAGATAATCTAATACAAAAACAAATACCTGACATTTCTATTTTTATTTAATTGTATATGGATCGTTATATATGAGTAATAGGGTTATAATATATTCTATGTAAAATATATTTAGAGTCTCACAATGATACATTATATTTTATAATATATGTTTATTCTTAAAAATGATATGTAATCTTGTAGAAATTAAAATTTTCCCCCTCATAAGGGTAGAACATCAAATCCATTACAGATAGTTAGGTTTAGTGAAATGGTTAAACCATATTACTGTTAAACATTTAGTTTTTTGGGAATATATCATAAATTTCACAGATTTCACAAATTTCATGTTTGTTCATCCCCAAAAAGAACATGTAACGCAATTTGACGATTTTTAAAGCTAAAACCAATGATAATTAATTATTCAAATAGTTTAAATTTGAAAAAAAAAATTCATAATCAATTGAAACAATCTATAATTAATAAACTATTTAAAGCAAAATCAAATGATGAATTGAATTTGTGGTTCTTAATGTTTAGAGACCATATATGGACAGGCATCATCTAAAATATCATAACCATAATTTCTATTAATTTTAAATCCAATATTTTATATAGGATGTTAATACACTAATACACATAATTTTTATTTACTCCTATATCAATATTGGTTATTTTTTTCAATGGTGAATTTAAATGCTCTCTCATCCATTTATTTCGGTTAGAATCATTTCAAAAGGATTTATATTTTAGGAATACTTATTAAATAATTAAAAAATGAGTTCATCTCCATGATCTAGACATTTGGGGAAAAAATATATCATAATCAAAAATAATATTTATATTATAAATTAATCCTAATGAATTATAGTCTCATGTTTTTGAATGATTAATATAGTGAATATAGGATTTACATAATAAATAAATATTTATTTCCTATATGGAAAAACCATATCCCATACCATAACTCAAAACTATAATTTGGAATTATCTACGACCGAAAAATCATTTACATTCATGGTGTACTCTTCATTTTATATTTTTAAAACATGTATTTAAACCATCATGACTTTGAATTAATAGTGTACAAGTAAATTCATTTCCAATATGAAAACTAGTAAATTGAATCACTAATTACTATGTTGTGACCTATATAAATGTTTCATTATAAAATATTTCATTTCTAAAATAACATCCAAAATACCCATATTTTCTCCACTATGGTTTCTTTTGGTATCATGATGACATATCTATAATTATTATTGCTTATTTAATGCATTTGTGACTACTATTTGTAATAAAATGTCCAAGAATTATAAAATGGTGAATTATATTTATTAGAGAACCAATAACAAACAAATTGAAAAACTATTGTAACATATTGTGGATACAATGATCCAACTATTATTATTTTTATTTAAATCCCACATAAAATCCACTAATACATCATTTTTAATGTCAAAAACTATCTTCGGAGACAATATAACTCAACACGCAAATAAATCTATAGAATGGCCTGAAGGTCATTCTCGATATCCATGGGTAGGCAACAAGTTGCTGGGGAATGTGAATGTTCTTTTGGAATGGGTTTTCCCTTGTTAATAGTAACTGATATAAATAAAATATTCACATAATATGGTGAACAATATACCTAACATGAGAAACAAATGAGAAGAACATACAAGTATATGTTATAAATTTTACATATACAACCAATGACTAAAATAACCAAAATGAGGAGTGGACAGACAAGATGCATAAAACCTATAAGTGAAATCTGGGTTGACTCCTCTTATTCCACCTCAAAAAATTTATTTTTATGGTTATTCTAACATGATTACGATATAAAACCAAAAAAGTGATCCATTCCCTTACGTAGATCATTTAAAACTGTTTTCATACACCTGAGGTATTATATATGTTTTCCAAAAACATTCCAACTAAAATACAAGGATATGTTCCATGTACACACAATATATGATAAATAAATATTCTTTTTGTGAAGCATAAAATAAATTTAATTTGAAAACAAGCCATATAATAATAGAATGGAAATGTTTTATTTTTTGAAATATGTTTTTTTGATATCTGGGACACTAGATTTAAAAAAATACAAGAAGAACCACAATAAAGAACAATGATAAATACCTATATAGAATGGGTTAGTGGGGACCCATGATAACTATAATCATGGTGATTGATCATGGAGGAGAAGGTCCATCTCTTTCTTGATCAAAAGAATTCCAATAATTAGTGTTTTGATAATGTTGTACTACAATCCGTTATGGTGGGGAATGCCATTCCAAGATTACATCTTGTAGTCTACCCAGAATGTTACCTTGGATTCCATTTTTCTATTCCATTTATTAATCCATGATAATTCTATTCCATAACAGTCCTAGCCATTACATACCAAAACACACTTATTCAATGCAGGGGATTGTCTATTTGAAGTTTGTACATAAAATATAATTTTGTAAAGATCCCTTTTCACACCAATAACATATTTTATATTTAATTTATTAAAAACTAATAGTATATATAAATAATTATGTAATTTATATACATGGAACCACCAAAATTTATCTTTAAACAAAAAATGTTTTGTTATAAACTGCATGAAAATTCACAAGAATATCATACATAATCAAAAAGAAGATAAAACCGTTATGGTCCAACACATGGAAATAATATTTAACCCAATATATATTAATAAACCATTGGGGAGGAGAAAAACAAAGATTCATGTATGATGATAACAATAGAATGTAAGAGGATATGAGAGGAGGGGTTTATATAGAAAAATAATGATGAACTAAGATCACATCTAACTGAAAGTGGAAGAAATGTTTGGGGGAGGGGAGTGGTGTTCTATATTATGGTGGATTTATAATGGTGTTAATTATATTCATTATAGTATTAAAATTATATAGGAGAATTTGTAAATAATCAATTGTTTTATGAATCTTGATAGCCTCACATCTTAGCCACATTGTCAGCTAGACTGTGTTCAAACCATGAGACACCACTATCTAATAGGAGGGGGAGAAAAATGATTTTTATGTGAGGATCACATCGATATCCACATGGTTGGGATTCTGAGCTATTTCTATTATACGTGAAATATTATTTTCACCAGTGGTGATTCGTGATTTCCTTTTACGATGCAAAACCCTTATACCTTATTTTATTCATCTAAAAATCAATATTTGTCATGGAAAACTTCCATGAATGATTTAGAAAATGAGTGAGAATTAAAATCAATGAATCAAAAATTTATAAAAACACAATTTATCTAATAATTCTCATAACCATGAAAACATTCTTCCCTCAAAATGATAAACTATATTCTAATCAAAAAATATGTTGGGGGTATCAATCCCCAATCAAAGACCATAATTACCGCATTGTTTGCTATTCATTTTCATGTTTCTAATGGACTCTAACTAATGGTCTAAGATTTCTAAATATAATTTTATTACCTCATATTCCTGAATCCACATTGTTTTTATCAGTCATTGAAAAATAGGCCTCTTTCTCGAGAGCATCCCAATTAATACAATGTGTGGGGGGTTCAAATTAAACTTCACTAATTAAAAGACATGGAACATGTCCTAAATAAAAATTAATTTAGATGGGTTTTAATTGTGGTATTCCACAGTGCCAATTATTTTTATAATCCTAAATGGTTTTTCATTCCTCATTGATATCTTCTCCAAATTAATAATATTCAATGTTCGATAAGGGGTATCACCTTCAGCAAAACCCGGTTTCC
The DNA here is from genome assembly GCA_963277665.1 of Viscum album. NCBI lineage: Eukaryota > Viridiplantae > Streptophyta > Magnoliopsida > Santalales > Viscaceae > Viscum > Viscum album. The sequence continues at coordinate 1,311,542,177 of OY728134.1, read as the reverse complement.
AACTACGATTCCAAATCCTTATCATAACCGATCAGAATAGGACCTATGATATCTATGATATTTATAATACTATTTCATAATCATCTAGACCATGCCATACATAGCTTTCACAATCCATAACCAAATTAATGATTCATATCCTACTTCTTTGACTCACATTATTGACTAACTTGGTCAATAAAATAGCATTTCCATATGAGCCATCTTGATTGGAAAATGAAAGTGTTTGTTTCGAGAAAATTCCACCAATCCAATATAGTAGTCCCATGAACCACAAAATTCGATCATGCATATTTGGATGAATTATTTCATAATTTATTCCAATGTTATGTATGATTATATTTTTTTAGATGGTAGGATGTCCTATAGAAAACATGTAACACCATTCTATTTTGAAGGGACACCTATAGGAAAATGTGGGAATGAAAGTCCCTCTCCTACAAAATAGTTCAGTTAAATCCATTTATCCTTATGATTTTTTTATATATAATAAATAAAAAATTCATTACCTTTTTGTAATCCTTTATTGGCATAAAATAGTAAAATTTGGATAGATTATCACTAATCATAAAATATTTATTCACCAATTGGGGCGTGAGAGGAAACCCACCAATAAAGTCCACGGTGAACTCATCCAATGTCCACGTATGAATGGTGAGTGGAATAAGCAGACATGTGGGATTCTGGTAATCTAAATTAATCTACGGATAAAATAACATCAGTATAGATAATCTGATATAGCATGTGTCATATCCGGACACCAAACCCAATGATTAGCATCAAAAATACATTTTAGGGATTCATCATGGATGAACCACTAGTATTTTTTCGATATCCTTGATTACAATATTCAATAGGTAAAATGAGATATCCCTTCCATGATATTGGGAGTACATAATAATATTTGTAGAAAGTCCAAATATTTTCAACTCATTACTAGACTCCTTCAAATTATGTATCAGTATATTAATACAAAAAGCATCTTAGACAACATTTCAATTATCTAGGGTGTAAAATTTAGGGTATTAAAAATCTTTTAGGTACACATCTAATTACCACTACCTTGTAGGACCAAGGTAGAGCCTTAGAGGGGAAGGGATAATCCGGGTGTCATCCTTTTCTTTTAGAAAAATATCTTTTTCCCATGTTGGTAGGAACTTGTTAAACCTATAAGACTGGTTGGAATAGAAAGAAAATAACCACATGAAATGAGACCAAACAACACTTTCACATAGTTCACCACTAAGGGATATATCCAAGGAGAATACATCGACATGTTTCCGGTCATACCTAATACCACTAAACTCTAGTAGTTATGGATTATAAGGTTTGAGTAAAATCACTCTATATCAGGAACACATCCTTTAAAAATGTTCAGGGATAGCTCATTGTGTCCCTTGGTCTAATACCATTGACTCCCCCTAGATCACTACTTAGGGTGAATTCCCACTCAGTATATAGACACGATGGTCATTTCAATAGATTTGCATTGATGTCTTTGTCGCTGTTCTACATGAGACTCTGATTGCATCGAAGTCCTGAATTGACTCACCTGAAACCACTGATCTCAGTCAACGGATATTCAAAAGTCTTTCAAATGCATAACACCACACTTTCATTCAATACCCTAACTTGTGTGCAATACCCCAACCTCACGCAAGATTTGCGAATTATTTCCAAAGATGACTACTGAACTACACCTAATTTCCTTGCAACCCTAATTTTTCACGCAACTACACTAAAGGGTTACATGGGTCTTTTCAGACTAAAGGAACACCTTGCGTGCAATATTTAATCTCATCCAGTCTTTCACGAGAATATCATTCACCCATCTAATTAACTATATTTTCTTTGGAAACTATATATGTTTAAAGTGGGGTTGGCCGCATATTAATAGGCCTCATTGTCCTGGTATGCAAGATTCCAACACATCTTCATCATTATGCATACGTTTCACGTTGATCATGAAAAACACCTTTTGACATCGTATTGGGTGCGTAAAACCTTTCGTGCAACATCATATTCTATAAACTCCAGGACATTTGCATTTTTTTACTTTTTGTTCCTAAAACATGTCTTTCATGTATGTTCTAGAAACAACTTAATTCATCCGTGGAAAAACCTGAATTTATCACAAAGTTCAAATATTTCTCTCACCTTCCTTTTTCAAAAACATGTTTCTCAAATTTCTAATTTTCATCCCCAAAAAATTGGAAAACTATGGAGAACAACCCCACCATCAATACTTATTTCAGATCAAACAATATGACCCCTTTCCATGTAATCTACCTAATATTCAATGAAAATTATTACTATTATAAACACAAACCATGATCAAACAAATGGAGATTTATAAAATTCAAAAAATGAACATCTTTTTTCCACAATGAACAACCTTGGTTCCAACAATATCCCACTTTTGGTTTGTTGGGAATCTCCAGATAGAGTAAAAAGAGAACTACCCACAATTAAAACATGATACTCAAGAATCAACTCAGCCAACAATCCATGTTTATGTGAGCAATGATTGATGTAGAAAACAAGAGTGAAGGCATGAATTTTTTAATCTTGTGTTTAAATGAGAGCTCTGATGTGTTTACTCTAACCCTATTCTCTCTATCATCAACCAACACATCACTCAATTCTCCCATCTGGAGACACCATATTCTATCTCTTTCTTCCCCATTGTCTATAATCCCAAAGACCAGTAATCATCCATTCTAGATCTCAGAACATACTCCCCCTAGATTGTATCTCCCCCATAAAACTACAAAACATCCACAAAGCTGATTAATATAGTAAATACAACTGGGGAGAGGGGAATTTCATAATCTCCTAAGGCACTACAATGTGGCTGAACAATGAGGTTATACCAATGTTTCTCAAACAGAGTCACTGGTAGATGATTTGTAAGGATATTAGCTAAATGATCATCAGTTCTGACATGATACAATGTAATCATGTATTGTTCATCATTTTCCATGATAATATGATATCTGATTTCAATATGTTTTGTATGAGAATGCTGAAGAGTATTCTTTGTAAGATCAATTGATCTATTATTATCACAGTATATCATCATTTATTACTTCACCTCATCACCGATATCTATCAGTTGTTGCTTCATCCAGAGTAGTTGAGTGCATGCCATTGTAGCGGAGATATACTATCCATCATCATTACTGGGAGAAGTACATTATTATTTCTTTATCAACTAGCCAACATAGTTCTTACCAATATATAATTCTCCACCATTGGTGTAAATTCTATCAAATACATCTCTAACCCAGTAAGCATCAGAAAATGCTGATAATTTGCTATCCGGTCTTGCAGCAAAGTATATCCCAAAATAATGAGTACCTTTAATGTACATCATGAACCTTTTTACTACCACCTGATGATCCTATTTTGGAATAATCTTAATGAGGCCGTAGGAAATTTTGCAATGATAATATCTACAAATGTCGCTATCAGGTACAATAGGATCCCAATGATCCTCCTGTACATGTTGGGATCTATAGAGGTATTATCCTCATGCATTCCAAGGTTGTTTCCAACTGCAATCAGAGTTGACATTTGTTTGGAGTCATTCATATTAAATATATTCAGTGGATCTCATGCATAATTTTCCTAAGAGACGAATGTGTAATCTCGCTTTTGAGTCACCTCACTCCCCATGAAATATGTGTGCTCCCCAATCATTGACATTTCAAATTATTATTTCTTGTGATTGGAAACTTTTTCCATAGATTTCTGCCTGCTTCCACCAAAAATTATTTCATCAACGTAAACTATAACCATGAATTGATATTTCAAAGAATTCATCATATAATGATTTTGATATACTCCTACTCTTTTGAATTCTAACTTCATGAGATAAGAATCCAGGTGGGAATACCAAGCTTGTGGTGATTTCTTTAAACTATAGAGGTTCTTCTTTTGTTTACAAGCCTTTGTTTCATTAGTTCCAAGAATAAAACCCACTATTTGTTCGATGCAGACTTCTCCTTCAAGAACACCATTCAAAAATGCTGTATTGACATCCATTTGATATACTTTATATCCTTTTTGGATTTCCATAGTAAGAAAAAAGCGATATTGGCTCCAATATAGACACTAGTGAAATGGTTTCTTCAATATCGACACCATAAATATGGGAATATCCTTTACATACCAGTCATTCCTTGTTTCTTATAACACTTCCATTCTCATCAAACATGTTCATGAAAATACATTCTTTACCAATAACATTATGAACTTCCAGTCTCTTGAAAAGATCCCAGTCCCGATTCTTGACAATCTGACCTAAATCTTCATTCAAGGCATTTATCCAAGACTCATCGATTGTATCTTCTACAAATGTGGAATGTTTATTCCATAGATATGATTTCATATTGTGCATTACTCCCCATTCTCCTAATTTGTGTGTTCAGTAAAATCCCCAATGTTGTTGGATTGATCAATTTCCTCTGTTAAATTCTCCCTCTGAGGTTCAGCTGAATTCTCTCCATCTATGGTTTCAACTTCATATACTTTATCTGAGTCAACATCACAATGTGTCTCCTAGGAGTTTTGTAATTCTTTCTATATTTATGTATTTTCATTTAATATATGTTCACATTCTTCCTCATCTTCTATCTCATCAGCATAAGTATTATTTGAATAATTGAGGTTTTTGGATTCAATGATCTTAACATCACTTCTTTTTAAAATCCTCCCCAAGAGCTTATTTAAACACTTGTAAGGTTTTATGTTCATTGGTTATGCAATAAATATTCCTTCATCTGCACTGTCAACAAACTTCCCTTGATTTCTTTCATTATTTTGGATGAAGCATTTTATTCAGAAAACACAAAAATATTTAAAAGATGACTCCCTTCAATGACACAATTCATATGGTTTCATTGTTTCTCCCATATAAAGACCCGTTCGATTTTGAATGTGCATTGTAGCTTTAACAACTTCATTCTAGTAATGAAGTGAGATCTGACTCTCAATCAGCATAGTCATGGCCATGTTGTTGACTTATCAATTCTAAAACTCAATATCTCCATTTTGCGGCAGATTTATCACAACAACTACCTCATGATATATTCCGTGTTTTTTCTGGTAATTCTTAAACACAATGGATGTGTATTCACCTCCATTATTAGACCACATTACTTTAATTATAAATCCAATAACATTCCCATCAATGCGTCGATAAGTTTTCATTCAATAACGAATTTGACGCTTCTTGTGAATCAATATTACACATGAAATTATACTATAATCATCAATAATAAGGATGAATTACCACTCTCCATGAGTTTAGGTTAGATTTATCAGGCCACATACATATGTGTGTATGAGATCAAGAATGTGTGATGCCATTTTCTTCATTGGTCTATATGTATTACAGACTAGTTTCTGATGTATGCAATAATCACAAGCCTTTTCCCATTCACATTTTAGAATAGTGATATCCATGAAAATATTCAAATTTTATATCTTTTCCATGTCATGATGTTTAATATTCCCCAGACTTTGATGCCATAGGTTTTTTTCTTCTACAATAGACTAATAGATTGATTTCTCTTTACTGTCAACACGATATATGTTTCCATCTATTCTATATCCTTTCATAAGAAAATTCCCTGCTTTCCACTTTATAGTGAATTATTTTCTATTGAAAGTTACTATATTCCCTGAGTTACAGAGTTGAAACACACTGAGGAGATTCTGACATAGACCGTCGACATAAGGAACTTAACTCTTCTTCAGCTCTCCATCGGCTAGAGCAGTATTTCCACTACCTTTAATCATCAAAGAGCCATCATTACCAAACCTTACTAATCTATCATTATTTTCTAATGTTCTTCAAAAGGATCATATCTCATTTTATATGGTACAAGCATCCACTATCTTGAATCCATGTGTATCTTATTTTTTTATCTTTGAGAGATACTTCTACAAGATTGAATTTCTCAATTTTTATCTTTTATTTACATTAGATATTGGATTGACTGAAAGACACTTATAGATTTAAAATTTCTTATTCAACATAATCAGATTCATTATAACCATACTCTTAATCTAAGGAATAAAACATGTTTGTGAGAACAACAACATCATGAGTTTGAGTGTTGACCCATCTCTAAGAGTTGTATGATTTTATCCTATTATACCTCTTCCTTAAATATATAGCATTATGATCTATGTTAGAATAATGGAAATCGTATCTATAAAAATAATTTCATCTATAATATGTAGGATATGAAATCAGTATCCATTAATGACTTCCAAGACCTTCCCTATTAAATTATCTACTTGATTATTTACAATATGACATGGTATGTCCCAGATAGACACAAAAATGATACTTCATGAGGGGAAAAGTCTTGTCACTTATATTTATCCTCATGCCTTCTTCCATTGGAAAAATGGTTGGACTCATCTGTCATTTTTGAATGTTTGTGGATAATATGTAGTTCTTATTTTAGTTTGTATTGAGGATTTCTTTTTAAGCACTTCAGGAAACATTTGAACATGTCCAAATTTTATTTTTTCTTTCTTTTGGCTCTCTTCTCTTTTAGCAGTTGTTGTCTTAGCTTCAAAATTTATTCCACTCTTTACCATGAAAGAGGTTCTTTGATCACATAATATTATTACAACACCATCTCAACCACGATTGGAACTTACCAATAATTCTGCATCTGAGAATCTTTCAAAATGAATTTTATTCTTAACCTAATTTGTGGTTGATTGAAACTCAAGTTTACTCATTAGTGTAAAAACTTCTTCCTCCATACCCTCAACAGTATTGGACTTATATTCCAGTGTGGATATTAGGTCATTTATGACCTTTTCTTGTTTTTTAATTATATGCTTCGGTTTCACAATGTCATACGTTTCTCCAAGGATTGAATACTGAACTCCCACTAGGTCTTCTAGTCGTACAATTCCAGCTTCAAGCTCATCAACATATTATGAAGATTCTTCCACCATTATTTTCCACTTATTTCATCTCTTATGTTTTGTTTCTAATTCTACAAAATAGAATCCATAATTTTAAACTTGGAATAACAATTAGGATTCATCTTATTATCTCTACTTTTATTGACCAAGGAATCTAACTTTTAAATGGTAGCCATCATGGAAGCATGGTTTCTAGTTTTAAAATCTATTTCTTCTTCTTCAAAGAATTATGTACCATCATCTTTGTCTTTACAGAAAAAACTCTTCTTCTATAATTTTTTTATAGATTTGGATTCTCTCTTTTTGAAAACCCTTTTCTAAGGTTTCTCAGTTTCTTCTACATCGCTCTCTTCATCATCGAAATTTTAATGGCCCTGAGAAGAAATTTTCCCAACTCTTCCACAACAAAAACATACCAGAGGTAACTATCCATAATATATACATGTTCCCTTCTTAAATTTCTTGTAAATGAGAGTAATAATTTATTTATCCTCATCATATTCATCACCACTATCTCCGGAAATTTTCAGATTGTCTAGGTATTTGAATGGAATTTCCATGATAACACGATCCGTAGCATCTTCGAGTCTGACTCTCATGTCATATGACACTAAACTACTTAGATGTTCATCCAGAGATATTTTAGATATATCCAACTCTTCAAGGGATGAAACGTTTTCATTATACATAGGAGGAAGTATTATCTGGATTTTCTTCATTATATCAATGTCATTGATTTCATCACCATGACCTCAAATATCTCACACTACTTCAGTAATTTTATAAAAGAACGAATATGCATTCTCATCAGGATGCATCATTAGATCATCCAACATGTTGTGCAGGACATGAAGTTTTCCCTCCTCCACATTTTTTTCTCCTTCATAAATATTTTCTAGTTTATCCCACATAGACTTTGCTGAGGTGTAACTTATCACCTTTAGATATATCTGATTTGAATGAGCCACAATGATAATAATCTGGAATTTAGCATATGTTTCACAAACGTTCATATATGTATCTATCATAACAAGTCCTATTGAATTAGTAACTTGTATTCAATGCAAAGTAGTAAAGAGGTAATCCATTACAAGGGATCTTACATGAGATCTCATTATGTTCTTCCCTATCTGAAAATTACTTCCATCGAAGTGATGGATTCCCCTAGGATTGACTATATTCTCCATTATGGGAAAGGACAGATCTATCACTAGAAATCTTTACTCTATGATACCACTTGTAGGACCCTTGGACACCCTAAGAGGGGAGGGGTGAATCAGGGTGTCAAATTATTCTTTAAAAACAAGGATATTATTCCCATAGTGGTAGGAACTCGTTAAACCTATAATACTAATAGGAAAAGAAAGCAAACAACAACAAAAAAAAGAGACCACACATCACATTTACTTGGTTCTCCATGAAGGGCTACACCAAGAAGCATACACCGACAATTTTACAGTCTTACCTAATTCCACGAAACCTCACTAGATATGGATTACAAGGTTCGGGTATAATCACTCTATCCCAGACACAATTCCATTAAAAATGTTCATGGATAGCTCACTACGTCCCTATGGTCACTCCCATTGACTCCCCCTGGCTCACTATTTTGTTTGATGTCCCACTCAGTTTATAGGTTTAAAGGTCTCTTCAATTGATTTTCATTGAAATCTTTTTCTTTGTTCAACATAAAACACTGCTTGGATCAACGTCCCAGATTGATACACATGAATAAATTGATCTCAAAAAATTGGATATTCAAAAAAATGTTAGACACATAACACCACACTTGCACACAATACCCCAAAATTTTCCTATGATTTGGTAATTGTCACAAAATATGATTTTAGTGCAACACCTACTTTATTTTCAAACCTTGACTTTTTAGAAACTACACTAAAGGGTTTAATGGGTTTTTTAGTCTAATGGAACACCTTGTGTTCAAGATTGACTCTCTTTTAATCATTCCCGTACAAATCTATCCCATGGATGATTAACTAGATTTTCATTGGAACACTCTTATGTCTAATGTGGGGGTAGACACCTATTTATTGGCCTCATTTTCCCTGTGTGCAAGATTCTGGTGCGTCTTCATTGGTGCGCGTATGTTTCACACTGAGAACAAAAAACCAATTTTGTCACCAAATTGGGCATGCAAACCCTTTAATTCATCCTCATTTTTTCGAACCCCATGAATTTTCCATTTTTCGACATTCTAATCCTGAAACATGCCTTGCACAGATGTTATAAAGTCACCATTAATCTTTCATGACAAAAAAATCATTCGCACATAGTTCAAATCTTTTATGCTCCTTCCTTTTCCAAAAACACGTTGCTCAATTTGCTGATTGTCATCCCCAATAATTTCTCAAACACTGGATAATGGTTCCACCTTCAATACTACTTTCGGATCAATCTATATGAACCATTTCCATGTAATCAACATGATATTCCATCAATGGTATGACAATAACAAACACAATCCATGATCAACCTAATGTAGATTGAGAGCAAACACAAACTGAACTCATTTGTTAGAAAAGAAAAACTTCAATTCCAATATAAATCATGTTCAAAAACATAGTGATTAAATAATGGTGAAACATTTATTGTCTGGGTAGATCAAAAAAATCACCAACTATATTTTGAAACCAACATATCAGAGCATGCATCACCACGTCTAGGTCATGTTCATGGGTTTTCCTTTTTATCATCTATTCAGAGTTGGAGAGAGACACAGTAACCCACATAGTTATCCAGAACAAGAACACACCTGATACCAAAACCCAAAGAAACATAGTAAACCAGATAACCACGTACACTATTTTTTGGAATACATATAGGCGGTGTAGAAGACACATTCTTCAACTCCACCAATAATTTTTGGAAATCTAGACTCCAAAAAAATTCACCCCTTTTCAGGTTAGTGCAATTATTTATGAAGAAACATTTGGAAAATCATTGAAAATAACATATAATATCATGTCTATCCAGATAATCTTCTTATCTAATATTCATACATTAGATACACCCATAAATTACTATATTAATTTTTTCTTGGTCATATGATTCCACGATTTCAGTTATCGCATGGCTATGAAAGATAAAAAAATTTATCTAGATTATACTCATAGAATGTTTAACATGAACATAGTGATAATGAAATATTCCCATGAAAAGTTTTAGATAGCGATTTTACTCCTCTCCTATCCTTGAGTAAACTAGGATTTTGTCCAAAAACTCCATGAAAATGGAGTTGAGGTTATTTTTTAAATAATTAGTATATAGGGCTATAAAAAGCATCTTGTATTTTTCAAGATGAATGGAATAACCCAATACATTTCATGGATGAACCTACATCAAAAAAGATATCTTGGGAACATCTACTTTTATCACCATGAATTTATGATAACCATAGTAAATGAAGATAATTTAAAAACACCTTGACCCCATGAGTTGTTCCAAGAAGTATCGATGCAGGGAAATTAGCAATTATTTTTGATGATGTCTATCTTCATATTCCATTAATTGGTTCGCAAATAATGTGATTTATAGAAAATTTTAGCAAATTTAACTCAAGTGAACTAATTTGGGATGCTTAAATGTATGATTTCATTGGATTCCAAATAATATAGTTGAATCTATAATTACCTAAATCCATATGGGACATAGAAGATAAAGGAAGAGATTCCGACTGTATCCCTGGAACCAAATAAATGTTAAACTACAATTATTTTTTTTAATGTAAACATGAAAATTCCATTAGAAATTCATCTCATTACTCATCAAATGTGGGGGGTAAACTGTTCTTGGAAAATTACACAATATCTTATAGTATGAGAGATATGACCTTTCTTGTCATTCTCCCTAAAATTAGCAGTGTATATCCATCTCAACCAAACCATGGATCCCATTCAACTTGGATGACATGAGTACTCCGATTGAGTACGATAAAAGTAACATACCATAAATATAAATACATGTGACCCTTAAAAAATCATCTAATGCATTCATAGGATCACATTGAAGAGGACCGTTTGTAGACAAAATAAATCCCCTTTTTTCCTAACCTTTGATGGAGTGATAAGAAATTACAATAATCTAAATCCTTGACAATTTTTTTTACAAATATCCTTAAATAAATCCCTGACAATTGGAACATGTTCTATAGGGAGATTGAAGATATAATTATAGTGAGAATAAATAAATGAATTAGATGATCATATTTTAAGATAACAATATCTATAGATGGTTAAATAAGGAATGAACCATAAAGCATTTTTGGTCCAATATCTGACTCCACATGTGTCTGATCAATATTATGTAGGTTCTTAATTTACTTCTGAAGCATGTGGTTGACTACTAAATTGTTGCTATATCATTACATGATTCTTTTTATATGAAGATAATTCACAACGTCGCACCAATAATATTGAGAAACCATATTCATGGATGCACCAAATGAATCTTCTAATTCCATATGCTCCATTGAGCTAAAGACACATTAAAGATGAAACTCATATAGATGTATTAAATCTAACCTATATTTCAATACTAATGTCATGGTTTGTGTATAATTTTATACCTATAAATCATGTACCTAGAACTCTCAAAATAATGATACATAATTGATCCACCACATGAAGCTACTAACAATTATGGTAGAGATGGGTATCTTGATCTGAAAAACATTACATCCCATACAATTAATGCTTCATATTAATTTTAGGAATTCTGTTTCAAACATGGCTGATAACTAAAATTGTCACATTGAATCCAAATTTAGCTTCTTAGTGGGTCTTTAATAACATTCCTCAATCAAAAAACTAAAAATATGTCTCTCCCTTAACAACAATACATATTATTGAATTGTTGGAAGTAATACCATGTATAACATCTTAATCATCATCTGTTCATTATCCAATACCTCAGTAGATAAATAGACTAGATGTGATTTTTTTTCATATTCCACAATGAACATTCTCTCTGATGCATATTAAGAAATATATTTATCTTAGTAAGAGAAAAAGTATCAAATTATTACTACTAATTAAAAAAACAATAAAATCCATCTACACCGTATAATCAAGATTATTTTATTGGAAATATAACTCCCACCACCAGAGACTTGGACCATAAAAAACAATTCATTTCACTTTAATGGCCTCATGAGTACTATGGAATCCCAAAACCTAATGAAAATTCAAAGCATAATCTTCTTCTTTGTGGGGATATGTGCTTTCTCATAATAGAGTGTGATTATTCATAGGGAACCTTGGTGATTTCTATAAATCTGACCATGGATTTGGTACCATTGACATAGTGTTACAAGAACCATCTCACTAATTTAGTACTCAGAAATCCAAAACAATGACATTAAATAATCTATAATTAGTGGGTGTTGGAGAACACTCTCCATCATCTTCTCATGGTTTTATTGTAGGTATAATGGTCAAAATGATACTATATATTTCAATAGTAACAAAAGAAACATATAAACACTTCATCATATAGAAGGAAATATTATAATTTTATTAAAAAAAACTCTACATAAAATAAATTAAAATAGATAAAATCACTAGAATCAACTTTAAACCCCCCCCCCCCCACAACCCTGGTGCCCATTCCTAGTCTGCAAACAATTAATTACTCTTGATGGGGTTGTAAAACCAAAACCCAAAAAATACCATGGTTACAAAATGTATGTCAAAAAGTCTGTTGGCCTTACATGAAACTCACAAAAAGATCCTTACTAACTAATGATCTTATGTATATTCTATTCAACCTCCGCAAAAATTGACCCATAACTAGAAAAACCAAGCTTTGAGAAAATTTGAGTCATGAAATCGGACCGTGATACCATATAACCTAACACTCAAAAAGACATGTGACATGAAAAAAATGTAATTTCAAACTACAAAGGTCTTGAAACTAGTTCAATTGAATCATTGATATAGTTTGGGAGTGGTTTTACAACTATAATAATATATAATATCAACACCAGATTCACATAACACCATGAACATCATTTATAATAAGTGTATCAAATTGGAAATAAACTACAAGAATATGTTATTCATTTTACATTTACATCTTCATATTGGAATAACAAAAAGTGTTAGGGGATCAACTAGATGAAATAATTATTCTTGTGATATTTGGGTTAACAAACATCATGAAACACCATTAATACCCACCAAATGATCCACTAAAATGAGTAACCACGTCCCCCACCACCAAATAGAGCCCATACCTCTCTTGTATCGGTCAAAATTTGTACTAAATAAACACGAGGGTGTTTGTAGGATGTGACATCACTTTTCAAAAATGATCCCAGCATATTTTCCTTGTCGAACCAATATATAATTAATAACTATTCTTCCATTTAAATAAATAAAAGCATTTAATTTAAAAAAGAAAATTTAAGAAATTGAATTTTGATTATTTTACAATTTTTTAATGAAATGTAGGAAAATATAGTTTTATAAATAAAGGAATCTGTTAATAAACACATCATAATAATGCTGAAAAGTCCCTCCATTGCTAAGGATAGTGGGTACATAGATTCCATGTATTCTTGGTGACAGATGATGTACAAGACGCTTCATATCCTACTCAATCAAACCATTCCACATTATCATTGTTCTATTAGAATTGTATCATAGTCCTTATATGTATTGAAGGTCATGCAATGTGTTCTTTTCCTAGTATTATGCCAGAGACACCTAGGATTCACATGTCATATTCCATTTCATAAATGATGAATACCCTCTTATTTTACAATAAAATAAATATCATACCATAACATACCAAATTGAATGGGTTTTTTACCATTACAAGGCCTTACACACAACATCATTTTTAAAAACACACATTTTCACATACAAAACTCATTTTAGAATGATTTTTAGAAACAATGTATACTATTTAGATCATAAAATATTTTATATGAGTGGAACCATATACCATTCACGTGAAGCCACCATATTGTAGTTGGAATCCATAATCCGAAACAAGTTATGATTCCATGGATGAAATAAAACACCAAAAATATCATGCTCCGACAAAGGTAAATAATTTTAAGTGAAATCTATGTTACTATAAATTTTTTTAAGTGGTATCCAAAGAATAAATATGGATTCAACCAAGAGAAATGTTTATATTAACATAGGAGGGACGTAGAAGAATTACTGTACAACTATACTCAAGTAAACCAAAAAAAAACCATGTATGATCAGAGAATAAGTATAGGATTTATTAGTTATAGTAGAAGAAAAATTTGAAAAATGAATGGGGTTACATGATTAAAATATGGGAGGGAAGTAATTGGAAAATATACTTTTTACAAATCGGACTGGTAATACGGTTTATGGGAGTTCAATGAGAATGTGCGCTACTTGAGTGGAACATATCTATAATTGGAGGGTGTCCACATGGTTGGCATGGATGTGGTAGATGATAGATAAACTAGATGTTCATCCTAGATAATTCAACTATTTGGGTGGGGGGATAAGTTCACTTGGGTAGGTTCACGGTTACCCCTGACAATTCAACAACCATGCATCTCCTTCTACATACCCAAAAAATAAATTATTCATAGAAAATACCTAAGAATTATATAGGTCTATAATGAAAACTTAAATAAAAGATAAAATATAGAAACATATCAAATTTTCTGTAATATTTATCAATTAAGATCCCCATTCATATAACCACTAAAATTACTCCATTCCCGTTATTTTTATTGTCCCCCACCATATAATAAAATTAAATTTAGTATTCCATTATATATTAGAAAAAATAATAATTTTTAACTATACATAGTTCCTTAAAAAGATAATATAATGATAAAAAATCTAAAAGGATACGAAGTTCAATATAATTATAAGAAATCAATTAAAATGTTATTCAATACAACACTTTCAATATTTTCATAATTGAATTCTTCCTACTAAAAATTTTTCATAGAAATTATCCCCCATAACACTTATATATAAATTATGATAAATTCCAATAATAAAAAATTTCATTCTGTTATTAAATTTGGTACGATGGGAATAGGGGATTCCAAACCTCTTTAGGATGATGATGTTTGTTGGTCATTGAGGTTTAACCTACGATTGTTGAAGAAAGTGAATCCAATATTTTAGTAATGATAAATAAATCATCATTATATGTTTCAAAAAATAATATCTTAAAAATCAAATGCTCTACCATTTCCAATATAATGTTATAAAAGATATAAAATTTCACAATAAGAGAGTGATGTAATGAATTTTTCCAAAAAAAATAACTATATTCAAAATGAATTTACCTTGGTTTTCATATCACTTCATCATTATAATCAAACTATTTCATTTTTTGTATCAATTTTGTACAAGACATTGTCAAAAATTATATTGCACCTCCATTTCACTCAAATATAAACATTCCATATTTTTTAAAATGATTTCCAACACAATTACTACATATGATTAAACATATAGCACCTGTGCATTCTCAGCCTATAATATTTCATTTCAAATCAACATTAGATTATTCAATCAAATTTAGATCTTATACTACATTGTAAAATGTACCATTTCTCACGATTCACTGATTTTACATCTATAAGGATCGAGCCTTAAACATCTCTTAATATTGAATTAAATGAATAATTCACATTGAGGATCTTTTCAGGATTAGAGTTTTAGACAATTAGGACATAACTGTTACATCTCAAAAGGTTACTAAGTATACACTTCTACTAAGTTTCCATACAATAAAAAGACTCTTAAAAAGAAACAAATCTAGTTACATGTTTTATATAGCATGACTTTCCCTTGATCCCATCCTTTATCCTATTCCACATTATGTCCTGTGAAAAACATTTCAAAAAAATCTTGGCGTGAGCATAAAAATCTCAGTAAGGGATACACAATGAATGAAAACTTTTAGTTTTTCAAACATCAAGTAAACCATGTATACTTTATCAATGTAATACCTTCACCTTCATGAAGTAGTAAAAACTCTTTAATGAATAAAATATCATTACTTACCCTTTTGTAACCAAATTATTAACATAAAACCCATATAAAGAACACATAACAAATAAAGGTAACTTGAGAATAAACATACTTAAGTGGAATAAACATACGGTCGACTTCCACACATATCACTTAATGGAATAGCCATACGGCCAACTTCCATACCCAATGCATTGGAGGTTATAACGTAACCACTCGTTTGGGTATTCACGGCACCACCCGTCATATGGTTTATCATGTAACCACCCTTCAAATGTCCAAGTACCAATATATAACCATAAAACATAAAACAAATATAATAGAAAGAAAACATTTCCACACATGGATCACATTATATCACAAAAATATATTGTCATAACAAATCCATTATAAAACCATTTTCAATACCAAAATACATAAAAGAGTATATGGTATTTATTTCATTTTAAAAACATTACGGCTTGTTGAGGATGCCAAAGACCAGATAATACTCACGGTGGGGAAAAAGTTCGTTTTCACCATGTACATTAAAAGAAACATTCCTTTTTGTCATTTAGTAAAACTTTTCGTATAAAAAGATTCCTTTTGAATAAAATTAAAATTTAAAGGGGTTTATAGACCGTATAAAATAAAGTTGTGTATAAAACGAAATATGCCTCAATGAAAGGAGATTGAGACGAAGTCCCTTACAAAGATAATTTTTTAAATAAAATAGATCTATTATGTGTATTCACTATATTTAAACATAAATAATTTATAAATACTAGATAGGACATAATAATATCATGACATAATTTTAAATTAGGAGATTAACCCAAAGAATGGAAATTGGGTTAGGAAGTTACCTTACCTTGGGTCCGACTTGACTCGATCTTTATTTAACGTCCTGAATAATAAAATTGAGTTAATTTTTACTGAATTTAGATCCTTTTAAAATTTAATTATTACTTTTATATCACTTATTATCATGTTATAAACATTATGTAATCATTTAAGTTAATAATGTTTGTTTTGTCGATATTTGGTTCTTAAGTCGAAAGTGGACTTCTTACAGTTACATGTTGTCTGTGTGGTCAAAGGCTCATTATATCCAGAATGATATTCATGATTTAGATATCATATATATCATATATATCCATCATATACATGTATTTATAATATTACATAATCATTTATAGGTAAGAAATGAAATGCACCATTCATGGAGACGGTAAGCCGTACATACGCATGAATGCTACATTCATTTCTATGTCATATTAATGGATTTAAACTAAATTATAGGTTTGTATATTTTAATTCCATAATTATATTAATCATTTAGATGTATCATTCATCATATATATCCATTATATACATGTACGTATAATATTACATTACATTTGGGGATAAGAAATGAAATGCATCGTTCATGGAGACGGTAAGCCATATGTACGAATGAACGCTACTTTCATTTCTATCTCATACTTTAATGGAAAGAAATAATAATGATATAGAGGTATATTATAATTCCAGTATAACATCGTATATAATAACTTTAAATCCATCCTTTATATGTCCCATATATGGCATTAACGAATCACATCACTTTAAGGGGGCGGTAGTATGCACTTCCTAAAATGAAATTATCGTGTTACCCACAATGGAAACCATAAAGGTATACCACAAATGAAAAATAAAGAAGCATAAGGAAAAAATAAACATAATATATATCATATATAAATAGAGTGACATCTTAATGGCCACCATTAAAGGTGTTTAAAAGAAGATTGAACAATCATCGTTTCGTGAGGCAGAAATTCGCCATCCACAGAAACAGTATTTTATTTAACCATTAGATGTATATGTGTGTAAATGTAGCTCGAAAGCTTCTAATAAAAACATCCTACTATATTGAAGATACTTTATTTGTTACAAAATAAATGAATAAACAGAGTTTAGGGGTTGGAGAAGCAAAATAAAACAAAAGAACACAAGTGAAGACATCACCTTAAAATCGGGTAACTATCATAGATTTGAGTTCAAAGGCTTCCTTGGGAAGACATCTGAAAAAAGTGAGGCTTCAAGGAGTAAGAGAGGGATGTTTAGAGACAAAATGGTCAGTGTTTGGCCGAGACAAAGGCTTTTGAAGTGCGGTTAAGGTGTTAGAGGTGGGGGACTATTATAAGAGGAGAGGAGGGGCACTCTTGGAATGTAGGGAAATGTTCCTTTATTTTAGAATGTGTTTCGGATTTTAATGGTCCCAAATTGATGTGTTTAGAGTATAAGGTGATAAGGGTTAGAAATACAGCCTTACAATAGGTTTTTTATATGTGTAGGTCTTAGATTTTATATTATCTTTCCATTTTATTTAAATCGTTAAATAATGAGGTAATCGCTGCATCATCATGGTGTCATAAATAATTTAATTTATTTAATGTCTAAAAATTATAAAACAAATACTATAATGTAGGAAATCTTTCTACCTTTCCAATGAATATTTATAGTCAAAAATATGATTTGTATAACCCCATGTAAAAATTGTTTTAGTAAAACAAATCATGTTTGTGACATTTTTATTTTAACTTTAAATAAAAAGCTATTAATGTCATTTTCCAACCAAAGTGGCTTCATGGGGTCCCCAAGTTGTCCCATGGATTTTATTGGTCGGCCATGACACATAAAATAAGGTTAGGACATTTGTCATGTTCATTTCATATTATTAAAACATTACTTTTACCTTAAACAACACTAATTACCTGTAATCGCGATTAAAAACATAAAAGTTACTTTAATCCCAATGAACCACATTTTACTTCTTAATGATAACCATGTATGTCGGATTTTTAAAATTCAAAACACAGAAGTGGTAAAATTTCATTTAAATGGAAAATCAGTTTTTATAAGTACCACTTAGTGGTTTCACTATTCATCAAATATTGAAGTTTTTCAGAAAAATACAAAAAATTCACCCTAAGATATATTTGATATTCCGAAGTCAAAAATGAAGTCTATTTTACAAAATTCAAAACATATATGTTGAATTAATTAATTTAATAATTAATTTCAGTTGTCAGATCAAATAGCGTGTTTTCATGAAATAATAAGTATCAAAAGATTGACACTAGTTTAAGTCCGATTTCAAAGTGAAAATAATTTCAACGACCACTATTGGATTTAATTGTAAAAATATATTATAATTTCACTTTAAAACCAATTCAATATATAATCTAACAATATAACTAAATTATATGAGAAAGCAGTTTTGATGAAAAATGCAGTATTTTTTCACTATTCATTAAAAAAATGAACATTGTCAGAAAAATACCAAAAATTTATCCAATGTAAATTTCAATGTCCCAATCATAAAGATAATTTTATTTTGACCAATAGATCTTATAAAATTGTCAAATGTTTCATTTAAAGATGTTTTGCCATCAAAAGGCAGTAAAACAATCTTTTAAAAAATATCAGTGTATTCCATGCTTAAAATTGGATTTATTCTCATTTCAAGCCTCTAAAACACTATCTAATTCATAAATTGACATAGATAAAAATATCTACTATTAATTACTTACTTGGGATGTTACATCCTTCTCCCCTTTTGGGAATTGCGTCCTGGAAATTTTATTCACTTGTCAAAATAAGTGGGGGTATTTATCCCTCATAGCATTTTCAGATTCCCACGTTGCCTCTTCAAACATTGTGGTTTTTCCACAAAACCTTTACCTGGTGAATTACCTTATTCCGTAACACTTGCTCTCTTCAGTCAATAATCTGCACTGGTTGTTCTTTATATGATAGTTTCTCCTCCAGCTGAACTACCTCTGGACTCAAAACACCAGAGGGATCTGGCATATACTTCCTCAACATCGAAACATGAAAAACATTGTGTACCTGAGATAAAATCGGAGTTAAAGCCACTCGGTAAGCAACTGATCCAACCTTCACCATAATTTCATATGGTCCAATGAACCTTGGACTCATCTTTCTTTTCATACCAAATCTCCTCACACTTTTCCATGGAGAAACCTTGAGAAAAACATGATCACAAACCTCGAAAGATATATCCTTCCTTCGGTTATCCGCATAATTCTTCTGCCTTCTCTGAGCTATTCTCATGTGTTTCTGAATCAATTGAACTTTTTCTGCCATCTCTTCTACCAATTCTGGTCCCATCAGCTTCCTTTCACCCACTTCATCCCAAAATGCTGGAGTTCGACACCGCTTCCCATATAATGCCACAAATGGTGCCATCTGTATACTGGAGTGAAAACTGTTATTATATGAAAACTCAACCAAAGAAAGATGTTGGCACCAACATCATTGAAAATCCATCGAACAAGATCGTAGAATATCCTCCAAGGTCTGAATTGTTCACTCCGACTGCCCATCTGATTGCGGATGAAAAGATGTACTAAAATTCAATTCAGTACCCAACGACTTCTGAAGGCCTTTCCAAAAGTTAGAAGTACACATGGGATCACGGTCAGATACAATGGAGATAGGAAATCCATGTAACCTGACTATCCTTTTATGATACAAACGGGAATGTTGATCTATGGAAAAATTATCATGTATGGCAAGGAAATGAGCAGATTTAGTCAAGCGATCAACAATAACCCAGATTGCATTATTACCTCGAGATGTCTTCAGCAATGCCACAATGAAGTCCATGGATATATTCTCCCATTTCAACTGTGGCACTGGTAAAGGCTGATGCATCCCTTTCGGTAACTGCTGCTATGCTTTAACCTACTAACAAGTCAAACACTTCACAGTAAAATCATCAGTATCACTTTTCATTCCGTCCCACCAGTAATACTCACGGAGATCTCTGGACATCTTAGTACTGCCAGGATGAACTGAAAACGGGGAACTACGAGCCTCACATAACAACTCATTCTTCAACTGTGAATCACTAGGCACACATAATCTCTTCCCAAACCACAAAACACAATCATTATTAATGTTAAATTAAGGCAACATACCCTTCTGAACCAGCTTTACCTTTTTCTGAAACTCACTGTCTTCCCTCTATGCTTGCTTAATTCTGCCTAATAGGGATGATCTCACTAATATCTAAAACAAAATAGAATAACTTCCTGCACCAACAACTTCTATGCCAAAGTTCATCAAATCCTTAACCAAAGGATAATTTCCCAAACGCAACATTGTTAATGAATCATTACTTTTTCGACTCAATGCATCAGCCACTTTATTTGCTTTTCCTAGATGGTAATGAATTGTACAATCATAATCCTTGATTAATTCCAGCCATCTCCTCTATCTCATGTTCAATTCTTTCTGAGTTAATATATACATTAATCTTTTGTGATAATTATATATTTCACACTTTACTCCATAAAAATGATGCCTCCAAATTTTTAAAGCAAAAACAACAGGAGCTAATTCCAAATCATGTGTAGGGTAATTTAACTCATGAGTTTTCAACTGACGTGAAGCATAAGCAATTACCTGATCATTCTACATAAGGACACAACCAAGTCCCTTCAACGAAGCATCACTGTATATAACAAACTCACCATTCCTGGAAGGAAGTGCCAAAACTGGAGCATTGACCAATCTTCTTTTCAACTCCTGAAAACAATCATTACATTCTTTTTTCCAGATGAACTTAACACCCTTATGAGTTAGCTTAGTCATTAGACTAGATAACCATGAAAAATATTCATCAAACCTTTGGTAGTAACCTGAAAAACCAATAAAACTATGGATCTAAGTTACATTTGAGGGTCTTGGCCATTCTTCAACAGCTTTTGTTTTAGCAGGATCAACAGTAATGCCATCTTTTGAAACAATGTGACCCAGGAATGAAATTTGTTGTAACCAAAACTCACACTTGCTGAATTTTCCATATAGTTTCTTTTCTTTTAAGGTTTGCAAGATAACACTTAAATGACTATCATGAACCTCTTCACTTTTAGAAAACACCAAATTATCATCAATAAAAACAGCCAACATTTTTCACTTGATTGAACTGAGCCATCACTGCATCAAACTATTTAGTTCTGATTCTGACCATCTCAGGATACAGATTTGAAAGGTCATTTCCCTCTGTATACCCTCCTTGCACAGCTTCCATGTTTCCTCTACGAAAAAACCATTCTAAACACATAAATATCTTAGGCGAAGAAACATGGTAATCTGTAAATTCTATACCAATTAAATTTGACCATAAAAAAAATATTTTTGGATAATCATTTAATAGAATTCTAACTCCTAAAGTTATCTAAACCGACCTCTGGTACCAACTATAAGGACCGGGCCTTAAGCATATCTTAATATTGAATGAAATGAATAATTCACATTGGGGATCTTTTTAGGTTTAGAGTTTTAGAGAATTAGGAAATTACTGATACATCTCAAAAGGTTGCAAAGTAGACACTTCTACTAAGTTTCCATAGAATAAAAAAACTCTTAAAAACAAACTTGTCTAGTTCCATGTTTATATAGCATGAATTTCCCTTGATCCCATCCTTGACCCTATTCCACATTATGTCCTATGAAAAACATTCCAAAAAAAACTTGGGGTGATCATAAAAATCTTAGTAAGGGATACACAAAGAATGAAAACTGTTAGTTTTTCAAACATCAAGTAAACCATGTATACTTTATCAAAGTAATACCTTCACCTTCATGAAGTAGTAAAAACTCCTCACTGAATAAAATATCATTACATACCATTTTGTAACCAAAGGATTACCATAAAACCCATATAAATAACACATAACAAATAAAGGTAACTTGGGACATAATCATACTTAAGTAGAATAACCATACAGTCGACTTCCACACATATCACTTAATGGAATAGCCATACGACCAACTTCCATACCCAATGCATTGAATGTTATAATGTAACCACCCATCCTGGTATTCACGACACCACCCGTCATATGGTTTATCACGTAACCACCCATCAAATGTCCAAGTACCAATATAAAACCGTAAAACATAAAACAAATATAATGGAAAGAAAACATTTCCACACTTTGATCACATTATATCACATAAATATATTGACATAACAAATCCATTATAAAAACCATTTTCAATACCAATATACATAAAATAGTATATGGTATTTATTTCATTTTAAAAAAATTACTTCTTTTTGAGGAATCCAAAGACCAAATAATACTCGTGGTGGCTGAAAAGTTTGTTGTCACCACGTACGTTAAAAGAAACATTACTTTTTGTCATTTCGTAAAACGCTTCATATAAAAAGATTCCTTTTGAATAAAATTAATTGTCAAAGGGGTTTATACACCGTATAAAATAATTTTGTGTATAAAACGAAATATTCTTCAATGAAAGGAGATTGAGACGAAGACCCTTACAATGATAATTTTTTAAATAAAATAGATCTATTATGTGTATTCACTATATGTACACATAAATAAAGTATAAATACCAGATAGGACATAATAATATCATGACATAATTTCAAATTAGGAGATTAACCCAAAGAATGGAAATTGAGTTAAGAAGTTCCCTTACCTCAGGTCAGACTTGACTCGATCTTTCTTTAACGTCCTGAATAATAAAATTGAGTTAATTTCTACTTGATTATGAACCTATTCAAGTTAATTATTACTATTATATCACTTATTACCATGTTATAAACATTATCTAATCATTTAAGTTAATAATATTTGTTTTGTCGATATTTGGTTCTTAAGTCGAAAGTGGACTTCTTACAATTACATGTTGTCCATGTGGTCAAATGTTCATTATATCCAAAATTATATTCATGATTTGGATATCATATATATCGATCATATACATGTATTTATAATATTACATAATCAATTATAGGTAAGAAATGAAATGCACCGTTCATGGAGACGGTAATCCGTACGTACGCATGAACGCTACTTTCATTTCTATGTCATATTAATGGAATTAAAACTAAATTTTAGGTATGTATATTTTAATTACGGAATTATATTAATAATTTAGATGTATCATTCATCATATATATCCATTATATACATGTTCTTATAATAGTACGTTACATTTGGGGATAAGAAATGAAATGCACCGTTCATGGAGACGGTAAGCCGTACGTACGCATGAACGATACTTTCATTTCTATCTCATACTTTAGTGGAACGATATAATAATGATATAGAGGTGTATTATAATTCCAGTATAACATCATATATAATATCTTTAAATCCATCCTTTATACATCCCGTATATGGCATTAACGAATCACATCACTTTGAGGGGGCGGTAGTCCGCACTTCCTAAAATGAAATTATCGTGTTTACCCACAATGGAAACCATAAAGGTATACCACAAATGAAAAATAAAGAAGAATAAGGAAAACATAAACATAATATATATCATATATAAATAGAGTGACATATTAATGGCCACCATTAAAGGTTTTTAATAGAATATTGAACAATCATCGTTTCGTGAGGCAGAAATTCGCCAACCACAGAAACAATATGTTCTTTAACCATTAGATGTAGATGTGTGTAAGTGTATCTCGAAAGAATATTATAACAACATCCTAGTATATTAAAGATACTAGAGTAGTTACAAACTAAATGAATAAAAAGAGTTTAGGGGGTTGGAGAAGCAAAATAAAACAAAAGAACACAAGTGAAGACATCACCTTAAAATTGGGTAACTCTCTTAGATTTGAGCTCAAAGGCTTCCTTGAGAAGACTTCTACCAAAAGTGAGGCTTCAAGGAGTAATATAGGGATGTGGAGAGACAAAATGGGCAGGTTATGGTCGAGCCAAAGGCTTTTGAAGTGTGGGTAAGGTGGTAGAGGTGGGGTCCTTTTATAAGAGGAGATGATGGGCACTATTGGAATGTAAGGAAATTATCCTTTATTTTAGAATGAGTTTCGGATTTTAATGGTCCCAAATTGATTTTTTTAGAGTATAAGGTGATAAGGGTTCTAAATTCACCCATCCAATATTTATTTTACATGTGTAGGTCTTATATTTTATATTATCTTTCCATTTTATTTAAATCGTTAGATAATGAGGTAATCGCTGCATCATCATGGTGTCATAAATAATTTAATTTATTTAATGTCTAAAAATTATAAAACAAATAATATGATGTATTAAATATGTTTACCTTTCCAATGTATATTTATATTCAAAAATCTGATATTTATAACCCCATGAAAAAATTGTTTTAGTAAAATAACTCATGTTTGTGACATTTTTATTTTAACTTTAAATAAAAAGTTATTAATGTCATTTTCCAACCAAAGTGGATTCATGGGGTCCCCATGTTGTCACATGGATTTTATTGGTCTGCCATGACACATCCAATAAGGTTAGGACATGTTTCAAGTTCATTCAATATTATTAAAACACTACTTTTACCTTAAACTACACTAATTACCTGTAATCGTGATTAAAAACTTAAAAGTTACTATTCACGAAAAAATTATTTTAATCCCAATGAACCACATTTTACTTATTAATGTCAACCACATATTTTGGATTTTTTAAATTCAAAACACAGTAGTGGTGAAATTTTATTTAAATGGAAAATTAGTTTTTATAAGTACCACTTAGTGGTTTCACTATTCATCAAAAATTGAAGTTTTTCAGAAAAATACAAAAAATTCACACAAAGCTATATTTGATATTCCGAATTCAAAAATAAAGTCTATTTTACAAAATTCAAAACATATAAGTTGCATTAATTAATTTAATAATTAATTCCCGCTGTCAGAGCAATTAGCGTTTTTTCAGGAAATAATAAGTATCAAAAGATTAACACTAGTTTAAGTCCGATTTCAAAGTGAAATTAATTTCAATGACCACTATTGGATTTAATTGTAAAAATATATTTTAGTTTCAGCTTAAAACCAATTCAAAATATAATCTAAAGATATAATTAAATTAGATGAAAAAGTAGTTTGAATGTAAAATGCAGTATTTTTTTACTATTCATTAAAAAAATGAACATTGTCAGAAAAATACCAAAAATTTATCCAATGTAAATTTCAATGTCCCAATCATAAAAAATATGTTTATTTTGACAAATAGAGCTTATAAAATTGTCAAAATTTTTATTTAAAAATGGTTTTCCATCAAAAGGCAGTAAAATAATATTTTAAAAAATATTAGTGTATTCCATGCTTAAAATTGGATTTATTCTCATTTCAAGCCTCTAAAACACTATCTAATTCATAAATAGACATAGATAAAAATATCTACTATTAATTACATAAATGGGATGTTACATCCATCCCCCCTTTTGGAAATTGTGTCCTCACAATTTTATTCACTTATCAAAATAAGTTGGGGTATTTATCCCTCGTAGCATTTTCAGATTCCCACTTTGCCTCTTCAACCATATGGTTTTTCCAAAAAACCTTTACCTGGTGAATTACCTTATTCCGTAACACTTGCTATCTTCTTTCAAGAATCTGGACTGGTTGTTCTTCATAAGATATGTTCTCCTCCAGCAGGACTACCTCTGGACTCAAAACATGAGAGGGATCTGGCATATACTTCCTCAACAACAAGACATGAAAATCATTGTGTACCTGAGATAAACTCGGAGGTAAAGCCACTCAGTAAGCAACTAATCCAACTTTCTCCATAATTTCATATGGTCCAATGAACCTTGGACTCATCTTTCCTTTCTTACCAAATCTCATCACACATTTCCATGGAGAAACCTTGAGAAAAACATGATCACCTACCTCGAAAGATAGATCCTTCCTCCGATTATCCGCATAACTCTTCTGCCTACTCTGAGATGTTCTCATGTGTTTCTGAATCAACGGAACTTTTTCTGCCATCCCTTCTACCAATTCTGGTCCCATCAGCTTCCTTTCACCCGCTTCATCCCAAAATTCTGGAGTTTGACACTGCTTCCCATATAATGCCTCAAATGGTGCCCTCTGTATACTAGAATGAAAATGGTTATTATAAGAAAACTCAACCAAAGAATGATGTTGGCAGCAACATCATTGAAAACCCATCGAACAAGATCATATCATATCCTCCAAGGTCTAAATTGTTCGCTCTGACTACCCATCTGATAGAGGATGAAATGCTATACTAAAATTTAATTTTGTACCCAACAACTTTTGAAGGCCATTCCAAAAGTGAGAAGTAAACCTAGGACCACGGTCAGATACAATGGAGATAGGAAATCCATGTAACCTGACTATCTCTTTATGATACAAATGGGAAAGTTGATCTAGGGAAAAATTATCACGTATGGCAAGGAAATGAGAAGATTTAGTCAAGCGATCAACAATAACCCAGATTGCATTATTACCTCGAGGTGTCTTCAGCAATCCCACAATGAAGTCCATGGATATATTCTCCCATTTCAACTGTGGCACTGGTAAAGGCTAATGCATCCCTTTCGGGGAACTACGAGCCTCACATAACAACTCATTCTCACGCAGATCTCTGTAGATATTAGTACTGCTAGGATGAACTAAAAACGGGGAACTACGAGTCTCACATAACAACTCATTCTTCAACTGTGAATCACTAGGCACACATAATCTCTTCCCAAACCTCAAAACAAAATCATTATCAATGTTGAATTCAGGAAACTTACCCTTCTGAACCAGATTTTCCTTTTTCTGCAACTCACTGTCTTCCATCTGTGCTTGTTTAATTCTTTTGGATAGGGATGATCTCACTGATACCTATAACAATATAGAAGAACTTATTGCACCAACAACTTCTATGCCAAAGTTCATAAAATCCATAACCAAAGGATCATGTTCCAAACACAACATTGTTAATGAAGCATTACTTTTTCGACTCAAAGCATCGGCCACTTTATTTTCTTTTCCCGGATGGTAATGAATTGTACACTCATAATTCTTAATTAATTCCAACCATCTACTATGTGTCATGTTCAATTCTTTCTGAGTGAATATATATTTTAAACTTTTGTGATCAGTATATATTTCACACTTTACTCCATACAAATGATGCCTCCAAAGTTTTAAAGAAAAAACAACAGAAGCTAATTCAAAATCATGTGTAAGGTAATTTACCTCATGATTTTTCAACTGACGTGAAGCATAAGCAATTACCTGATCATTCCGCATAAGGACACAGCCAAGGCCCTTCAATGAAGCATCACTGTATATAACAAACTCACCATTCCTCGAAGGAAGTGCCAAAACTGGAGCATTCACCAATGTCCTTTTCAACTCCTGAAAACAATCATCACATTCTTTTGTCTAGATGGACTTAACATCCTTATGAGTTAGCTTGGTCATTGGACTAGATAACCGTGAAAAATTTTCAACAAACCTTCGGTAGTAACCTACCAAACCAATAAAACTACAGATCTCAGTTACATTTGTGGGTCTTGGCCATTCATCAACAGCTTTTTTTTAACAGGATCAACAGTTATGCCATCTTTTGAAACAATGTGACCCAGGAAAGAAATTTGTTGTAACCAAAACTAACTCTTTCTGAATTTTCCATATAGTTTCTTTTCTTTAATGGTTTGCAAGATAACCCTTAAATGACTTTCATTCTCCTCTTTAATTTTAAGAGACACCAAAATATCATCAATAAAAACAACCAACATTTTTCACTTGATTCAACTGAGCCATCACAGCAACAAACTATTTAGTTCTGATTTTGATAATCTCGGGATACTGATTTGAAAGGTCATTTCCCTCTGTATACCCTCCTAGCACAACTTCCATGTTTCCTCGTAAAAAACCATTCTAAACACATAAATATCATAGGCGAAGAAACGTGGTAATCTGTAAATGATATACCAATTAAATTTGACCATAAATAAATATTTTTGGATAATCATTTAATAGAATTTTAACTCCTAAAGTTACCTAAACCAACCTCTGATACCAAATATAAGGCTCAGGCCTTAAACATCTCTTAATATTGAATTAAATGAATAATTCACATTGAGTATCTTTTCAGGTTTAGAGTTTTAGATAATTAGGACATAACTATTACATCTCAAAAGGATAGAAAGTAGACACTTCTACTACGTTTCCATAGAATAAAAAAACTCTTAAAAAGAAACATGTCTAGTTCCATGTTTTATATAGCATGAATTTCCCTTGATCCCATCCTTGACCCTATTCCACATTATGTCCTGTGAAAAACATTTCAAAAAAAACTTGGGGTGAGCATAAAAAGCTCAGTTAGGGATACACAAATAATGAAAACTGTTAGTTTTTCAAACATCAAGTAAACCATGTATACTTTATCAATGTAATACCTTTACCTTCATTAAGTAGTAAAATCTCTTCACTGAATAAAATATCAGTACTTACCCTTTTGTAACCAATTGATTACCATAAAACCCATATAAAGAACACATAAAAAATAAAGGTAACTTCGGACATAAACATACTTAAGTGGAATAACCATACGGTCGACTTCCACACATATCACTTAATGGAATAGCCATAAAGACAACTTCCATACCCAATGCATTGGAGGTTATAATGTAACCACTCATCTTGGTATTCATAGCACCACTTGTCATATGGTTTGTCACGTAACCACCTGTCAAATGTCTATGTTCCAATATAAAACCATAAAACATAAACCAAATATAAAGGAAATAAAACATTTCTACACTTTGATCACATTATATCACATAAATATATTGACATAACAAATCCATTATAAAAACCATTTTCAATACCAAAATATATAAAAGAGTATATGGTATTTATTTCATTTTAATAACATTGCTGCTTGTTGAGGAAGCCAAAGACCAAATAAAACTCGCAGCGGCGGAAAAGTTCATAGTCACCGCGTACGTTAAAAGAAACATTCCTCTTTTTCATTTATTAAAACCCTTCGTATAAAAATATTCCTTTTGAATAAAATTAAAAGTCAAAGGGTTTTATACACCATATAAAATAAAGTTGTGTATAAAACGAAATATGCCTCAATGAAAGGAGATTGAGATGGAGTCCCTTACAAAGATAATTTTCTAAATAAAATAGATCTATTATGAGTATTAACTATATTTACACATAAATAAAGTATAAATACCATATAGGACATAATAATATAATGACATAATTTGAAAATAGGATATTAACCCAAATAATGGAAATAGGGTTAAGAAGTTCCCTTACCTCGGGTCTGACTTGACTCGATCTTTCTTTAACGTCCTGAATAATAAAATTGAGTTAATTTCTATATGATTAAGAACCATTTTCATGTTATTTATTACTTTTATATCATTTATTACCATGTTATAAACATTATGTAATCATTTAAGTTAATAATGTTTGTTTTGTCGATATTTGGTTCTTAAGTCGAAAGTAGACTTCTTACAATTACATGTTGTCCGTGTGGTCAAAGGTTCATTATATCCAGAATGATATTCATGATTTGGATATCATATATATCATATATATCCAGAATATACATGAATTTATAATATTACATAATCATTTAGAAGTAAGAAATGAAATGCACTGTTCATGGAGACGGTAAGCCGTACGTACGCATGAACGCTACTTTCATTTCTATGTCATATTAATGGAATTAAAACTAAATTATAGGTATGTATATTTTACTTTCATAATTATATTAATCATATATATGTATCATTCATCATATATATCCATTATATACATGTACTTATAATAGTACATTACATTTGGGGATAAGAAATGAAATGCACCATTCATGGAGACGGTAAGTCGTACGTACACATGAACGCTACTTTCATTTCTATATAATACATTAATGGAATGAAATAATAATGATATAGACGTATATTATAATTCCAGTATAACATCATATATAATAACTTTAAATCCATCCTTTATACATCCCATATATGGCATTAACGAATCACATCACTTTGAGGGGGCGGTAATCCGCACTTCCTAAAATGAAATTATCGTGTTTACCCACAATGAAAACCATAAAGGTATACCACAAATGAAAAATAAAGAAGAATAATAAAAACATAAACATAATATATATCATATATTAATATATTGACATCTTAATTGCCACCATTAAAGGTGTTTAAAGGAAGATTGAACAATCATCGTTTTGTGAGGCAGAAATTCACCAACCACAGAAATAGTATGTTCATTAACCATTAGATGTAGATGTGTGTTAGTGTAGCTCGAAAGCTTCTTATAACAACATCCTAGTATATTTAAGATTCTGGGGATGTTACAAAAGAAATTAATAAAAAGAGTTAAGGGGGTTGGAGAAGCAAAATAAAACAAAAGAACACAAGTGAAGACATCACCTTAAAATCGGGTAACTCTCTTAGATTTGAGCTCAAAGGCTTCCTTGGGAAGACTTCTTCCCAATGTTAGGCTTCAAAGAGTAATAGAGGGATGTGGAGAGAAATAATGGGCAGGTTTTGGCCGAGCCAAAGGCTTTTGAAGTGTGGGTAAGGTGGTAGAGGTGGGGGCCTTTTATAAGAGGAGAGGAGGGGCACTCTTGGAAAGTAAGGAGATGTTAATTTATTTTAGAATGTGTTTCGTATTTTAATGGTCCCACATTAATGTGTTTCGAGTGTAAGATGATAAGGGTTCGAAATCCACCCATACAATATGTTTTTTTCATGGGTAGGTCATAGATTTTACATTAGATTTCCATTTTATTTAAATCGTTAAATAATGAGGTAATCACTTCATCATCATGGTGTCATAAATAATTTAATTTCTTTAATGTCTAAAAATTTAAAAAAAACTACTATGATGTTGTAAATATTTTTAGCTTTCCAATTAAAATTTATAGTCAAAAAAATGATTTGTATAACCCCATGTAAAAATTTTATTAGTAAAACAACTCATGTTTGAGACATTTTTGTTTTAACTTTAAATAAAAAGTTATAAATGTCATTTTCCAACCAAAGTTGCTTCATGGGGTCCCCAAGTTGACCCATGGATTGTCTTGGTCGGCCATGACACATCCAATAAGGCTATTACATGTGTCAAGTTCATTTCATATTATTAAAACATTACTTTTACCTTAAACTACACTAATTACATGTAATCAGGATTTAAAACAGAAAAGTTACTATTCACCAAAAAATTATTTTAATCCCAACAAACCACATTTTACATCTTAACGACAACCATGTATTTTGGATTTTTGAATTTCAAAACATAGAAGTGGTAAAATTTCATTTAAATGGAAAATAAGTTTTTATAAGTACCACTTAGTGGTTTCACTATTCATCAAAAATTGAAGTTTTTCAGAAAAATACAAAAAATTCACCCTAAGCTATATTTGATATTACAAATTCAAAAATTAACTCTATTTTAAAAAATTCAAAAAAGATAAGTTGCATTAATAATTTAATAATTAATTCCCGCTGTCAGAGCAAATAGCGTGTTTTCATGAGACAATAGGTATCAAAAGATTGACAGTAGTATAAGTCCAATTTCAAAGTGAAATTAATTCCAACGACCACTATTGGATTTAATTGTAAAAATATATTATAATTTAACTTTAAAACCAATTCAAAAGAGAATCTATGCATATAATTAAATTAGATGAAAAAACAGTTTTGATGTAAAATGCAGTATTTTTTCACTATTCATTAAAAAATGAACATTGTCAGAAAAATACCAGAAATTTATCCAATGTAATTTTCAATGTCCCAATCATAAATAATATGTTTATTTTGACAAATATAGCATATAAATGTTTCAAAATTTTGATTTAAAAATGGTTTTCCATCAAAAGGCAGTAAAACAATCTTTTACAAAATATCACTGTATTCCATGCTTAAAATTGGATTTATTCTCATTTCAATCCTCTAAAACACAATCTAATTCATAAATAGACTTAGATAAAAATATCTATTATACAGTAATTACTTGGGATGTTACAACATAATTGGTCATTTTATTTATGAGTTATGAACAACCATTATAGAACTATATAAAACATGATTCCATGGATGATTCCTATAATATTTTAATACTTACTATATAGGATAGAGTATAATTCCATTTAATATTTTAGAAAATGGTGACTCTAATCCCTTTCAATATTAATTAATTTAATATTTCATTCTAATTACTTTAAGACTTTAACCTAGTTTTTAATACTCCTTTAAGATGTTATTCAAAATAATTCTTAATATTAAAACTAACAAATTTAAAAATATCCTTCCATTTCATTAATTTTTATCCATTGTTCCCAAATGAAAGATAACATTATTTTTTTATTGTAAGTTAAAACTAAATGATTAATTAAGTTTGTTGATGCAATGGGTATCCTCCAAATGAAGATCTAATAATTGTAAGCATTGATGATTCTAATATAAATTATTGTAAATAAAAATTGTTATAGAATTTTTTAATAGATTATATGATAGACATGATGGATGAATAATTTTTATAATTGAAAAACAAACTATAATAAGAAATATATGTTCTATATGATTTTAGAAAACAATACCTATAATATAAATAGATTTTTAACAACTGAGAGAAAATGAGCATGATATTATTGAAAAGAAAATTCCACAATATCATCCTTAAGTGATTATTTTATAATAAACATGTATTTTCATTCAATTTAAAATTGGTTGGGATAATTCTTAAAATTCACAGATTTATTTTCAGCTATTCAAATGATATTTTAAGTGGGATAGATGTATTTGGGTCAACCCTATAATGTTATATGATAGTTTTATAAATTATGGAAATAATATGTTTGTTTTAAAAAATTAGAAAATATGTTATCATAGAATATATGATGTTTTTCCAATGAATTATATTTGTCTTACCTTTAATATATTAAATATATTTATTATTAATTTTATTCCTAGTATTGTGTAGTAAATTAAATATTCATGGAAAATTATATTTCCTCCTAAATATGATATTTTAGAGTGATGTATGCTACTTTAATTATGCAAATGAACATCATAATAATATAGGACTCTCTAGATGCTAGGGTTGTGGTAATATAAAAATAATTATAGGACTATTGTAATATGTTTTTTTATGAAATATATTTTCTGTTTTTAAATTTTAATTTAATTATTATTACAATTATTTATCTTTATATGAAATTATTTTAAAGTGGGATATATTGGCCAATGTATGATATTTCATTTTGGAAAAAATTATATGTTTAATATCAATAGATTATGATGTGAAATAAATATAATAATTTTATAGTTGTGTTTTCATGTTTGGAAAAATCATGTATCATTGGAAATCCATGATCAAATCCATATATAAGGAAGGAAATATTAAATATTTTATTCAATATTGAAGATGATGATATAATATTAAGGTGATATTTCTATGTACAAAAGGAGGGATTTCATGCTAGAAGAGTTTTTCTGAAGTATATTTTATAAACATGAGATGAAATGAGGTTCCATGAATTTGGGATGAATTGTTTGTGGAATATGTTTTTCAGTTGTTTTACTAGAAGAAATATATAATATATATAAATAGTGGAAGTAAAAACATAATATGAATGTGAGTTAAGGGTATTTTGGTTATACTACTTATAATAACTATTTTGAAAAGCTAAAAACTATATAGTTATGATCATCAGGAGTAGAAAATGTGTAGGAATTGAATACTATAAAACAATACAAGTTCTATGGGGATTGGGTGGATTGTATCCTAAAAAAAATTAAACATACCATTTTATCCATCCTTTTATAATAATTTTATCCGATGAAGATTTGTTATAATGCAATATATTTTATGTTATTAATTATTATATTATATATATTAAATTAAAATAAAATAAAATCAATATGGAATATAATTATATGATTTAGATAATAGGAAAAATATTGTAAACGGTATATTTTAATTGGTGTAATAATACCAATAAAATTATTCATGATAATGTAACCGCAATTTGACATAAATTGTTAATGATGTATTTATCCAGTATTATAGTTTAAAAAATCTACATTCCATTCAATAGTTTTTAATTAAGGTATATATAATTTTAATAATTTCATGGTTATTCGTGTAATATATATTTAATAAATTAAACATCAATACTTCCTCTCCTAAAAAACTTGTCTTTTTTATCATCACTTTAAATTTTGTTACCTTATTTCAAAATCTCAGATTCTTTCTTCATGGAGGGATACTTTCTATTATCAATAGCCATTTCACATTCATAACCTTCAATATTGATGAAATAAACATATATTGAATCTAATTTGGTTACTAAAATGATTTTTTCCACATGTTATTCATATAAATAAATTTTATGCTCTTCTTGACTTTCCAATTTCATAGAATATTCTAACAAACTTTGAAACACCATGTGTTTTATTTTGATTTCATTTTACCATACTTCATGTTTAATATTACATTTGGAATGGTATTTAATGTAAAATGATTTATTAGAATGATATTTTATTCCTTTGATATATATTAAATTGTCTTTTATATCATGAAAAATAAACATTATTCCATCAAGATGTTTAAAAACACAATTGAAAAAGTTTACTTTCATTTATATCCTTTTGATAGTTATATATTGTTTAAAATATTTGTATTCACTATAAATATCAAAACTAAATGGTATTATTGGCCATTATGGTCTAGAATTTATCTTTCAACATAGTGGTTTTTTTAAATCTCCCTAACATAGAATAATTCATCAAAAACACCTTTTTATATTTATTTCCAAGTAGATTCTTCCACAATATTTTATGCAGATTCTTACTCATGAATCCTTTGTGATTTATAATTATTTTACTAAAATTGTAAAATTGTTAGTGTATCACTTGAAATTTATTATATATCGAAATTCTAACAAAAATAATTAACAACATAATATTTATTTCTAGATTTACATTACCCCAATACTTGTGTAATTTCTTTTGGATGAGGAACCTTTTCCTTCTCTTTTTCAACCAATTATACCTTTTCATTATGATCATCATAATATGTCATTCAACAATAAGAATGCTTTTATTTTTTTCATTATTTTGAGACTCAAAAACATTTACAGGTCGAACTATACGAGGTGGTTGTGAATTAAGATGAATGGTCATAGGATCAATATGTTCAGTTACAACAAATTATATCAATATTTTTAAAACATTTTATTCACATTTTACATCCTATTTAAGAACACATTAAATTAATCTATATTCCACTTATTTTATTTTAATAAACATTTAAATATAATACTCATAAAGTTCATTATATTTCATTATCAGAATAAGAGGTGAAATTTCCCATGGGTTTCAATTCTCCAAAACATTTATTTTAAGAAAATATTATTCATCAATGGATATGTTTTTGGTTTTTTAGTATAAATTAGTTAAAGGCTATTGGAAATACAATTATCATGGTTCCAACCATTTACATAATAATAATGATTCTTTTCACTCAAATGTACTACAACACTTTGGATCTATTGATCTATCATAATGTCTACCAAAACATTATTAATGAATCACATGTATCAAAATATCTTCATTTAAATAGTTCCACCATTTAATCCATCAATACAAATGAATATAAAAATCACTATGATAACATTCAATATATTTTATATAAAATCCATGTCCTAAATCTCAATTACAATTTTGATTTTAATATATATAATATATGAAATTTGAAAAAACATTTCCATAAATAAATTATTATTGTTATGATTTGGTGTCAAGTATTTAAAAAATAAGACGTTCATTTTTTTAAAATATACAATTCCCAATTTCAATAAAAATATTGTTCTATTATTAAAAAAAAGATAAATATTTATATTTATTGAATAGATAATGAAAGTTAATTCAATATATTTGGGAACAAATTTATGTAAATGTATTTAGTACTAAGGATGAATACATTATATCATAAAAAATTGAATTAAAAATGTTTTCTATCTCTTACATTGTATAAAATTTTAGGATTTTTCATATGAATTATTATAATTAAAACAATATTTATATTATAGTAGTTTGTATTGACTGATTCATTTGAAAATTTTTAGGAATTATGTAATCACTCGATGTCGTTCTAGAAATATACTATAGAGTATTACTTATTTGTCCAACTATACCAATTTTTTAGGTGATCTAAGAGGTGAAAAGTTATATGTTTTATCATTTTTTATAAATATCCATGTTTCAAAATTATAATTTTTAAATTCTCTACCATGCTCAATATGAAATATAACCAATGGTATATGTTTCATATTATTATCAAAGGATACAATTTTGTTAAAACAAAAAGGGGATTGGAATTATTTATAAAAAAATATATCCATGTATATCTAGTGTTTTCAGTGTATATAAATCATAAATTTTGTTTACCACAACTTATTTTAGTTTCTATTAATCCAAATTAATACTTTTGATGAAAACAAAAAAATATAAAATGTTAACTATTTACTGATTGATCTAAATATAGATATATGTTTTCAACCAGATTAACAAATATCATAAATGGTAAAATAATTAAAATAATTCATTGGTAGATCAAAATATATTCATTTTATATAATACTTATCTGAGGATCCTAAATTTTAGTTTACTAGACTTCTATGAAACAACCATTATTGATAATCTATTTCACAAAATAATTTTATAACTTGTATCCCATGGTATAAACTATTTAAATTA
This sequence comes from Viscum album, assembly GCA_963277665.1. Taxonomy (NCBI): domain Eukaryota; kingdom Viridiplantae; phylum Streptophyta; class Magnoliopsida; order Santalales; family Viscaceae; genus Viscum; species Viscum album. The sequence continues at coordinate 1,311,504,645 of OY728134.1, read as the reverse complement.
TATAAAATTTCATTCCTATTAATAGAATGAGAAAAATTATCAACTAATCGTTGAGCAAAACATTTATCATTAATAAAGCTAACATTCTAACATTAATCTCAAAATTTACTTATACGAATGAGGGAATTCTTATGTCCTACAATAAATTGAACTTTGAATATTAAATATTTATCATAAAAATTTATATCTCATATAATGCAATCATTCTATCATCAATATATAAATATTTAATATAAATTGTTTAATATTCAATATATAACATAAATATCCATGCCATAAATTTTTTTGTTCTTGTTCTTTTTGAATCTTGAATAAATAAACAAATAGTCCATATGTGAGATATGTCATCTCCCACTATGATCTTCATAACTATAACCACAGTAAGTAAATTATATAACTACATATCATGGTGATAATTGTAATGGAGAACTAAAATAATAATTGAAAACCATACCCTATATCAAAAATATCAAAAAAATGAGAGATGACAAAAATCATGGTTGTTCATAAGACATAAATCGTAATATAATCAAAGAGAATAAGCCATGATTGAAAAGCAATGGCCATCGAAATAGGTTTTTGGGATTGACATTGGTATATAAAACTATTTCCATAGTAGTTGAAGGTTAATTTTGATGAATATCATAATGGAATGGGTTGAATACATAAATAATAATTGTAGTACTGGTTTACTCCCTTTTCTATCATAGTGGATACAATACCATACTATACTGGGTTCACTACACATTATAGTTATATTTATCTCATGAAATATAAATCATTACCTAATCAAACAGAGGGAACAATATTACCCACACATCACATAATAAAACCATTTTTTATCCAAAAATATAATTGTACATTCATTATACCAGAATATAAGAAAAAAATAGTTTCATAAGCATTACATAATAGAAAAATACATGAAAAAGAAACCGGTTTCATTTTAATTTTACCATCATATATCCCATGGAAATGAAATTGGTTTCATATAAATAATCCTAAACATAAACCATACATAAAAATAATATGAATGTTATCCAGGGATAATATCTAGAGTAAATCATTTGAAAAATCAAAGGATTTCATATGAGATGACGATTATTTTCAAAAATTAGTTGTTACCTTTCTTGAGGAAAATAACATTTTCAATTTTAAATATATTTGATTATAAATTAAAATTAACAAAAAAATTAATAATAACTTCTCTACATAAATTTGGTAACAAATAAAACAATAATTAAATAATAGATCACCAATAGAAATAAGAAAGTCCATTCGTGTCATGTACATGAAAAAAAAAATATTCTATTTATTTTTTTCATAAAATTCAAAAAAAAATTGGAAATTGAAAATAATATTCCATTTAATTATTGTAAAAAACATGAACATTGGAAAATATTTTTTAATATTGAAAAAATGTATAACTCATGGATATTGAAGAAAAATTGTGTTTTTACAAGATAAATAGTTAAATTTGATTTATTTTATGAATTATTTTTCATTTTATATTATAAAATGAGATAAAAATAAAGGGAATTAAATATTATCATTTCATAAAAAATGAATATAAATTTATTTATCAATGTTTGAGATAGATCATAAGATTTTTGAAGGAGAATCATAATCTTAATGAAACCTGATAAAAATTAGATTGTATAATAAAACACATAATAATTAAGTGACATTTAATTGTAAGACCAAATGAATGAATATAACTGAATGAAACATAAAATATTATGATAATAAACGAATTTTTATATTATATCTCAATTGGTTTGTTTATACACCTTATTAAATGAGATAGGTTCATAACAAAGCATATGTATCTACAATGGATGATTGGGGAAAATATCCATTACATGTAGTACCCCTTCACTAAAACTCTATCTATCGTCAAGTATAATTAATATAAATTTAACAAAAATCTATAAAATGATCTATGTCATATATTTTATATGTTAAATGATGTAATTATACCCTTTCATTATATGTTTATTAACAATTTATTGTTAATGTTTTTTAAGAAATAATTACATTGTTTTCCATCTATTGTTTTCATTTTTATTTTCACCCCTCCTAGTATAGTCAATGTTCCATAATCTATATAAATTTTACCCTGACATAATTATCCCATAAATTCAATAAATATATATTTAGATAAATCCATTATATCTAAAGATTGAAATAAAAAATGGTGTTCATTGAGATGGTAGGTAATACATACTAATGAATATTGTTTCTAATTTCTCATCATATTAATCAGAAAAAGAAAAAAATAAGTTAAGTATAAAAAATAATTTATATTTCATAAAAATTACATACATTCAGAAAATATAAAATTTATTACCTTCCATGTAATAGTTAAATTGTAAAATAAATTACATCGCTTCCTGAGGAAGTTGTCTGGAAAACACCCGATTGAAATTATAATTGATTAATATTTTAAAAAATATTTTTATATTAAGATTACCACTGAGATAAGTTATATCCATCACTATAACCAACTGTGATAGGTGATAATTGAAAAATTGTCACATAAGGTCATGAGGTATTTGACCACATTACATACGAACGACATTATCATTTACCATTTGAAGGATGGCGAGGTGGTTGTTGGTCACAATCATAGAATAATGACATTACTATATATGGAATATATTGAGGCTATTATATTATACCATTTTACAATTATTTTAATTAGGTGGACAATGAATTAATATTAAAATTTACAATGAAGAATATTATATATTTTTTGGATAACCCTATAGATTTAAAAAATAATTCATCTTAGAATGGATTTATAATCAAAATAAGGCTTCTTTAAAGGGAATGTGGAATCATGGATGGATTTAGGTAGGGCACGGAGAAAAAACTTGTATTCATAGTTCTCATAGGATAGGGGAGGGGTGACAATTTATAATTGGGTGAGAGGGCACCCTTCAAAATTTTTAAAAGAATTAATTGTTCAAATATTCACCAAATGAATCATAGTTAAAAAATGTGATATTATCGAACCATAGATCTTATAAGGATGATATATGTCCATATAATGGGATTTGGAGAATTCTATGTAATTTTTACGCTTTATATTTTTAGTTTAACCTCCTTTAACACTATATTTACCTCAGTTGCATTTAATGATTTTTTTTATTTTTTACTATTCATTATGGTAAAAAATTAACTAGAAAATTTACCAATGAATAAATTATTCTGATTCCAAATATTTAATTCATGTATCCAAATTCATCTCATATAAGTGGAAACATTTAATTTAAAATTAATACACATATACAATTAGAAAGTAGATTTTTTAATGGAAAGGATTCATATACGGAGATAATTTTAATATCTTTATTCAATTCGAAATTTATTCTAATGTACTAAACAATATTAGTTAGATTATAATTCAAATATTTTTTCCATATATAATCCTATTAAAAAAATATGATTTTTTCAAAATTTGTAAATGAAAAAAATTAAAAATAAAAACCATCAGTTTTCACTACACACGAAAAAAATTATTATTTCATAAACATTTAAAAATTCTCTCCATGATAGTTTTTACATGATGATTTGAAAATTGAATATTTTTTATCATATAATATTTATGAATGTGGAAAAAATTATTTTTTCTTTTTTCGCAATGTTCATTACAATTCTTTTGTGTGAATCCATTATTTTCAAAACATATAATTATCTTTCAAAAAATTAAGTAATTTATTATAAATATGAATTTTTATTAAAAAAATATACAATATATATATAAATTACATAATACTATTAATATCACTAAATGTAACAACATTATTTTAATTTTTATGTTTAAATAATTAAATTAGTGAAATATTATTGTATATTAAAACTCATTATATCATGTAATGAAATCTAAAATTAGAGATTCCTGTAACCTAAGATAAACTGGGTGTTGCGTGTAACATATGATATCAATGTAATCTAGTCATTTGGAATACAAATTTCACAGAAACTCATGATGTTTAATTAAACACCCAATATAATTAATTTCTCCCTCAAACATCTTCAAATTTATTTGAAAAAATTATGATACTTATGATTTTTCAACTGACGTGAAGCATAAGCAATTACCTGATCATTCTACATAAGGACACAGCCAAGTCCCTTCAATGAAGAATCACTGTATATAACAAACTCACCATTCCTGGAAGGAAGTGCCAAAACTGGAGCATTCACCAATGTTCTTTTCAACTCCTGAAAACAATCATCACATTCTTTTGTCCAGATGAACTTATCACCCTTACGAGTTAGCTTGGTCATTGGACTAGATAACCGTGAAAAATTTTCAACAAACCTTCGGTAGTAACCTACCAAACCAATAAAAGTACAGATCTCAGTTACATTTGTGGGTCTTGGCCATTCATCAACAACTTTTTTTAGCAGGATCAATAGTTATGCCATCTTTTGAAACAATGTGACCCAGGAAAGAAATTTGTTGTAACCAAAACTAAATCTTTCTGAATTTTCCATATAGTTTCTTTTCATTAAAGGTTTGCAAGATATCCCTTAAATGAATTTCATGCTCCTCTTTAATTTTAAAAGACACCAAAATATCATCAATAAAAACAATCAACGTTTTTCACTTGATTCAACTGAGCCATCACTGCAAAAAACTATTTAGTTCTGATTTTGACAATCTCTGGATACTGATTTGAAAGGTCATTTCCCTCTTTATACCCTCCTAGCACAAATTCCATGTTTCCTCTTCAAAAACCATTCTAAACACATAAATATCTTACGCGTAGAAACGTGGTAATCTCTAAATGATATACCAATTAAATTTGATCATAAATAAATATTTTTGGATAATCATTTAATAGAATTTTAACTCCTAAAGTTACCTAAACCGACCTCTGATAACAAATATAAGGCCCAGGCCTTAAACATCTCTTAATATTGAATTGAATGAATAATTCAAATTGAGGATCTTTTCAGGTTTAGAGTTTTAGAGAATTAGGACATAACTATTACATCTCAAAAGGTTACAAAGTAGACACTTCTACTACGTTTCCATAGAATAAAAAAACTCTTAAAAAGAAACATGTCTAGTTCCATGTTTTATATAGCATGAATTTCCCTTGATCCCATCCTTGACCCTATTCCACATTATGTCCTGTGAAAAACATTTCAAAAAAAACTTGGGGTGAGCATAAAAAGCTCAGTTAGGGATACACAAATAATGAAAACTGTTAGTTTTTCAAACATCATGTAAACCATGTATACTTTATCAATGTAATACCTTTACCTTCATTAAGTAGTAAAAACTCTTCACTGAATAAAATATCAGTACTTACCCTTTTGTAACCAATTGATTACCATAAAACCCATATAAAGAACACATAACAAATAAAGGTAACTTGGGACATAAACATACTTAAGTGGAATAACCATACGGTCGACTTCAACACATATCACTTAATGGAATAGCCATACAGACAACATCCATACCGAATGCATTGGAGGTTATAATGTAACCACCCGTCTTGGTATTCATAGCACCACTTGTCATATGGTTTGTCACGTAACCACCTGTCAAATGTCTATGATACAATATAAAACCATAAAACATAAACCAAATATAATGGAAATAAAACATTTCTACACTTTGATCACATTATATCACATAAATATATTGACATAACAAATCCATTATAAAAACCATTTCCAATACCAAAATATATAAAAGAGTATATGGTATTTATTTCATTTTAAAAACATTGCGTCTTGTTGAGGAAGCCAAAGACCAAATAATACTCACGGCGGTGGAAAAGTTCGTTGTCACCGCGTACGTTAAAAGAAACATTCCTTTTTTCATTTATTAAAACCCTTCGTATAAACATATTCCTTTTGAATAAAATTAAATGTCAAAGGGTTTTATACACCGTATAAAATAAAGTTGTGTATAAAACGAAATATGCCTCAATGAAAGGAGATTGAGATGGAGTCTGTTACAAAGATAATTTTCTAAATAAAATAGATCAATTATGTGTATTCACTATATTTACACATAAATAAAGTATAAATACCAGATATGACATAATAATATCATGAGATAATTTGAAGGTAGGATATTAACCCAAATAATGGAAATAGGGTTAAGAAGTTCCCTTACCGCAGGTCTGACTTGACTCGATCTTTCTTTAACGTCCTGAATAATAAAATTGAGTTAATTTCTATATGATTAAGAACCATTTTCAAGTTATTTATTCCTTTTATATCACTTATTACCATGTTATAAACATTATTTAATAATTTAAGTTAATAATGTTTGTTTTGTCGATATTTGGTTCTTAAGTCGAAAGTAGACTTCTTACAATTACATGTTGTCCGTGTGGTCAAAGGTTCATTATATCCAGAATGATATTCATGATTTGGATATCATATATATCATATATATCCAGCATATACATGAATTTATAATATTACATAATCATTTAGAAGTAATAAATGAAATGCACTGTTCATGGAGACGGTAAGCCGTACGTACGCATGAACGCTACTTTCATTTCTATGTCATATTAATGGAATTAAAACTAAATTATAGTTATGTATATTTTACTTCCATAATTATATTAATCATATATATGTATCATTAATCATATATATCCATTATATACATGTACGTATAATAGTACATTACATTTGGGGATAAGAAATGAAATGCACCATTCATGGAGACGGTAAGTCGTACGTACGCATGAACGCTACTTTCATTTCTATATAATACATTAATGGAATGAAATAATAATGATATAGAGGTATATTATAATTCCAGTATAACATCATATATAATAACTTTAAATCCATCCTTTATACGTCCCATATATGGCATTAAAAAATCACATCACTTCGAGGGGGTGGTAATCCGCACTTCCTAAAATGAAATTATCGTGTTTTCCCACAATGGAAACCATAAAGGTATACCACAAATGAAAAATAAAGAAGAATAAGAAAAAACTAAACATAATATATATCATATATGAAATTTGAAAAAAACATATCCATAAATAAATTATTATTGTTATGATTGGGTGTCATGTATTTAAAAAATAAGACGTTCATTTTTTTAAAATATACAATTCCCAATTTCAATAAAAATATTGTTCTATTATTAAAAAATAGATAAATATTTATATTTGATGAATAGATAATGAAAGTTAATTCAATATATTTGGGATCAAATTTATGTAAATGTATTTAGTACTAAGGATGAATACATTATATCATAAAAAATTGAATTAAAAATGTTTTCTCTCTCTTACATTGTATAAAATTTTAGGATTTTTCATATGAATTATTATAATTAAAACAATATTTATATTATAGTAGTTAGTATTGATTGAATCATTTGAAAATTTTTAGGAATTATGTAATCACTCGATGTCGTTCTAGAAATATACTATAGAGTATTACTTATTTGTCCAACTATACCAATTTTTTAGGTGATCTAAGAGGTGAAAAGTTATATGTTTTATCATTTTTTATAAATATCCATGTTTCAAAATTATAATTTTAAATTCTCTACCATGCTCAATATGAAATATAACCAATGGTATATGTTTCATATTATTATCAAAGGATACAATTTTGTTAAAACAAAAAGGGGATTGGAATTATTTATAAAAAAATATATCCATGTATATCTAGTGTTTTCATTGTATATAAATCATAAATTTTGTTTACCACAACTTATTTTAGTTTCTATTAAGCCAAATTAATACTTTTGATGAAAACAAAAAAATATAAAATGTTAACTATTTACTGATTGATCTAAATATAGATATATGTTTTCAACCAGATTAACAAATATCATAAATGGTAAAATAATTAAAATAATTCACTGGTAGATCAAAATATATTCATTTTATATAATACTTATCTGAGGATCCTAAATTTTAGTTTACTATACTTCTATGAAACAACCATTATTGATAATCTATTTCACAAAATAATTTTATAACTTGTATCCCATGGTATAAACTATTTAAATTATATAAAATTTCATTCCTATTAATAGAATGAGAAAAATTATCAACTAATCGTTGAGCAAAACATTTATCATTAATGAAGCTAACATTGTAACATTAATCTCAAAATTTACTTATACGAATGAGGGAATTCTTATGTCCTACAATAAATTGAACAATGAATATTAAATATTTATCATAAAAATTTATATCTCATATAATGAAATCATTCTATCATCAATATATAAATATTTAATATAAATTGTTTAATATTCAATATATAACATAAATATCCATGCCATAAATTTTTTTGTTCTTGTTCTTTTGGAATCTTGAATAAATAAACAAATTGTCCATATGTGAGATATGTCATCTCCCACTATGATCTTCATAACTATAACCACAGTAAGTAAATTATATAACTACATATCATGGTGATAATTGTAAAGGAGAACTAAAATAATAATTGAAAACCATACCCTATATCAAAAATATCAAAAAAATGAGAGATGACAAAAATCATGGTTGTTCATAAGACATAAATCGTAATATAATCAAAGAGAATAAGCCATGATAGAAAAGCAATGGCCATCGAAATAGGTTTTTGGGATTGACATTGGTATATAAAACTATTTCCATAGTAGTTGAAGGTTAATTTTGATGAATATCATAATGGAATGGGTTGAATACCTAAATAATAAGTGTAGTACTGGTTTACTCCCTTTTCTATCATAGTGGATACAATACCATACTATACTGGGTTCACTACACATTATAGTTTTATTTATCTCATGAAATATAAATCATTACCTAATCAAACAGAGGGAACAATATTACCCACACATCACATAATAAAACCATTTTTTATCCAAAAATATAATTGTACATTCATTATACCAGAATATAAGAAAAAAATAGTTTCATAAGCATTACATAATAGAAAAATACATGAAAAAGAAATCGGTTTCATTTTAATTTTACCATCATATATCCCATGGAAATGAAATTGGTTTCATATAAATAATCCTAAACATAAACCATACATAAAAATAATATGAATGTTATCCAGGGATAATATCTAGAGTAAATCATTTGAAAAATCAAAGGATTTCATATGAGATGACGATTATTTTCAAAAATCAGTTGTTACCTTTCTTGAGGAAAATAACATTTTCAATTTTAAATATATTTGATTATAAATTAAAATTAACAAAAAAGTTAATAATAACTTCTCTACATAAATTTGGTAACTAATAAAACAATAATTAAATAATAGATCACCAATAGAAATAAGAAAGTCCATTCGTGTCATGTACATTAAAAAACAAATATTCTATTTATTTTTTTCATAAAATCCAAAAAAAAATTGGAAATTGAAAATAATATTCCATTTAATTATTGTAAAAAACATGAACATTGGAAAATATTTTTTAATATTGAAAAAATGTATAACTCATGGATATTGAAGAAAAATTGTGTTTTTACAAGATAAATAGTTAAATTTGATTTATTTTATGAATTATTTTTCATTTTATATTATAAAATGAGATAAAAATGAAGGGAATTATATATTATCATTTCATAAAAAATGAATATAAATTTATTTAGCAATGTTTGAGATAGATCATAAGATTTTTGAAGGAGAATCATAATCTTAATGAAACCTGATAAAAATTAGATTGTATAATAAAACACATAATAATTTAGTGACATTTAATTGTAAGACCAAATTAATGAATATAACTAAATGAAACATAAAATATTATGATAATAAACGAATTTTTATATTATATCTCAATTGGTTTGTTTATACACCTTATTAAATGAGATAGGTTCATAACAAAGCATATGTATCTACAATGGATGATTGGGGAAAATATCCATTACATGTAGTACCCCTTCACTAAAACTCTATCTATCGTCAAGTATAATTAATATAAATTTAACAAAAATCTATAAAATGATCTATGTCATATATTTTATATGTTAAATGATGTAATTATACCCTTTCATTATATGTTTATTAACAATTTATTGTTAATGTTTTTTAAGAAATAATTACATTGTTTTCCATCTATTGTTTTCATTTTTATTTTCACCCCTCCTAGTATAGTCAATGTTCCATAATCTATATAAATTTTACCCTGACATAATTATCCCATAAATTCAATAAATATATATTTAGATAAATCCATTATATCTAAAGATTGAAATAAAAAATGGTGTTCATTGAGATGGTAGGTAATACATACTAATGAATATTGTTTCTAATTTCTCATCATATTAATCAGAAAAAGAAAAAAATAAATTAAGTATAAAAAATAATTTATATTTCATAAAAATTACATACATTCAGAAAATATAAAATTTATTACCTTCCATGTAATAGTTAAATTGTAAAATAAATTACATCGCTTCCTGAGGAAGTTGTCTGGAAAACACCCGATTGAAATTATAATTGATTAATATTTTAAAAAATATTTTTATATTAAGATTACCACTGAGATAAGTTATATCCATCACTATAACCAACTGTGATAGGTGATAATTGAAAAATTGTCACATAAGGTCATGAGGTATTTGACCACATTACATACGAACGACATTATCCTTTACCATTTGAAGGATGGCGAGGTGGTTGTTGGTCACAATCATAGAATAATGACATTACTATATATGGAATATATTGAGGCTATTATATTATACCATTTTACAATTATTTTAATTAGGTGGACAATGAATTAATATTAAAATTTACAATGAAGAATATTATATATTATTTGGATAACCCTATAGATTTAAAAAATAATTCATCTTAGAATGGATTTATAATCAAAATAAGGCTTCTTTAAAGGGAATGTGGAATCATGGATGGATTTGGGTAGGGCATGGAGAAAAAACTTGTATTCATAGTTCTCATAGGATAGGGGAGGGGTGACAATTTATAATTGGGTGAGAGGGCACCCTTCAAAATTTTTAAAAGAATAAATTGTTCAAATATTCACCAAATGAATCATAGTTAAAAAATGTGATATTATCGAACCATAGATCTTATAAGGATGATATATGTCCATATAATGAGATTTGGAGAATTCTATGTAATTTTTACGCTTTATATTTTTAGTTTAACCTCCTTTAACACTATATTTACCTCAGTTGCATTTAATGATTTTTTTTATTTTTTACTATTCATTATGGTAAAAAATTAACTAGAAAATTTACCAATGAATAAATTATTCTGATTCCAAATATTTAATTCATGTATCCAAATTCATCTCATATAAGTGGAAACATTTAATTTAAAATTAATACACATATACAATTAGAAAGTAGATTTTTTAATGGAAAGGATTCATATACGGAGATAGTTTTAATATCTTTATTCAATTCGAAATTTATTCTAATGTACTAAACAATATTAGTTAGATTATAATTCAAATATTTTTTCCATATATAATCCGATTAAAAAAATATGATTTTTTCAAAATTTGTAAATGAAAAAAATTAAAAATAAAAACCATCAGTTTTCACTACACACGAAAAAAATTATTATTTCATAAACATTTAAAAATTCTCTCCATGATAGTTTTTACATGATGATTTAAAAATTGAATATTTTTTTATCATATAATATTTATGAATGTGGAAAAAATTATTTTTTCTTTTTTCGCAATGTTCATTACAATTCTTTTGTGTGAATCCATTATTTTCAAAACATATAATTATCTTTCAAAAAATTAAGTAATTTATTATAAATATGAATTTTTATTAAAAAAATATACAATATATATATATAAATTACATAATACTATTAATATCACTAAATGTAACAACATTATTTTAATTTTTATGTTTAAATAATTAAATTAGTGAAATATTATTGTATATTAAAACTCATTATATCATGTAATGAAATATAAAATTAGAGATTCCTGTAACCTAAGATAAACTGGGTGTTGCGTGTAACATATGATATCAATGTAATCTAGTCATTTGGAATAAAAATTTCACAGAAACACATGATGTTTAATTAAACACCCAATATAATTAATTTCTCCCTCAAACATCTTCAAATTTATTTGAAAAAATTATGATACTTATGATTTTTCAACTGACGTGAAGCATAAGCAATTGCCTGATCATTCTACATAAGGACACAGCCAAGTCCCTTCAATGAAGAATCACTGTATATAACAAACTCACCATTCCTGGAAGGAAGTGCCAAAACTGGAGCATTCACCAATGTTCTTTTCAACTCCTGAAAACAATCATCACATTCTTTTGTCCAGATGAACTTATCACCCTTACGAGTTAGCTTGGTCATTGGACTAGATAACCGTGAAAAATTTTCAACAAACCTTCGGTAGTAACCTACCAAACCAATAAAAGTACAGATCTCAGTTACATTTGTGGGTCTTGGCCATTCATCAACAACTTTTTTTAGCAGGATCAATAGTTATGCCATCTTTTGAAACAATGTGACCCAGGAAAGAAATTTGTTGTAACCAAAACTAAATCTTTCTGAATTTTCCATATAGTTTCTTTTCTTTAAAGGTTTGCAAGATATCCCTTAAATGAATTTCATGCTCCTCTTTAATTTTAAAAGACACCAAAATATCATCAATAAAAACAATCAACATTTTTCACTTGATTCAACTGATCCATCACTGCAACAAACTATTTAGTTCTGATTTTGACAATCTCTGGATACTGATTTGAAAGGTCATTTCCCTCTTTATACCCTCCTAGCACAAATTCCATGTTTCCTCTTCAAAAACCATTCTAAACACAGAAATATCTTACGCGAAGAAACGTGGTAATCTCTAAATGATATACCAATTAAATTTGATCATAAATAAATATTTTTGGATAATCATTTAATAGAATTTTAACTCCTAAAGTTACCTAAACCGACCTCTGATACCAAATATAAGGCCCAGGCCTTAAACATCTCTTAATATTGAATTGAATGAATAATTCAAATTGAGGATCTTTTCAGGTTTAGAGTTTTAGAGAATTAGGACATAACTATTACATCTCAAAAGGTTACAAAGTAGACACTTCTACTACATTTTCATAGAATAAAAAAACTCTTAAAAAGAAACATGTCTAGTTCCATGTTTTATATAGCATGAATTTCCCTTGATCCCATCCTTGACCCTATTCCACATTATGTCCTGTGAAAAACATTTCAAAAAAAACTTGGGGTGAGCATAAAAAGCTCAGTTAGGGATACACAAATAATGAAAACTGTTAGTTTTTCAAACATCATGTAAACCATGTATACTTTATCAATGTAATACCTTTACCTTCATTAAGTAGTAAAAACTCTTCACTGAATAAAATATCAGTACTTACGCTTTTGTAACCAATTGATTACCATAAAACCCATATAAAGAACACATAAAAAATAAAGGTAACTTGGGACATAAACATACTTAAGTGGAATAACCATACGGTCGACTTCCACACATATCACTTAATGGAATAGCCATACGGACAACATCCATACCCAATGCATTGGAGGTTATAATGTAACCACCCGTCTTGGTATTCATAGCACCACTTGTCATATGGGTTGTCACGTAACGACCTGTCAAATGTCTATGTTACAATATAAAACCCTAAAACATAAACCAAATATAATGGAAATAAAACATTTCTACACTTTGATCACATTATATCACATAAATATATTGACATAACAAATCCATTATAAAAACCATTTCCAATACCAAAATATATAAAAGAGTATATGGTATTTATTTCATTTTAAAAACATTGCGGCTTGTTGAGGAAGCCAAAGACCAAATAATACTCACGGCGGCGGAAAAGTTCGTTGTCACCGCGTACGTTAAAAGAAACATTCCTTTTTTTTCATTTATTAAAACCCTTCGTATAAACATATTCCTTTTGAATAAAATTAAATGTCAAAGGGTTTTATACACCGTATAAAATAAAGTTGTGTATAAAACGAAATATGCCTCAATGAAAGGAGATTGAGATGGAGTCCGTTACAAAGATAATTTTCTAAATAAAATAGATCAATTATGTGTATTCACTATATTTACACATAAATAAAGTATAAATACCAGATATGACATAATAATATCATGAGATAATTTGAAGGTAGGATATTAACCCAAATAATGGAAATAGGGTTAAGAAGTTCCCTTACCGCAGGTCTGACTTGACTCGATCTTTCTTTAACGTCCTGAATAATAAAATTGAGTTAATTTCTATATGATTAAGAACCATTTTCAAGTTATTTATTACTTTTATATCACTTATTACCATGTTATAAACATTATGTAATAATTTAAGTTAATAATGTTTGTTTTGTCGATATTTGGTTCTTAAGTCGAAAGTAGACTTCTTTCAATTACATGTTGTCCGTGTGGTCAAAGGTTCATTATATCCAGAATGATATTCATGATTTGGATATCATATATATCATATATATCCAGCATATACATGAATTTATAATATTACATAATCATTTAGATGTAATAAATGAAATGCACTGTTCATAGAGACGGTAAGTCGTACGTACGCATGAACGCTACTTTCATTTCTATGTCATATTAATGGAATTAAAACTAAATTATAGTTATGTATATTTTACTTCCATAATTATATTAATCATATATATGTATCATTAATCATATATATCCATTATATACATGTACGTATAATAGTACATTACATTTGGGGATAAGAAATGAAATGCACCATTCATGGAGACGGTAAGTCGTACGTACGCATGAACGCTACTTTCATTTCTATATAATACATTAATGGAATGAAATAATAATGATATAGAGGTATATTATAATTCCAGTATAACATCATATATAATAACTTTAAATCCATCCTTTATACGTCCCATATATGGCATTAAAAAATCACATCACTTCGAGGGGGTGGTAATCCGCACTTCCTAAAATGAAATTATCGTGTTTTCCCACAATGGAAACCATAAAGGTATACCACAAATGAAAAATAAAGAAGAATAAGAAAAAAATAAACATAATATATATCATATATAAATATATTGACATCTTAATGGCCACCATTAAAGGTGTTTAAAGGAAGATTGAACAATCATCGTTTCGTGAGGCAGAAATTCACCAACCACAAAAATAGTATGTTCTATAACCATTAGATGTAGATGTGTGTTAGTGTAGCTAGAAAGCGTGTTATAACAACATCCTAGTATATTTTATATTCTGGAGATGTTACAAAAGAAATTAATAAAAAGAGTTTAGGGGGTTGGAGAAGCAAAATAAAACAAAAGAATACAAGTGAAGACATCACCTTAAAATCGTGTAACTCTCTTAGATTTGAGCTCAAAGGCTTCCTTGGGAATACTTATCCCCAATGTTAGGCTTCAAAGAGTAATAGAGGGATGTGGAGAGAAATAATGGGCAGGGTTTGGCCGATCCAAAGGCTTTTGAAGTGTTGGTAAGGTGGTAGAGGTGGGGGCCTTTTATAAGAGGAGAGGAGGGGCACTCTTGGAAAGTAAGGAAATGTTAATTTATATTAGAATGTGTTTCGTATTATAATGGTCCCACATTAATGTGTTTTGAGTGTAAGGTGATAAGGGTTCGAAATCCACCCCTACAATAGATTTTTTACATGTGTAGGTCATAGATTTTGCATTAGATTTCCATTTTATTTAAATCGTTAAATAATGAGGTAATCGATGCATCATCATGGTGTCATAAATAATTTAATTTATTTAATGTCTAAAAATTATAAAAAAACTACTATGATGTATTAAATCTTTTTATCTTTCCAATTAATATTTATAGTCAAAAAAATGATTTGTATAACCCCAGGTAAAAATTTTATTTGTAAAACAACTCATGTTTGAGACATTTTTGTTTTAACTTTAAATAAAAAGTTATTAATGTCATTTTCCAACCAATGTTGCTTCATGGGGTCCCAAAGTTGACCCATGGATTGTCTTGGTCGGCCATGACACATCCAATAAGTCTATGACATGTGTCAAGTTCATTTCATATTATTAAAACATTACTTTTACCTTAAACTACACTAATTACATGTAATCGCGATTAAAAACAGAAAAGTTACTATTCACCAAAAAATTATTTTAATCCCAATGAACCACATTTTACTTCTTAATGACAACCATGTATTTCGGATTTTTGACTTTCAAAACACAGAAGTGCTAAAATTTCATTTAAATGGAAAATCAGTTTTTATAAGTACCACTAAGTGGTTTCACTATTCATAAAAAATTGAAGTTTTTCAGAAAAATACAAAAAAATCACCCTAAGCTATATTTTATATTACAAATTGAAAAATAAACTCTATTTTAAAAAAATTCAAAACAGATAAGTTGCATTAATTAATTTAATAAATAATTCCCGCTGTCAGAGCAAATAGCGTGTTTTCATGAGACAATAAGTATCAAAAGATTGACAGTAGTTTAAGTTCGATTTCAAAGTGAAATTAATTCCAACAACCACTATTGGATTTAATTTTAAAAATATATTATAATTTCACTTTAAAACCAATTCAAAAGATAATCTAACCATATAATTAAATTAGATGAAAAAGAAGTTTTGATGTAAAATGCAGTATTTTTTCACTATTCATTAAAAAATGAACATTGTCAGAAAAATACCACAAATTTATCCAATGTAATTTTCAATGTCCCAATCATAAATAATATGTTTATTTTGACAAATATAGCTTATAAATGTTTCGAATTTTTGATTTAAAAATGGTTTTCCAACAAAAGGCAGTAAAACAATCTTTTACAAAATATCACTGTATTCCATGCTTAAAATTGGATTTATTCTCATTTCAAGCCTCTAAAACACAATCTAATTCATAAATAGACTTAGATAAAAATATCTATTATACATTAATTACATGGTATGTTACAACATCATTGGTCATTTTATTTTTGAGTTATGAACAACCATTATAGAACTATATAAAACATGATTCCATGGATGATTGCTATAATATTTTAATACTTACTATATAGGATAGAGTATAATTCCATTTAATATTGTAGAAAATGGTGACTCTAATCCCTTTCAATATTAATTAATTGAATATTTCATTCTAATCACTTTAAGACTTTAACCTAGTTTTTAGTACTCCTTTAAGATGTTATTCAAAATATTTCTTAATATTTAAACTAACAAATTTAAAAATATCCTTCCATTTCATTAATTTTTATCCATTGTTCCCAAATGGAAGATTAAATTATTTTTTTTATTGTAAGTTAAAACTAAATTATTAATTAAGTTAGTTGATGCAATGGGTATCCTCCAAATGAAGATCTAATAATTGCAAGCATTGATGATTCTAATATAAATTATTGTAAATAAAAATTGTTATAGAATTTTTTAATAGATTATATGATAGACATGATGGATGAATAATTTTTATGATTGAAAAACAAACTATAATAAGATATATATGTTCTATATGATTTTAGAAAACAATACCTATAATATAAACAGATGTTTAACAACTGAGAGAAAATGAGCATGATATGATTGAAAAGAAAATTCCACAATAACATCCTTAAATGATTATTTTATAATAAACATGTATTTTCATTCAATTTAAAATTGGTTGGGATAATTCTTAAAATTCACAGATTTATTTTCAGCTATTCAAATGATATTTGAAGTGGGAGAGATGTATTTGGGTCAACCCTATAATGTTATATGATAGTTTTATAAACTACGGAAATAATATGTTTCTTTTAAAAAATTAGAAAGTATGTTATCATAGAAAATATGATTTTTTTCCAATGAATTATATTTGTCTTACCTTTAATATATTAAATATATTTATTATTAATTTTATTCGTAGTATTGTGTAGTAAATTAAATATTCATGGAAAATTATATTTCCTCCTAAATATGATATTTTAGAGTGATGTATGTTACTTTCATTATGCATATGAACATCAGAATAATATAGGACTCTCTAGATGTTAGAATTGTGGTAATATAAAAAAAATTATAGGACTATTGTAATATGTTGTTTTATGAAATATATTTTCTGTTTTTAAATTTTAATTTAATTATTATTACAATTATTTATCTTTATATGAAATTATTTTAAAGTGGGATATTTTGGCCAATGTATGATATTTCATTTTGGAAAAAATTATATGTTTAATATCAATAGATTATGATGTGTGTAACACCCCGAGATTTTATGAAAAATATTATTTTAATTTCATTAATATCTTATGTTGTATTCTACACCAAGATTACCTTGCGCTATACGCAACACCGTATTAGCTTGCAGTATACGCAACCCTATTCTTGGACCGTGTTACACACAATTTTGATAATAGTTATTCTACGCAACATTGAGTATATATATATATATATATTAAATGTATAAATAAAATATGGTTGGATTCTGTTATACGAAACAACGAAGGATTCTATCACAACACGCAACCCTGACTTGGCTTGCATTACACGCAATCGCGACCTTCCTCGATAGCGTGTATTGTACGCAATACCGGGTTTTAATAAACAATGTTATATTATTATAATATTGTCATGAACTAGCCGTTATGAATAGTATTAACTAAATTTTGAATTTTATAACATTATTATTCATCTTACACATTTCTAGAACATGGTATAAGAACAAAATAAATTTTTCGGGTAAAATAAGTATTTTTCGAAAAATGCAGTTTTACCGCCTTTTGGTGGCGCACCCACATTAAATATAGTTTATTACATGTTTATATGTTCAATTTGACAAAATAATATTCTTCTTTTGAATCAGGATATAAAAATTTACATTAGATAAAGTTTTGATATTTTTCCGATAACTTTCATATTTTAATGAATAGAAAAAACACGCAATATTTTAATTAAAAACAACTTTTTTTCATTGTAATATCTTATGTGGTTAAATTATATTATTTAATGGTTTTAAAGTATAAATAGAATATATTTTTACCATTTAATATAATTTATGTCATTAGCATTTATTTTACCTTTAATTCGTAGGTTAAATCAATTCAATCTTTTGCAATGTTTTAAAGAAAAACCCGTTTTCTTTCGACAACGGGATTAATTTTAATTTAATTTCTGCATCTTTTTTGTATTGAATTTGGAAAAATGGATTCCATATTTGGAATCAGTGGGTCCAAATTATGTTAATAAGCTACTTTTTATTTTTGGGAATTATGAATAGTAACTACGGTAAATTTTATTTACTATAGTTAAAGGTAAATCGGGTAATTAAGGGTAAATATAATATTTTAAAATTACCCTAACAAATGTCAAAATCCTATTGGATGACTAAAAGTCGACCCATATCACCTAAGGATCGGATTTGAATCATTTAATGGACATTTCTCCATGAAAATAACTTAATTATTATTAAAACCAAAGAAAGTGACAACATGTCACTCTCTTAAATCTTATAAGTATATTAATTTTAATTTAGTGATAAACTTCATGAAACTTCTAACATGAATAGTCTCCAGAAAGCTAATGAAATTATCTACATCATATAAATTTATTTATAATTTTTAGGTATTAAATAATTATCATTAATTATGACACAATAGTGATGCAGAAATTGTTTATCTAGTGAAAAATCAAGAATATTGTTTTTATTATACTAATAGTGACCATAAAATGCACAAATACCTAACAAAAAGTTACTGGCCATGTAAATTTAAACCATAAGCATCCAATGGTCGAATATTTGACCATTTGGAGCCTTATAAAAGCGATTATGACACTTATATTATTTTATTTTAAATGATGCCAAAGTTGTCACCTTCATAATCTAATAAATATAACAATTTAAATATTGTGATTTTAAGATGATAAATTCGAGTAAAAGTATTATTGTGAAAGGTAATAGATTTATTTTCATCATATGATTTTATTTTTAATTTTTAGGCAAAATATAATTATATGAAATAATTATACAAAAATGTTGTAGTATTTATTTTATTAAGAGATAAACCAAAGAAATGGTTTTAAAAATAATAAAATAAATATTATATGAACTATTTAATGTGCTCCACTAATTTTCTAGATACATATGACATTTTATAAATCTATTAAAGCTTTTATTTCGAACATAACTTCTGTATTTATTTTATTTAAATTCAAATAAATGAATAGTGTCCACATTGACACTATTGTTATTTTATAAAAATAACATATTATAAAAACGTTTAAAAATCACAAAAATATTTAAAAATTATAAATTTAAATTTATATGATCTAAAATGTTATTAAGTATCCAATTATGGACAATTAAAAACAAATAAGTAATTATTTGTTATAATTTAAAATTTAGAATGTTATTACCACAAATAAAATTAAATTGATTAAATAAGGATAAATCATGTTGATAATGTTTAAAATAAATTCCTAATATGTCTAAATTATATTGGTTGATGAGATTACAACCCTATCTCATCTAATCTTCGAATATGAGTCATTTTTGGTGGTTTTTAAGTGGGGTAAGATTTATTATAAATTAATATTTTTAAGAATTCCAAAGATGCCCCTCTCCTCCCTTATAAAAGGTTACCTCCTCCCCCTCCTCCTCACACCAATTTGAGCACTCATGCTCGGCCAACCCCTTCCATTTTCTCCTCTCCACTTCCCTAGAATAATCATAGAGGTCCTGGTCTTCTTCAAAGACCAATCTTAGTTCCCTAAGTGGAGGATTCAAAGAGGCGTTCCAAAGAAGAGGAGGTTCGGACACTTACGAAGCAAACCAGACCTAAGGTAAGGGAAATATCACAATCTCATTTTTATCCGAGATTGTTTATTCGTAAGTATTTACTGGGGTGTATTTTATCATACACATCCATGTTCCCTCAATATGTAATATTGTTTCCATCCACTTACAATAGTTTAAATCCAATTTTACCCTTCGGTGAGTTTTTAGTAAATAATATGAAAGGAATCTTTTGTCATTTTTTTTTCATACGAGGTACTTTTTGACTTTTCCGACAAAAGTACGAAGAATGTTTTTTTACTTAAATGGCATGAATGGATTTTTACGGTTTTATAAAGCCTTATTTTCATGAAGCTTCCTCCAAAAGATTTCATGACTATTTTTAATAAAATCTCTTTCTTTTAAAATTGCATGATGTTTTGTGAAAAGAAATTGATTTTGAAGAAGAAAGGATATTTTCTTCAAGAATTCATTTCAAGTGTTTTATCAAAATTATTTTCCATCTAAGATAATAAAGGGTTCTGTTTCTATCCATATTTTTACATTTATTTGACTATGTTGTGATGGAATTATGTTTATGAATTCCTTTATCTTATATGAATGGTTTTATGATGTCATGTTGTTTAAGAATCCCATTTTTTATTACATGGGTTATGAAATGATGTATGATTTATGATTTTGTGGCACACGTAAGAATAGTATCATTATGAGATGGGTGGGACCTATATCTCCCTCCAATGCATTGGGTAAAGATTTTATATCTCATGAGATAGACATGGCTGAAATGGTAGGTTATACCGGTTCAGTGAAACAGGACTGAAACGAGGGTTACTCGATTCAGAAAGGGACTTTGTCCACTAAGATAGTCTTGGAAATGAGTCTTGACTAACAAGAAATGATTCTCTATGATTATGTGTGTATGCCACAAAGTTTCATGTTTTAAGTTATGATTATTTGGATTTCATTTCACTACTATGATTTATCCCATGTTATGAAATTATGCTCTCTTTTGCAGGTTAAGATTTCCAAAAGTTATGTTCTTATGAATATGATGTGATTGATATTTCTTTTGTTTACCCTTACTGAGCATTTGACCTCACCCTTTTATGTTTTCTTTTCCCCAAGATATAAAGAAAGGTTTTTAGGTAAAAAAAGGGAAGATCTTTATGGGAGATATTGGAGATCTTTCACCACGATTAGAAGATTACGTTCCGAGTTTCCAAAGACACTAAACTATTACGATCCTTGCGTGTGTATTTTTTTTATGTACTAAGTATTCCGCAAAAGTAATGTAATGTTCATGTACGTCAGACTTCGGGTCTCTACAGTTGGTATTAGAGGAAAGGTTCAGTCAACCTTTAGAAACTAGGATGCGAGATCTTTAGTGAGATCCCTAGAGATATTTCTATGGTATGTCTAGGGATGTCTCTAAGGTTAAGTATACGTATAGGTTATAGTGCTAGAATTGCGCTAACGATCTTAGAATTTAACCTAAGATGTTAGATATTGAGGGTACTCCCCCTTTACTATGTTGTTTTCCCTAGCATGATTTTTGCCTCTCACAAGATTCTTTTTGTGTTTTAGTTAATGGAGGGAACCAGAAGGAATTCGGTTAACATTGAATCCAATGGACAAATTGGTGACTATGAGAAAAAAAATTGTGTAATTCCTAGAGAGAAATATCTTGTGATTATGCCAAATCAGTCATCGCGATATATGATTAACAAGGTGAAATTTAGTGGTATGACTAATTCATCAAAGAAGAGGAAGATAAACTATTATCCATGTTCGCATGTTGAGGAGCATAAAGAAAGGAAGATTGAGATTTCTAAAGAAGGGAAGAAGAACCTTGAGGAATACCTCAAATGGAGGGACCGATGTTATCTGTGTGGAGAAAAGGGTCATAGAGTGACAGACTGTTATGGAGTTCAATGACTTATTTGTGGAGAACATGGGCATTTCCCAACTCAATGCCCTGACCTAAAAAGATACTTCTAAATCAAGGAAGGACTTCTTCCAGGACAATCATTGAAGTGGATGGATTGAAGTGTTTATGTATTGGTATTCAAGAATAATGTTGTTGAGGTACTTTTATGGTGTATTGAAATATTTATGTATTGGTCTATTGTGGTTTTCAATAATTTTAAGGTACCGGTAACCATGAAAAGTGATTAAAATATTTTGGAAAGTAGATAATATGCCCATAATGAAGGGATAAGGAGAAAATGAAATGTTTGACAGTATTCATGAGCTCATGATTGATATAAGGACTAAGTGATATCATGGTTTGAGTATATAGAATTTTGAGGATTTTGGTATATGGAAGGTGTTATGTTTTAACTGCATTCATGTTTTCACTAAGGTATTCAAGAGAATACATGATTAAGGAATTTGAATGTTTGGAATGTGACCAACAAAACATATCTTCTGATATATGGGGATCGACGATGGTGTTAAATCTCTAGTATTCGTTTTCACTATGTTATGAGAGTGGACTGCAGTATTATCGATAAGCCTAAAGATTAGAATGGATTATGTTGGACATAAGTTAGTATTGTTTAAGGATAGAAGTTTTTTTTTCGATATTATTGATGGGATGTTATGGTAATATAGTTTTAGAAAAAGGACAACCTGCAGGACGGGCGACAGCCTATCCCGTCGGACAAGGCTGTAGGAATCGAACCCACAACCGAAGTGCGACTGGCCTTTATCGCCTACCACTGGCCTACAGGAAGTCCCTATATAGTGGAAACTAGTTTTATTATATTAAGCAGTATGATATATGAAGTATAAGTCTATTTTAGGAACCATATATGATTAATCTCACTATAGATCGACTTATGTATATAATTTTTGCTAACCTTTTTTTTTGAGACAGATGGAATGACCCGTCATTCTATCACATGATCTGCTAACACTTCATGAATAACAAATTTAACTTAATTTATTTAAGAGATGAAGTGGAAATTGATCAAGGCACGAACAACAGTGAGATTGTACCAAAATGAAGTAAGTATTTATTCTAATTCAAATTTTCAACTTTAGCGAAATGATCTTGAAAACCAGAAATGTTGTCCTAGTGATCTTATACCTGATGAATCGGATTGTACCTTATATCATCACAAATATATGGATTTGTGATTACTGGCTTTTCCATAGCCATGTCCTCTACCACTCTCCATCAGATCATGATGGTTAGATTTCTCTTCCATATCCATATTTTCACCTATGTGGAAACCCAGTGATTAGTTTATTTGGGTAACCGTTACGTTTCATACTTTTGTTTTTAAAGATAAGTTTTGGAATTCCTTTTTACGATGTGGGTTTCTATCAAAGAAACTTTCAAATAGTAAACCATTTATAACCCCGACGAATTTCGAGGGCGAAATTCATTTTAAGGGGGGTAGAATGTAACACCCCGATAATTTATGAAAAATATTATTTTAATTTCATTAATGTCTTATGTTGTATTCTACACCAAGATTACCTTGCGCTATACGCAACACCGTATTAGCTTGCAGTATACGCAACCCTATTCTTGGACCGTGTTACACACAATTTTGATAATAGTTATTCTACGCAACATTGAGTATATATATATACATATATTAAATGTATAAATAAAATATGGTTGGATTCTATTATACGAAACAACGAAGGATTCTATCACAACACGGAACCCTGACTTGGCTTGCATTACACGCAATCGCGACCTTCCTCGATAGCGTGTATTGTACGCAATACCGGGTTTTAATAAACAATGTTATATTATTATAATATTGTCATGAACTAGCCGTTATGAATAGTATTAACTAAATTTTAAATTTTATAACATTATTATTCATCTTACACATTTCTAGAACATGGTATAAGAACAAAATAAATTTTTCGGGTAAAATAATTATTTTTCGAAAAATGCAGTTTTACCGCCTTTTGATGGGGCACCCACTTTAAATATAGTTTATGACATGTTTATATGTTCAATTTGACAAAATAATATTCTTCTTTTGAATCAGGATATAAAAATTTACATTAGATAAAGTTTTGATATTTTTCCGATAACTTTCATATTTTAATGAATAGTAAAAACACGCAATATTTTAATTAAAAACAACTTTTTTTCATTGTAATATCTTATGTGGTTAAATTATATTATTTAATGGTTTTAAAGTTTAAATAGAATATATTTTTACCATTTAATATAATGTATGTCATTAGAATTGATTTTACCTTGAATTCGTATGTTAAATCAATTTAATCTTTTACAATGTTTTAAAGAAAAACCCATTTTCTTTCGACAACGGGATTAATTTTAATTTAATTTCTGCATCTTTTTTGTATTGAATTTGGAAAAATGGATTCCATATTTGGAATCAGTGGGTCCAAATTATGTTAATAAGCTACTTTTTATTTTTGGGAATTATGAATAGTAACTACGGTAAATTTTATTTACTATAGTTAAAGGTAAATCGGGTAATTAAGGGTAAATATAATATTTTAAAATTACCCTAACAAATGTCAAAATCCTATTGGATGACTAAAAGTCGACCCATATCACCTAAAGATAGGATTTGAATCATTTAATGGACATTTGTCCATGAAAATAACTTAATTATTATTAAATCCAAAGAAAGTGACAACATGTCACTCTCTTAAATCTTATAAGTATATTATTTTTAATTTAGTGATAAACTTCATGAAATTTAGAACATGAATAGTCTCAAGAAAGCTAATGAAATTATCTACATCATATAAATTTATTTATAATTTTTAGGGATTAAATAATTATCATTAATTATGACACAATAGTGATGCAGAAATTGTTTATCTAGTGAAAAATCAAGAATATTGTTTTTATTATACTAATAGTGACCATAAAATGCACAAATACCTAACAAAAACTTATTGGCCATGTAAAGGTAAACCATAAGCATCCAATGGTGGAATATTGGACCATTTGGAGCCTTATAAAAACGATTAGGACAGTTATATTATTTTATTTTAAATGATGCCAAAGTTGTCACCTTCATAATTTAATAAATATAACAATTTAAATATTGTGATTTTAAGATGATAAATTAGAGTAAAAGTATTATTGTGAAAGGTAATAGATTTATTTTCATTATATGATTTTATTTTTAATTTTTAGTCAACATATAATTATATGAAATAATTATACAAAAATGTTGTAGTATTTATTTTATTAAGAGATAAACCAAATAAATGATTTTAAAAATAATAAAATAAATATTATATGAACTATTTAATGTGCTCCACTAATTTTCTAGATACATATGACATTCTATAAATCTATTAAAGCTTTTATTTCGAACATAACTTCTGTATTTATTTTATTTAAATTCAAATAAATGAATAGTGTCCACATTGACACTATTGTTATTTTATAAAAATAACATATTATAAAAACGTTTAAAAATCACAAAAATATTTAAAAATTATAAATTTAAATTTATATGATCTAAAATGTTATTGAGTATCCCATTATGGACAATTCAAAACAAATAAGTAATTATTTGTTATAATTTAAAATTTAGAATGTTATTACCACAAATAAAATTAAATTGATTAAATAAGGATAAATCATGTTGATAATGTTTAAAATAAATTCCTAACATGTCTAAATTATATTGGTTGATGAGATTACAACCATATCTCATCTAATCTTCGAATATGAGTCATTGTTGGAGGTTTTTTACGTGGGGTTAGATTTATTATAAATTAATATTTTTACGAATTCCAAAGATGCCCCTCTCCTCCCTTATAAAAGGGTACCTCCTCCCCCTCCTCCTCACACCAATTTGAGCACTCATGCTCGGCCAACCCCTGCTATTTTCTCCTCTCCACTTCCCTAGAATAATCATAGAGGTCCTGGTCTTCTTCAAAGACCAATCTTAGTTCCCTAAGTGGAGGATTCAAAGAGGCGTTCCAAAGAAGAGGAGGTTCGGACACTTACGAAGCAAATCGGACCTAAGGTAAGGGAAATATCACAATCTCATTTTTATCCGAGATTGTTTATTCGTAAGTATTTACTGGGGTGTATTTTATCATCCACATCCATGTTCCCTCAATATGTAATATTGTTTCCATCCACTTACAATAGTTTAAATCCAATTTTACCCTTCGGTGAGTTTTTAGAAAATAATATGAAAGGAATCTTTTGTCATTTTTTTTTCATACGAGGTACTTTTTGAATTTTCCGACAAAAGTACGAAGAATGTTTTTTTTACTTAAACGGAATGAATGGATTTTTATGGTTTTATAAAGCTTTATTTTCATGAAGCTTCCTCCAAAAGAGTTCATGACTATTTTTAATAAAATCACTTTCTTTTAAAATTGCATGATGTTTTGTGAAAAGAAATTGATTTTGAAGAAGAAAGGATATTTTCCTCAAGAATTCATTTCAAGTATTTTATCATAATAATTTTCCATCTATGATAATAAAGGGTTCTGTTTCTATCCATATTTTTACATTTATTTGACTATGTTGTGATGGAATTATGTTTATGAATTCCTTTATCTTATATTAATGGTTTTATGATGTCATGTTGTTTAAGAATCCCATTTTTTATTACATGGGTTATGAAATGATGTATGATTTATGATTTTGTGGCACACATAAGAATGGTATCATTATGAGATGGGTGGGACCTATATCTCCCTCCAATGCATTGGGTAAATATTTTATATCTCATTAGATAGACATGGCTGAAATGGTAGGTTATACCGGTTCAGTGAAACAGGACTGAAACGAGGGTTACTCGATTCAGAAAGGGACTTTGTCCACTAAGATAGTCTTGGCAATGAGTCTTGACTAATAAGAAATGATTCTCTATGATTAAGTGTGTATGCCACAAAGTTTCATGTTTTAAGTTATGATTATTTGGATTTCATTTCACTACTATGATTTATCCCATGTTATGAAATTATGCTCTCTTTTGCAGGATAAGATTTCCAAAAGTTATGTTCTTATGAATATGATGTGATTGATATTTCTTTTGTTTACCCTTACTGAGCATTTGAGCTCACCCTTTTATGTTTTCTTTTCCCCAGGATATAAAGAAAGGTTTTTAGGTAAAAAAAGGGAAGATCTTTATGGGAGATATTAAAGATCTTTCACCACGATTAGAAGATTACGTTCCGAGTTTCCAAAGACACTAAACTATTACGATCCTTGCGTGTGTATTTTTTTTATGTACTAAGTATTCCACAAAAGTAATGTAATGTTCATGTACGTCAGGCTTCGGGTCTCTACAATGTGAAATAAATATAATAATGTTATAGTTGTGTTTTCATGTTTGGAAAAATCATGTATCATTGGAAATCCATGATCAAATCCATATATAAGGAAGGAAATATTAAATATTTTATTCAATATTGAAGAAGATGATATAATATTAAGGAGATATTTCTATGTACAAAAGGATGGATTTCATGCTAGAAGAGTTTTTCTGATGTATATTTTATAAACATGTGATGAAATGAGGTTCCATGAATTTGGGTTTAATTGTTTGTGGAATATGTTTTTCAGTTGTTTTACTAGAAGAAATATATAATATATATAAATAGTGGAAGTAAAAACATAATATGAATGTGTGTTAAGGGTATTTTGTTTATACTACTTATAATAACTATTTTGAAAAGGTAAAAACTATATAGTTATGATCATCAGGAGTAGAAAATGTGTAGGAATTGAATACTCTAACACAATACAAGTTCTATGGGGATTGGGTGGATTGTATCCTATAAAAAATTAAACATACCATTTTATCCATCCTTTTATAATAATTTTATCCGATGAAGATTCATTATAATGCAATATATTTTATGTTATTAATTATTATATTATATATATTAAATTAAAATAAAATAAAATCAATATGGAATATAATTATATGATTTAGATAATAGGAAAAATATTGTAAATGGTATATTTTAATTGGTGTAATAATACCAATAAAATTATTCATGATAATGTAACCGCAATTTGACATAAATTGTTACTGATGTATTTATCCAGTATTATAGTTTAAAAAATCTAAATTCCATTCAATAGTTTTTAATTATGGTATATATAATTTTAATAATTTCATGGTTATTCGTGTAATATATATTTAATAAACTAAACATCAATACTTCCTCTCCTAAAAAACTTGTCTTTTTTATCATCACTTTAAATTTTGTTACCTTATTTCAAAATCTCATATTCTTTCTTCATGGAGAGATACTTTATATTATCAATAGGAATTTCACATTCATAACCTTCAATATTGATGAAATAAACATACATTGAATCTAATTTGGTTACTAAAATGATTCTTTCCACATGTTATTCATATAAATAAATTTTATGCTCTTCTTGACTTTCCAATTTCATAGAATATTCTAACAAACTTTGAAACACCATGTGTTTTATTTTGATTTCATTTTACCATACTTCATGTTTAATATTACATTTGGAATGGTATTTAATGGAAATTGATTTATTAGAATGATATTTTATTCCTTTGATATATATTAAATTGTCTTTTATATCATGAAAAATAAACATTATTCCATCAAGATGTTTAAAAACACAATTGAAAAAGTTTACATTCATTTATATGCTTTTGATAGTTATATATTGTTTAAAATATTTGTATTCACTATAAATATCAAGACTAAATGGTATTATTGTCCATTATGGTCTGGAATTTATCTTTCAACATAGTGATTTTTTAAATCTCCCTAACATAGAATAATTCATCAAAAACACCTTTTTATATTTATTTCCAAGTAGATTCTTCCACAATATTTTATGCAGATTCTTACTCATGAATCCTTTGTGATTTATAATTATTTTACTAAAATTGTAAAATTGTTAGTGTGTCACTTGAAATTTATTATATATCGAAATTCTAACAAAAATAATTAACAACATAATATTTATTTCTAGATTTACATTACCCCAATACTTGTGTAATTTCTTTTGGATGAGGAACCTTTTCTTTCTCTTTTTCATCCAATTATACCTTTTCATTATGATCATCATAATATGTCATTCAACAATAATAATTCTTTTATTTTTTTCATTTTTTTGAGACTCAAAAACATTTACAGTTTGAACTATACGAGGTGGTTGTGTATTATGATGAATGGTCATAGGATCAATATGTTCAGTTACAACAAATTATATCAATATTTTTAAAACATTTTATTCACATTTTACATCCTATTTAATAACACATTAAATTAATCTTTATTCCACTTATTTTATTTTAATAAACATTTAAATATAGTACTCATAAATTTCATTATATTTCATTATCAGAATAAGAGGTGAAATTTCTCATGGGTTTCAATTCTCCAAAACATTTATTTTAAGAAAATATTATTCATCAATGGATATGTTTTTGGTTTTTTAGTATAAATTTGTTAAAGGCTATTGGAAATACAATTATCATGGTGCCAACCATTTCCATAATAATAATGATTCTTTTCACTCAAATGTACTACAACACTTTGGATCTATTGATCTATCATAATGTCTACCAAAACATTATTAATGAATCACATGTATCAAAATATCCTCATTTAAATAGTTCCACCATTTAATCCATCAATACAAATGACTGTGAAAATCACTATGATAACATTCAATATATTTAATATAAAATCCATGTCCTAAATCTCAATTACAATTTAGATTTTAATATATATAATATATGAAATTTGAAAAAACATTTCCATAAATAAATTATTATTGTTATGATTGGGTGTCATGTATTTAAAAAATAAGACGTTCTTTTTTTTAAAATATACAATTCCCAATTTCAATAAAAATATTGTTCTATTATTAAAAAATAGATAAATATTTATATTTTATGAATAGATAATGAAAGTTAATTCAATATATTTGGGATCAAATTTATGTAAATGTATTTAGTACTAAGGATAAATACATTATATCATAAAAAATTGAATTAAAAATGTTTTCTCTCTCTTACATTGTATAAACTTTTAGGATTTTTCATATGAATTATTATAATTAAAACAATATTTATATTATAGTAGTTAGTATTGATTGATTCATTTGAAAATTTTTGGGAATTATGTAATCACTCGATGTCGTTCTAGAAATATACTATAGAGTATTACTTATTTGTCCAACTATACCAATTTTTTAGGTGATCTAAGAGGTGAAAAGTTATATGTTTGATCATTTTTTATAAATATCCATGTTTCAAAATTATAATTTTTAAATTCTCTACCATGCTCAATATGAAATATTACCAATGGTATATGTTTCATATTATTATCAAAGGATACAATTTTGTTAAAACAAAAAGGGGATTGGTATTATTTATAAAAAAATATATCCATGTATATCTAGTGTTTTCATTGTATATAAATCATAAATTTTTTTTACCACAACTTATTTTAGTTTCTATTATGCCAAATTAATACTTTTGATGAAAACAAAATAATATAAAATATTAACTATTTACTGATTGATCTAAATATAGATATATGTTTTCAACCAGATTAACAAATATCATAAATGGTAAAATAATTAAAATAATTCATTGGTAGATCAAAATATATTCATTTAATATAATACTTATCTGAGGATCCTGAAGTGCCCAGATCAGTGTGAATCACTGAGAGGGGGAGGGGGTGAATCAGTGATCCCTTAAAACTTTTTACTAATTGATTCTTTATCAATTAAACCTCTATGGCTGGTTAAAGCCTCGATCCACTCTTCTTGTATCTCTCACCTTTCCACGAATGATGCAGTAAATGTAAAGGCACTGGACACAAGGATTTACAAGGTTCGGCACCAAAGGCCTACATCCTTGCCATGCTCTCCCAGCATGGATTCTCCATTATAACCTGTTAAAATTACAATGGTCTATACAGCTTCCCACCGTATCTCTCCTGAGTCCCACAGGAGGGTCTTTATACTGCGTCCCACAGTGTTACCAGAGTCCCACTGGCCTGCTCCAGAATCCCACTGAAGACTTCTTCTCCCTGAGTCCCACATGGTCTTCTCTTGGCTCCTCGAGTCGCACGAGTAGCTCTTCTTCACTTTAAGTTCTTCAAGTATCCTCAGTAGCCTGGGATAAAGGCTGCTGGCCTTGCTCTTCTTCTGATCACTTGTGGTGAACAGGTCTTCTCGTCTAGCTCAGGCTTTATTTCCTTCTTCAGGATGACCTGGCTTCTCTTCAGCTACTGAATGCTCAGACAATTGATATCTTTAACTTTGGTCTGGTCCAGTCTCAGTTCACTTCAACTTCATGCACTGAGTGCATGGTATCTCTGATCTCTTCAAGATCTTCAAGTCTTGGACTCCTCAGATGCACACCACTGATTTAGCACTGTTCACGTGTGCACGTGCATGCATGTAAGCATGCACTCCCCTTCTTCTCTTCTTGGTGCAGTAAACCCTCAGAGGGTGTAATTCTTTTCAGCACACACCCACTTCTCAAACTTCGCACACTTTATGCAATTTGTCTACACACATAAATGTGTGTTCTTCTTTGTGTGGATGTTATCCCTTTTCTTCTTCTAAGTGTATACACACTTCTTAGTGCACACACCTAGGTTCGGCCTTCTTGTCTCTTTGCACACAAAACTTCTTCACTTTGGCACACACTTGAGCTTGGCATTTACACTTCTTGTTGCACACTCTTAAATGGCCGTAGGGTGTTCCTCTTCAATTTTCACACACACACACTCAAGTGAGGTGTGGTCTTCACTTTACCCACACAAGGCTACGGCCTTTCACTTCTTTGCACAACCACCAATGGCTACGGCCTCCTCTTGTTCTTTTTGCACACACTTGGCCTCGGCTTACAACTTTTACTTTGCACACACAAGAGGCAAAGCCTCTTTCCTCTTCTAGTCTTGCACACACTTGGTTGTGGCCTTCTTTGTTCTTGTTTAGCACTCACAAGCCGTAGGGCCTTCTTTCCTTGGCACATAAACCACCCGAATCCTTACTGCCTTCAAAGGAGACGCGCAAGGTGCGGCCAACTCCTCTGTCTTCACTGTCGCGCAGGTGCACAAGGCACAAGAGCCGCACAGGGTGCAAGTTCAAGCACCGCACAAGTAACCTCCTGCCGCGCAGAGGTGCGGGCTTCAACCATGGGCGCGCAAGATGTTGCGGCCACGGGTCTTCCTGCCGCGCAAGGGGAAAGCGCACAGGGAATCCCCCTTCTTCTTCTTTCGCGCAAGGAGTGCGCAAAAGGAACCTCACGGAGCCAAGAGGTGGCTCTGGGCTTCTGCCGCACAAGTGATGCACGCAGGGCTTCTACTTCGCGAGGCAGAGGCACTCACGGGTCTTCTGATTTTCAAGAAAACTTCAGCAAGCAAAACCATCGCCTCGGGTGATCCTTTTATAGGCAGAGGCGGCTCAGTCATCCGCGGAGAGATACAACTCAAATCCCCGAGTTATTCGGGTTTTCAAGATTCTGTGAATCTTGTTTTTCTTTTTATTTCACGCGGGTTGCATTTTTATTTTCCTTCGATCTTCTTCACGTGCATGCGACTTAGAACGCATGCACGGCCTTCCTTCGATCCAATCCATGTAGAACATCAACACCGAATGGCCTCACACCTTTGGTTTGCTTCGTCCTTCATCGAATTTCCTCCAAACATTGCATGCATGCCTATTTTTATGCATGATCGTGTTCAGTGTGGCCAGACGAACTCATTGGAGCCTTCGGTTTGATCAGAGATGGCCGGGAGCTTCAAAACTGTCGTCGGGGAGGCTCCTGGTTCGACGGAGGCTCGCGGGGAGGCTTCGGCATGGCTCGAGGTTGAGGACGAAGCCGGGGCCGTCGGATCAGATCTTCAACGGCCTGGATTAGATCGCGGCGCCGCAGATGGATCGTGCGGCGCAGATCAAGCGCGCGATCAATCGAGCGGCTCAGATTCGCTCCCGGGAATTTTTCCGCGTCCCACATCGAAACAGGGCACGGTTTTCACGCGGCTTATTACTCAGCCGCTCCCCGCTACTCCTCAATTGAATCTCCTCCCCTCTCGGTGCCGCCCCGCACCGAGTTCTTCTGCGGGCGCGCTCTGCGCCCACTCTGCTCCTGCGGGCACGCTCCTAGCGCCCACTATGCTCTCCGGGTGCGCGGGTTTCACCACCGCGCCCCCTCGGGGGCTTACACACGGCCCCCTCTGCCTCTGCCGCCCGGGCTGGCCACATGGGATCCCCCCTTGGGCGTGGCGCCTTAGGCCCACATGTGCCTTGGGGGTTGAACCCTTAAGGATGGCCTTGGCTGGCCAATTTTTTGCAAGTATGAACAAGTCCTTTGTTTAAAAACAAAGTAACCAAGTTCAAATGCCAAATGCCACAACTCTTCATCTTCTCCCAAGCCATTCTTCTTCTCCTCCATTTGTCTTTTTCTTCTTAAGTCTTCTTCTTCTTAAGAATTCCTCCATTCATCTTAAACATTTAATCTTCACTTAGGATATGGAATTCAAAAGGTTCTTCATCAACCGAGCTCCGGAATCACTTATAATCTTCAATTTTCTTCATTGATCTAATCAGAGATCAATTGGATCTTCTTCAAATTCACATGCACTAAGTGATAGTGCATGGACTTCATTAATGCACATCATCCACTTAGTAGTTGTGGATGGAACTCCTTTCAACTCCTCATGCATTGTGAAGACAATGCATGGTCTTCAATCAGTGTTGTGACATTGTATCCAGTTGATACAAGTTCTTGGAACTTAATGATCAGCTCAACAATCGTCAGATTTACTTAGAGAATGTTTCAACCATCATCCCCTTTGTCACTTAGTGAATCTCCTATGTGACATGCATCTTAGTACTATGGCCATTCTCTCTTCATCACCAACACTATCACAACCTTTGGCATTCACATCTTGACATTCCTTGACTTCCATTCATTCCAAGACAACTTCATGCCTCATTGACAACAAATGCAACACATTGCACTTCAATCTCCCCCTTTGTATTTGTTGTCAATACACCACTTCAGTACATATGAATGGGTCAATATGTGTGCCCAATCTTTTCTCCCCCTTATTGGCAATCAAATGCAAAGGTGTGGTGTGGTTCTCTTTCAAAAATCTCTTCCTCCCTTCGAATAGCATCTTCTTGAAAAACACTAGGAGAGGGATGATTCCACATGTTCTACTTTAGCAAAGAACCTTTAGTAGATCAACTCTAAGTCTACTTGGGCTAACCCGGTGTAGAAAACAAGAGTGATGTAACCAAGGAACTCAATGCTGTCCACAACTCTCTACACATGTGAGATCATGCTTAGGGGTTTGAAATTTTTCATATATAACAATGAATTGCTAAATCCTGCACATACTCCACAAAACTCATTAGAAAGTTCAGTGCAAAGATAAAGCTCCCCCTTTCATCCATTTGTCTTCAATCAATACTCCCCCTTAATTGACAAGATAGACTCAATTAAGAAACAAGGGATGAAAGTATGATTGGAATACCTTCACTTTTCTCAAGATGGAATTAAATATCTGAATCCCATCTTCTCCAGATTGGCTCCCCCTCAAGGGGTGCACTCCATTCTGTCCAAACCATCCTCCAGCTGAGAATGATCATCATCTTCAATTCCCTGCAATGTCAGCACATGTAAATACCAATAGTATAAGGGAATAAGATGGAACCTCCTTGGTTCATCAATGTGAACAACAAGGTTGAGAAGATTCTATCAACCGAGATGTCCCATTTTCACCATTCTTCACACTTGCACATTTGATCTTCATTGATGATTGTGCTGGTGTGGTTCTCAACACATCTTCATGTGACATATTCTTCTTCCATTTTGCCTTAGCAATTGCCAGAACTTCATCTTCAGCTCTTTTCAGATCTTTGGCAAGTTGCAACTGATTTGGCCATATGACTAGTAAGTCACTTGGAAGTGTGGCCTCAGTTCTGGATATTCCACATGGTTCCTTTGATTCTGTCAAGCTACCTCTCTTAGGCAACTTGTTTTCAATCAATCCCTTATTCTTCTGGATTGATTGTCTTTTGGAGTTCAGTCTGCTTCTATTTAGTTTCATGGCTTCTTTACAAAGGTCCATGATGTGTCCTTTCTTTCCACAGTAGAAGCATGTCTTGGTGGTCCTTCTGGATGCATCACCCTTCTTGGATTTGAATTCCAAGGACTTCTCTTCATTCTTCAAAATCTTCTTGGGAGCATCTTCCAATTTCTTATGCTTGCTTCCAAAGGAATCTTCCTGAGCCAGGTTCAGTGATCTTCTCTTCTCTTTAGCTCTGGATACAGTTGGAGATTGACATGTATCTCTTCGACCACTTTTGCAATCATCCCAGATGTTGTCAAGTAATCCAAATCTGTTAGCAGTAAACAGATGTCTCTGGACCTGTGGTTGTTGCTTCTTTCCTTCTGGCATGCTCCCCCTTGGCATGGGCTTCCTCTGTGCTTTGGCATTCAGTGGATTGTACCAAAAATCCTTCGCACAATGCCCATACTTGTTACAACACCAGCATTGTCCCACGAATCTTGACCTCTTCAGTCCTTCTGATTGTAGGGTACTTTTCTTGACCTGTTGTGCTGTTTCAGGAGAGCTCTTCTTCTTTACTGTCTTCATCCATATTTGTTTGGAATTATTCTTCCATCCTGCACTTTTTGTGGAAACACTTTTAGAAGCATCAGTACAAGATGGTATGGATGGTACCTTCTTTCTAGAAGTTGTTGCCCTTTTATTAGAGGATGTCTTTCTCTTAGAATCATCCTGATCAAAGCATACTTGAGTAGCAACATGTCTTCTTTCAGCTGAATGGGAGGCTTCAGCTTTGGGTGATTGCAGATTTTTTAATATCACCTCTAGTTCTAAGCATTTCATATTGAGGGAGTTCTTCTCATCCTCAATAGTTCTTAGCCTTCCTTCCCAATTTTCTTTCAGCTCTTTCATATGGTCATCATGCACCTTCTTCATTTCTTATAATGAATTGTCAAGCTCCTTTACCCTGTTTACTTTGTCTTCAAGTTGAGCATCTCTGACATTCATTGAAACTTTGTGTCTCTTTTCCAGTGCATGGAAAACATCTTTGATCATTATCAAAAATATTTCTTTCTCAGAAGATCTCCTTTGCAATTCTTCACAGGTATCTTCATATCTTTCATTGCAAAGAGAAACGGTTTCATCTTTAGCCTTCACCAGCTTTCTGAGAGTGTTGGTTATGCCAACCCTTTTTGCCAGCTGATCTTCCATAGCATTGGCTTCTTCTTCTAACTGTGATTTTTCTTCTTGAAGATCATGGATGCCTGTAGCTATACACTTTGCCACTTCCATGGGAACTGTCTTCTGAAGATATTTGAGTGCACTCTGAAGATCATTCATTGTTTCAACTTAATCACAGCTAGGACATGCTTTCTTCATCTTCTTGGCCTGTTTCTTCTTTATATTTTTTTGAGTCTTGGCAGATATCTCCATTTGAGGCTGGTCGCTCGTTTCCTCAAATCTGCACTTCATAAAGACTCCCTTGGATCTTTTAGAGGTAACCTCCCTCTGATACCAATTGAAGTGCCCAGATCAGTGTGAATCACTGAGAGGGGGAGTGGGTGAATCAGTGATCCCTTAAAACTTTTTACTAATTGATTCTTTATCAATTAAACCTCTATGGCTGGTTAAAGCCTCGATCCACTCTTCTTGTATCTCTCACCTTTCCACGAATGATGCAGTAAATGTAAAGGCATTGGACACAAGGATTTACAAGGTTCGGCACCAAAGGCCTACGTCCTTGCCATGCTCTCCCAGCATGGATTCTCCATTATAACCTGTTAAAATTACAATGGTCGATACAGCTTCCCACTGTATCTCTCTTGAGTCCCACAGGAGGGTCTTTATACTGCGTCCCACAGTGTTACCAGAGTCCCACTGGCCTGCTCCAGAATCCCACTGAAGACTTCTTCTCCCTGAGTCCCACAGGGTCTTCTCTTGGCTCCTCGAGTCGCACGAGTAGCTCTTCTTCACTTTAAGTTCTTCAAGTATCCTCAGCAGCCTGGGATAAAGGCTGCTGGCCTTGCTCTTCTTCTGATCACTTGTGGTGAACAGGTCTTCTCGTCTAGCTCAGGCTTTATTTCCTTCTTCAGGATGACCTGGCTTCTCTTCAGCTACTGAATGCTCAGATAATTGATATCTTTAACTTTGGTCTGGTCCAGTCTCAGTTCACTTCAACTTCATGAACTGAGTGCATGGTATCTCTGATCTCTTCAAGATCTTCAAGTCTTGGACTCCTCAGATGCACACCACTGATTTAGCACTGTTCACGTGTGCACGTGCATGCATGTAAGCATGCACTCCCCTTCTTCTCTTCTTGGTGCAGTAAACCCTCAGAGGGTGTAATTCTTTTCAGCACACACCCACTTCTCAAACTTCACACACTTTATGCAATTTGTCTACACACATAAATGTGTGTTCTTCTTTGTGTGGATGTTATCCCTTTTCTTCTTCTAAGTGTATACACACTTCTTAGTGCACACACCTAGGTTCGGCCTTCTTGTCTCTTTGCACACAAAACTTCTTCACTTTGGCACACACTTGAGCTTGGCCTTTACACTTCTTGTTGCACACTCTTAAATGGCCGTAGGGTGTTCCTCTTCAATTTGCACACACACACACTCAATTGAGGTGTGGTCTTCACTTCACCCACACAAGGCTACGGCCTTTCACTTCTTTGCACAACCACCAATGGCTACGGCCTCCTCTTGTTCTTTTTGCACACACTTGGCCTCGGCTTACAACTTTTACTTTGCACACACAAGAGGCAAAGCCTCTTTCCTCTTCTAGTCTTGCACACACTTGGTTGTGGCCTTCTTTGTTCTTGTTTAGCACTCACAAGCCGTAGGGCCTTCTTGCCTTGGCACATAAACCACCCGAATCCTTACTGCCTTCAAAGGAGGCGCGCAAGGTGCGGCCAACTCCTCTGTCTTCACTGTCGCGCAGGTGCACAAGGCACAAGAGCCGCACAGGGTGCAAGTTCAAGCACCGCACAAGTAACCTCCTGCCGCGCAGAGGTGCGGGCTTCAACCGTCGGCGCGCAAGATATTGCGGCCACGGGTCTTCCTGCCGCGCAAGGGGAAAGCGCGCAGGGAATTACCCTTCTTCTTCTTTCGCGCAAGGAGTGCGCAAAAGGAACCTCACGGAGCCAAGAGGTGGCTCCGGGCTTCTGCCGCACAAGTGATGCACGCAGGGCTTCTACTTCGCGAGGCAGAGGCACTCACGGGTCTTCTGATTTTCAAGAAAACTTCAGCAAGCAAAATCATCGCCTCGGGTGATCCTTTTATAGGCAGAGGCGGCTCAGTCATCCTCGGAGAGATACAACTCAAATCCCCGAGTTATTCGGGTTTTCAAGATTCTGTGAATCTTGTTTTTCTTTTTATTTCACGCGGGTTGCATTTTTATTTTCCTTCGATCTTCTTCACGTGCATGCGACTTAGAACGCATGCACGACCTTCCTTCGATCCAATCCATGCAGAACATCAACACCGAATGGCCTCGCACCTTCGGTTTGCTTCGGCCTTCATCGAATTTCCTCCAAACATTGCATGCATGCCTATTTTTATGCATGATCGTGTTCAGTGTGGCCAGACGAACTCATTGGAGCCTTCGGTTTGATCGGAGATGGCCGGGAGCTTCAAAACTGTCGTCGGGGAGGCTCCTGGTTCGACGGAGGCTCGCGGGGAGGCTTCGGCATGGCTCGAGGTTGAGGACGAAGCTGGGGCCGTCGGATCAGATCTTCAACGGCCTGGATTAGATCGCGGCGCCGCGGATGGATCGTGCGGAGCAGATCAAGCGCGCGATCAATCGAGCGGCTCAGATTCGCTCCCGGGAATTTTTCCGCGTCCCACATCGAAACGGGGCGCGGTTTTCACGCGGCTTATTACTCAGCCGCTCCCCGCTACTCCTCAATTGAATCTCCTCCCGTCTCGGTGCCGCCTCGCACCGAGTTCTTCTGCGGGCGCGCTCTGCGCCCACTCTGCTCCTGCGGGCGCGCTCCTAACGCCCACTATGCTCTCCGGGTGCGCGGGTTTCACCACCGCGCCCCCTCGGGGGCTTACACACGGCCCCCTCTGCCTCTGCCGCCCGGGCTGGCCACATGGGATCCCCCCTTGGGCGTGGCGCCTTAGGCCCACATGTGCCTTGGGGGTTGAACCCTTAAGGCTGGCCTTGGCTGGCCAATTTTTTGCAAGTATGAACAAGTCCTTTGTTTAAAAACAAAGTAACCAAGTTCAAATGCCAAATGCCACAACTCTTCATCTTCTCCCAAGCCATTCTTCTTCTCCTCCATTTGTCTTCTTCTTCTTAAGTCTTCTTCTTCTTAAGAATTCCTCCATTCATCTTAAACATTTAATCTTCACTTAGGATATGGAATTCAAAAGGTTCTTCATCAACCGAGCTCCGGAATCACTTATAATCTTCAATGTTCTTCATTGATCTAATCAGAGATCAATTGGATCTTCTTCAAATTCACATGCAATAAGTGATAGTGCATGGACTTCATTAATGCACATCATCCACTTAGTAGTTGTGGATGGAACTCCTTTCAACTCTTCATGCATTGTGAAGACAATGCATGGTCTTCAATCAGTGTTGTGACATTGTATCCAGTTGATACAAGTTCTTGGAACTTAATGATCAGCTCAACAATCGTCAGATTTACTTAGAGAATGTTTCAACCATCATCCCCTATGTCACTTAGTGAATCTCCTAAGTGACATGCATCTTAGTACTATGGCCATTCTCTCTTCATCACCAACACCATCACAACCTTTGGCATTCACATCTTGACATTCCTTGACATCCATTCATTCCAAGACAACTTCATGCCTCATTGACAACAAATGCAACACATTGCACTTCAGATCCTAAATTTTAGTTTACTAGACTTCTATGAAACAACCATTATTGATAATCTATTTCACAAAATAATGTTATAACTTGTATCCCATGGTATAAACTATTTAAATTATATAAAATTTCATTCCTATCAATAGAATGAGAAAAATTATCAACTAATCGTTGAGAAATACATTTATCATTAATGATGCTAACATTGTAACATTAATCTCAAAATTTACTTATACGAATGAGGGAATTCTTATGTCCTACAATAAATTGAATTTTGAAAATTAAATATTTATCATGAAAATTTATATCTCATATAATGTAATCATTCTATCTTCAATATATAAATATTTAATATAAATTGTTTAATATTCAATATATAACATAAATATCCATGGCATAAATTTTTTTGTTCTTGTTCCTTTGGAATCTTGAATAAATAAACAAATAGTCCATACGTGAGATATGTCATCTCCCACTATGATCTTCATAACTATATCCACAGTAAGTAAATTATATAACTACATATCATGGTGATAATTGTAATGGAGAACTAAAATAATAATTCAAAACCATACCCTATATCAAAAATATCAAAAAATTGAGAGATGACAAAAATCATGGTTGTTCATAAGACATAAATCTTAATATAATTAAAGAGAATAAGCCATGATAGAAAAGCATTGGCAAGCGAAATAGGTTTTTGGGATAGACATTGGTATATAAAACTATTTCCATAGTAGTTGAAGGTTAATTTTGATGAATATCATAATGGAATGGGTTGAATACCTAAATAATAATTGTAGTACTGGTTTATTCCCTTTTCTATCATAGTTGATACAATACCTTACTATACTGGTTTCACTACACATTATAGTCATATTTATCTCATGAAATATAAATCATTACCTAATCAAAGAGAGGGAACAATATTACCCACACATCACATAATAAAACCATTTTTTATCCAAAAATATAATTGTACATTCATTATACCAGAATATAAGAAAAAAATCGTTTCATAAGCATTACATAATAGAAAAATCCATGAAAAAGAAATCGGTTTCATTTTAATTTTACCATCATATATCCCATTGAAATGAAATTGGTTTCATATTAATAATCCTAACCATAAACCATACATAAAAATAATACGAATGTTATCCAGGGATAATATCTAGAGTAAATCATTTGAAAAATCAAAGGATTTCATATGAGATGACGATTATTTTCAAAAATCACTTGTTACCTTTCTTGAGGAAAATAACATTTTCAATTTTAAATATATTTGATTATAATGTAAAATTAACAAAAAAATTAATAATAACTTCTCTACATAAATTTGGTAACTAATACAATAATAATTAAATCATATATCACCAATAGAAATAAGAAAGTCCATTCGTGTCATGTACATTAAAAAACAAATATTCTATTTATTTTTTTTATAAAATTCAAAAAAAAATTTGAAATTGAAAATAATATTCCATTTAATTATTGTAAGAAACATGAACATTGGAAAATATTTTTTAATATTGAAAAAATGTATAACTCATGGATATTGAAGAAAAATTGGGATTTTACAAGATAAATAGTTAAATTTGATTTATTTTATGAATTATTTTTCATTTTATATTATAAAATGAGATAAAAATGATGGGAATTAAATATTATCATTTCATAAAAAATGAATATAAGTTTATTTATTAATGTTTGAGATAGATCATAAGATTTTTGAAGGAGAATAATAATCTTAATGAAACCTGATAAAAATTAGATTGTATAATAAAACACATAATAATTTAGTGACATTTAATTGTAAGACCTAATGAATGAATATAATTGAATGAAACATAAAATATTATGATAATAAACGAATTTTTATATTATATCTCAATTGGTTTGTTTATACACCTTATTAAATGAGATAGGTTCATAAAAAAACATATGTATCTACAATGGATGATTGGGGAAAATATCCATTACATGTAGTACCCCTTCACTAAAACTCTATCTATCGTCAAGTATAATTAATATAAATTTAACAAAAATCTATAAAATGATCTATGTCATATATTTTATATGTTAAATGATGTAATTATACCCTTTCATTATATGTTTATCAACAATTTATGGTTAATGTTTTTTTAAGAAATAATTACATTGTTTTCCATCTAGTGTTTTCATTTTTATTTTCACCCCTCCTAGTATAGTAAATGTTCCATAATCTATATAAATTTTACCCTGACATAATTATCCCATAAATTCAATAAATATATATTTAGAGAAATCCATTATATCTAAAGATTGAAATCAAAAATGGCGTTCATTGAGATGGTAGGTAATACATACTAATGAATATTGTTTATAATTTCTCATCATATTAATCAGAAAACGAAAAAATAAATTAATTATAAAAAATAATTTATATTTCATAAAAATTACATACATTAAGAAAATATATAATTTAGTACATTCCATGTAATAGTTAAATTGTAAAATGAATTACATCGCTTCCTGAGGAAGTTTTCTGGAAAACACACGATTGAAATTATAATTGATTAATAATTTAAAAAATATTTTTATATTAACATTACCACTGAGATAAGTTATATCCATCACTATAACCAACTGTGATAGGTGATAATTGAAAAATTGGCACATAAGGTCATGAGGTATTTGACCACATTACATACGAACGACATTATCATTTACCATTTGAAGGATGGAGAGGTGGTTGTTGGTCACAATCATAGAATAATGACATTACTGTATATGGAATATATTGAGGCTATTATATTATACCATTTTACAATTATTTTAATTAGGTGGACAATGAATTAATATTAATATTTACAATGAAGAACATTCTCTATTTTTTGGATAACCCTATAGATTTAAAAAATAATTCATCTTAGAATGGATTTATAATCAAAATAAGGCTTCTTTAAAGGGAATGTGGAATCATGGATGGATTTATGTAGGGCATGGATGAAAAAACATGTATTTATAGTTCTCATAGGATAGGGGAGGGGTGACAATTTATAATTGGCTGAGAGGGCACCCTTCAAAATTTTTAAAAGAATAAATTTTTCAAATATTCACTAAATGAATCATAGTTAAAAAATGTGATATTATCGAACCATAGATCTTATAAGGATGAGATATGTCCATATAATGGGATTTTGAGAATTCTATGTAATATTTACGCTTTATATTTTTAGTTTAACCTCCTTTAACACTATATTTACCTCAGTTGCAGTCAATGATGTTTTTTATTTTTTACTATTCATTATGGTAAAAAAATTACTAGAAAATTTACCAATGAATAAATTATTCTGAGTCCAAATATTTAATTCATGTATCCAAATTCATCTCATATAAGTGGAAACATTTAATTTAAAATTAATACACATATACAAATAGAAAGTAGATTTTTTAATGGAAAGGTTTCATATACCAAGATAATTTTAATATCTTTATTCAATTTGAAATTTATTCTAATGTATTAAACAATATTAGTTAGATTATAATTCAAATATTTTTTCCATATATAATCCTATTAAAAAAATATGATTTTTTCAAAATTTGTAAATGAATAAAATTAAAAATAAAAACCATCAGTTTTCACTACACACAAAAAAAA
Organism: Viscum album; assembly: GCA_963277665.1. NCBI lineage: Eukaryota > Viridiplantae > Streptophyta > Magnoliopsida > Santalales > Viscaceae > Viscum > Viscum album. The sequence continues at coordinate 1,311,460,389 of OY728134.1, read as the reverse complement.
TTATTATTTCATAAACATTTAAAAATTCACTCCATGATAGTTTTTACATGATGATTTGAAAATTGAAAATTTTTTTATCATATAATATTTATGAATGTGGAAAAAATTATTTTTTATTTTTTCGCAATGTTCATTACAATTTTTTTGTGTGAATCCTTTATTTTCAAAACATATAATTATCTTTCAAAAAATTTAGTAATTTATTATAAATATGAATTTTTATTAAAAAAATATACAATATATATATAAATTACATAATACTATTAATATCACTAAATGTAACAACATTATTTTAATTTTTATGTTTAAATAATTAAATTAGTGATATATTATTGTATGTTAAAACTCATTATCTCATGTAATGAAATCTAAAATTAGAGATTCCTGTAACATAAGATAAACAGGGTGTTGCGTGTAACATATGATATCAATGTAATCTAGTCATTTGGAATACAATTTTCATAGAAACTCATGACGTTTAATTAAACACCCAATATAATTAATTAATCCCTCAAACATCTTCAAATTTATTTGAAACAATTATGATCCTTATTCTTTATCATTCCCCCATGTTATCACATAAAATCTACAAACATGTGGGTTTTTCTCAAAATAATGACCTAGGGAGTTGTATTCTTTCACATAACATTATTTATATGATTAAAAATCTCCACTGTATGCTCACTATAAAAAATATCATGGTTTAGTGGTATGACCTATATGTTTAGTAAATGTGATGGATTAGGTATGTAAGTTCTTATGAAATATACGTGGAACACATAGTGACATTGGGAAAAATATTTTATCAATAAAAATCAATACTCTACAATAAAATAAAACAAATAATATAAAAATGATAGATATATGTAGGTATTATCAATTAATTCATTCCGAAAATCAAAATCATATTTGAAGGAGATATTTGTATGAATTAATTCTCACCAACTTCAAATTAAATATCACTCTTTGTTATGATGAACATAATTTTTTATCTGAGTTAGAGATTCCTGCATGTGTTGATAAATAAATATATCACTATCTACTAATTCATCAACTATTTAAGTTCCTAATAGCTTTCATTCTCCAACATCATTCCCATAAATTGGATTTATAAACATCCATCCATATATATCATCATTTTGATCTATATGAATACCTGAGTGGAATATATTGTTGAATGATAACTCAACAAGAGGATACAGTTGATCCAAACATCTTTTAAAATGGGTATAAAAATATCTTAGCATATTAAAAAGGTATTGGATTCTTCTCTTAGAATGACCATCTGTAGATGTATTATATTTAGTGAAAGAACATCACATAGCATCTAAGGCATGTTGATGACTTCACCAAAACATAGAGGTAAACCGCGAAACCTGAGAAGATACAACATAATGTGGTACTCTATATAATCCTACCACATTATTAATGTATGTCATCGTAAGATGATACATAGATAAATATTGTTTTTATATTTAGGAATTATTTTGATTTTATATGGTGATATTCTAAGACCCATATAACATTATACCCTTTAGGAATTTTGGGTAGTCTAATGTGAAAATCCATAGTGATATTTTCCCATTTCCATTCAGGTTTTGTCCATGGTTGTAAAATCCCCAAATCTGTTCTTTTCTCATCATAAACATGATGATATATAAATCATCATTATAATAACTCCATGGTATATCACTTCCTGAAATCCCACCAGATAAGAACGTTCAAATAATTATACATCTTTATACATCTAGGTTGAACAAATAATGAATAACTACGAGTATTGTCAAATAACTCTTTCTTAAAATAGTTTACATAAGAAACATTTACATGTTTCATGGTCCTTTTCATTCCATCATCACTGAGGTGAAACTCTGGATCATTAATAACCCTATTTTTTGTCGTATCATCTTACTTTTGTATCTCATATATCATTACTTAGAAAAATGGTGTTAAATTTAAATAAGGAAGATATGATTTGTCCCCTTAATTCCTGATTTTCAGATCCATCCATTAAAATTCACAAAAAAATTTGCATCTTTAGTGTTCCACACCATAGATTAGCTATAATGATCATTTCAAATAAAATCATCATCCACCTCATTCACTTTTCTATGGTGTTATTTTATTGAGAATTAAAAATCCTTAATCAGAACTAACCATCAACTCTCTTGCATATTTAAATCCTTTATTTTGAAAACTTTTTTGTATACATTTGTGATCATTATATAAAAAACTATTTTCTCTATAATTTTATTTCCTTTATATATTTAGTGAAACATTTACAACATTTAACATGAAATCATGATTTTATTACATTTTCTCACGAACCATCAATTTTCAAGAGGAATAGGCTATAACTATATAATTATACATAGAAATACTTCAAATTCCATTCTTTTATGCATCACTATAGAATATAAACCCTCTTTTATTTTAGCCTCATGTAATCACATGTGTAGAAACTCATCTTGACTTCATTTCCTTTAAATTTTCAACACATTTATATGCCCATATAAACATGGATCCCTTTAAATTAATCTTAGTGTGTACATTAGAAAGTATTGAGAAATAACACATAAGCCTTCAATAATATAATGATTAAATAGGAAATATATAAATAATTTCCTTTATGTTTATTATGGGAAAATATTAAATATCCTCAATTTTTAATGAATCTATATTAATACCTTATATTGAGATAATATCACTGAAAAATGAAACCATTTACAACAAAAAACAGACATTGTAAAATTTTCAAATATTATCGGTAGAGACCCGAAGCCTGACGTACATGATCATTACATTACTTTTGCGGAATACTTAGTACATAAAAAAAATACACACGCAAGGATCGTAATAGTTTAGTGTCTTTGGAAACTCGGAATGTAATCTTCTAATCGTGGTGAAAGATCTCCAATATCTCCCATAAAGATCTTCCCTTTTTTTACCTAAAAACCCTTCTTTATATCCTGGGGAAAAGAAAACATAAAAGGGTGAGCTCAAATTCTCAGTAAGGGTAAACAAAAGAAATATCAATCACATCATATTCATAAGAACATAACTTTTGGAAATCTTAACCTGCAAAAGAGAGCATATTTTCATAACATGGGATAAATCATAGTAGTGAAATGAAATCCAAATAATCATAAATTAAAACATGAAACTTTGTGGCATACACACCTAATCATAGAGAATCATTTCTTGTTAGTCAAGACTCATTTCCAAGACTATCTTAGCGGACAGAGTCCCTTTCTGAATCGAGTAACCCTCGTTTCAGTCCTGTTTCACTGAACCGGTATAACCTACCATTTCATCCATGTCTATATCATGAGATATAAAATCTTTACCCAATGCATTAGAGGTTGATATAGGTCCCACCCATCTTATAATGAATCCTTTCTTATGTGTGCCACAAAATCATAAATCATAAATCATTACATAACCCATGTAATAAAAATGGGATTCTTAAACAACATGACATCATAAAACCATTCATATAAGATAATGGAATTCATAAACATAATTCCATCACAACATAGTTAAATCAATGTAAAAATATGGATAGAAACAGAACCCTTTATTATCTTAGATGGAAAATAATTTTGATAAAACACTTGAACTTCATTCTTGAGGAAAATATCCTTTCTACTTCAAAAAAACTTTTCCTTTCTTAAAATGTCATACAATTTTAAAATAAAAGAAGTTGATTAAAAATAAACATGAAAACATGTAAAGGAAGCTTCTTGGAAATAATGTTTTAAAAATCCATTCATGCCGTATAAGTTAAAAAAACATTCTTCGTACCTTTGTCGGAAAAGTCAAAAAGTACATCGTATGAAAAAAAACGACAAAAGATTTCTTTCATATTCTTTACTAAAAACTCACCGAAGGGTAAAATTGGATTTAAAATATTTTAAGTGGATGGAAATAATATTACATATTGATGAAACATGGATGTGGATGATAAAATACACCCCAGTAAATACTTACGAATAAACAATCTCGGATAAAAATGATATTGTGATATTTCCATTACCTTAGGTCCGATTTGCTTCGTAAGTGTCCGAACCTCCTGTATAATGATTTAAATAATGTAATTGACTTATTACAGAATCATATTCATTGTTATGATATCATATATGGTTCACTTATGACATTATATTACCCGTTCTTTTGTAAATTCCATGTTAAAGAGCGTTTTGGGTAAAATTGTTTCATTTGTCGTCCGTGTTTTTACTTGTAATTATTCATGTGATTACTTAGATCATGATTACTTAATTCCAGAATATAAAACATGATATATATATATATATATTCATAATATACATATATATAATAAATCATTAAATGGAAAGAAATACACCGTTCGTGGAGACGGTAGTCCGTACGTACGCATGAACGCTGTTTTCGTTTCCTTATTGAATTGAATGGAATTAAGTAGATGACATATATATAAATATAAATAAATCCAGTATAATTATTATATCATATATTTCATTAGTACTTATTATATATACTTTTTAATCATTCATGAATGGTTAATCATTGAGAATGATTCTCATCGCGTCGTGGAGACGGTATTTCGTACGTACGCACGCGCGGTGATTTCCTTTCTCCGTAGGATGGATAGAAGGTTAATTAGAGTTGTTTCATATTTATAATAACATATCTATATGTAAGTAATACTTATGTTATTACTTTATAATGAAACAACTAAAGAAGAAGAAGTTGAAGAAGAAAGAAATTGAAAAGATCGGTAATGGATATTACCTCTTCTTTGGAACGCCTCTTTGAATCCTCCACTTAGGGAACTAAGATTGGTCTTTGAAGAAGACCAGGACCTCTATGATTATTCTAGGGAAGTGGAGAGGAGAAAATGTCAGGGTTTTGCCGAGCATGAGTGCTCAAATTGGTGTGAGGAGGAGGGGGAGGAGGTACCCTTTTATAAGGGAGGAGAGGGGCATCTTTGGAATTCTTAAAAATATTAATTTATAATAAATCTAAACCCACTTAAAAAACCTCCAAAAATGACTCATATTCGAATATTAGATGCGATAGGGTTGTAATCTCATCAACCAATATAATTTAGACATGTTAGGAATTTATTTTAAACATTATCAACATGATTTATCCTTATTTAATAAATTTTATTTTATTTGTGGTAATAACATTCTAAATTTTAAATTATAACAAATAATTACTTATTTGTTTTGAATTGTCCATAATTGGATACTTAATAACATTTTAGATCATATAAATTTAAATTTATAATTTTTAAATATTTTTGTGATTTTTAAACGTTTTTATAATATGTTATTTTTATAAAATAACAATAGTGTCAATGTGGACACTATTCATTTATTTGAATTTAAATAAAATAAATACAGAAGTTATGTTCGAAATAAAAGCTTTAATAGATTTATAAAATGTCATATGTATCTAGAAAATTAGTGGAGCACATTAAATAGTTCATATAATATTTATTTTATTATTTTTAAAACCATTTATTTGGTTTATCTCTTAATAAAATAAATACTACAACATTTTTGTATAATAATTTCATATAATTATATGTTGCCTAAAAATTAAAAATAAAATCATATGATGAAAATAAATCTATTACCTTTCACAATAATACTTTTACTCGAATTTATCATCTTAAAATCACAATATTTAAATTGTTATATTTATTAAATTATGAAGGTGACAACTTTGGCATCATTTAAAATAAAATAATATAAGTGTCATAATCGCTTTTATAAGGCTCAAAATGGTCAAATATTCGACCATTGGATTATTATGGTTTACATTTACATGGCCAATAAGTTTTTTTAGGTATTTGTGCATTTTAGGGTCACTATTAGTATAATAAATACGATATTCTTGATTTTTCACTAGATAAACAATTTCTGCATCACTATTGTGTCATAATTAATGATAATTATTTAATCCCTAAAAATTATAAATAAATTTATATGATGTATATAATTTCATTAGCTTTCTGGAGACTATTCATGTTCGAAGTTTCATGAAGTTTATCACTAAATTAAAATTAATATACTTATAAGATTTAAGAGAGTGACATGTTGTCACTTTCTTTGGTTTTAATAATAATTAAGTTATTTTCATGGACAAATGTCCATTAAATGATTCAAATCCGATCCTTAGGTGATATGGGTCGACTTTTAGTCATCCAATAGGATTTTGACATTTTTTAGGGTAATTTTAAAATATTATATTTACCCTTAATTACCCGATTTACCTTTAACTATAGTAAATAAAATTTACCGTAGTTACTATTCATAATTCCCAAAAATAAAAAGTAGCTTATTAACATAATTTGGACCCACTGATTCCAAATATGGATTCCATTTTTCCAAATTCAATACAAAAAAGATGCAGAAATTAAATTAAAATTAATCCCGTTGTCGAAAGAAAACGGGTTTTCTTTAAAACATTGCAAAAGATTTAATTGATTTAACCTACGAATTCAAGGTAAAATCAATGCTAATGACATAAATTATATTAAATGGTAAAAATATATTCTATTTATACTTTAAAACCATTCAATAATATAATTTAACCACATAAGATATTACAATGAAAAAAAGTTGTTTTTAATTAAAATATTGCTTATTTTTACTATTCATTAAAATATGAAAGTTATCGGAAAAATATCAAAACATTATCTAATGTAAATTTTTATATCCTGATTCAAAAGAAGAATATTATTTTGTCAAATTGAACAAATAAACATGTCAAAAACTATATTTAAAGTGGGTGCTCCATCAAAAGGCGGTAAAACTGCATTTTTCGAAAAATACTTATTTTACCCGAAAAATTTATTTTGTTCTTATACCATGTTCTAGAAATGTGTAAGATGAATAATAATGTTATAAAATTCAAAATTTAGTTAATACTATTCATAACGGCTAGTTCATGACAATATTATAATAATATAACATTGTTTATTAAAACCCGGTATTGCGTACAATACACGCTATCAAGGAAGGTCGCGATTGCGTGTAATGCAAGCCAAGTCAGGGTTACGTGTTGTGATAGAATCCTTCGTTGTTTCGTATAACAGAATCCAACTATATTTTATTTATACATTTAATATATATATATATACTCAATGTTGCGTAGAATAACTATTATCAAAATTGTGTGTAACACGGTCCAAGAATAGGGTTGTGTATACTGCAAGCTAATACGGTGTTGCGTATAGCGCAAGGTAATCTTGGTGTAGAATACAACATAAGACATTAATGAAATTAAAATAATATTTTTCATAAAATCTCGGGGTGTTACATTCTACCCCCCTTAAAATGAATTTCACCCTCGAAATTCGTCGGGGTTATAAATGGTTTACTATTTGAAAGTTTCTTTGATAGAAACCCACATCGTAAAAAGGAATTCCAAAACTTATCTTTAAAAACAAAAGTATGAAACGTAACGGTTACCCAAATAAACTAATCACTGGGTTTCCACATAGGTGAAAATATGGATATGGAAGAGAAATCTAACCATCATGATCTGATGGAGAGTGGTAGAGGACATGGCTATGAAAAATCCAGTAATCACAAATCCATATATTTGTGATGATATAAGGTACAATCCAATTCATTAGGTATAAGATAACTAGGACAACATTTTTGGTTTTCAAGATCATTTCCCTAATGTTGAAAATTTGAATTAGAATAAATACTTACTTCATTTTGGTACAATCTCACTGTTGTTCGTGCCTTGATCAATTTCCACTTCATGTCATAAATAAATTAAGTTAAATTTGTTATTCATGAAGTGTTAGCATATCATGTGATAGAATGATGGGTCATTCCATCTGTCTCAAACAAAAGGTTAGCAAAAATTATATACATAAGTCGATCTATAGTGAGATTAATCATATATGGTTCCTAAAATAGACTTATACTTCATATATCATACTGCTTAATATAATAAAACTAGTTTCCACTAAACAGGGACTTCCTGTTGGCCAGTGGTAGGCGATAAAGGCCAGTCGCACTTCGGTTGTGGGTTCGATTCCTACAGCCTTGTCCGACGCGATGAGTTGTCGCCCGTCCTGCAGGTTGTCCTTTTTCTAAATCTATATTACCATAACATCCCATCAATAATATCGAAAAAAACTTCTATCCTTAAACAATACTAACTTATGTTCAACATAATCCATTCCAATCTTTAGGCTTATCCATAATACTGCAGTCCACTCTCATAACATAGTGAAAACAATTACCAGAGATTTAACACCATCGTCGATCCCCATATATCATAAAATATGTTTTGTTGGTCACATTCCTAACATTCAAATTCCTTAATCATGTATTCTCTTGAATACCTTAGTGAAAACATGAATGCAGTTAAAACATAACACCTTCCATATACCAAATTCCTCAAAATTCTATATACTCAAACCATGATATCACTTAGTCCTTATATCAATCATGAGCTCATGAATACTGTCAAACATTTCATTTTCTCCTTATCCCTTCATTATGGGCATATTATCTACTTTCCAAAATATTTTAATCACTTTTCATGGTTACCGGTACCTTAAAATTATTGAAAACCACAATAGACCAATACATAAATATTTCAATACACCATAAAAGTACCTCAACAACATTATTCTTGAATACCAATACATAAACACTTCAGTCCATCCACTTCAATGATTGTCCTGGAAGAAGTCCTTCCTTGATTTAGAAGTATCTTTTTAGGTCAGGGCATTGAGTTGAGAAATGCCCATGTTCTCCACAAAGAAGACATTGAACTCCATAACAGTCTGTCACTCTATGACCCTTTTCTCCACACAGATAACATCGGTCCCTCCATTTGAGGTATTCCTCAAGGTTCTTCTTCCCTTCTTTAGAAATATCAATCTTCCTTTCTTTATGCTCCTCAACATGCGAACATGGATAATAGTTTATCTTCCTCTTCTTTGATGAATTAGTCATACCACTAAATTTCACCTTGTTAATCATATATCGCGATGACTGATTTGGCATAATCACAAGATCTTTCTCTCTAGGAATTACACAATTTGTTTTCTCATAGTCACCAATTTGTCCATTGGATTCAATGTTAACCGAATTCCTTCTGGTTCCCTCCATTAACTAAAACACAAAAAGAATCTTGTGAGAGGCAAAAATCATGCTAGGGAAAACAACATAGTAATGGGGGAGTACCCTCAATATCTAACATCTTAGGTTAAATTCTAAGATCGTTAGCACAATTCTAGCACTATAACCTATACGTATACTTAACCTTAGAGACATCCCTAGACATACCTTAGAAATATCTCTAGGGATCTCACTAAAGTTCTCGCATCCTAGTTTCCAAAGGTTGACTAAACCTTTCCTCTGATACCAACTGTAGAGACCCGAAGCCTGACGTACATGAACATTACATTACTTTTGCGAAATACTTAGTACAAAAAAAAATACACACGCAAGGATCGTAATAGTTTAGTGTCTTTGGAAACTCGGAACGTAATCTTCTAATCGTGGTGAAAGATCTCCAATATCTCCCATAAAGATCTTCCCTTTTTTTTACCTAAAAACCTTTCTTTATATCCTGGGGAAAATAAAACATAAAAGGGTGAGCTCAAATGCTCAGTAAGGGTAAACAAAAGAAATATCAATCACATCATATTCATAAGAACATAACTTTTGGAAATCTTAACCTGCAAAAGAGAGCATAATTTCATAACATGGGATAAATCATAGTAGTGAAATGAAATCCAAATAATCATAACTTAAAACATGAAACTTTGTGGCATACACACATAATCATAGAGAATCATTTCTTGTTAGTCAAGACTCATTTCCAAGACTATCTTAGTGGACAAAGTCCCTTTCTGAATCGAGTAACCCTCGTTTCAGTCCTGTTTCACTGAACCGGTATAACCTACCATTTCAGCCATGTCTATCTCATGAGATATAAAATCTTTACCCAATGCATTGGAGGGATATATAGGTCCCACCCATCTTATAATGAATCCTTTCTTATGTGTGCCACAAAATCATAAATCATACGTCATTACATAACCCATGTAATAAAAATGGGATTCTTAAACAACATGACATCATAAAACCATTCATATAAGATATTGGAATTCATAAACATAATTCCATCACAACATAGTTAAATCAATGTAAAAATATGGATAGAAACAGAACCCTTTATTATCTTAGATGGAAAATAATTTTGATAAAACTCTTGAACTTCATTCTTGAGGAAAATATCCTTTCTACTTCAAAAACACTTTTCCTTTCTTAACATGTCATACAATTTTAAAATAAAAGAAGTTGATTAAAAATAAAATGAAAACATTTAAAGGAAGCTTCTTGGAAATAATGTTTTAAAAATCCATTCATGCCGTTTAAGTAAAAAAAACATTCTTCGTACCTTTGTCGGAAAAGTCAAAAAGTACATCGTACGAAAAAAAACGACAAAAGATTCCTTTCATATTCTTTACTAAATACTCACCGATGGGTAAAATTGGATTTAAACTATTGTAAGTGGATGGAAATAATATTACATATTGATGAAACATGTATGTGGATGATAAAATACACCCCAGTAAGTACTTACGAATAAACAATCTCGGATAAAAATGAGATTGTGATATTTCCCTTACCTTCGGTCCGATTTGCTTCGTAAGTGTCCGAACCTCCTGTATAATGATTTAAATAATGTTATTGACTTATTACAGAATCATATTCATTGTTATGATATCATATATGGTTCACTTATGACATTATATTACCCGTTCTTTTGTAAATTCCATGTTAAAGAGCGTTTTGGGTAAAATTGTTTCATTTGTTGTCCATGTTTTTACTTGTAATTATTCATGTGATTACTTAGATCATGATTACTTAATTCCAGAATATAAAACATGATTTATATATATATATTCATAATATACATATATATAATAAATCAGTAAATGGAAAGAAATACACCATTCATGGAGACGGTAGTCCGTACGTACGCATGAACGCTGTTTTCGTTTCCTTACTGAATTGAATGGAATTAAGTAGATGACATATATATAAATATAAATAAATCCAGTATAATTATTATGTCATATATTTCATTAGTACTTATTATATATACTTTTTAATCATTCATGAATGGTTAATCATTGAGAATGAATCTCATCGCGTCGTGGAGACGGTATTCCGTACGTACGCACGCGCGGTGATTTCCTTTCTCCGTAGGATGGATAGAAGGTTAATTAGAGTTGTTTCATATTTATAATAACATATCAGTATGTAAGTAATACTGATGTTATTACTTTATAATGAAACAACTAAATAAGAAGAAGTTGAAGAAGAAAGAAATTGAAAAGATCGGTAATGGATATTACCTCTTCTTTGGAACGCCTCTTTGAATCCTCCACTTAGGGAACTAAGATTGGTCTTTGAAGAAGACCAGGACCTCTATGATTATTCTAGGGAAGTGGAGAGGAGAAAATGGCAGAGGTTGGCCGAGCATGAGTTCTCAAATTGGTGGGAGGAGGAGGGGGAGGAGGTACCCTTTTATAAGGGAGGAGAGGGGCATCTTTGGAATTCTTAAAAATATTAATTTATAATAAATCTAACACCACTTAAAAAACCTCCACAAATGACTCATATTCGAAGATTAGATGAGATAGGGTTTTAATCTCATCATCCAATATAATTTATACATGTTAGGAATTTATTTTAAACATTATCAACATGATTTATCCTTATTTAATCTTTTTAATTTTATTTGTGGTAATAACATTCTAAATTTTAAATTATAACAAATAATTACTTATTTGTTTTGAATTGTACATAATTGGATACTTAATAACATTTTAGATCATATAAATTTAAATTTATAATTTTTAAATATTTTTGTGATTTTTAAACGTTTTTATAATATGTTATTTTTATAAAATAACAATAGTGTCAATGTGGACACTATTCATTTATTTGAATTTAAATTAAATAAATACAGACGTTATGTTCGAAATAAAAGCTTTAATAGATTTATAAAATGTCATATGTATCTAGAAAATTAGTGGAGCACATTAAATAGTTCATATAATATTTATTTTATTATTTTTAAAACCATTTATTTGGTTTATCTCTTAATAAAATAAATACTACAACATTTTTGTATAATTATTTCATATAATTATATGTTGCCTAAAAATTAAAAATAAAATCATATGATGAAAATAAATCTATTACCTTTCAAAATAATACTTTTACTCGATTTTATCATCTTAAAATCACAATATTTAAATTGTTATATTTATTAAATAATGAAGGTGACAACTTTGGAATCATTTAAAATAATATAATATAAGTGTCATAATCGCTTTTATAAGGCTCCAAATGGTCAAATATTAGACCATTGGATGCTTATGGTTTACATTTACATGGCCAATAAGTTTTTGTTAGGTATATGTGAATTTTATGGTCACTATTAGTATAATAAAAACAATATTCTTGATTTTTCACTAGATAAACAATTTCTGCATCACTATTGTGTCATAATTAATGATAATTATCTAATCCCTAAAAATTATAAATAAATTTATATGATGTAGATAATTTTATTAGATTTCTGGAGACTATTCATGTTCGAAGTTTCATGAATTTTATCACTAAATTAAAATTAATATACTTATAAGATTTAAGAGAGTGACATGTTGTCACTTTCTTTGGTTTTAATAATAATTAAGTTATTTTCATGGACAAATGTCCATTAAATGATTCAAATCCGATCCTTAGGTGATATGGGTCGACTTTTAGTCATCCAATAGGATTTTGACATTTGTTAGGGTAATTTTAAAATATTATATTTACCCTTAATTACCCGATTTACCTTTAACTATAGTAAATAAAATTTACCGTAGTTACTATTCATAATTCCCAAAAATAAAAAGTAGCTTATTAACATAATTTGGACCCACTTATTCCAAATATGGAATCCATTTTTCCAAATTCAATACAAAAAAGATGCAGAAATTAATTTAAAATTAATCCCGTTGTCGAAAGAAAACGAGTTTTTCTTTAAAACATTGCAAAAGATTGAATTGATTTAACCTACGAATTCAAGGTAAAATCAATGCTAATGACATACATTATATTAAATGGTAAAAATATATTCTATTTATACTTTAAAACCATTCAATAATATAATTTAACCACCTAAGATATTACAATGAAAAAAAGTTGTTTTTAATTATAATATTGCGTGTTTTTACTATTCATTAAAATATGAAAGTTATCGGAAAAATATCAAAACTTTTTCTAATGTAAATTTTTATATCCTGATTCAAAAGAAGAATATTATTTTTTCAAATTGAACATATAAACATGTCAAAACTATATTTAAAGTTGGTGCGCCATCAAAAGGCGGTAAAACTGCATTTTTCGAAAAATTCTTATTTTACCCGAAAAATTTATTTTGTTCTTATACCATGTTCTAGAAATGTGTAAGATGAATAATAATGTTATAAAATTCAAAATTTAGTTAATACTATTCATAATGGCTAGTTCATGACAATATTATATTAATATAACATTGTTTATTAAAACCCGGTATTGCGTACAATACACGCTATCGAGGAAGGTCGCGATTGCGTGTAATGCAAGCCAAGTCAGGGTTGCGTGTTGTGATAGAATCCTTCATTGTTTCGTATAACAGAATCCAACCATATTTTATTTATACATTTAATATATATATATATATATATATATATACTCAATGTTGCGTAGAATAACTATTATCAAAATTGTGTGTAACACGGTCAAAGAATAGGGTTGCGTATACTGCAAGCTAATACGGTGTTGCGTATAGCGCAAGGTAATCTTGGTGTAGAATACAACATAAGACATTAATGAAATTAAAATAGTATTTTTCATAAAATCTCGGGGTGTTACATTATCCACACCCTTAGGGACTTTAATTGAATTATCAAGTCATCATCTTTATAGTACGTCCTCCTTTAAAAGATATTATTAGAACATATATAGAAAATGAAAAGGTGATTAGGGTAATTCTAGGGACCTTATTCATTAAGTACACGATCAAAACTATTGAATTATAAATTCCAAAAGGAATAACTATATAATCATAATATTCATTAACTGTATGGAATACATTATTTGGTATATCCACCGTCTTGACTATCTATTGATGATTTAGAGAGTGATGTTCATTATGAGATAAGTATTGTTTTCTATTAATTTTATCAAATGGGTACTCAATATATGGTAGATGATAATTTTCTTAAATTTTATATTGTTTAACTATAGATAATCAATGTATTGTCACACTGGTCTATCATTTGTTAACAAAAATAATAGTTGTATCCTCGGGTGATTTCCGTGTCCAAATGAATCTATTATCATTATTCTCATAGAGTTTCTTTTTCTATTAATATAACACAATCTTGTAAAACCAATATTTGGGGTTTAATAAAGATATGGAATAATGTATATATAATATTTAAAAAAGAACTTCATGTTTTTGTGGATAAATTTTGATTATTTTCTTGAAATATAAAATAAATTATTCAAAATTAGAATATCATCAATGGGGAGTGTCTCACCAACATTATGGGATAAACTCCATTTTTAATAAATTTCAAAACACATATAATGGATGTGATTTCTGTTTCAATATCATGTTTATGGTAAAATATTGATATGATCATAGGTTTGTTTGAAATATAAAATATGACAAAACATTTTCAGATCCATAATGTAAAATTTGTATAGGGAATGTTAATACATTATTTTTATAACATCAAATTTAACTAGAGAATGATTGACAAGATTTTTAGGAATCACATTATCCAGACAAATAAATAGAGAGTAATTGTATACAAGATAGGAAAATATCACATCATTATGGGGTTTAAATGATAATTATAAAATTTATGGTATTTGTTGTAACGCCCCGACCCTAGAAGCCCAGAGTCGGTGCAGTATTACGTATCATTAGCATGATCACAAAATATCAAGTTTTCATTGACTAATTACTTTAGTATCATTGGACGTACTAGATACATTCATATGTTTTACATTACAAAATTAAATAGAAAGATACAGAAACATTGTTTCCATAGACAACACTGAGATCCCATATAATATCACTGAAGATCAGTCATTATATACTTCTTTGCATCCATGGAAAAATAAAACATAGAAAGGGATGAGCATAGATGCTCTGTAAGGATAATAATATAGTGGAAACATTCTTAAATAAACATAAACATTTAAGGAAATATTTAAGAATAAAACAAAAGCCTTTTAAACATGATCATCAGTATAATATGTCAAAGATAAAATAAAATAATGTCATTTACTTATTCACATGGATATTCTACTAGTTGAATAATCATATGCAATATCAATAGCCACTTTCATAATTATGGAATGCATAATTCCAGACATTCATAACCTCATAGTCAAGGCCGTGTACCATGACTACAAATAAGATTTTTTCAAGGCATTATGCCAAGGCACTAGTCTATCTCATGATACCTAACAATGAATCAAGAATCTATAACAGGATCCACTCGTCACTTACTAAGTCCAATTCATTCCTTATATGAAGATTATGAAACATAACATAAATATTTGCATTAAAACTAGAACAACAAATATCAATACTTTATCCAGAAACCATGAATGGTATAAAAATAGCACATCCACAGTCAAACATAAATAATTAAATACAATATGAATGATTTTATTGTAACATATTATTCTCAATTGAGAATAATGAAGGATATTGAAATAGATGAAAATAATCATCCAAACTATTTGAGATAAATATCCCCCATTTTCTTGAAATCATATAAAAGTCACACTATTTTTCAAGAAGCCGTTTGAAAATATATTTTTGAATCAAAGTGTCCCATACCACTATGAAAAATTTAAAAGGAATTTGTATTTATAAACATTAATTGCAATATAAATAAATCCCTAAAACCATTTTTAAAACATGGACATTAATGAGAAAGATTTAGAGGAATAAATTTCAAAAATAATTAAAATGATATTTTAGTTAATGTTACTAACCAAATGATAGATGATTGAATGCAAATAATTGAGATAATAAAAACAATATAATATCATGAGAATAAAGTGATTAATGATATACTATGAAAATGTACATCATATACAACATATAAAAGTGTATTGGTGTATGATAACAAATATGTCACAACGGAATGTAAATTGAGATGAAATCTCTATTATAGACCGTATCCTTAGGTTAAGGATAAATAAACGACGTAATTATGTATGAAAAATATAAATACACACAATATGATTGGATATTTAGTGTAAATCAATTAGAGGACATTAACACATATTATTTTAAAAACAACACCAATGAATTTGATGTTTAACTCAATAAATGGAGATTGAGTTAAAATTACTCTGATCAAGTTCATATCGATGACTTGATAATTTATCAATGGCTTGATTATGTGTATCAAAAGTATAACCACAGAAATGGGAGTAGAAATTAATACAGAAATAATTATCATTGATTCCACACATAATCATGGAGTAAAATAATCATTGAAGTATGCGTAAAGCCCAATGAGTGGAAATTGAAATTGGATATTCTCTTACCGATTTGGTAACATAGGAAACATACACCCCATGAAAGAAGTATCAAACAATGAATACTTAAATAACCATAAATTAAATTATATTAAAATAAGAATTCAATAATGGGATAAACATACTCCACACAAAAGGTAATAGTGGCCAATATAGCATGAATCTCCCAGAAATAGGAAGTGGGATGAAAACACTTACATCATTGTAATCAATCAATTCCTATGGAAAAAGGTTAATAAAAACCAAGAAAATCACATAATACCATGAATATAAATAGAATCCTGATAATATATATATATATAATGATAGTACACAACCCACCACATTTAATTAATAAGTGGCGAACAATGGAAATCTCACGAAATTAAAAGTGAGATAAGAAACCCCTTACTTTTTACTTTTCCTTGATGGAGGGTAGGTTAACCTATTATGCAATGGTGAAATAATTGTTAATAACTTATATAAGAATAATATACATTAATATGATATAATATCTGAACTTTTATCATTGCCTCGTTAATAATATTTTTGAATTATCATCGTTTTGGGTGTTAACATGTTTGTTTTCATTTATATTATTTATTTTGTGAGTCATATTTGTTAGCGATGGGATGTATATTATTCATATACAGAATGATATAATGAATCTAAACATTATTTTTAATCATCATATGAAAATTACTCTTGAATGGATATGATGCGGAATGAATCTCATCGCGTTCATGGAGATGGTAATCCGTACGTAGGCACGAGCGACAATATCATTCTTTTGATATTAAAATAATATATAATTGGATGATATATCATATATATTGAATCATTATCATGTTATATTAATTGTTTACATCAATTAAAACTCATTATTATACGCATCCAAATAATAATGTATTGAATAACAATTACACCAAGACGTAGAGACGGTAAGCCATACGTACGCACTTATGGTGTAATGTCATTAAACAGATAGATAGAATAATGAATATGGTTGTACAATATTAAAATAACATCACAGTATATAGAAGATAATGGAGTTATTATTTTAGAATGGAAATAATAAAGAAATAAGAAGAGAAATAAGAAGAGAAATAAGAAAGGAACATGATAGAGGTGATGAAATATTTAACTCTTCTTCGGGTTCTTCCATTTGATTTGATCAAAAGGGGTACTTAGGATGGATTTCTGACTAATGGGGAGTGCCCTTTTATAAGAGGGGTGAGGGGAAACATGGGAAAAGCTAGAAATATTATTTTACAATAAAATAATTTTCAGTTTATAATGGCTCAAAATTGGATTATTTAGAGGATAAGGTG
This sequence comes from Viscum album, assembly GCA_963277665.1. Classification (NCBI taxonomy): domain Eukaryota; kingdom Viridiplantae; phylum Streptophyta; class Magnoliopsida; order Santalales; family Viscaceae; genus Viscum; species Viscum album. The sequence goes on along the minus strand of OY728134.1, from coordinate 1,311,442,433 downwards.
AGGATGGGTATAAAACCACTAAACCAATAGGTTTTAGATATGTTTGGGTCACTATATTAACCTTATATTTTAGATTTAACACTTAGTTAAACAGTTTTACATTTACCATGTCTCATTGTATTTTTAATTATATCATTAATAAATACACTATATACTTCCAAGAGAACCCTAAGTGGTTCATTAAAGATACAATTGTCATTATATAAGTCTTTTTCCCAAACATTAAATTTTGAGGAATAGAATATCAATTAATAATATAATATTTGTTTTAAAAACTCTTTTATGTCAATTTTGACACTATTTGGTATTTTGTTGTATATAAATTCATAACAAAATTATTAATTCAAAACAAATTCATCTATACAACCCTAACATTCAATATTAATCTATAAAATTAGTGGAATTCATAAAAAGTCTCAAATTACATTTATTTGGATATTTATAATGTCAAATAGTTTAATATCTCATTAATTAGGTAATTACTGCTTCATTATTGTGTCATAAATAAATTATATTATTTAATGTATAAAAACTATAAATAAAATACCATTATTTAGTAAATGTTTTAATATTTCTAATTAATATTTATAATATAATTTATCTTATGTATAACCCTATATTAAAAATGGCTTAGTTAATAACTTTGGAATTTAACAATTTCAGCTCTTTTTTGAATTAAATAATAATAACTGTCCTAATCTAATACAAGTAGAACTAAAGGATCATATTTTATTGCTAAGGTTGTTTTTGGTCGAATTACACTTATCTAATAGAATTAGGACATGTGTTAGGGTAATAATAATATCATTTTTCCCTTAATTACACTATTTACTTTTAACTGTGGTAAAGAAAAGTTAAAAGTTTATATTCACAAAAAAAATTATTTTTATCTTATTGAACCAAATTTTACTTACTGATATCAAATGCGTGTATTGGATTTTTGAAATTCAATTCATAGAAGCAGTTAAATTAATTTTTATTCAAATTTGTGAATGCTCCAAGGAGGTGGGTAAAAGATGGTTGAAAAGTTCAATAAAATATTTATATACCTAAATTTTTATAAACTGACTCCAATGAATTAAATATAATTTATATAGTTATTATGTATCTATTTTAAAATAAAATAAATTTAAATAAAAACATAATTATTTAAATAAAAATTCTGTTTTAAACTATAACTCAATATTTTTTCCAATTCATCTAAAAGTGAATGTTTTCTGAAAAATACCAACAATTCACACTAAGCTAATTTCGATATTCCGAATCCAAAAATGAAGTTCATTTTGAATGATAAATGTTTTAAAATTTCAAAAAGCGGGTATTACTATTCATAACAACTAGTTTGATTGGTCATGTTGTTTTATAATCTAGAAGTTGCGTACAATGTAAGCTATTACATTATTTATATGGAAACGTACCATGGAAGATTGGGGTGTTACATTCTACCCCCTGTTGAAAATTGCGTCCTCGCCATTTTTAAAATTTGTCTTGGGAACATAATTGAATGTCCCACATCGGAAAAAGAGTCAGTAACTCAATCAATCTAAATGAAAGAAAGAGAAGAACAATGGTCACCCGAGAAAAACCATACTAGGATTCATTGGAATAAAACCTAGATATGGAAGATAAAATAAGTTTCAAGTTCTATTGGAGAGGTATAGAAAACATGATCAAGATAATGGTAACAATGAGGAAACGACAAACATGTGATGGGACAAATGGTCATTAGTTTCCCACTAGGAAAAGTATATGGAGGACATTATTTTTTGTTTTAAGGTACATTTCATAAATATTAGGAATTTTTTTATGAGATTGACTTAGAACATAGAGAGATATTCTTACTTTTTATTTATAGTTTCATTCCTTAATAAATTTCTACCACTAACTCATTTTTTTCAAACGATAAGTACTCATGATGATTTGGTCACACCAGATGAGCTGGAATCAACTTCTAGATAATCACATGATCCACAAAGGATAAACTATATATTTACATTGTTTTTAGAGATTAATTAAAACCAATATGTTTAGTACAAGATCATATGATCCCCCAAAATGATATTCCTTTAGAAAAATAAACACTAATATTAATTTATAAAATTAATCCATTAATACCACATAGTTAAATAAATACCATTCAATAAAAAATTGTCCTTAAAATTCTTAAATAGAATCCAAACTAATGTTGAAACCGAAAACTTAGAAGAATTTTGTTATGTAGTCTTCCAGGTTAAATTGTATCTCCAAATGACGTCGACTACTCTTAAAGTCATATACATAAAAGTAATTAACCTAATCATATAGTATATATTATAGGTTAACCATTTCCATAAATAAATCAAACTACTATAAATCCACAACAAAAACATATTTAATAATCCACAAGTACTCCTCAAATTAAATCTCATAATATTCTATTTTCCTTAGGTATATAGTGTTCCCAACAAAGGGAATGTCTTCCAAAATAACAATTATCACTTAATCACCAATTCATTTCTCTATACTAAAGAGAATTAATTTGATAAGTCATAAGATCCCAAATGAAGTTACTACTGATCAATAAAATCATTTAACTAAATATAATTTGTCACACTAACTAGGGACTTCACATAGTCCAGTGTTAGGTGATAAATAGCAATGGCACTTTGGTTGTAGGTTTGATTCCCACAACATTTTATGATGTGACGGGTTGTCACACTGTATGTGTGTTGTCCTTTATGGAAAAACATATTTTATAACATTACCAAAATGAGAAAAATTCATAAAATAACCATAATATAATTTAACCACAAATGTTATCTCATACCTTTCATTTTCATTCCAAAATATAATATCTTGTAATTTCCTCAAACCCAATGATCATATCAATCCAAATGGGTTTTTATAACTATATCCACAAGAGAAAAGATAATTCTTCCTCAAATATCATTCTAACATGAAAAATTGCAGGGTTACAAATATCAGAGAAAATTATTCCAAAGTAATACCATCAACAAGGAGCACTAATAGTTTTAAACATTTCTCAAACCATTTATTTCCACATAGCTTCTTCTTTGACTAATCAAATATCCTATAGAATAGTGCATTCAATAAGGGAAGAAAATATCCTATGGAATAGGGCATTCAAGAAGCAATTTAAAAATATATTTTTTAATTAAAGTGTCCCATACCACTTTGAAAATTTTAAAAGGAATTTTAATTTTAAAACATTAATGTCTATATAAATAAATCCTTAAAACAATTTTTAAAAAATGGACATTGATAAGAAAGATTTAGAAGAATAAATTTTTAAAATATTTAAAATGATATTTTAGTTAGAGTTCCTAACCAAATGAGGGATGCTTGAATAAAAATAATTGGGGTAATGATAAAAATATAATATCATGAGAATAAATGGATTCATGATATACTATGTCAATGTAAATTATATACAATATATAAAAGAGAATTGGTGTATAACAACAAATAAGTCACAATGGAATGTTAATTGAGATGAAATCTCTTATAAATACCATATCTTTAAGTTAAGAATAAATAAAATACATAATTATGTGTGAAAAAAATAAATACTCTCAATATGATTGGATATTCAGTGTAACTCAACCATAGTACATCCATACATATTCTTTTAAAAACAACACCAATGAATTGGTAGTTTAACTCAATAAATGGAGATTGAGTTAAAATTACTCTTATCAAGTTCATATAAATGACTTTAGAATTTATCATTGGAGTGATTATGTATATAAAAAGTATATCCATAGAATGGGGACTGTAAATTACATCACAAATAATAATGAGTGATTCTACATATATTCATGGAGTAAAATAATCACGGAATTATGCATAAAGCCCAATGAGTAGAAATTGAAATTTGAAAATCCCTTACTAATTTGGTAAATTATGAAAAATACACCCCATGAAAGAAGAATCATACAATGAAGATATAAATTCCAATACATTAAATTATATTACAAAAAGAATACATTCATAGGTAGTACATACTCAACTAAAAAGGAAATAGTGGCCAATAAGGCATGAATATCACAAAAATAAGAAGTGAGATAAAAACCCTTAATTCCTTGTAATGAATAAAGTAGTATGGACAAAGGTTAATAAAAACCAATTGAATCACATAATACCCTGAATATAAATATAATTATGGTAATATATATATATCCAATGACAGTACACAACACACCACATTTAATAAAGCGGTGTCGAACTATGGAAATATCAAGGAATTAAAAGTGAGATAAGAAACCCATTACATTGTACTTTTACTTGGTCGAGGATAGGTTAACCTCCTGTATAATGGGGAAAATAATTTTATTTATTTATAAAATAATCATATACATTAACATGATATCATATATGATCTTTTAACATTGCTTTGTTAATAGTATCTAAGTATTATCATCGTTTCGGGTGTTAACAGATTTTTTTCCTTTATATTCATTGTTATGTGAGTCATATTTTATATGGATGGGAGGTATCTTATTAAAATCTAGAATTATATCATGTTTATAAAAATAATTTTTATTCCTCAAATGAAAATTTTTCTTGACTGGATACGATGGGGAATGAATCTCAGTGCGTTCGTGGAGACAATAATCTGTACATAGGCACGAGCGACAATATCATACTTTTGATATTAAAATAATATATAATTGGATGTTATATCATATATATAGAATCATTATCATGTTATATTTATTATTTATATCAATTACACATCATTATTTTACCCATCCAAATAATAATGTATTGAATAACAATTTCACCAAGACGTAGAGATGGTAAGCCGTACGTACGCACGTATGGTGAAATGTCATTCGATGGATATATATAATAATGAATATGGTTGTAACATATTTATAATAACATCAAATTATATATAATATACTGGATTTATAATTTTATAATGGAAATAACAAAAAAATAAGAAGTGGAAGAAGAACGGAACTTGAAATAGGTGATGAAATATTTACCTCCTTTTCAGGTTCCTCCTATTGATTTGATCAAAAGGGCTCTATAGGATGGCTTTAGTACTATAGGAAGGCCACTAGGATGATGGGAGGACATTTGAGAGGGTATTTGGGTAGGGTTTGGCCGAGAAAAATGGATATGAAGGTGTTAATTAGATAGAAGGGGAAGTTCCCTTTTATAAGAGGGGTGAGGGGCACCTTAAGAAATGCTAGAAATATAATTTTATAATAAAATAATTTTCGGTTTCAAATATATAAAAAATATATTATTTAATTTATAATATGTGTATGTGTCTAAAACCACTCAACCAATAGGTTTTATATGGGTTTGGGTCACTACATTAAGCTTATCTCTTAGATTTACCTCGTAGTCAAATAGTTTGACATTTAGCATGTCTCTTTATATTTTTATATTATATGGTTAATAATCATACTATATACTTCTAAGATAACCTGAAGTGGTTCATTAATGATAAAAATATCATTATATAGCTCTTTTGGCGAAACCATTGATTTTTATGAATAGAATATCAATTAATAATATAATATTTGTTTGAAAAACTCTTTTTTGTCAATTTTCACACTCTTTGGTTTTTTATAAAGTTATAACAACATTATTGCATTGAAATTAATTCATTTAACCAACCCTACATGACATATTATCCTTGAAAATAAGTGTAATTCATTAAAATCCTCAAATTAAATTTATTTGGATATTTATAATATCAAATATTTTAATATTTCATTAATTAGGTAATTATTGAATCATCATTGTGTCACAAATAAATTAAATTATTTATTGTCCAAAAAATATAAATAAAATACCATTATGTAGGAAATTTTATTATCTTTATAATAAATATTTATAATCGAATTTATGTTATGTATAACCCTATATTAAAAATGGTTTAGTGATTAAAGTTTGAATTTAACACTTTTAGCTCTTCTTTGAATTAAATAATAATAAACGTCCAAATCTAATCCAAGTGGACCTAAAGAATAATATTTTGTTCATATTTTTGTTTTTCATCGAATTACACTTATCCAATAAAATTAGGACAATTGTTAGGGTAATAATAATATCATTTTTACCCTTAATGTCCCTTTTTACTTTTAACCGTGGTAAATAAAACTCAAAAGTTACTAATCACCAAAAATGATTTTTATATTACTGAACCACATTTTATTTAGTGATGTAAACTATGTCTCTTAGAGTTTTAAAATTCAATTCACATAAGAGATAAAATTAATTTTTAATCAAATTTGTGAATGCTTCTAGGAGGTGGGTAAAAGATGGTTAAAAAGGTCAATAAGATTTTTATATATCTAAAATTATTATAAATTGACTCCAATGAATTATATTGAACTTATATACATTTTATGTATTTATTCTGACTTAAAATAAATTTGAATATAATAATTAATTAATTAAATAAATATTTAGTTTTAAACTATAACTCAGTCCTTTACACTATTAATAAACATTTGTAAGTTTTCATAAAAATTCCAAAAATTTACCCTAATATAATTTAAATATTCTAAATCAATAAATGAAGTCCATTTTGAAAGATAAAATTTATAAAATTTCAAAATGTGGGTATTACTATTCATAACTTCTAGTTTTATTGGTTGTGGTGTGTTAGAATCTCAAAGTTGCGTACCGTGAAAGCTATTACATTATTCAAAGGGAAACATACCGTGGAGGTTGGGGTGTTACATTTGTGCCCTCCTGATACCCATAAATAATTATACAAATATGAATTCATTTGTAGATATATTGTAAAATATCATGTTGTAGGTTCTGATCTAGAAGGTTTGTGTACCATTCACCATATCACTATCACACCCCTCATCAGAAAAATTGATTAAATGAGATTTCCCATTTATTTTTTCGTAATAGGTTTATAACATTGATCATTACCATTAACCATCCGATTTGGGTAATTATTAACATAATCCCCATACTATTTTTCTTTGAAATAATAGAGTGTGGGTGGGACATTCTCTTGAGATTTACCTCAATTTAGATTATTAGGTGACTTCATTACATCCATTCCTGTTTTGATTTAAAAATTAACATCACTTCAACACATAAAAAATTTGACATTCCCCTTATTAAAATTTCCCAAATATTTCCTTACGAGCTTCATTGATGATAGGAATCTCATCTTCATATCTATATGGTTTTTAGAGTTTTCTTTCAATTTCCACTTCCTTTTCTTTTCAAATCCATGATATTGATCCCTAAGTCCAAAAAACATTCCACCTAGAGATAGCATCAAATAATTTCTTTATTGATCATAAATTCAATTATGTATAAAACTCTTAGTATACAATGAATTATGAAACATTATTGTAAAAAATGTATCATTTAGATTATATGATTATTATAGAACAATTCTTCACAAATATTTTAATAATTAAATTATTGTTACCAAGAGATTCATCATAATTCTTCTATAGCTCATGGAATTCCTTCAATATTTGTTCAAAGAATATGAGGCTTGTACTTATTGAAAAATACTCTCTTGAACTCATCCCACTACATAGATTCATTTTCATCGAGTTTCATTATTTTTATGACATGAAACCACCATCTCTTTTCTTATCCTTATTAAATAATATTACTGAAAATACCATTAATATTTTATAAAGAATATAGAATAAAAAATATATTATTAGTGATGTTAATCATCTTTTCAATAACTAGTCGATATGAGGAACTACTAAAAAAAGTTGGAAACTGCCTCATGAAGACTCAATAGAATGTTGTCAGGTATTTTTTATGTATGGATGATTATCATTATTCCTGGAAGGTAGTGTTGTGTGTGTGTATAAATGAATGTTTTCATTTTATCTCCCATAGTTTTTGTCTTTTATGGATGATAATAGTTTAATTTTCCCTCAAAATTAGCGTGAACATGGTTGTTTCATGTTCCAATCCTCAAATAACATAAAAAATCCTAATATAAGAAACAATATAAATATTGGGGAACCACATAATATTGAAAAAACCACATAAAACATGTATACATATTAAAACTTATTTTAAAAACCAATGAAACAGTAGGTTTATACAATTTTATTCAAATTCATCATCTATATAAATCTACTATGATGGTTTTTATAGAGTCTGTTGATTTACAATGAATATCCCCCTAGGGCGCCAAACAAGGTGTGTATCAATAACTATTATAATCAACTATGTAATGATCGAGTGAAAATAAATTCACAATTTTTAGATTATTAACCCATTTGTACCTTTATACCATATCCATTTCCACATTAATGAAGTTTTAAGGGCTGAAATTTCTTTGAATCCCCTAACTCTATCATTTACAAAACTTCTTGTAAATTATCCTATAATTTGAATCATCCATTTACATATCCTTCAAAAATTTCCTAGAGATCTCAAAGATGCTTTTTCATTCTAGTTTATAAAGGTTCATTACCATTTCCTTGATACCAGTGGTAATGGCCCAAACAAATGAAAAAAATATATCATTATAAAAGATGAATATCATTAAATAATATGGTGATCCATGCTAGAATCATTTTGTTGTAGTCCCTTTGGATTACTAGACATGTAATAAATAGGTACCCTAGTGAGAAAGAAAGTCAACTAGAATATGCTTCATAGAAATATACTTTTTTAGAAAAATCATACAAAAAATATTTCATCTTAACATGGTGAATGAAATCCTATGAATGGGGTAGCTTAGATGCTCAGTAAGGGTACAAATGAAAGATATCATATTATCTTGAAAACAGGGGTATTAAAACTCCATAATAGAATTTTAAAACCATACTATTCGTATTATAGATCTTAATAATTTTTTATGGAATAAATATTTGATGTTCATCATACATGAGTCATATTGGAATTTAATAACACAATAAGTGGGTGAATAATATTTGCATAAGAAATATATTTGTGGCATATGAATAAAAATATAACATTAATTCCCTAGTATTTCATGTCTAATTGATGATACCATCATATTGAAATGTGTATACTCCCAAACCAGTTATGTTGTAATGGTTAACACCCAAGACTATCATAGTTGATAGTGTACCTTATAAAACATTATTTAATCCCCATTCATGTCCTATTATCTCATGAGATATCACTATTTTTATGATGAATAAAATAGTGATATTTGACCCATGAGTCCCAAAATAAAATCATTCTTTTACCCCACAATAATAAAATATTATTCATATTACAACCCTTGGAAAGAAATGGGTTTCATAAGAATAACATCACAACATAGACCATGAAAAATACATGGCATTAATATATATTTCATCATAATAGAAATCGTTAAATGAAATGGGTTTTAAAAACATCTCATTATTATAACAATAAATAATATATAATAATAATAATAATGGAATCCATGGGTCATATCTACATTTAATCATTGGTATCCTCAAAGGATTTCATCATAGTTGTGAAATCATTTTTAAAGATCACTTGATATATTTGTTGAGAAAAATAAACTTTTCACCTTCAAAAATATAATTTCAAACTAAAAATTCAACACACATTTTATTATTCTGTTTATTTGAAAATAAATATAAATGTATAATATATAATCTTTAAATAATTGACCAATCATGGTTCTGTGAAATACTATTCCTGTCATATATGTTGAGAAACAAAGATTCATTTCACAGTTTTTGTAAATGAGAAATTGATATTTTTTGGAAAATTAAATGAAGACTATCTTCTTAATAAATTAAAAAAGGTAAAACATGGGTAAAATGTATTGATTAACATATTTTGGTAATTTGGAAACATTTTTAGAGAACATGGTTATGGAAGAAATGTTTTTTTTTGTCCGAGGAGCGAGGTGAAGTAAGTTTATTTTGAATGTTTTTTTGAATTATGAGTATATAAAAGAATGGAATTCAAGGGAATACATGTATTGTCCTGATAGAACTAATGGTTAATAAAATACATAATGTTCTTGGGATATGGAATAAAATATTCCATCATTATAAATATAATCACAAATAATCCTAAAATATATTGAGATTTTCTCACAAAAACCATAAAACGTTTGTAACATTGAATTGTAATCCCCAATGTATGATTAAAATAAAATGAAACATAAAATAGCACAAGAATAAAAAAATAATAAATAATATTTTATTTGGGTTTTATATACAAGATATAAAATAGAATAGGTGCATAACATATCTATGTAGCAAAGAATGTATTTTGAGATAAAATAACTTTCCATGAGTACATCTTACATCGAAAGAATATAGAATATTTTATAATAAATATATGATTATTATATGTATATAAGAGGGTCATTATACTAATTATAAGGTCATAAAATGTGTTATTATAATATTTTATAACCAATTTATTATATATTCGTTGTCAAAAGTGTCTTTTAGATAATAATAACTTGATTTTTTATGTATGTTTTGTTATTTTAATTTTGGTCATATTGACTCGATAATGGTTAAATAATTAATAGAATTTAAAAATGATATTAATAACATATATATTAAATATATTTTTATTTATAAATATCCATAAATCCTACAGATAGAAAAATAAATACACCATTCATTGAAAAGGTAGGCTATAGGTACACATGAACATTGTTTCCATTTTCACGACATATGAATATAATAATAGTAAATAGTAAATCAAATATCATGAATCATTTATATTCAATATATGTCACATATATTCAATATATTTTTCAAGTATTACATTCTGTATGATAAATAGGTCAATAGAGAATCACGTAGCATTACAAGGGGATAACACATTCTACACGCTATTGACGATAACGTATTTCCCATGGAATGGAAAGTTAAAAGTTATATTTAATATTATATTTAAAAAATCATAGTTATGAAACATATGTGAACATATACATTTAATTCATCATCCTTACCATCTATGAGAGTTGTTTATGGAAAATGTGTCACAATGGTTCGTGAAGCTATAATCCACCACACACACGAGTAATGATATCATTTCCCATGTTAGGGAAGTGGAGATGAATTCGAATTCTAATAATGGAATAATAAATTCATATAATATATAGAAAACATAGTTTTTTATATTACTATGGTTTAAGAAATATTATGGTGGTATAAGAAGAAATAAAATAATAATTCTCATTGAAGAATGTCACCTCTTGAACTATTGAGGGTTCGAGGTTTAGGGGTGATTTTCTCACCATCTGTGACAGTAGTGGAAGCTTTTATAGTCCCTCCCCCTCTAGAGGGGGAGTGAACATCATTTACCATTAAGGGCTTATTTTCCCCTTTTTTACCCATCTCAATCCCTGATTTTCATACTCCATTCCCCCAATTCCCTCTCGGCCATAACATTCCAAATCAGTACAAAGAACTAATCTATGGTTGTGACTAGAAGAGTTCAATGGAGCCTCATCCATTCTTATTCATACATTAGATTCCTGTTTCTCATGGATACAAATGTTAGATGACTCTATTAATAGGTTTTTTTTCTAGAAAATAGGAATTATATATAAGGGCTTCTGTAAGATTACTCGAAAATGATCACATAATGATTTGATTCGCGTCATAGGAGGATCTGATCAAAGGATGGTCAAGTGATGTTCACTGCTATAATGGGTTCCTTTTCAACCTATTACAATGTTCCAATATATTACACATGATGTGTGAATCTCCAAGGATATCAATATGGGTGTCTTTTTCATTCCTTACCCTTTTATTCCAAAAACCTTCTATGTCTAGGATTCTTATGAACATTATAGGGTTATTTTAATACTCCAATAATCACACCAAAGTTATGTTTCATCTATTTAACTATCGTATGTGTGTTGAAGTTGATATATACAAGGTTATTCGTGATGTTTTTTGGATTATAGTTGATTAATAATATCATTTTCGGCATCATGTGGTCAATGAATCATTGGATGATTTCTTCTCTTCTGGTAATCGTTTGGGGGATTTGTTGTGTTACACCAAGCATGGTTTTATGTAGAATTATAATGATGGGGGAAAAGTTAATGTATATTTTTATAGAAGCAAGTGGAATATCAGTATGGATCGGATGACTGAGAAGCTGATGGAAGTAATATTGGATCAAGGTATTTCTGTAGAGGAGATGGATTTTGGTGATGTGGACCATCCGGTTCCGGAGGGCCCTCAAGGTTGTAGCGGACACACTATATTGGTGCCTCAATCTGAGGGTGGACATAAATCCATGGGTGCCTCATATGCCACAATAGTGAATAATATGATTGGTAACAATGATAATGGGTAGGTAGCTGTTATAATACAACCATGAGAGGGAACTCCTACAGATTGTAATGCTTCACCCTATATGGGATATCTGGTGAAAATGAAAGAACAAATATGTAGATTTATGTTGAGAATGATTCAATAACAGATATCAGATGACTCTAACAGAATGTTGGATAATAAGGGCACACATTCAGAGTTTTTTGAGCACTATGTCACAAGCCACTATAAGAAACAAGAGGCCATACAAATTTTTCACTAATTTTTAGGTTTGAAAGACAATGTGAGATAATATTTGAATTTCAATAAAGCTCAAATATTTGAAGGGATATATATGGATGGGGTTCTCAATGATAAGATCTTTGGAGGTAGCATCATTACATTAGGTTAGAGGAATAAAGGGATCACAAATTATACATTTCTTCCAAAGATAATGAAATCTTGGTCTGTAAAGAATGTTAAATCCAAGGACTTGTAATGTAATCATGTAACCATTGTTTATATGCATGGGAGTGCGGTGGATGGCACCTTTCTCATACCCATAGAAAAAGAGATAGTGGATAAGTTTCCTTACATCAATGCTACACAAGAAGAGGTAGCAAAATGATGATTAGGGTGCTTCAGGTGGATTTAAATAGTGGGTAGGCTTCATGGGTATGATCTTATTCTAATAATGGGTTTCAATGATGTAATGACCAAAATAGATGAATATGATAAAGCATGGGACAAGATGGATGATTACTTATAAGATGTCATTCATGAAATGTCTGATTCTCAGGTTCCATATATCCTCTAGAATGTTTTGGAGGAATCCTCTAATAGAATTAAATTCTGTTTTAATAATCTTGTTAAATCTTGTGAGTGTTTTCCTCCTAGTTGAACTATGATTTTTCTCACTTTTCTTAAAAAAGTGTTTTCTAATAAAATAAATGTTACATCTACTTATGGTAACATCCTTAGTTTTCACCCAATGCATTCCAAAAATATATTTATGAACAATCTATATGATAAACGATGATTGGATGTATTCAACGAATTATATTGTTAGTCCTTGGATAAAAATTTTCATTTTTATATCTGTAGATGATTGGAGAGTGGTGGCCATTTATAAATGGGGAGATGATATAATTAGTATTTTTCAAAACATTAAAGTGTACCAAATTATTTCTTATGATAAAAATCTCTAAAATGTGTCATTATTGAAAATAATATGGGATATAATAGAAATATTTATATAAAATTGGTGTTGGAGATGTTATGTTCAAATTTTTACCCTTATTTTTAATTTTAATTCCCAAGTAAACCATTTTTTACCTCAATCACATTAAATAATTATTATTATTTGTAATATTCATTATGGAAAAAAATAAGGATAACTTATTAGATAATATAAATTTTTATGACTCCGAATAATGAATCCATTTCCCAAATGTAAAACATATAAGTTGAAGAATTTAAATTTATATTAATCCCATAGATGTTACCACAAAACAAGTTTTCAAAGTGAAAATTGTCGTATGGTGAGAATTTATTAATATCATATTTCTATATAATATATTTAAAAATTTATAATATTGTATTAATAAATATATAACTGAACTATTTTTCCATTTTGAGATAGTGTTAAAACAATTTAGATGTTTTTAAGAGATGTAAAATAAAAGACACGTTTTAATAAATAATTTCAATTTTTAATATTTACTAAAATATTAATCAATTTAAAAAATTCACAATAATATACTCTAATATACATTTGATGTGTATATTTATAAATTGAAGATTATTTTTCAAATATATTTTCCAAAAATTGGAAATAATAATTTTAACATTTTTTCACAGAATTCAATGAAAATAATTTGATTCGAAAATATAATTCTGGATAAATATAAATAATTTTCAGAAATTTAATTTAATTATCTTTATTATGTTTTCATTATTTAAAACCTATATAAAAAATATAGAGATTTCATTTAATACTATTCATATTTTTTATCATTTAGGTTATAACAATCACGATTAAATGATATTATTAATAATATATCAGTATTCGTCAAAACAATGTGATGCATAAAATACATGATAAACATATTTCTTAATGTAAAAATAGATAAAATCAATGTTTCTTATTGAAAAATATATCATAAAATATATCAAATTTAAAAAAAATAAAACAAAAAAACTCATGGCATATCATATATCATAGATCTACCATTGATTATTTTTCAAAAAGTAACTGTTCCCCAATTAATTTTGTCAAGAATCTAAATAAAATATTATTTATAGTCATATAAAGAGAACTACCACTGTTCACATCATAATATTATTACTATCAATACATATCATATTTTTCAAAATTAAAAATAGAAATGTTTTGGTGAATAATATTTTCATGGTTCTAGAATTATTAGAAGATAAAATGTGAGGAATCTAGATATATCCAAAAATTATTATATTTAACCATTTCTATTTAATTGTTATTATATTATTTTTTAATACAAATTGATTGAATAATAATTAAATAACACTTATATTTATAATTTCCACTATTCTGAAATGTAACACTAAAGGATAATCATTTTGGTAAACTGAATTTTTTGAAATTATGCTTATCTATTGGAAAATAATATATCATAAATATTACAATAAAGATTCTGAAATCTATAATTCTTGTAAAATACCAATATTATAGGTATAATTTGATTAAATTTTCTTATGATTGTGATGTATATATTTTAGTTTTTTAAAAATGCCAGTATATTAATTAATTTAACTACAATTAGAATTTTTATTTAATTTTGATTTTAGATTTTAATCCTTGATGAATGTGTAAAATTATTTAATTTTTACAATAATGTGATTCCACAACACATTCAATGTATTAAGAAAATTAAAATAAGTTATCTATAAAAGTTCCTATATTCAATCTTCTTCCAAACAAGGTAGTATATCATTATATAACTTGGTACATTATTTTTTTCTTTTGATGAAGTAAAATTAAATTTATTTTAAATGTTTTTATAGTTTGGATTCACTATTAAAATAATAATGTATTCATAAGATACATTTTTGATAAAGAAATTGGTCGTCCATGTAATTCTCTTATATAATCCTATAATCTTCATGACCATTAGACCTATCATTAGAAGAATTCACTGTAGAACAATTACATCCATATTAACGTTTTCTTTCATAGGCCTTCAAATATTTTAGCATTAAAATTAAAAAATTATCTAGTAATATTATATTAATTTTTTCACCTTGGATAATATGGTATTATGTTTCCATGGTTCATACACATGTAACATATCATCTCAAATGTGTCATTCTTGAATCTTATTTCATAATAATTATTCTTATACACGTATTAAAAAAATTTATATCAAATTAAATATTTACATCAATTAATATGTTGGACATGATTATTACCACTTTATTTTGAAAAAGTACATTCTATCTAAAAACTAATATTACTCTTCATTTATAGCATACAATTTTATTAGTATGAATTGATAACCTTGAATTTTTAACTATTTGTGGTTATGATAACTCATTATTTACATTCTATTTATTAGAATGTCTTTTATATTTGTTTTCATGTTTCATGATATTTGTAATAAGTTCACCTGATCTCATCTATGTTATATATTTTTTTCATCGAAAACTATATGATTTACATTGAATTCATTTGAAAAAATCTCAACTATTTTCTCAATAAATTTTTCACCAATCAATTCTATCTCATCAAATTATTTAACACATTTTTATTTTTCAAAAAATATATTATAAATTTTTGTAAATATTTCACCAATTCGATAATTATATTCATGATAATATGAAAAATACATAATTCATCAATTTTCTATAACATTACAAGTTTCAATATAGTTTTCCTCCATCTTCTTGAAAATAGTATTCAGTGGTTCAAAAGATGAAATATGAAAACATAAATTTCTTATCATAGAAAAAATAAATATATTTATTCAATGATTTATTAGTGGATATTCTATCATATAATCATTACTTAATCTATTAGTCTCCTTATTCAAAAAATGATAAACGCCATTAATCATAAAAAAACAAATCCACTGTTAAAAATGATTATCTTTAATGAGTCTCCAAAATACTCATCATCAGATCCACGATATATTGGTAGTCTACAATGATTGAGATCAATAGGTGTGGCACAATTTAAAACATTCATATGACAATCAATATAATGTATTAGTGAAATTAAATATTTCCTATCAGAAAATTTAGATTCAATCATTTAAAAAAATTCATATTGAATATGTACAAAAAACAAAAAGATGTGTGGTTAGAGGGTGAATTTTAGATTATAAAATGATTAATCGTATTTTCTTCCAACAACATATAAGAAACTTACTAGAGAAAGATTTATTATGTTATTTTTGAATTCAATGTATGAATTTATTTTTCTATAAAATGGTACATAATCATTTTATTAACTATCTTATTGTAAATATTTTTAAATTTTTATCCAATACTAACAAAAGTAAGAAAATTTTTATTAAGGGTGTTTGAAAAGACATCAAATACATTCCAAAGAATTATTTCTTGCATTAAAATTCACTGGTAAGGAAGCCTATAACTATACATAAGGTAGAAAAAACATTAAGAACTGAAATTCAATTCTTCTTAATAATTAGAGGTGCACAATCAGATAAAAAATATATAAAGATTTTTCCCTGGCCTCAAGAACTAATGAATATAATTATTGGAATAACCTATATCTTATATCGCAATTAAATACCTCAACAAACAAGAGTAGACACAAAAATTATAAAATAAAAATATTATGCAACATTTATAATAATATTATCATAATGGATTGCTTATGAAAAACAATCTAAAATTTTATAGGGAGACACCTTAGGTAACATGAAATAACTATTTATTAAAATAATAATTTAGATCATTGAATATTCAATTGATATCCCTACTCCTAGAATGAATACATAATTTTAGATTATCCATTAATGATAGTATAACACATTTCACTAAGGTAGTTGTAATAGCATTAGAGGAATACATCCTTCAAAAGGATAGTTCACCCAAAAACATACTCCAATTATCCTCAAAATTGAACTACCATATTGAATTATTTATATCCTCAATAATTATGATTATAACTTCAACTAAATATATGAAATTGACATAGTTGGATAGATAATATATTTTCTAGTTGAAATTTGTCAATCTAGAAAATAATTTATTATAGGTCAAATTTGTAGAGTATCAGTCCAATGGACAATGTTATACTCTATCTTATGGACAATACAATCCTCTGTTTGGTGGACATGGAATAAATTTGTCTAATGTAAAAAGTAAATGTTCTCCAAGTATGCAAAAACGAAACTCCATTTTATATAGTAGATTTTATCCATCCAATAAATCTTAAATATGTTTTCAAATATTGATAAAAACTATTTAAATATAACAGTTATGAAGGTATACACATATAGAGAAGTAAATTTTTTTTATTTAAAAAGGTTGTTTACATGGTGTTGAAGGTATTATTTTGACTTAAAATCCTATTCGTACTCTTTTCATATTAAAAATAGATTTTTTTTATTAAATAAGAACCATTTTAATGGTTGAGGGACAACACAGATGACATCATGGACATAATCAACAATCATGCCCCACAGACTAAAATCCCAAGGCCAAAAACAACCAAATTAAAATGTATGTACAAGGCACTCCCTGGTATAAACAAAATGATAATATTCCACCATTTTAGCACTTCTTTTATAATTTTCCAATGTAGGAGTGCACCTACCTAGTGTTGATAGTTATTGTCATACAATATTAAACGTCTAATTCTGTATAGCGATGATATTGTTGAAACATTGTTCTCTGACCACCTATAATGTTAACACATGTAGGAAAATGGGTTGGTGAATCAAAAAACATCTGACTTCATTGCTACCAAAATAAACACACACACATATAATCAAATATAGAACAATCAACACAGATCAAAATTTCCAACACGAAAATTCCTTCAAATGGTTCTCCATGGAATTCATACCAATATTATAGAAACAAAACGAAAATAATTCTTCCATATTAGAAATTCAACATTAAAACACTACAATCACCATATGATCCTTGACATCCAATTCAAGAAATCTTCACCACAAAAACATATCAGTCCATTGAACATCGCCACATCAAGACTCACCCGGGGTCACAAAATCCAACTGGCTCCAAGAAAACCATGCCTAAATTCGGATCTGTGAATCCTGTTACCGCTATTAGAACTATCCACAATGACAAAAACGAACTTCCTCCCACAATCACATAAGATTGAAAATTATGTAGAAACCCTACGTCCACCAAGGCTACATGTCAGCCGTTGGATCTGCAGTGCACTAATAAACGAAACCCTAAACAAAACCGAGAAAACATTCCAAAAAGCAATGAACATTTCCAATACTACTCTGCCCAAAAGGTCGATGACATCATCACTTTACAAGGACCCACACCGTTATATCACTAAGAAGAAGAACAAAGAATTTAATCGAATATTATCCAAGGAATAGATGATTGAGGCGACCTAGGAAGACCAAGTAGAGAAACTACCCTTATGTGATCATCCCCTAATTCTCTCACATAATACTGTGTATCAAACATACTTTTTCAAGAGAACTACTATTTTGGGAAAATGAGAATGTCTCATATATACAATAATACCACTAAATTTATATATAGTATGATTTTCCAAAATGATTAGTGGTGTTGTAGGAATTTAAAGTACAATACATAATAATTTTGATCTTTAGATTCTATGAATATTAATAGAACTAGTGATAATAATGGATAAGATTATAAAAAGAAACAATGATTTAATTCTTTCAATAATAGGTAAAATATATAATAATAATATATACAATTATAGGATTCATCCATTGAGTATTAATGAAAATTTAAAAAAAATGAATTTGATGTCTAGTATAAGATTTAGTTATATGTTCATATATGATAACAATGTCTTTATTAATAGAATAATATAATTTTTATCACCCATAATGTTCTACTTATTGTGTGTAAGTATATATTGGAGTTTCCTAGTGGATGATAATTTCTATGATTTAATAACTATGAAATTAAATATGTACGGTCCATATGAAAAAATATTATAGGAACTACTCATGATATTCTGATTTGATATACATAAGTGATCATATTTATAGAATATATGTGCATCCCAGATGTGCACATTGAATGAGTTTCCTAAGCGGTTCTTAATATAATTTAGTTAGATTACAAATTTTTTAAATTGAGTATATGGATAAATATTTTTGTGTATAATGACATATATAGACATATATGTTTTATAATTAAATATAAGGACTGATGTTAATGATTAGTGGCAGATAAATAATTACGGGTAGTGTCATTAATGTTCCCTTGAGAAATAATATGCTTGTATAAGTTTAATATTTATAATTCTTCAAAAAAAACATGAAATTAATATTTTGTGAATGTTTTTATGATGTTCCCTAAAAAAATTAATTTTTTATTCAATATATATCATCAAATAAAAGAATCAATAAGAGTCAATATGGAATTTAGTATGTTTCACACATTTGGGTAAAACAATCTGAAGATACAGTGTGATGTTATTTGTTTATATTTCTGAATTATATGTGTTTGTGGAATATATTGAAAATCAACTGAGAGTATGGTATTATAAAACCAAATACATAAATTTAAAAGAAATATTATAATTTAGTAAAAAAATAACAATAATTTATTCCCCCCCTCTAATATCTATTTTTACTTATCCATTATGCATGTAAATTGGAATCATCACCAAGGTTCCTTCAAGTTGGTTCTTTTACTTATGAACCATTGTATTATTTTAATTTTAAATATACATTGTTAATATGTAATACATAAGATACATACAATGATCAAATTCCATCTATTCCTATAATGGTCAATTGGAGGTATTTGAGAAGACTATAAGTAATATGAATTAAAAAAGGGGTTATAGACGAAGAAAAACATTGAGGAAGAAATTTGATGTAATATTAAATAAATCTACTTACTTTGATGACTTGTTGTGTGTCTAGAACTCTTATTCTTTTCATCATTTTTGTATAAGTTAATAAAAATATGGGAATATTAATGTAATATATATATTTAATACCATTAAATTAAGGAAAATTAATATGTTAAAAAATATAGATATAGTCAAATTTTGTAGGTTATTCTAATATATATTTGATAAATAATTAAATATATTATATGACTCTAAAAAATATAATATTTTACTTCATGGATAGTTTTTAAGAATAGAATATACCACATCAGTGAATAGAGTTAAAAGTTACATCTTTACAAATTTTTAAAGAAACTTTTACAATTCAATAAGATAATTTGAAAATATTTAAGAAAGATAGATTAATGGTCTTCTTAGTTAGTGGAATAAATATCCATTCATTATATGAAATAAAAAATTATAATTTTTTTGTCATTGAACATCAACTAGTTGTAAAATACAATAGAATAAAATATCATAACTTCTCTCATGATACATTTAATAACTACTAATTGGATAAAATTTTACATTTTATGATTATTTTATTTGTAAATATTTGATTTGTATAGAATGATAAAGACATACTATATATCAAATGTATTGATCTAGAATTTAGGCAGCAATGGAAGATATTGATCATATGATGGGTAGATTTATCCAAGTGGCAGTTTCTAAAGAGCAAGATGATTGGATTGACAAGAAGGACTGAATTCTGATCATAGGTTTCAATATAGATAAGATCAGCAAAGCAGAATATTTTCAGGCATGGGAGTATCTAGAAAGAAACTTTGAACAACACTTCAGGGAAGATCCCAACTGCCATGTAAAGTCCATGCCCTTGAAATTTCTTAGGGAATGAGACCCAAATCACCTTAGACTTCAGTTTGATATGTATGTTATAACCTTTGATGCTTTACTTACTTTTTTTTGTTGGGTTCTCACTTCCCCCCTAAAAGTGTTTGAAAATTAAAAAGTTAATTTTGATGGATGGTATTGATCTAGAATCTAAGATAAAAATTCAAAAAACCCCCAATTTAGATCTTCTTAACATATTTAGATAAACAATTAATATTTGAAAATTTCATAGAATATTCTTTTTATTAATATGTCTCTAAATTATGTTGATGATATATTATGATTATTTTCAGAAGAAAAGACCTAAAATTAAACAAAAAATATATTCGAAATCTCAATTTGAATTTCATGTTATGAAAACTATTTGGTAAGAAAAGAAGTGATCAACACATATTTTGTATAAATGTTTAAAAATAAAATTTATATTAATTCCACTGATTTTTCCATGGTACGTTCATGAATTTACATGTAATGATAATATAAAAAATATATCCCTGTAATTCGGGTATAGCGTAAATTCAACATGGGAAATAATAAGATAGATTACCCTATATGATAAACAAATTGATAAATTATAAAATTCCAGCACTTAAATTGTTTTAGTAATAGATCCATGTAATCATCTTATTAAATTTCATTTCATGAATTTCAATAACATCATAAATATATGGTGTTAATGAATTAAATTAAATGATTATGCACTGAAAAAAATTATTCTATATTTCTTAAAAAGTATCAAAATCATTAAAAATTAATTTGAGATGTGTTGAATTATAGGTCACTAAATTGATTAATTTTATAACAACCATCAAATGTATTATTATATTAATTAATATAAAGAAAAAACACCATGAAATTAGAAATACAAAATTTAGGAACTAAAATATCCCATGGTAATTAAACCAATGATGAAGGCTATAATGAAAATGACTCCGAATATAATGTAAATGGATAATAAAAATGTTCTTCCATTTTCATGATGATCATAGTACAAAAATTAAGTGAAGCACCTCCAAAACATTATGTGACCTCAGACTATAGATGGTTCATTAATTATGGAAAGAGAAGCCATATCATATACAATCCAAATATGTAAATGAAATTCAATTTAATTATGGATAAATAAATAACTAAATAATGAATCTATCCATATAACCAGTAGTAGTATATTTATTTGAATTTAAACTAAAATAAAATTAGATGTGATTCTACCCATGTTGGGAAAATAAAATGACCTGGTTGAGGGGTGTTGGAGGTTGAATCAGACATGAAATGTGTATACCAGAGGTATGAAATTCATTCAATGAGAAATGTAAGAATAAATGGCATCACTTGTGATATAATGTATAGATAATTTTTACATAAAATTATAATTATATTAAAAACATCAAAATCATTTTTGGAAACTATATATTATTATTTGTATTGAAAATGCTAAAGAGGCTACGAAGTTTAAATCATAAAAAAAATAAAAAAATATTCTTAATAACTGATGTTGTAAATACCATTAAAGAAAAATATATCTATGAATATAAGAGGATGTTCGTTCAACCTAATATTTTATAGACCAAGAATATGAATGATGAATTATTAATAAATAAGACTAGGAATTTTACACATTCTAGTAACTATGTTTCAATAGTATGAAATCAATCACTATACATATGATCATGTCATGTATCCCTTGAAGATATAACTCATTACCATGATTTTGAAGTTTATCTACCATGGTAAACTATTTATGTTGATAAATGATTCAATAAATCCTTTGAGGGAGATACTTCATAGGGGGTGAGTATACCAGATATTTATCATTGACTTAAAATCCCTAGATTCTGACAGCATTAATGAAATTGTTCACATTTTATCTTTCATAAATAACTATTTGTATATTTTTTCATATTTTAATATGTGTAGATATTTTTTTCCGACATGGAAATAATGAATCCATTTTCATGAATGTTTTGGATGTGTGTGTTCATGTAGTTTCATGTTTTTCAAATCACTTTAATAATATATTTCATCTTCCCATAAAACATTTTTGAATCATTTTCATATCAATATATGAATATATTATAGAATGAATTGATTTATAAATTAATCACTTTTATTTAAAAACTAGGATATAATACATAGGGTAAAATAAAATATGATAATTGACCATATCATAAAAAATGGGAATGGAAATTATAGATAATGATGTTGTTCAGATTATTAGTTTTAATATTAAAATTTAAGTGTTGAGTAGTGATTGTATATTATTTTCATTTTTTAGGAATATTTTTGTGAAATTAGTATGTGAAGGAGATGAATAACAT
The DNA here is from genome assembly GCA_963277665.1 of Viscum album. NCBI lineage: Eukaryota > Viridiplantae > Streptophyta > Magnoliopsida > Santalales > Viscaceae > Viscum > Viscum album. The sequence continues at coordinate 1,311,418,938 of OY728134.1, read as the reverse complement.
GTTTTAATAGGGTATTTTAAAAATTATAATTGGTATTGGACCACATAATGATTCAAATGGTATAAAACATTCAACAACAATCCCAATAGGATGAATATAAATTCCAATAATATGAGTTTTTTAAACATAGAACATTTATATGGGGAATAGGAAGATGTCCCATTAGTGGGATATTGAAACTAATGATCTTAATTACACATAATAAATATGTTGTAAATTTAAATATATGGATTAATTAATATAACCTTGGTGATAAAATCATTTAGCTTGTCTCCACATTTTATAATGTTGGTACCACATCATATTAATTATCAATTAGGGGGATAAAATATATATTAAGTAATCAATATATTTAGTATTAACCATATTTATAGATGGGAGATTATTTTCCCGAAATGTGGGGTTATTAATTTGTTTTATATATGGAAGAAAAGTCAATATGTACTAGGGATGTGTGATGGAATAAATATCTTCTAAAATAAGAGATAAAATAATTAATCATTAATTCTTCCATTTTATATCTTGTATATAGAGAAAAAATACTATCATTGGTATAGTTTTATAAGAAATTATTATGACCTATAAGTTAAAATATTTAATGACTACTTATTTTGGATTTTACGAGTTCTATATGTCTATTGAATCGCTACCTAAAAAAATAACCAATGCAGTATAGTTGATAAATGATGACACTAATGTGAAAGAATATTAGATTATAGAAAAATACTCAATGTTAATTATTATATGAAATTCAAGTTATTATAATGAGATTGTTATTATGGAATTATTATCTCAACATCATGACATATATATATGATCTACCATCAATAGATTTAATGTTTTTGAGAAGTTATTAGAATAATCATGAGTGGTTCATAATTATAAATATGAAATATGAAATTGCAATACATTAGATGAAAATTTGAAAAAGTAATTAATAATTCATTATATGTATATTTACCTATATATGATATATTTCATTGGTCATTTTTATTTTGAAGAGTTATAAGTTAATTTTAACAAGGGTAGTTGACTCAATGAAACTGATGAAGAAAATGTATTATATTTCATGGGAATTAATTTTTTCCGCATGTAAGATATTTTTTCCCTGCATATGACATGTAGAAGAGTGTGATGAATTCTTCCATTTTAGTACGCTGTAATAGAAAAAATCATATGGGACTGATATAAAATAATTAAATATATAAAATACTATATACCTATGTTTGATATTTTATCCACATATATTATAATTTGGATGTGTATGATAATTGTTATGATGTTGGATATATTTCCAATATATTAAATTTGTATTCATGAAATATTTATTTTCTACAAATATTTGATTTGGATAAGTAATAAATATGTTGAACCAAATGTAGATAGTTCATATCAAAAGAATAAGGATATTTTGGAGAGACAAGACTATAATAGAGTCTTAAGAAATCTGTATTCAAATAGTGATGGGAGACTATGTTTCATGAGAATTAAATTTTTCCCTTTTATCAATTTTAAAATTAAGAGTTCCACATTGTGAGATATTTTGTGGTTTTATTTTATATAAAAATAATAATTAATTTACAAATAAGTTTGTTGGAAATATTTTGTGACGAATTTATCAAGTATATTATTGAAAGAAATAAATACTACTTTATCCAAAATAATTAAATTTAAAGGAATTGAGTCTGGTAAATTTTCAATAAATCCAATTAATAGTCATTTGAGAAGAGGAAAATGATTATTATTTACAAAATGGGTTCTAGAAAAAACAAATTACATAAAAACATGATTCATTTCATTTTATGAGTTCTCATTTATTGAAAAACATGAACATACAAAATACTAAATGAAATTACAATATTTTAAAAATGTTAGTTTCTTATAACCAAAGAGTTGTGAAATAGAAAATAATATTGACTAATCAATAATGTTATTCAATGGTTGATGAGAACTATATAAGAAGATTTTTTTCTTTCTCACTCTCTCGAATATTATAAAGGAACCACTAATTATTATGGAATGGAGAAACACAAATGTTTTTTTCATATATAGTTTCGAAAGATCGTTTATTTATTAATAAACAATTAAATAATGAGTAACAAGAGATAAATAATATTCTATAGTGTTATTCTCATATTATATGAATTAATGATTAGGATAATATGAAGAAGTAATAATATAACTATAATATTCAGCATACATTAGTAATGTTAAGACTAATTATTTAGGGTGAGAGAGAGAGAGTAAAAGATTCTATAAAATTTTTATTTGTTTTATACATGTTATGTATATTAATATTCATAGAAATTATTTATAGATTATATATTGAGAGATAATGGGGACATGATTCTAATAATATTGAATATAATATATGAATGATATTGAGTTTAACGATTAATTCATAAATTCCTTTGGGGAGACATATATTCTATATTGTTGTTGAATTGGTTCAGAATTTCTCACCAAAGTAAAAGTATCACGACCCCTCCCACCATATATTCCCCTCTTGAGATGACAATAGTGAAAGGGAGATAATGACCCCCGATTCTCACCTCTAGTAGGCCCCGGAGTGGCGACTAGCACCAAGGGTATGAGTTTTCACAAATATGAGAGGCATTATCCTTTTTATTATTTATGATCGGGAAATAGGATGAGTCAAACACAAAAAGTAAAAGGAACAAGTAAATGAAAATAAACCCAAAACCAAACCCATATGCATGCCTTATACAATACTAAACAAAGTTATAAGAACAAGAAAAGATCCAAAGTACAATATGAAAAAGAAATAAATAACTGCAACTAGAAAAACTCTGACGTCTGACTAGGAAGGACCCGCACGGTCCCTGAAGTCCTCCAAAAAACCTGAAAGTAAACGTAGGGTGAGAATACAAGTATACTAAGTAGGAAAACCTAAAGCTCTCGTGCATAGGGTGGGAGACATCCTAATGCCCCGTGAGAAAACAGAAGGAACCAAAGCCTAGCAAGGACTCTGTCCACCCAACCATACAAGCCACACTCACAAAATATCACAAGTCAATAGAGTATTATAGTAATATTATCAAAGTATGGGCACCCCGCACGACCTTCCCACTGAATACGGCTCAATTCCTCACGCCTAACTCTCTGATACTTCCCCCTTTTCCTAAGCTAGTGCCACAAACTGGCCATATGAAGCTCAAGATAGTGCCGCAACCTAGCCATACGAAGCTCATAGTATCCCACTGGCACTCAATCCTCGGCCATAACCACATCTCATCCCGAAGACACCTGGGATCCACATCACATCTCATCCCAAAGACACCTAAGAACATATCACATCCTCAGCCTGAAGTCTCTTGGGAAACATCTATTGTAACCTGCCCGAAGGATCATGGGCTATAGAACATGGAAGAGGGATCACATGGGTGAACAGTGACCAGCCATCCATTAGATGTTTGAGAATCTCACACTCCCGTCCAATGGGTGTTCGGCACGTTGTGCTCAACATGGGAGGGGTGCGTAAAGAAAAATAAAATGTAAAAATTTATATAATTATATCATCCTCTCTGCCCAGCCTAAGGCTTCTACACAAATGATCTGATCACATGCCTCGACACTGCTTCCTCAAATGTATGAAAACAATAAACAATCCCAAACCCCATTAAGATTTTCATGTTTCAACAGTTCTAGTTTATCAGTTCCTTAACTACTGAGAAACTAAAAAAACCAAACCAAATCAATCGTTCATAAAACCTATCCCTTCCAACCAAAAACAATGTTAGGGAAAACACAAGTAACACAATACCATTTTCTTTTATCATCTAATCAATCCCATTCATTTTTCGTATTTAATCAACTACCATGACCCACAATTATTTAGTTAACTCTTCCAATTTAACTCATATACACATCTAATCCATGAATCCCTACTGCCAACCACCATAACCACAAACACATTGGAAACAATAGTCATACCACATCATCATCCCTTTGATACCATTTACCACAACACTACTTCCCATCACAACTATATCATACACGCCAACCTAAAACCAAGAAAATCGTATCCCCACTACTCACCAGTTCCATAACTACCCAAAAAACAGCCCTTCACAAAATTAAACCCCAACCAGCACACACAAAATTCATTCTTTATTTAGTTTAACCAGGGTGATTATACAAGGGTTCTACGTATTCATTTAATCATTCAACTTTACATGATTAACTAATTTCTGCATTCTATAAAATTTCATTGACAAAACAATCCAGAAAAATAGGGAAACATTTAATTGTGCAAGCAAAGGCTCCCAACGACCATGATTCTCAGTAGGAATAAGCCTATTCAATTCACAACATAATCAAACGATAAGCATTGATGGAAATAAAACAACAATATCAACCAAATTTCACCAAACCCATTCTTTAACCAGTTATTATATTTATTTACTAGTTCAACCATATCTCACTAAAACCATAGGATACCCACCCCACATGATGCACAAAAGAGAGATAGAGGAAGGTCTGATCCCTACTTGAATAGGGTTTGATGTCCTTCTACGAGAACAACCACCATGAGGATTTCGATCACTCCTCCTGATGACTACGTCCTCCTGTGGACGCTGTGGTACAACTTCACTAACAACCAAGAGAGACTCCATTAAGTTTTATGGTGTCACTTGTCATAGCATAACAAGGAGGAACAGGAAGAGGAGATCGAGGAAGGAAAATAAACGAGGTAGAACGTACCATTAAGATGACGTTAATCAAAGAGCGTTGTTCCCGTCAAATATCAGCAATCTCCTCGGTAGGAAACTGCGAAGAGGATGTAGAAGAAGATGGAAAGGAATGAGGTGTGTGATGTTCACCAAATTGACATGATCCTGCAGCAATTGACAGATCGACGATCACAGTCTGGATAAAGAAGATAGGAGGAAGGCTTCTGGGTCATCCGGGAGCATCGTCGTGCATAGAAGAAGAGGGGTCCGTAATTAACAAGTGACCCTCTCTTATATAGGAAACAAAAATTTAAAATGGTACGGAGTGTGTATTAATGAATACACGACATGACCGTACAACTATTATGTTGTTTGACTGGTCAACACATGACACTTCATGCAGTTTCCATGCGTTTAATGATAATAATAACTTCAATTAATAATTGGTGTTTTATTGAATTGAGACATGAGTCATAAAAAGGTATTCATTATTGGTCTAAAAATGACAGTCAGAATTTCCGGGTTGCAACGTTATAAACGGTTCTCCATTCGAACACTGTATGAGGTAGATACGTTGGAGAAAAGATCCTGTAATAATAATAAAATTATTATTCTAGGGTATTTTGTGGACCCGAGCCACGAACCATAATTTAATATCCAGCCTTATACTTGAATTGATCTTATTAATGATGGGATCACATTGCCACTAACGACAAGTCAATAGGACGTCACACGTCGGAGTTATGACAGGTCGAATATTTAATAATAATATTAAATCTATTAATTCACGAGCGTTTCGGGTACCTGATCCGAAAAACAAAAAAATACATCCAATATTGGACTCATAATTTCCATCTCAAATTCAGGGGCACATTTCCGCTGACGGTTCATAAAACCGATGTCGCACAAAGAACTTATGGACTAAACATGGTTTTCCGAACAAAATTAATAATTACATTATTATATTATTTATGTAATTTAATTCCTTAAATTTTAACATTCTCTCTCCAATCTCCATTGAGATTCACACACAATGGCATACCATTTTTTAGGTGGGTTACACATGGAAGCTCTCTTATATTCGTTTTTCTATAAGTTTAATTTCCTTTTAACATGTTTCTCTCTCCAATATTCTTCTTTTATTCCATAATTTTTATCACGCCCCAACCAAAGTGGCACCACCCCTTGTATTCCATACCCTTAACTCCCCAACCATCATTTTACCCATTATCATTATATCTTTTCACACAATTATCATAAAAAATAACATCTCTAATCTATTCTCATATCTCAAATCTCATTGCATTGAATTCAAAATTTAAATCTCATTAAATATTTAGTAACAGATCTTTCAATATTTAAGCCAAAATTATTATTATAATTATTTAGTATAATAATAATAACAAATCCTCAATTAAAATTTATTAACACTTCACCAATTATTATTAATAATTATTATTATTATTGACGTTCGCCGCATTGACCATGTCTGACCACCATTGCGTCAAAGACGTGAGGCCTCCCATTACACACATAATTTATTATTTATTAAAATTTTAATAAATAAAAAAGAAACCATGAACCTACCCTCATTGAATTAAATACATTGAATTTTATTTCATTTATTTAACAAAGATTAAATTAAAACCATTTAATCTAATAAACACCAAAAATATTCATGCCACCATTATCAAGTATTCATACCAAAAATTATTATTATAACATGTGTCGTGTTTGAACACATCAAATTTTTACAAAGTAATGGTTCGGAGTGGTCCGGACCATTACATTAGTTACATATCAAAACATTATTGCCCTCGAGAATTAAAAACCAACCCATAAAAAGGGGAATGGTCCGAAAACCCACCCTACAAGATACCTCTCAGTGCTCTCATCATAACAGGAATCATATCACTATCCTAATTATATAAGTCAAGGAATTCCTTCCCCCCATGTCGAGATATTATCTACTTTAGGCGTCACTGACTCGCCTGCACGGGTTTAATTGCATCCACATTAATGCGTCTCAATTAGGGATTAGGTCCACCCACCACTATAATCTAGGATTTCTCATACCCACACTACCCCCAACACTGCACAAAACAAGTAACATTCTGCCCCAACACATGGATTGGGAAATTTATTCTCCCATGTCACGATATTATCCACTTTGGGAGGCACTGACTCACCCACATGGGTTTAATCGCATCCACGTTAATGCGTCTTGATTAGGGATCAGGTCCTCCTCTCCCCACTGGTTATGAATCTTCACAGAAATTTAGAGGAATGAGGGAAAAACATAGAATTTTAGACTCATGAAAAACAAGGTCCATTCCCAAAGCATTGGTGAGAATGAGTTTCAACAAAGAAGTTTGATGCACGTGAATTAAAACAAAACATAAATGGGAGAATTAAAGTAAACCTGAAAAAATATCTCTCGATATCTAGCCTTTCTAGGGTTGCCGCTTCAGTTTGGTGCAACTGTCTGTGTCGCACTCCTCTACCTTTCTATTGACGTCCAGGTTCCATAGCAGTTCGGAAAACAAGGAACACTTAAGCCCAAGTAGAAATGAAATTTTCTAAAGGTTTCATTTTATCATTTTATTTTTATTTCTTTCCCAGAAAACCCAAATAATGTAAAACACAATTCATCATGATGCATTTACATTTTCTAGGGTCTCTACCCTGTAATCAATGTAGTCTTACTTGGTCATTTGGTAAGCTCAGAGTCCTTGCATCAGATCATAGGGGGCCCTAAATTGTCGTGTCCTAGATGGTCTTCCCTGTCCTATGTCACGCTCCATGGTCAGCCATCACTATTTCCCTACCATCACATGCAATCCTCACTATGCCTAACTCCAGACTTCATCCTATCTCTCAACAATTAGCTCTGATACCATTCAGTCACGACCCCCTGACATCAAAGATTCCCCTCCTAAGCTAGCAATGGTTAATGGGAGATAACGAACCCCGATTCCCGCCTCCAGTAGGCCCCAGAGTGGTTACTAGCACCAAGGGTATGTGTTTTCACAAATATGGTAGGCATTACCCTTTTTATTATTTAAGATCGAGAAATAGGATGAGTCAAAAACCAAAAGAAAATGGAACAAGTAAATGAAAATACACACAAAACCAAACCCATATGCATGTTTTATACAATATTTAACAAAGGTAGAAGTACAAGAAAAGATCTAAAGTACGATACGAAAAAGAAAGCAAAAACTGCAACAAGTAAAACTACAACGCCCGACTAGAAAGTTCCCACACGGTCCCTGAAGTCCTCCTAAAAACCTGAAAGTAAACATAGGGTGAGCATAAAAGTATACTCAGTAGGAAAACTTAAAGCTATCAGGCATTTGTGGGGAGACATCCTTATGAACCATGAGAAAATAGAAGGAACCAAAGCATAGCAAGGAATCTATCCACCCAACCTTACAAGCCACAGTCACCAAATATCACAAGTCAATATAGTAGTATAGTAATATTATCAATGTATGGGTACCCCGCACCACCTTCCCAGTTAATACTGCTCAAGACAACACACCTAATGCTCCAATGCTTCCCCGTCTTCCTGAGCTAGTGCCGCAACTTGGCCATACGAAGCTCGAGCTAGTGCCGCAGCCTGGCCATACAAAGCTCATAGTATCCTGTCGGCAGTCAATCCTTAGCCAAAACCACATATCATCTCGAATACACCTGGGAACCACATCACATCTCATCCCGAAGACACCTGGGAACATATCACATCCTCATCCCAAAGACTCTTGGGAAACATCTCTCATAACATGCCCAAAGGATCTTGGGATATACGAACCTGGAAGAGGGAGCACAGGGAAGAACAGTAACCAGCCATCCTTTATATGTTTGAGAATCTCGCCCTCCCATCCCATGGGTGTTCGGCACATAGTGCTCAACATGGGTGGGGTGTGTAAAGAAACATAAAATGTAATGATTTATATAATTATATCAACCACTCATCCCATCCTAAGGCTTCTACACAAAAGATCTGAGCACATACCTCGACACTGCTTCCTCAAATGTATTCTAACAATAAATAGTCCCAAACCCCCTTAAGATTTTCATGTTTCGAAAGTTCTATTTTATCAGTTCCTTAACTACTGAGGAACTGACAACATACAACCAAATCAATCATTCGTAAAACATTTCCCTTCCAACCAAAAATAAAGTTAGGTAAAACCCAAGAAACAAAATACCATTTTCTTTTTTCATCCAATCAATCCCATTTATTTTTCATATTTTATCACCTACCATGCCCCACAATTCATTAGTTTACTCTTTCAATTTTATTCATATGCACAACCCATCCATACAGCCCTTCTTCCAACCACCATAACCACAAACACATCAGAAACAATAGCCATACCACATCATCCTCCCTTTGATACCAATTACTGCATCTATGTTTCCCATCACAATGATATCATACACGCCAACACACAACCAAGCCAATCGTAGCCTCGCTGCTCACCCGTTCCACAACAACCCACAAAACACCCCTTCACATAATTAAACCCTAACCAACACCCAAAAAAATCATTCTCTTATTTAGTTTAACCAGGGTGATTATGCAAGGGTTCCAGGTATTCATTTAATCAGCCAACTTTACATGATTAACCAATTTCCACATTCTATGAGATTCCATTCACAAAACAATCCGTAAAAACACAGAAACATTTAATTGCACAATAACAGGCCCCCAACAACCATGATTTCTTGTGGGCATAAGACTATTTAATTCACAACATAGTCAATGGATAAGCATTCATGGAAAGAAAACAACAATATCAAAAACATTTCCCCAAACCCGTTCTTTAACCAGTTATAATCTTTATTTACTGGATCAACCGTAACTCACGAAAACAAGAGGATACCCACCACACATGAAGCACAAAAGAGAGAGAGATATGAAGGTAAGATCCCTACCTGAATAGTTTTTGATGTCCTTCGGTGAGAACAACCACCACAAGGATTTCGATCTCTCCTCCCAACGACTACATCCTCCCATAGACGCTACGGCACAATCACACTAACAACCACGAGAGACTCCATTAAGGTTTAAAGTGACACTTTTCATAGCATCAGAAGGAGAAAAAGAAAGAAGAGATCGAGGAAGGAATAGGAACAAGGAAGAATGTACCATTAAGATGACGTTCTTTGAAGACCGATGTTCTCGTCGAATATCAGCAATCTCCTCGGTAGGAAACTAAGAAGAGGAAGTTGAAGAAGATGGAATGGAATGAGGTGCTTGATGTTCACCTCATCGACTTGATCTTGCATCCACTGACAGATCGATGATCGGAGTCTGGATAATGAAGATAGAAGGAAGGCTTCTAGGTCATTTGGGAGCATCGCCGTGCAGAGAAGAAAAGGGTCTGTAAATAACAAGTGACCCTCTCTTATATAAGAAACGAAAAGGTAAAATGGTACGCAGTGTGTATTAATGAATACACGATGTGAAAGTACAACTATTATGTTGCTTGATTGGTTAACACATAAAACGTCATGCAGTATCCATGCGTTTAATGATAATAATAACTCCAATTAATAATAGGTGTTTTATTGACCCGGTACATGAGTCATAAAAAGGTATTCATTATTGGTCTTAAAATGACTGTCATAATATCAGGGTTGCAACGTCACAGATGGTTCACCATTAAAACACCATTTGAGGAAGATACGTTGGATACAAGATCCCGTAATAATAACAATATTATTTTTATTGGTTGTTTCGTGGACCCGAGCCAAGAACCATAATTTAATATCCATCCTTAGACGTGAATTGATCGTATTAATGACGGTATCACATCGCCACTAATGAAAAGTAAATAGAGCATCACACTTGGGATTTATGACGGGTCGAAGATTTAATAAAGATATTAAATATATTAATTCCTGAGCGTTTCGGGTACCCGATTCGAAAACCCGAAAAAGAAATCCAATATTGGAATCATAATTTCTATCTCTAATTCAGGGTCACATTGTCGTTGATGGTTCATAAAACCGATGTCACACGAAGAAGTTATGGACTAAACATGGTTTTCCCAAAAAAATTAATAATTACATTATTATATTATTTAATTAATTTCATTCCTTAAATTATCACATTCTCTCTCCAATCTCCTTTGAGATTCACGCACAAAGGCATCCCATTTTTTAAGGTGGGTTACACATGGCGCCTCTCTTATATTCATTTGCCTATAAATTTTATTTCCTTTTAACATGTTTCTCTCTCCAATATTCTTCCTTTCTTCCACAATTTTTATCACGCCACAACCAAAGTGGCACCTCCCCTTGTATTCCATACCCATAATGCCCCAACCTTCATTTTAAACCATTATGATTATTTTTTTAACACAATTATCATAAATAACAATATATCTCATCTATTCTCATATCTCAAATCTCATTGCATTGAATTCAAAATTTAAATCTCATTAAATCTTAATTAATGGGTCTTTCAAAATTTAAGCCAATATTATTATTATAATTATTTAGTATAATATTAATAAAAAATCCCCAATTAAAATTTATTAACTCTTAAACAATTATTAATAATAATTATTATTATTATTGACGTTCACCATGTTGATCATGTATGACCACCATTTCTTCAACGCCTATCAACCTCCCCTTACACATATAATTTATTATTTATTAAAATTTAAATAAATCAAAAAGAAACTGTGCACCTCCCCTCATTGAATTAAATACATTCAATTTTATTTATTTTATTTAACAATGATTAAATTAAAACCATTTAATCTAATTAACCCCAATAAATTTCATGCCACAATTATCAATTATTATTATCAAATGTTATTATTATAACACATGTCGTGTTTGACCACATAAAATGTTTACAAAGTAATCTAGAGAGGTCTAGTCTATTACAGAAACTCTTTGATAAAATGTCATCTTCTAAATTAAGAGGAGGTAAAAAGTTTAGTGTATATGGGAGATGAGGACTCAGTAAATAAGATTATAGAAAACCCATAGTATATAGTCATAAAAATATACATAGTATTTTAATGTCCAATCTAATTGTAATATTTTAGTTACATGGATTTATTATGATATATAGAAACCAATTATAAATAATTTATTTGTTTATTTTATGGAATCTATGACAAAATGTGAGTTGAAAAAATAAGTAGTATGTTACTGAATTTTTAGTGTGATCTTTTTAAAATACTATGAATTGATTATTATTTTTAATTTCTCATTGAATATAGTTATATACATCACATTATAAGTTAATGGAAAAATTAAATTTTTTGAAAACAAAAATTTGTCAAAACACTAAAACGGTAAATTTAAAAAACCTCTAGTATTTTGAAATTTAGATTTTATGAGACATTATACGTCCCTACCCTCAGGGGTTTCAAAACAAGAGTACACTATGCATCTTATTTACCAAAAAAATGATATCTCCCAAAAAAGATATCTACTAATATGATGATAAAATTTTTTTCAAAAAAATAATGAATTGTTGTTATTTATATTAAATAGATCATAAATCATATGAATAATCTCTATGAAATATGAAAAATGTTATATTTTTACTTAGAGGATATGATTAAACCATCCAATCGTAAAACACCAATTTCACAAACTTGATTGAAACCATGAATACCAAGAACATAGTTCTTGATTTTGGAAAAAATACCTTCTAAAATCATACCACTATTGAATAATTATTTATAATGTGATATAAGACCAGTTTTAAAATATAAACACAGTCATTAGAGACATCCTTAAAAAATATTATCATTGCATCAATTTGATAAACTCTGAACCTAGTTTTAAAAGTAAAAATATTATAGATGATTATTGATTCTATTATTGATAAAAAAATTAATATTTACACAACACCTACTCCTTCAAAAAATTAATTACCATTAAATACCATCACTGCATTATTTTAGAAAACTACATAATGTTCATTGATCATGATTTTTAAAATCCATGTCAGACCAAAAATTGTATAATATCATGGCCGATCCAGAATATATGATTTTTAGTTATTCTGAATTTTTTCTAGCTCTTATTTCATGTCCTTATACCAGAATTCTTTATTTTTCATTCAATCAACAAAATAGTATAAGCCTTTTATAATTGAGATGTGTGACCATCTATTTTTTTCCTCAAGTTCTGCATTGGAAATTTTTCTTCTCATAGAATATATTTTTCAATTAACCTCATATATAATTGATATTTTTTAAATTCTATGATTAATCACTTATTCAGTTTTATTCACTGTTGATTATATATTAGAATCATCATCAATTGAATTATTTTTATATTCACCAATATCCTCAATTTTTTATTATTTACCATTAAATGTTTGTAATGATATCACATGCAATCATTTTATAAGGATATAACATGACATTATTCTATAGTTATATAAAAATGGAATCAATTAATTAAAACCATATATTATATCTTTACTGATAAGAAAACATATATTACTGAGATACATTTTTAGATTATTTGATACTGTATTTTTCATTAGAAGTTAAGAGTTTCTCTGTATTTTACCTCTCAATAATGAATAAAAAATATTATATCTTTTACTAATAAAATAATAATATATTCATCAAAATTCAACATTGCTAGATTATATAAACAATATTGACTAATATAACCAAGAATCCAATTCCAAAAACTATTCACCACTACTATAAGATTGATAAAATTATTATCCATGTCATCCACTTGATATATATACCTATTTTTTCTATATCCTTGAATAATATAATTTATTATATTCTCTTTGATGTTATAATTTTTCTATTTAAATTTCATTTCCAAACATGATTCCAATTACCAGGCCCGACTCAAACACTTTATGAAGGCCCCCATCATATAGAATATTTTTATGTTTGATTTATTCATTCTCTAATAATTTATTTTCACCCCTTTGATCATTAGAGATATAAAATTTACAAATTGAATAATCTATAAACTCTTAATTTAAAATTCATAAAAAAATCACGTTATCCTAAAATTGGTATGAATCCCCAGTATCAATATTCCACTATCTTACTATTCATTTAATATTAAAATTCTCTTTCAATAAGATTATCATAATCGATCTCATTTTTCCTCTACTCATTCCAATGATCTATATATTAATTTTATACACATGCCAATATATGCAGATTTTCCACATCAAAATCATTAAGATCATTTTTTTCTCCAAATAGTGGGAAAAATATCTTCCATAAGGGAATTTAATTATATAGTCATTAATTCAATATTATCATCCATCGAATGAATAAACATCAACTATATTATTAATAATTTATATTTTTATGCCTAAATATTGAAAATTTTAAATAATTCTCATTGAATAAGGATGATTATTAAATAATTTAAATAATGAATTTAATTTTTCTTTCTCAATTGTGAGAACCTCAATGAGGCTATACTTATGTTGAAATATCCCATCTTTACCTCCATTAGAATTTATATCCGATTATCTATTTTCTAGGTTTATATTACACTTGAACTAGGATCTATGAATTCCTCCTTGATTAAATATGATCTTTTTCTAATTTTCATTGCATATCAAAACATACTCACTATATCTCTCAAATATTATTGCCATAATATTTTCTCAATTTTATATTTCTTACTTCTCCTTTTTATAAAAAATTCAAATATAGATTTTCGTACTATTCTTGATACTAAATATATTTATTTAAAAAAATATAATAATGTTTCAATTATGAATGAAGGATAATGAATTTATTTTTCAAAATTATGAAATATTATTCTAGGAAAAAGATAAATAAATATCATATATAAATTAATAGTATCACTAAATATGAAATTCTCTCTAATTCCATAATAAAAAACAATAATTTTTTATTATCCAGGATATAGAATAAGTTATTTCATATTGTTTTCTCCACTCCATTGGAATAAGATAATTGAATGTTTTTACAGGTATCCATGAATTTTTTTGAGCCAATGAATTTGGAAGAGATTTGGTTAGCGTTTACATGCTAAAACATGAACTACATTACCAATTAATTCGAGTATGGACAATCCATATCTTCTCATTGTTTCATTTATAAATGTTTCATTAGTATAGGTCTTTATTTTTTCGTTTGTTATTTATCATACTGGAATATGATCGCATGGTGGTGTGTGTAAATACCATGACACTCACTATGATAATTGACTCCATGAACATTATTTGAAGCTTATTCATCATGATTGATTTTGATCACATTTATGTAAGTTTCTACATTATTATCATGATGATTTATTTTCATGTTATCCCCTACCATGTTGTTTTTGTTACCTTTCCTATAGAGGTAGAATTAATAGATCTCAGATTAGGTAGACCATCATGAAATAATTGTCCATTATATATGATGTACACATGACTTTCGATGATGGAAATGATAGACCCGAGCACATGTTGGAGATAAGAAGAGACCATAGAGAACTGTATTTAGGTTGTAATTGAGATTACCCATAAAGGATTCATGTATCCCTGGGTGGGGTTCTGAATCAATGATATCATCTTCTTTAATGGTCTCATACTAATGAAACAACATTCAACTCCATTTAATGATTTCATTATATTCTAAAAATAATTCAAACAAACATCCACAAGAATAGAAGAATTTATAATGATCACTAATAAATAAGAAGTAGTTACATCCTTGGTATGGTTAGGAACACAAATACCACACAATTGACTTAAAAAATC
The DNA here is from genome assembly GCA_963277665.1 of Viscum album. NCBI lineage: Eukaryota > Viridiplantae > Streptophyta > Magnoliopsida > Santalales > Viscaceae > Viscum > Viscum album. The sequence goes on along the minus strand of OY728134.1, from coordinate 1,311,403,494 downwards.
CTTTTGTGTGGAATACAAAACTAAGATATCCCATTTCTATTGTGTAGAACCTTTTTAGTACAACAGTGCATGTGATTCATGTATCATGTGATAATGTAATTCAATTTTTATAATTAAAATGTTATGGTTCTTCCAAATAAGCTTTGAAAAAATCTCTTTTCAAAAAAATTATTCACCTTCTTAACTAGATGCTTGTAATAACATCGTGTACATTGTAACAGTAGTTAGTACAATTAAAAAATTCGACCGTAATGTCTGATTTTATCAATACGGAAATATATTTTTTCCATAATACCACTACAAAAAATTTGAACATCTTCTTCCTTAGTCCAAAAAAATCAACACCATTTCACAGGACGATTATCTACCTCAACACAAAATCCAAATGAATATGATCTCTTCATTATGATTATTATTCTTCTATCAAGTTAATTTCATCATGGAAAAAAAATAAATAAACATATAATTTCTTATATTTTAGAGATATTATCCCCTCATTGATGAATCATTTATTTCAATGATTATTGAAGAACACTCCTCATATTTATAGGATAACATGAATGGTTCAAGAGGGATCATAAAAGGGATTTCCTAAATAATCAAATTTCAATGAAACTTAATCTTATTTAAATCACTAATATTTCATTGGGTCATTAAAATTCCTTCTGAAATTTTTACATTTCATTGAACTCACCAACATTCCAAACTAGAAAATCGGCCTATTTAGAAAGATGAAAATCATGGCAATTGTGCCCCAAACCATGGTCATAGCATATGACCACGGGTTTTCCCAACCGTGGGTGCCATCCCTATAGAAGAATTGTCCGACATATTGGAAAATTTTTAACAATGGAAATACGTCTCATCATTTTCAATTGTGGTTATTGAACTATATCCATGGTTCAAATAGTGGTCATAGGTTCTATTTCAATGGTTGCAACAATTGTCTATAGACCTAGAAAAACGTTGGAATATCCCATTTTTTTTCACCAGTCAGATTCGATCACTATAACCCACCCATAGGGTTCATCCACATAATAACTAACCCATGATTTGATTTGGGTATATAAATTTTATATTATATATATTATTGAAAATTGTGGTAGTAGAATAATACCCCTAGAAATATACCGTCCAACTCTATTTTCCATGGGAATATTTTTCTCTCTCTTTGGGTCAGGATTCCTATAGATATGGATTTTTAAACAGTTTCTATAGGTGTTGACTGGAACCATAATTTTTTAAAATTGTGTCTATAGACCATGGAAAATTGGACTATATCCATGTCTTTCAAAATTGTTTCAATTTTCCACATAATTGTGGCTATAGGTCCATGGAAATTGACTAGTTTTTTACATCTGCTTTTTTGAATTTTGGATCTTCTATTGACTTAATCTCCCTTAAGAATTTCTACAAAAAACATCAATCTTATTAGGATTTGAAATTCCTATTTTCCATTATGATTTATAATTACAATATAGATTCTAATTATCAAACCAACTTGTAAATATTGACATGAAGACATCTTAACAAACATATGTCTGATTCTGATTCCTAATTTACCTATACCAATATTATTTTTACATTACCATAAAGACAGATGGTCATTACAATTCTCATTACCCACTTGGAAAAAAATTAAAAATAAATATATCTCATAAAATTACATTGCACCACCTAAATAACTATCTGTTAATTCTGATTTCCTCAATAAATGGAAGAATATGTTAAATAACAATTTCTTTCTTATGTTTATATACACCAAATATATGAAGGGAAAAAAATATGTATTGTCATTATAATTCTCCTAAAAAACTCCAATATTGTTTTATTCATTATTATGTAGACATTTTATTCTTAGAAACATCTTCAACCACTTCTAATTTTTGTTTCATATATATGATACCAATGATCTCTTAGTACTCAACATAATTATATTTTTTTAATTATTAATCTTGTTAATTTATTTCATGAATTTTTTTAATATTTTTGAATTTACATTGACTAAAAACCAGGACCCTCAATTTATTTCCTTACAATCATGGATACCTTCCGAAACCTAAAATAAATCTAAATACGACAACTTGAGACAAGAATGATTTTAATTATTCAAAATCATTCTTTTAGAAACATTATCTTGTAAAAATTATTTCCATAATGAAATTAATTATGTTCAATAAAATCTTTATAATTTTGTTGATTGTATAAGGAATTTATTGTAACATCCTTATCTTTTGGCGACATCTTTCTTTCTAATCAAACCTGAATATGATTTGAAACACATTTTCACCAAATTTCCTTCAAAACTATTTCATCACATGTTCTCCATATATCCTATGATATTTTTCTATACAAATCATTAAATAATCATCATAATCCTAAATATTCATGTTCAATATGATTATAATCCTTATTATGATCAGATCTTTATTCTATAACAAATGTGAGTAAAATGATCCTTTTATACTAGATAACATCATCTTAACATTATGATGGAATTTATTATGTATTGTGAGTACAAAATTTTGAATAATATTTTTTATTCTGATTTTCACCAAAAAAATTTGGTGAGATTTATTTTCATTTGAAATTTCCTTGCCACCAAAAAATTACCTAAATAAATTAATCGAGCTTATCATCTTGGTCCTAATAAGGCACCCTTTGGATTTTTTTACCAACCAAGACTCATAAATAACTAAATTTTGTAACCTTGTTAAATGGATTACATATAGAAATTTTTGCCTCTGTGAGCTAAGTCATTTTATGAAAAAAGAACTATTTGAAGGGAAACCATGTTGTCCAAAAGTGGTGACTCATGATAAACACCCTTAGATTTCATTGTCAACATTTATCCTTAGTATTTCATCCACATATTTATTAAAATGTTATTCATTCATAGCTTTTTTACTTTATATTTATTCTTGAGCTATCTTCCTTATACAATACTACTCATATTTCATTATCAATTTGTCTAAACATGTAAAAATGTAAAATAATACAAAATTTGGGTTTCCCATAACCACTAAAAAATACATTTATTATATTTCACACACTTACATGGTGGGATCACAACATACCCACAACTCCCCCTTTAAACTTTCTTTCTTTATGTAAATATTTATGACACAATTATCTCCCTTGTAAACACTATCTAAAGATAATATGAGAGTGTATTAAACATCATACCTCAACCTTATTGAGGAGGAGGTGGTATACCAATGTTAAACCAAAATTTATAAAATTATTCTTTGGTAAATGTTTTCTATATATGACTGCAATTTGTTCCAATGTAGGAACATAACGTGGACTCAATTCATTCTTCTCTAGATTTTCATAGATAATGTGTTACATAATGTAAATATGTTTTCAATTATAATGTTGTTCCAGATTCCTTATAATGAAAATTTCAATTTGTTATCAACTCCCCATAGGGAGGGTAACCATAATTCAACAAGTAATTATTCCAACTGTGTTTTTATCCATATATGTTGGGTATGAACATAATTGGATACAACAAACTCAACATCATTTATTCAAAGTGTTAGTTAATATTTTTCTTTTTTTGTAAATTGACATAGACTATTCCCGAAAAAAACTCCAAAATATTTTGTTCTTCATCCATCAATTTTTCCTACCCAACCAGCATCAAAATACCTAAAAATAGTAATACATTCTGAGTTATCATAAATAATTATGAAATATGGTGGGGCATTGATATAACTATGAATTAATTTTCTATGAAGTAAATTTGATACTTTAAGATCACTCTATAATCATTCACATAAGGTTACAACATAAACAATAGTAGATCTTGAGGCATTAAAATATATCAACCTTCCAATAATCATCTAAATTTATTTCTAATCAACTTCCTTACCTCATATATCTTTAGTAAACTTATTTTCCCTTAAAATAATATTGGAAATATGTTTTGAGTTTTTCATTCACAATGTATTGAGCGTTTTCTTAGCATACTCATCATGATAACAGAAAATGAGTTTCCTTATTTTTAAAAAATCTGTAACCTAATAATGTATTTCATATCCCCTAGAATGGAATTCCTAAAAAATGTTTTCCTCTATTACGAAAATATTTCACAGGATCATTCATCATTCACAAAAAAAGACAATATCATCAAAATTTATAATTATGGTGATGGGAAACTTGTGAAATTCCATGATGTAAACATTTATATCAACTCTTCCTTCAATGAAAGTTATCTTCCACATGAAAATATCTAATTTGTAATATTATGCTCTTAGAGTTTTATTAATCTGATATAATGATTTATTCATATTTTACTCATATATTTCATCTCTATAAAAGACATATCCATTTTGTTGATAAATGTAATCTTCTTCATGAATATCCCCATTAAGAAATGAGGATTTAAAATTATTTTGAAATTTTTTAACATCATTGTGAAACAATAACAACAAAAGTTTTAATTGTTTAAATTTTTTTACATAAGAAAAATTATCATAGAAATCAACATCTTTGATTTGTGAGTCTCCTCTACACACAGATATTTCCTTTTTCCTTGCCACTTCACCTTCTTTATTCATCTTGTTCTAGAAAACACATTTTGTGCAAATAAAATTTTTATTATCTAGCTTGGGGAAGTGTTCCCAATTATCATTATTTTTTACTTGATCATAGAGTTCATTATAAGCATTAACTCATTTCAGGTTCTAAAAATCATCATTCACATCATTTGGTTGGACTATTTATTTCATAGAAGTATGTGTAATAATATTTCATGTTTTTCAAGTTCGAATATTCTTATGTTGATCGAAAATAATGTTTTTAGACTAAACTAAAATTCATATACATGGATGAGTTATTTTTATTTCATCCTTATCACATGAAATATGTGAGTACAATTTTTAATCTAGAGAAGGATCACCACTATCAGAATCATTATCATAAATGTAAACAAAAAATTCCTTATCCAAGTCAATTATCATATAAGCATAAATATATTTTTATTCTAAGCCTTTTAAAAACATATACATAATCAGCAAAAAATGTCTTTATGTATCATTGTTAAACCAATTTTGTCCCCTTCCTTGAGGAGCATAACTAAGAAAAATTCCTTCTTCACCAACCTTCTCAAACATTCATAGGCTCCCACCATTAATCATAATGAATAATTGACTTCTAAAAAATAAGAAGTGTTTCGAACAATATTATTTTCTATAAAACATTTCATATTGTTTCATATATGGACTTTTAATATTGAAAATTATGTTTTTATATACATAGAATTTCTCTTGGATTGCCTCCAAATGTAATGATAAAGACCATGTTAAAGTGATATTTTTCTCCCCATTTCCACCAAAATTATGTTCTTCATTTCAGAGAACCCATTTTTAAGAATATATATTAAATTGAACTGCTAGAAAATTCCAGGCTTCTCAAGATAAATTTCAAATCATTAATTTTTTTATTTAACACCATTATCAATTCTCAACTTATTCACTTAACACTCACATTCCTTCTCAGCTTTCTTTTTGAAACCGTCAATTTTATTCTTAGAATCTGAGTAATGATTCATATACAAAACACAAGTAATATGAGTAAATTAATCAATGAATGTTATGAAGTACTTATTTATATAAGTTTATTTATTTCTCTATGACCCATATATATCCATATGAATAAGTTATATGGGTCATTTTTTTTAAAAAATCCCAACATTCTTATGCACTGAGACAAGTAGTGAAACTCCAATATCTTCTTTTTAACAAATCAAGAATACCATAAAATCTATCCTATTTTGATAATAGACACATTTTTTTGGACCCATGTTCCATAGAATATTATTTAAAACTGATTCACTTCCACCATACCCATGTAACAAGATTTTTTTTATTTCTCCATCTTCAAGATAGTTTCCATTTGTGTGTTGGTATCTTGTAACTATCATTCAATCTTTCTCACTTTTCATAAAAAATCAATATTTATTGAAGAAATAATTGTTACACTAACCATAGTGTTGTGAAATAGTTAGAATTTTTTTCTTCATACCATCAACATAAAAAATCATTTTTTGATTTCATCTATTAATTCCGATTGATTGATGACCAAACACCTTTGATCTTTATAGATTAATCATTTCCAATTTACATCGTTCATTCATTTAATTCCATTAAATTATTTAATAAATATAATTCTCTTATCATATGATAAGAACACCCACTATCAAGAATCTAAGTAATATCTATTTTTATAGATTTCAATGTGGTTTCAAAACCATGATATTATTAATTTAGATTTCCTTACATCACACAAAAATTATATGAATTGATAAGAAAATTTGTTTGTTTCAAAAACCAAAAAAGAGACCCCTTATAAATATTTATAGGCTGTTATCATCTTCCTAAAATAGTTTCTATGGGTTTGAACCTATTCTCAAATATCACACCAACCTTATTATATTTCTTATAAATATATTTCATAGAATTATTCTTTTGTGAGGATAGAATTTCCTTAAGATCCTTCCTTCAATAACCTTTAGAATAGTACTAATTTTGTCTGGTAAAAACAATATTATACATTTGTATAAATTTATCAAATTACATGCATTATCCATAGAAATAAAATTTCCCTCTAAATGATTATGATTCACTGATGTTTTGAGTATGATTCTTATCAACCATTTTAATATAACATTTTTGACCACCAACTATTCATTTTTCAGAAAAAAAAATAATATTTTTCAACTCAGTATTACTTTCATCTTTATCAGAACAATAATTAATAGAATCATTGTAGGGATATAAATGTTATGAAACTTATGCCTTCACATATTTTGTGTTATTTTCAAAAAAACATATATTTTACAAAATGTTTGTCTTTATATACATTTACATCTATATTTTCATTCTTTGAAGGTAACTTTTGTTGATCCTTCTCAGCATCATGCTTATGGTAACATTCAACCGCATCAAAAATATGGTTTTTGAAACGTGAAACTCTTCATTCATCCATAGAATGTTCTTGTAGGAAAACATCCAACTCTTCTTATTTTTCCATCATTATTACTTTTATATGTTTATTATTATTATTTTTTCTATCATGTGGTTTATTCAAATGATCAAACTCATTCAGTAGATTAAATTTCTCATGATGAAATCATTATTTATTTATTTATTTGTTTAAATTTCATTTATCAAATTACGATTATCCTATCTTGAGAATTCTAATATCTCTCAAATATTCCTAAAAATCCACTTTCAAAAGAAATTCATATAGATTATCTTCTTCTTTATAATTTTTTCTTTTGAAATTTTCATTATTTTTTATTGAAATAAAATTAATCTCTTATTCTATTAGAATGAAATTTTTTCATATTCATATTTACTAATTTCTTCTTATAAATTATTATAAAAATATATTATTATTTTACAATTGAAGATATTGTTAACTTTCCATTTGGAAAACTATTTTTCCTTGTCACCATGTTTCTTTATCAATGTTCATGGACTTTATTATTCTTCATCACTATCTGTTAATTTCTTTCATCGAGGATAATTTTCCACAATGTGTCCATTATATTTACATTATAATCATTTAGATGGATTTTTTCTATTGAATTTACCTATACATAATCATGAATTTAGAGAAAATAAGGATACAATTTCATCAGTATTTTTACATACAACAATTTTTGAGTCATAATTGGAAGAACAATCTCCCTTAAGACTCTTCTAATTCATTTCATTCAAAGTGGATTTAGAAGAAATTTCTCGAATAGATTTTATTTTCACCGTTATAGGATTATCTCTTTTTATTTCATTTCAGATCAGTATACTATGAATATCATACAGAGATAGAGTTTTAGGGTATCTATATTGTAATGAGGATAATTTTTAATCAAAAATTTAAAGAATAATTCTGTAAATCATTTTAACAAATGTAGAATCCACTAACAATTCACCATGAAATTTTATTGTGCTAAAATATTAATTTACTCATGTAAATAAGTCCAATACAAACTCATAATGATCAATATTCATTTTATCAAAATTCGGCCTTCATATTTGGTATTTTTTCCATCATGATTTTTGTTATTTCATTTATACATGTTTTCAAATTATCTATGATATCTTTTCTAGTAGAAACATATTTAACTGTTAAAAACATACTTTCAGAATGTCATCAGAGTTAATAATTTTGATATATTCCACCATTCTCAATAAATTTTTTATCAATCAATGTATGAGGTAACATATCTTCAATATAAGAAAATATATTTATTGTAGAGTCATGAACATCATATCAAATAGATATATAATAAGGCATTATTCTATGTTTCCAGATATGATTGTTCATTCCATTGAATATGATAATCCCCTTACTATTCAATAAATTAGGATTGTCTATTAAAACATATCTCAAAAACTCTAAAAATTAATAATTGAATGAAAATTTATTATTCAAAGCCTATTGAGATTATCCAAACATCATCAAAGCATCATTAATAGATGGATGGGTAGAATCATTGATATCTTTTTAACATATCTGTCCTTTCTTCTAAAACAACCTTCTCCTCTTATTAAATGTTTTTTTACTATTGATTACAATTCACAGTCACATCTATAAGATTTCAAGAATTTATATTGTTTAGTACCCAATAAGAGTATCTACATCCTTGTTATGATTTTGGAACAATTCGATACCACACAATCCCCTAGAAAAAATCTATTTATGTGGGATAAAAATAGTTGGATATTACATTTATCTCTTTTGGAGCAAGGTTTAATACAACAATGAATGTGATTAAAGTATTACAAAATGTATTCATATAATTTTTGTAACAAAAATGTTACGGTAATTATTGATCAACACTACCAAGTATGTTATTTCAATATAATTTCTCACATTCTCCCCCTAAAGCTAGTATGAACATCCTACACTACCATATGATACATTGTTATATTTTCCTTTCTAAATACCAATTCTCTTTTGATCAATCCATAAAAACTATTTTTCTAGAAATTTGGCGATACATATATGAACACGTTCTTCTTCAATCTAGAGATATCAATATGATTATCCGGGTTCGATTATCCAGGTCAATATGATTTCCATATGAATATGATCTTCTCCCTTCTTCTTCTACATTATCATCCTAGAAAACTTCTTTAGGAAATAACCATCTAATAAAATCATGTTGCTTAAATTGATGATATTACATCTCATCATTTCATGAATAATGAAAGGATTATATTAAAAAATGTACACTCCTCATACATGTAGGCACTTAGGAATGGTTCAAGCAGGTTCTTGGAGAAAGTATTTCCCTCTTAAGAAAAAAGTACTAAATGTTTAATCTTCTTTAAATCTTAATTACTTATTTCACTCATTGAATTCACCATGAAATACATATCATTTAGTTTATTCATTATCCTTCCTAGAATTTTTTATTCTATTAACATCATCTCCATTCAGTCTTTCTAAAAAATCATTAATCAAATTCGGATTTTTCATTATTAGTTTCCAATTATGATTCACCATTACGATGGTCATCCTAATTTCACGAAATACTTGTAATGCTAAAACTAATGAATTTTGAAAAATCATCAGTTTGATTCAGATTTATTAATTTAATTTCCCAATAATGTTTATTCATTGTGATAATGGAATTTGGTCCTTCCTATTTTCATGACCCATATGCAAACAAATCAGAACTTAAGAAATCGTATAACCTTTCATTATGATACCTAAATGTCTATTATCCCATTTAGGTTTCCAAAATTAGATGGATGCATATTTTTGGAAATAGTTTCATCATTATGTTTCCATGAAAATAGTGTGTGATGTAATAAATATGTCTTCTAATTATGATTATGACAACTAACTAACATTTTATTATATTCATTACGATGGAAAAATCAAATTAATTCAAACCTCATCAAAAGCATCTACTTGTTTTCAGAATATGATTCTATATATCTTTTAGTAATCAATTTCATTCACATTTTTTATTATTAAACATATAATATTTTTTATTTGAATATTAAAATCTTTTGGATTTTTATTTCACTAAAAAGAATCACCTTTGGAATATCTCATTATGATCATGGAAGCTTCCCATCCTTCAAAAATATTACTATCTGATGATATAAGACTCTTTATATTTTACATAAGTAGAATCCATCTTCAACCAAAATTTTATTTGAAGCATGAATTCCATCATTACATCAATTATATTGAAGAAATATTGTCTTTATCATTATCTAAAATTCAATGGAATTTAATTTAACTTCAATAACATCCAGTAACATATTTTTCCCCAAGTAAACATTAATACTACTGGATGAACCTTTTCTCCATCATCCCATAACAAGGATTCTATCACATGTTTTCCAAATAAGTAATGATATTTTCAAAATAAAAAATCACGAATGAATCATTTGATTCATAATAGATCCATGTATGATAAAATTCTCATCCTCATTAAAATTAGAACCATATTATGGACCCAGGGTGAGTATGATCAGTATTTTCTTCTATAAAAAATATGCTTATCAATACGATGGTATTTATTAATAAATTTCTGTATGATTTTTAAATTACAATTTGTGATTATTATTTTCAATAAGAACAATGAAAGGATATTTATCCTTCTTTGATATATCCTTAACAACAAAATCCAATTCATAAATATGATAATCATCTTTAAAATCATGGACATAATAGTACACGATTCTCAGTTTCGATGTACCTAATCTCTAAATTCCAACTGAATTTTGAGTATCACACTAAATTATAGGTGATTTATTTGAATAATTACATAGTTGAGACATAGGATAATATGATTATCTTGAATTCATGATTTTATGATGTTGTTGTGTAATAGTGTCATAAACTAAATTACATGTTTCTTAAATCTAATGTCTCTTTATTATCCTCCTAGTATGGAGATGAAATACTTATAGGCATGTGTTTGTGGATTATTTTTTAGCACACATCTGGTCAATATTTTCATAAGTTTTTATTATTTTATCTCATTAATATTATAATGAAATACAAATATTATACTTTTGAACAATATTCATGGTTACATTTTTGGAATTCTAATATGTTTTTTGAATCACACCCATCACCATAATCATGATTCCAATGAAGAAATCATTTATAATGTTCTGATTAAGATAATTGGACCCATTAATAATGGATTATTATTCCATCACTTAGATATTGGTTAGACATGATAGTCACATAAGGAAACTACTTTTTAATTGTTTATTAATTTTCTACTGACTATTATTTCACCTACATGGTTTCAATAAGTGTACGTAAATTATTTATTTAATTATATTATGCAATATTATTAGTTCTAAATTACCTCATATTAACATTCAATTCCCCTCTATGATTCACATAGTCCATTTCTTCATGTTGGTGTCCAGTTGAATAAGGGGGTAAAAAATGATGTCAATGTGGAATTATAGTTCGAAAAACATGCTTCTAGATAGGGCATTACAATATAGTATATGAGGACCAGTTTTAATATTTTCACTTTTAACAACTTGGGACAAATTAGAAATGATATATCATCATGGAACAAAGTTACTGGGATTCCCATGTTCTTGGATGGATGTTTTTAAATTTACCTCTATTTTATAGAATTGCATTATATATGTTACTATGATACAAATATTTTGAGTGCATTAATTCATAATAAAATGGAACATATGATCTCATGCTACATAGATACATGATCCTGTGTTGCATAATAGTTCTCCAATTAGGGACTTGTTGCTTATAAATATGTATTATAGTTGTATATTCATTGACTATCTGATACATAAATTTTCCCTGCTATTAATATATATCTAATATAATTACATAGTTGAAACTGATGTTGACGTTATGATTTTGTATATTAATTGGAATATGTATAACAATTAGTGTTGGGGACTAGGGTTATTCACTATAGGGTTAAACATTGAGTTATTGGAAAGATGTTATGGAAACCATTGTGTGATTATATGGACTTATAATGATGAATCCTAATGGATTGAGTTTGTTAAATTTTTTCATCCTTTGAGTGTCATAATATTTTTCCTTGATGTTGTCTTATAGGAATTAATTAAAATAATGAAAGAAATGTTTTAATTGTGGAGGATTTTCCAAGTATACCATTTGTTGTATAAAAGTATGCAACTGGGAATTCCACCACACCTATTTTGTGATTTAGGAAGTGTTCACATTAAAAGAATATTTGAGAGTGTATACTATAAATTTGAATTCAAAATATGGTCAAATAAACAATAAAATGCAACTCCAATATTATTCATCATTTTAGGCTACTAGATTCCCTAATTATTCAACTGGATGAGTTAGAATTAGTATGAGAATCATTTACCTATTGGAGACTATAAAAGAATAAAATGTTTTGTTGAGATAAATATCATTCCTAGGGAAAAAAATTATTACCCTATATCATATAGAACCAACCGAGTTGAATAAACTTTATATGAATCATGAGAACCTATAGAAAACAATATTTATCAATATTTACAATTCAATATGGGGTGAGGTTATCTTTTTCTCCAAGTTGGTGGATGATAGCATTTTAAACTATATTTATTACATGATCATGATTTAACATTCAATAAATAACATATATCCATTATAATATAGTTAAATTCATTTCTATCTAGTACTATGTGATTTGGGGTACCAAACGATGGTCATTTTATTAGGAATCCACTAGTTTTCGGTCCGATTGGAGTGTATTACAATAATAATAAATTAGATCATATATTAGCCATATGTAAATCTACAAAAGTTTTTTGTTTTGAAAAATGAATTGATATTGTTAATGGACCTTGTAAAAATATCATTCATCCACATATAGACTCCTCATTCATAGTGTACATTGATGAATTCCTCATTTTCTCAATAACACCATAGCATCTTGTGAGAAATTACGAGATCCCCCAAAGGATAGTTTGAGCACACTAGAAACAATCTAGATTGATGTTGCGAAATATTTGGATTCATGAGGTGTAATTATTATGGAATGTGGTTGCTGAGATAGTTATATCTATGAATCCATATAATGTGTCGGTGTTGATTCCCTAGAACATTCTATCAAAATGAGTTCAATAATATGATATTTCTCAGATAACTCGTAGACTAAAAACATTTTATGCATCACTTATCTCATCTATCAGAACCTATAACTATGTTATATATGATGGTATGAATGTTTCCATGGTTTATATACTCTGAAGAATCATTTCATGAAATGATTTAGATTTCTACCATAAAAATTTTTTTCTTAATCCCTAATAGAAGGATTAGATATGAAATATACTATGATGAATTTTGAATGGATTTGGAGAGGAATTGATTTCATTTGAAAGAAGTATCATATGATTCAGGGAAAATATGACAACATGAGAGAAATATCCCCACCCATTGACCTGATCATAGAATACATGATTCACATTCTACTGTTTTATTGGCACAATCACTACTAAGTGATGATTTGTCATCAATGATTACAATATTGTTTATTATAACTTTACATATTGGGAAATAATCATCAAATAGTAAGGGTAAGAGGTGTATATATGAACATTTGACATTGACATCCAGTACATACTATGGAAAGAAAACTTCATAAAAATTATCTTTTTTATAAGACACATGTTTCTCAAGAGATTGGTAAGTGTCATTGAGAGGTACATAGGAAGCTGATGATCTTTTAGGAAAATTATAGGGTTGTTACTTATGAGGTTGAATTATATGAAGCATGTCATTCATAGGTGGTAACATAAAATTTAGAATATTAGGTTACAGATGGGTAGAACTAAGATCTTGACTATGGTATGATGTTGGGACACCTTGATAGAGCTATCATAATACTCTTGTGGTCGTTGGATGATGAAGATTTGATCCTTGTATATAGGAATGTAATAATAAAAATATTCATTATGTAAGAATAGATTGTAGAATTTTATTCCTCCTAAAACAAGGTACATCCAAGATATAATGTTTTTTTTAAATTACTGCAAGTCGTAGTTTGGGTGTCTATGGATGGAGAGGGACATTAATAGAATTATATAACGATTAAATTTATACCATATAACTATGGTAGAACACCAGAATCTATAAGAACTTATTTAGTAGTGTATATATCTCATGATGAAGATGGATGAAAATATTTCTTATAGGTGAATTTCGATTGTTTAATGATTTTTTATCAATTCATATTGATCTATGAGTCTCACTCAATAGATGATTTGAAAGATATTTATGTTTATGATATATTATTATCTGGATTAATTCACAATGGAATCTTAACTCGCAGTGAGACATGTTTCATGCAATGGTTTTTGAAGGGTTTATAGAAGTCCCTTGGGACTAAAAAAGATTGAGATGAACATACCATCCCTAGACTAATGGAATTTCCAAATAGATGATTTGAATAATTAATGACATGGTTATATATTTGATAATAGGAATTTATGAAGCTTAGGATGTGAAAAAACAATCATTGTATCCGATTGAATAAAAAAAATTGATTGGTATTTTATTGGGATGGAATTGTCCAAGGATCCATCTGTATTGTTGTGCATCTCAAAAATGGGTTGGTAGAAGGATTGAGGGGTTTTAGATGTTGGTCTTAGTGTTTCATATTATACCACGAAGAGGGTGATGTTTAGAAATAAGTTCTTAGTGACTGATCATTCCATGCAATGATAATATGTTAACTATTTTTTGATAACATATGTCATACATTATTGGTTATTAGTTTTTCAATATTGTGTCACATTTTTTGTGGCATTTTCATTTTGATTATGTAAGTACAACTAGATCCTTAGATTACTTGATCTATCAAGATCACTAAATGTGTTAATACATTGACATTATATGTGGATCTTCATACAAATTATTGATGGTTTCATGATGTGTTCCACATTTATCATATATAGAGGTGCATTCCCTTTTAAGATCATATTATAGACTATAATGACATTAATTTTAAGAAAGATGAATAAAATGAGGATAAACGATATTGGAATTTCAAAGAATTAAGAATGTCAATTAAGGACATACAATGCATGATGACATGATCTTATGGTTTAATGGATGAATATAGTAGGATACTTGTTACTGGGAGTCTGATGTTCAATCTTAGGGATCTAATTTTCTCAACAACGATACTAAGAGACAATGCCTCAGGATGATAATTCATTATTCAATGAAAATTATTATATTATAAATTTATAATATTTTGAAACCCTTATATATTTTATATTATATAAAAATATTTATTGAAACATTTAAAATTTATTACAAAATTAATACGACAATTTCTGAGATACACTCTACTTATGGTTCATATCAGTATTTCATGAGTTTTCTAATAGTTACATAACAATTATATGAGTTTATTAATGGTATGTGGTTTGTTCATGTGCTTCAAAAAAGTAGTACACTACATTGTTAAGAGTAAAAACATTTTTTTAAGGGTCGCATAATTATGGAAAATTTACACTCTAATTTTCAGATAAAAATCCATCTTTTACATAGGAATGTGAAATTAACTACGTAGTGGTATTTCAAACTTTTAAATGGTTTTTTATTGGTAACAATGTCCCTATAAAAGGGTAAGATGATTTTCATAGACACTTCACAGAGGTATCATTGGAATTGTGTATGGGTATCTCATGAATTATAAAGGATATGTAAGGGTAAATTGATTTTTTGTAATATTAGGAAGAATAATCAACCACACAGTAATTATATAACTCTATTGAAATACACAATTAACAAGAGTTATGATAGGGTATTATAGTTTAACCATTACACCTCACCTTATTTGGTAAAAATCTACAAATTTTTTCCCACATTTCTTCGACACTATATTGAGCCCAACATGATATTGGAGGATTTGAAATATAGGAAGAATAAAAATTAATTCATTAATCCCATTATTTTCATAAAAATATTAATATTAAATTATTTAGATACTATTTAATTAATAAATGATTAAAATAAAATTTCAATTATGAATTTAAATTATGCTTATTAATAGTGAAAACATGTTTGTGTATAGCCTTTTCTATAATATTATAACTTTATAATAATCACATTTGTAATACCTACTTTTTGTTATTTTTTTACGTAAAACCCTCAAACAATAATCTATAAAGACCTCCTTCATCAATCCAATTTCATTTTTATATTTAACAGGCTTGGATAAACTCTCTTCCCCTATAATCTATTCTTGAGAAGAACATTTCGCAGGGGTATATATTTTCAAGTATGCTTTTATGTGAATGTTTTAAATCATGATCATCTATAGAATATATTGATTAAGGATAATTAATTTTTATATTATTATAAACATGAAATTTTCATTGATTTATAAATAAGTATCTTGCAATGTTTATCCATTATTATTACATTTGGAGAAACGATAATTTTCATATGGAAGTTATTATTTTATCTTTATAAGTATGGTTAGTAGAATATATAAAAAATATATAATTTGTTATCACCCTAGAGAGGGAAACCATTATTCAGGGTGGTGTTTTTTCTATAAAAAAACAACATAATTGATTCATTTTGGGGAATTTTTGGTCAACTGTTTGAACCAATAAATATCTATATATGATCTCAGGGATGTTTCAATGATGATACATGATTTTCATTATCATTGAAATTGAGGTAAGTGGTTCCTTACCATGTAGGACTATTGTTTAAACAAGTTTCAATCATATAATTTATGTATTCCCATAACTGGTTTACCATTATTGATTTTTATTTTGTGTGGGATTGTTTATAGAACACGAGAAAAATTACGGTAATTTATGTCTTGATTTTTTATTGTAGTTTGTTTTCCATGTTTTATATTGAACAAATAGATTTATGTTTCCAAATTTTTTCATGATGACATGCATGGATTTTAAGATCTACCTTATTAGGTATATTGTATTTTCCTTTTTTGGTATCATTCATGGTAAATATAATAGGTAGACCATATTAACTGGATTATTTCTTAAAGGAGAATATTGAAAGGCATGTGATTATAGACAACAGGACTAGTATATATGTGAGGATACCATGGAAACCATGTCGAGGATGGAGTCAAATCCAATATTTCATGTACTCGGTTACATGATGCATAGTTAGATTCGATTTTCTAACACAATTAGTTGTGTTTTTTGAGTATCATGTTGTATGTGAGTCCTCAGGAAAGACGAGTATCATTTACACATGTCTTCGTGGGGTTTTAGATAAATATTTTCCATCTCCCGAATGTTATATTTTGTTGAATCGATCATCTCCTCATTATCTTTCTTGAATGGAACCAAATCATATATATACAAAGGCCTATTGCAGTTTAGTTTGTTCATGACTGATCCATGAAGGTATATTTTTTATTATTTTTGAATATTATTATTATAATAGAAAACACAAATTATAATTTATAACCATTTTTATTTATGTATTGGAGAGCTTCTAGTAGGTTTTATTATTCGCATCCTAAACCACAATCATGACACCTAGGATATCATCATGTTTATGAATTATTGTTGGGGACATTGGATTGTCTCCGACTATAGAGATAAAGATCCTGTGGTGGGCTGAAATTGAATAATTTATACTGGACCCTTCTGTTTAATCTATTTATTTCTATTTCATTTCTTACACTACATTGGATTTCCACATTGGCGGCCCATTAATTATCTATTTGTCTGATTTATCATCTATATTGTTTTCCAAATTTTACAATGATTATTTATTTTATTAAATTATGTTACAATTTATATTATAGGATATCTTTGGTATTTTCTACCTATTTATGGAATTATACACTTTTTCTACACAAATCCTTTTGAATTTAGGGATGTGAACAAATGGACATGTTCCCCACTAATTTGGACCCATTGGTTTGGGTCTAGGTGTTATACAATTGGAAATTTATCAATAGAAATATATTGATACTATAATATCACCACATTTCCAACTATATTGAGTAAATCTTTTATTTATGTGAGGATTCAAATGATTGAGAACCATTACCACTAAAATTCTTCCAATTTCCAAAATCACATTATGTATTAAATTATTTATGTTTCATCATTTTTCCAAAACCCACATTAACCAATGGAATTATATCTCTATGTAATAAATATTTCATTAAATGTTTTATTCCCACATATAATCCATTCCATTATCAATTCATCTAAATAATTCCCAAACTATAACTTCCCCATTGATCTATATATTGTCACGACCCGTCCTCGGGGCCCGTGCCGTGACTACCCCAAGCCCGCCTTCCATAGGCCAGGGGCTGGCGACTAGCACCAAAGGCGTAAAATCCCGATAACTGGGAAGGCATTGCCTTTATAAAGAAAACAAGCACCACAGAGTACAAGCGGAAGTAAACACTATGAACAAAAAGAAGAACTGAAAAGTAAAAAGGGGCCGGAAATACAAGCCCAACTGTAAAGTACAACTCGAAAGGGAAAAACAGCGACTGAAAAGTAAAGCTGCTACGCTGAGATGTCCACTGGAAATCCCACCTGAAGGGTGGGTACAGATAGCTCCTCTGCTCCTCGGGTCCCGCCATCCGCTCCGAGTATGTCCCGCCCAGTGGTCCTCCTCCGGGTACCGCCTCGTCGTATAGTCCACCTCCAGGTATCGTCCAGTCCTCGAACCTTCGGCTTCTGTCAGCACTGTCCGTCGTCTGCAACCAACACAACGAGGTGCGGGCATAGCCCGTGCAGGGGTGAGTATAACGATACTCAGTAGGGACCCCGAGACCCTCAAGGTCTCACAAAAACCATCAAGGTTAAACACAAGAAGATCTCAACAGATAAACTCTACTTAGGTATATGCCCATACATATACCTAAGTTATCAAGTAACCCATCTCAATCATGAAGAAACACAAGAATTGTGAAATCGACGGATAACCACTACCCGGGTATATGCCCATACATATACCAAAGTTAGCAAGTGACCCATCTCAATCATTAAGTAACACAGGGTCAAAAGTCTCAGCTCAAACCAGGATTTTCATTATCGAAACCGTAACTGCTGAAGAGCCCCGTCTCTGAAGTGTGCAGTAGTCCTGACACGACTCCGAGGTACTGCTCACTAACCTAAGACTGCTGAAGTACTCCTCCTGTCGAGTACTGCGGGTCTGCTGCCAACTACCAGGCGCTCCGTCCGCTGAGGGTCTGCTGCCAAATACCGGGCGCCACCCAGATAGCCTGCTGAGGTACTCTCCGGACGAGTACCGCGGGTCTGCACTGTCACACACGTACTCCGTCCGCCATGGGTCTGCACCTCAGAAAGTAGTGCTCCGTCCACTGGGCTAGTCGACTCACTCCAAGTCGAGTCGGTCAAGCAGTCGTCAGGTCTCAGCTAGTTACACGGTCTCCGTACTCTGCACGCTCGTCTTCGGGAGGGTCCGCTCCACGAGCTACTGGCCGATACTCCAAGTATCACAAAATCCCACGAAGAAGTATCTCAAAAGTCCGTCTCGTCACAGGGGTCTCAACGCAGCAGACGGCGCGTCGATCGGACGCCCGGTCTGTGAGTTATTAGCCTTTTCGTCCCAGGGGCCCGGTTGGTTTCGTGTGTGAACCAAACCCGGCCGTATCTCAACTGTACCCCGAACTCTCATAGGGTATACTCATAGGGACCGTTTCTCATCGTGATCATCAACGTCGCTGACGGTTCGTCAGACGGACGTCCTGTCTGAAAGATAACAGCTTTTCCCGTTCCAGGGGCCCGGTTGGATTTCGGTGCGATCCAACCCGGCCACTAACCAACTGCACCCAAAACTCGGGCGGAGGGTGCCAAAAGTTTCGTCTCATCAAGAGGAAGTCAACGAAACAGACGGCGCGTCAATCGGACGCCCGGTCTGTGAGTTATTGGCATTTTCGTCTCCGGGGCCCGGTTGGTTTTTAAGGAAAAACCAACCCGACCGTACTCCACCTGCGTCCAAACCTCGGGCGGAGTATGCCAAAAGATCCGATTCACTAAGAGGAACACAACGCGACTGACGGTGCGTCAATCGGACGTTCGTGGCTCAAGATATGAGCGTTTCCGCTCCGAAGGCCCGGTTGGTTTCGTGAACGAACCAACCCGGCCGAACTCAAAGTAACCCGAAACCTTGAGTGCGATAAACCGAAACGACCGTCTCGATCCAAGGATCGCGTTGCCGCAGACGGTTCGTCATTCGGAGTTCCGAGGCTCAAGTTATGAGCCAAAAACCAAAACAGGTTCGAAACGGGGGGGTCCGGGTCCGGGCCGACCCGGCCCGACCCCCCCCGGGCGGCGCGGTGGCCGGCGGCGGCGGCCGGCGGCGGCGGACGGCGGCGGCGCGGTGGCCGGCGGCGGCGCACGGCGGCGCGGTGGACGGCGGCGGCGCGCGGCGGCGGCGAGCGGCGGCGCGGCGGCGGCGAGCGGCGGCGCGGCGGGCCGCGGTGGCGGCGGCGGCGGGCCGCGCGGGCGGCGGCGGCGGGCCACGCTGGCGGCGGCGGCGGGCCGCGCGGGCGGCGGCGGCGGGCCACGCTGGCGGCGGCAGCGGGTGCCGCACGGGGTGCCGCACGCGGGGGGTTAAACCCCCGCTTCCTCAGGGTGGCGGCGCGGCTATGCCGCGCCGATTTTATTAAACCGCCCCCCCTCACATGAGGGGGGCCTGCTTGAGCCGGTCCGAGGGGGCAGCCGGCCCCCTCCCTTTAAATTAAAACCGCCCCCCCTCATTAAGAGGGGGGTTTTGCCAGATGGCCGGGGAATTAATTCCCCGGTTCCGGCCGGCCAGCCGGCCGGCCGGTTTTCTCCAACGGGACCGGAAAATCCGGTCCCCTCTTCGGCTTCCGACGCCGGCGGCCCGGCCGCCGGTCTTATCTTCCGCCGCGGCCCGGAACCGGCCGCGGTCTCCTCGTCCCACCGCGGCCCGGAACCGGCCGCGGTCTTCTCGTCCCGCCGCGGCCCGGAACCGGCCGCGGTCTTCTCGTCCCGCCGCGGCCCGGAACCGGCCGCGGCGTTCGTCATCCGGCACGGTGCGACGGCACCGCGTCCCTTCGCCGTGCTTTGATAATATTCAACGCGGCGCGACGGCGTCGTGTTCTTGTTGTTTCTTCAAAGGTGCGTGCGACGGTATCGCGATGATATTTGCACGTTCATCCGCGTGGTGCGACGGCACCACGCCACTTGCTTCCTCCCGCAAGATAAAAATCAACAAAAACGTTGGAGGGGGGGTTCGGCCGTGTTCGTGCGATCCGGCCCCCCTCGCGTTAATAATAATAACGCAACTTAAAGAAAAACATGTCACACGTTAATCTTGATAAAAGCACGATCAAGAATAAATGAGGAATCCAAAAGAAAACAAAAACCCCTACCTCGGTTTTAAGATTCGAAGAATCGTCTACGATCCGCGGAAGACGGCGTCGCGGAGGTCGGGCGTCGCGGTCGTCGTTCGTCAAATCCGTTGACGAAGTGCTATGCCCGAAGAGACACGACGTTGGCGGATCTTCGTTTGCCGACGAAGGTTGTCCGAAGATGAGATGGCGTCCCCTTCGTTGTCACGGTGAACGAAGAAAGGAGTTGCGGCGTTCTTCGTCGGAAAAGAGAGCGTTCCTCGTCAAGTCTCGAGGAAAGTCAAGATATAAAGAAAGCAACGATCTCAAGAATCTCTACCTCGATAATCACACGTTGGCGGAGTCGTGGAATATTGGTGTCGATTCCTTTGACGTCGGAGGAAGAGTTGTTATCGAAGGCGTTCGTCGCGGAAAACCGACGCGGAAGGGATGACGCGGAAGAAGTACGTCGCGTCGCGGATACGGCGTCGCGGATGGATCGTGTTCTTCGGCGGAGAAGTTCTTCGTTGAAGAACGACGTTCTTCGCGTTCTTCGTTCTTCGAAGGTTCTTCGTCAAAGCTTGGAGATGAAGGGAATGCTCTCCAAAGACAAACAAAGAACTCTTAATAAAATAAGAATACCACTTATTTTATTAACACACAACTCAAAAGGATTTCAAAAGTTTGAAATTCAAAAGAGTTAACTCCCAAAATTAACTCACTTATTTAATATACAAGAGTTGTATAATTAATAAGAAGTTAAGTTATCAAGCCATTAAGAGGGAGAGTGGGGAGTTGAAAAGGTGGGGGGGTTCGTGTGGGCCCCACCACACTTAATCCTCCCAAGGGAGGTTAAGTGGGTGTGGGTCCCACTCCCAACCACCTTAGAGAGGTTTTAAGAAGTTAAAATAAAATTTGTTCTACTCAAATTTTATTTAACTCAACCTAAACCCTCAAAAAAATTAACTTTCAACCCGCAACAAACGCAACTCTCGAAAAGGTCTCTTTAAGCGAATATCGGCGCTGCGAGTTCATCGGTGCCCTCGGATTTCAATTCCGAGCACCGGATCAAAAGTTAGGAATTCCCGCTCGTTCGTTCACTGAACGTACCCGAGCCAAACTTCGGAAATTAATTCCGGGCACTCCGGGCCTCGGAATCAGGTGCCGTCTGAAACCGCGCTCTTGTAAAATTCTAAAGAAAATTAAGAAAAAATTTTCCTTGAATTTTACGGGTCTTTACACTACTCCCACCTCAGGGCTTTACGTCCCCGTAAAGCTACATCAAAAACTAGGGAAACAAAAAGAGGACACTGAGCACGCATTTGAGCCTCCCGCTCCCATGTGCTCTCCTGGAGATTCCCGTGCCGCCATCTGTTGCGCACAAGAGGAATCGATCGTCCATGTAGGACCCGCTCCTGGATGACATGGACCTCTTTTGACGTGGCCCGGACCATCTCTGGTCCCACAAGAGCTGCAAGATTTCTTCTTTGCCGAAAAGAGAAACCTGGTCTCATCCCCTGGATGAACCACATTCTTTGCCTAAAACAGTCAATCCTAACATGGATGATATTAATCCATACCAAGGATGACGTCGTAAGGCCTCGACGCTACTACTAAGAGATCCAACCGTTACTCTCGCCTCCAAGGGTTGAGTCACACTGTCGGCATCAGTGTGTGGTAACTGGTCTCCTCCAGTAGATGTCTCACAAGTGAGGGTCAAGTCAACAGTCAACTGGAACCTCTTAGTAACATCACAAAAGAGGACAGGAAAGAAAACATCACAAAAGAATGCGTCTTTTTATTATTGCAGCTCATAATACAAGACGCTACATAAAAGCAACAACAACATGGAACTAGAAGTACAAAAGACGTATCCACTAGTTCCTCCCCTGTCCACCTGCTTTACTGTTGCTCAAGCATTTGTCGCTGCCTCTATCTCGGTGGCTCTCCCAGAGCCTGCGGATCGGGAGTCGGACAGTCACGTGCCAGATGTCCCTTTTCGCGGCATGAGTAACACAACCTGCTCCTTGCACGGCTAGCTCTGTTCCCACCTCGGGTGCCCTGCACCACTGGTCCTAAAACCCGAGATCGCCCAACTGCTCGTCTGGTCCTCCTGGACCTCTGCATCATCTGTCTACTGCCCACAGATGACTCGGCTTCTGATCGAAAAACACGCGGCAAAGGCAGAATCTCCTGTACACGCTCGGGGTGTAGAGATACTGGCACAAACTCCACCCTGAAGAAGGTCTCGAAGTCTTCCCATGTGAAGTCCATCTCATCGCAAAACTGAAACAAGTGGCTCCACCACCTACCTGCTGCTGCCTGAAGGAGGCTGGTAGCAAAGATCACCATGAAATCTGCCGGCGTCCCCACTAGCCTGAAGACTCTCACCACAGCCTCCAGCCAAAACTCAGCCGCCTGCGGGTCCGTCTCTCCCCGGAACCTGGGTGGCCTCTGGCGCTGGAACTCGTGCAGCGCGCTCAAGCGTCGTGCATCGCCTACTGCTGGGGCTGGTGGCATCGGTGGCCCAACTGCAAGAGGGCCTTGTACCGAAGCCTCGTCGCTCGACAGACTGTCAGTACGCTCATCCCTCCGGGCTCTAGCTGGCTGTCGTCGTGGGGCCATCCTGAAAGAAACAACGTAACACGATCAAACGATTATACCTGGTGAGCTGACCTGGTTTGAGCTGTTTTAAGGGGAAAAACCTTTGAAAACACACACGCAATCAGTGTTTTTGTGCACAAAGTCGGAAATCAGTTGTCAGGGTCCTGGTGTATGGATACGTCGGCCGCCCGCACCAACACTGGACTCCCTGAACTGAAAACCACACTCGGTACTCTTAACACTATTGCTTCACAGAAAGAAACATCAGAGTTATAAGTTCTGCGGTAGAACCGAACTCCTTTGATACCAATTTGTCACGACCCGTCCTCGGGGCCCGTGCCGTGACTACCCCAAGCCCGCCTTCCATAGGCCAGGGGCTGGCGACTAGCACCAAAGGCGTAAAATCCCGATAACTGGGAAGGCATTGCCTTTATAAAGAAAACAAGCACCACAGAGTACAAGCGGAAGTAAACACTATGAACAAAAAGAAGAACTGAAAAGTAAAAAGGGGCCGGAAATACAAGCCCAACTGTAAAGTACAACTCGAAAGGGAAAAACAGCGACTGAAAAGTAAAGCTGCTACGCTGAGATGTCCACTGGAAATCCCACCTGAAGGGTGGGTACAGATAGCTCCTCTGCTCCTCGGGTCCCGCCATCCGCTCCGAGTATGTCCCGCCCAGTGGTCCTCCTCCGGGTACCGCCTCGTCGTATAGTCCACCTCCAGGTATCGTCCAGTCCTCGAACCTTCGGCTTCTGTCAGCACTGTCCGTCGTCTGCAACCAACACAACGAGGTGCGGGCATAGCCCGTGCAGGGGTGAGTATAACGATACTCAGTAGGGACCCCGAGACCCTCAAGGTCTCACAAAAACCATCAAGGTTAAACACAAGAAGATCTCAACAGATAAACTCTACTTAGGTATATGCCCATACATATACCTAAGTTATCAAGTAACCCATCTCAATCATGAGGAAACACAAGAATTGTGAAATCGACGGATAACCACTACCCGGGTATATGCCCATACATATACCAAAGTTAGCAAGTGACCCATCTCAATCATTAAGTAACACAGGGTCAAAAGTCTCAGCTCAAACCAGGATTTTCATTATCGAAACCGTAACTGCTGAAGAGCCCCGTCTCTGAAGTGTGCAGTAGTCCTGACACGACTCCGAGGTACTGCTCACTAACCTAAGACTGCTGAAGTACTCCTCCTGTCGAGTACTGCGGGTCTGCTGCCAACTACCAGGCGCTCCGTCCGCTGAGGGTCTGCTGCCAAATACCGGGCGCCACCCAGATAGCCTGCTGAGGTACTCTCCGGACGAGTACCGCGGGTCTGCACTGTCACACACGTACTCCGTCCGCCATGGGTCTGCACCTCAGAAAGTAGTGCTCCGTCCACTGGGCTAGTCGACTCACTCCAAGTCGAGTCGGTCAAGCAGTCGTCAGGTCTCAGCTAGTTACACGGTCTCCGTACTCTGCACGCTCGTCTTCGGGAGGGTCCGCTCCACGAGCTACTGGCCGATACTCCAAGTATCACAAAATCCCACGAAGAAGTATCTCAAAAGTCCGTCTCGTCACAGGGGTCTCAACGCAGCAGACGGCGCGTCGATCGGACGCCCGGTCTGTGAGTTATTAGCCTTTTCGTCCCAGGGGCCCGGTTGGTTTCGTGTGTGAACCAAACCCGGCCGTATCTCAACTGTACCCCGAACTCTCATAGGGTATACTCATAGGGACCGTTTCTCATCGTGATCATCAACGTCGCTGACGGTTCGTCAGACGGACGTCCTGTCTGAAAGATAACAGCTTTTCCCGTTCCAGGGGCCCGGTTGGATTTCGGTGCGATCCAACCCGGCCACTAACCAACTGCACCCAAAACTCGGGCGGAGGGTGCCAAAAGTTTCGTCTCATCAAGAGGAAGTCAACGAAACAGACGGCGCGTCAATCGGACGCCCGGTCTGTGAGTTATTGGCATTTTCGTCTCCGGGGCCCGGTTGGTTTTTAAGGAAAAACCAACCCGACCGTACTCCACCTGCGTCCAAACCTCGGGCGGAGTATGCCAAAAGATCCGATTCACTAAGAGGAACACAACGCGACTGACGGTGCGTCAATCGGACGTTCGTGGCTCAAGATATGAGCGTTTCCGCTCCGAAGGCCCGGTTGGTTTCGTGAACGAACCAACCCGGCCGAACTCAAAGTAACCCGAAACCTTGAGTGCGATAAACCGAAACGACCGTCTCGATCCAAGGATCGCGTTGCCGCAGACGGTTCGTCATTCGGAGTTCCGAGGCTCAAGTTATGAGCCAAAAACCAAAACAGGTTCGAAACGGGGGGGTCCGGGTCCGGGCCGACCCGGCCCGACCCCCCCCGGGCGGCGCGGTGGCCGGCGGCGGCGGCCGGCGGCGGCGGACGGCGGCGGCGCGGTGGCCGGCGGCGGCGCGCGGCGGCGCGGTGGACGGCGGCGGCGCGCGGCGGCGGCGAGCGGCGGCGCGGCGGCGGCGAGCGGCGGCGCGGCGGGCCGCGGTGGCGGCGGCGGCGGGCCGCGCGGGCGGCGGCGGCGGGCCACGCTGGCGGCGGCGGCGGGCCGCGCGGGCGGCGGCGGCGGGCCACGCTGGCGGCGGCAGCGGGTGCCGCACGGGGTGCCGCACGCGGGGGGTTAAACCCCCGCTTCCTCAGGGTGGCGGCGCGGCTATGCCGCGCCGATTTTATTAAACCGCCCCCCCTCACATGAGGGGGGCCTGCTTGAGCCGGTCCGAGGGGGCAGCCGGCCCCCTCCCTTTAAATTAAAACCGCCCCCCCTCATTAAGAGGGGGGTTTTGCCAGATGGCCGGGGAATTAATTCCCCGGTTCCGGCCGGCCAGCCGGCCGGCCGGTTTTCTCCAACGGGACCGGAAAATCCGGTCCCCTCTTCGGCTTCCGACGCCGGCGGCCCGGCCGCCGGTCTTATCTTCCGCCGCGGCCCGGAACCGGCCGCGGTCTCCTCGTCCCACCGCGGCCCGGAACCGGCCGCGGTCTTCTCGTCCCGCCGCGGCCCGGAACCGGCCGCGGTCTTCTCGTCCCGCCGCGGCCCGGAACCGGCCGCGGCGTTCGTCATCCGGCACGGTGCGACGGCACCGCGTCCCTTCGCCGTGCTTTGATAATATTCAACGCGGCGCGACGGCGTCGTGTTCTTGTTGTTTCTTCAAAGGTGCGTGCGACGGTATCGCGATGATATTTGCACGTTCATCCGCGTGGTGCGACGGCACCACGCCACTTGCTTCCTCCCGCAAGATAAAAATCAACAAAAACGTTGGAGGGGGGGTTCGGCCGTGTTCGTGCGATCCGGCCCCCCTCGCGTTAATAATAATAACGCAACTTAAAGAAAAACATGTCACACGTTAATCTTGATAAAAGCACGATCAAGAATAAATGAGGAATCCAAAAGAAAACAAAAACCCCTACCTCGGTTTTAAGATTCGAAGAATCGTCTACGATCCGCGGAAGACGGCGTCGCGGAGGTCGGGCGTCGCGGTCGTCGTTCGTCAAATCCGTTGACGAAGTGCTATGCCCGAAGAGACACGACGTTGGCGGATCTTCGTTTGCCGACGAAGGTTGTCCGAAGATGAGATGGCGTCCCCTTCGTTGTCACGGTGAACGAAGAAAGGAGTTGCGGCGTTCTTCGTCGGAAAAGAGAGCGTTCCTCGTCAAGTCTCGAGGAAAGTCAAGATATAAAGAAAGCAACGATCTCAAGAATCTCTACCTCGATAATCACACGTTGGCGGAGTCGTGGAATATTGGTGTCGATTCCTTTGACGTCGGAGGAAGAGTTGTTATCGAAGGCGTTCGTCGCGGAAAACCGACGCGGAAGGGATGACGCGGAAGAAGTACGTCGCGTCGCGGATACGGCGTCGCGGATGGATCGTGTTCTTCGGCGGAGAAGTTCTTCGTTGAAGAACGACGTTCTTCGCGTTCTTCGTTCTTCGAAGGTTCTTCGTCAAAGCTTGGAGATGAAGGGAATGCTCTCCAAAGACAAACAAAGAACTCTTAATAAAATAAGAATACCACTTATTTTATTAACACACAACTCAAAAGGATTTCAAAAGTTTGAAATTCAAAAGAGTTAACTCCCAAAATTAACTCACTTATTTAATATACAAGAGTTGTATAATTAATAAGAAGTTAAGTTATCAAGCCATTAAGAGGGAGAGTGGGGAGTTGAAAAGGTGGGGGGGTTCGTGTGGGCCCCACCACACTTAATCCTCCCAAGGGAGGTTAAGTGGGTGTGGGTCCCACTCCCAACCACCTTAGAGAGGTTTTAAGAAGTTAAAATAAAATTTGTTCTACTCAAATTTTATTTAACTCAACCTAAACCCTCAAAAAAATTAACTTTCAACCCGCAACAAACGCAACTCTCGAAAAGGTCTCTTTAAGCGAATATCGGCGCTGCGAGTTCATCGGTGCCCTCGGATTTCAATTCCGAGCACCGGATCAAAAGTTAGGAATTCCCGCTCGTTCGTTCACTGAACGTACCCGAGCCAAACTTCGGAAATTAATTCCGGGCACTCCGGGCCTCGGAATCAGGTGCCGTCTGAAACCGCGCTCTTGTAAAATTCTAAAGAAAATTAAGAAAAAATTTTCCTTGAATTTTACGGGTCTTTACATATATATTTAATTTGATAGTACTAGTTAATTCATAATGATGATATGTCACCAATTTGTTTTTCAATAGTCCATAATTATCCCAAATATAAATATTAATATAATGAAATGTCATGTTATTTTACTCAGTCATTAAAATTTAGTTCATTTCATATTTTTCTATTAGATGATAACTTTGAGACCCCTACAAAACATTCAATTGTTGATCAGAATCATTATCATTATCAATGAAAAAACATGTAGATTCATTTGGTATGTATCTAATCAAACATATACATTAAAATATATATTCTCAATAACTCCTTCAAATATGAACTACTGATGAACAACAGCCACTAGTTTATAATCTGAATCTATTTCATCTTCATATTTCTCGACTGTAGTCATTATATAGTCATTAGTAATTGAGATACACCAATATTGACTGCCTTCTAACCAATATTACTCAATATCATATTCTTAATTATATAAAAATAGCTTTAGTGGATATTTCTTTTCACTTTTATTTCAATAAATAATTTTCATTATATCGGAAACATAATCATTTCTTTATGTTAGTTCAAACTCACTACTCCCTCTATAAAATAATTTTTACACATATATATGAAATAAAAAATAAATATAACGTATAAATAAGATACTAATAGAATTCCATCTATCTCACATAACCTCCCTTATATGTCCATTCCAAATAAGATATGAAAAAATAAATTAAATATTCATTATTTTTAATCGTTGAAACCACCAGTTCTTTATAGAATCATATTCATTCAATTTAGTTAAATTTTATAACAACCTTTCCTGATTCAGTAACATTTCATATTTAATCAATTTCAGTATATATTAATGAGACTTAATTCACTAAAATTTACTTTTCACAAATTGATATATATTGATTTAAAATGTCACGACCCATCCCCCGAGGCCAATGCTGTGAGATACCTAAAACACACCTCTTAAAGGGTAGGGGTTGGTGACTAGCACCGAAGGCATCAACCTACAATTGGAAGGCACTTTCCTGAGTTCATGTATGCACAATCATTCCCAACCACATCGCACAAAATTAAAGGCGAAAACAAGTATTTGTAAAAAATTGTTCAGTACAAGTTCAACTGAAAAAAAGTGTGTGCGAATACAAACCCAACAAAAAGAATAGAAACCCATAAATGTAAAAAGGGACTAGGCTATCCATCCACTAAAAACCCCACATGATGTTAAGAGTAGTGTAGCTACTAGATTTTGAAGTA
Source organism: Viscum album (assembly GCA_963277665.1). Taxonomy (NCBI): domain Eukaryota; kingdom Viridiplantae; phylum Streptophyta; class Magnoliopsida; order Santalales; family Viscaceae; genus Viscum; species Viscum album. The sequence continues at coordinate 1,311,373,654 of OY728134.1, read as the reverse complement.
GTACATCCTACACGCCTGATCCTACTGTTCCCCTCATGCTCCTAGGGAACCAATTATTCTATCGAAATGTTAGTCATCTGCATATGAAACAACACGTGTGTGCGAAGCCTCTACAAGGGTGAGTAATACCGTACTCAGTAGGAGACCCCAGTCGAATAAGGATAAATACCACAATAAAACCACAAGAAAAATCCATAATGTAAGGAAATATCACACTATGTAACATCAAAATCATATGAAGAAGGTGCATCAGTTATAGTGATGAATGTTTTGTATAATTTAGGTACTCATCCCGGATGAGTCGTTGCTCGTCTTTTGGGCCAGAATGGATCCAAACAGTTGTTGCACATCAATCGGGCCAATATGGATCCACAATTCTGCTACTGGTCTCCCAAGGCACTAAGGATCCACACGGCCATTGATCATCTTCTGGTCCACTAAGGATCCACACAGCAAATGCTCTTCTACTTGGACACTAAGGATCCAAACGACTATTTCATGTTTACCGCTTGATCATGGGTTAACCTCCCACCAAAGTAATACGTCAAAAGTAATCATATTTTTAATTCTCATTAGAGCCAACCAAAATATCAGCCTCATCAAGATCGTCCCAAATCCCCAAAGGACTCCTCAATCGGAGGCTTGATTTTCATGTTATTAATGTTTTTTCAATCAGGGGTTGGTTCCGTCTTGGACATGTATGACCCTGTCAGACCATCCTGACCGACCCATCTTAGGGTTCTAACATACCACAGTTTAATGGGAATCAGGTAGCCATCTACTGAAAACCCCTCTGATGGTAAGAGTAGTGTAAATACTAGAATTTGAAGTTTTATGCCATGTCTGCATGTTCCTACTGGGTCCTTCCTGATCCTAGGCCACAATGTCCTCTGTCGAAATGTCTGTCATCTGCAGAAGACACAAGACGTGTGGGAAAGTCCAGTTAAAGGGTGAGTAACAGAGTACTCAGTCCGGTACCCCAGCCCACTAAGGTGAAATAGAAAAAGGAAACCATAAATAAAATCCCCTTTGTAAGGAAGGATCACACCTGGTAGAATCTAATACATAGTAATAAGGTTCATAGGCTATAGTGAGGAAAATTTTTTACTATGGAGGGACTCATCCCAGGTGAATCCTTCCACGTCTTTCATGCCACTATGGATCCAAACGGATGATTCTCATCTATCATTCCACTAAGGATCCAAATAGTTAATGATACTCTCCCAGAACACTAATGATCTACATGGATACTACTTGTCTAATGGGCCACTAAGGACCCACACAACTACTACTCGTCTGTTGGGCCACTCAAGATCCACACGGCTACTCTTTGTTTTCCGCATTATCTAGGAAGAAAAGCCCACCAAATCCATATGTGGAATGTAAAATTATCTTTAAGTCTCCATTGGTCCTATCATATGTCCTACATCTTCACGAGAGTCCCAAATCCACAAATTTATCATCAATAAGGCAATCATTTTGTACGGCATTAGTGTTTTCGTAATCAATGGGTATAATCGTTTGGGCCATGTCCTTCCTGGTGGGACCATCCCGACCATCCCGAGCTAGGGGTTCGAAATTCCTTGGTTTCATTCGACTAGCCTGACTTGATATGGTTCAGCATCGGGGAGGGCTTGTCCGGCCTAGCCAATGGGCAAGGCATGATGGGCCTCACAGCACCCGACCATGTTTCGCAGGGTTTCCAGCATTCTTAGTCACCCAGTGACCCGGTCTCATCCAGATCGGCCTGAAGGGCATGGGTCATGTCTTTCGGTGTGTGTCCAGACTACTAGGCATGGGTTGGGCCTAGGCCTCTAGCTTGAGGTGAGGAAAACCACCTAGATCCCGACTCTCTGGAAGCATTAAACTATTGTGTGTTAGGATAGGACGCAACCGGTTGCCCCGTCCAGCTCCCTTCCTACACCATGGATCATCCGTGAGGCCTATACCCTACATTTGTTGAAAGATTGCGGATGTCTTCTCACCCAGGATGCTTGGAAGAGTCTACATCTTCCACATAACCATCAGACTCAGTCCGTGGTTTTGAACCATCAACGTTGTGCTAGGCTGGTACCATGGGTCTCCAGCACAGTGGCTTGAGTCTTCCGCGGCATTCGCATCCTTAGTCTGCTGATGCACCCAGCCACTAGCCCATTATTCATGTGAACAACGGACGTGCTTCTGTGGTCAGTTCTTCATTCCACTGACACCTACTCTATCTAGGAAATTTCATCTTCATTTCAAATTTCTCAAAGCAACCTTATATACGATTCAGATGCTTATCCATAAAGAGCCCACATATAAGAGGGGCTCGTGGCCCTGTTCATGTCAACCCGCTACCTGCATGTTGTGATTTCAAAACAAGGGGCAGGTTCAGGAATAATTTCAAACATAACAAGTTATGAAAGAATCTTAAATGGGGAAGTCCAAAAAGATATGCCACCCTACCACAAGAATACATGGACTGTGGATCAGACTACTAGTTGGATGATCCACTCTCATCGTTTAAAATATGAACATGTAAGAACATAAAAATAAAACAAACCCAGCCCTCATTGACAATATTTGTTGTATAGTTTCATCTTGAGGGTCTAAGAGGTCGATGTCCCACGTCATTCATTGATGTATGTAAATGTTGATAATGTCCCGATGATGTTTATCACTCTTTGGTGGGGAGGAAATCCATCATATGTTTGATAGATATTCCTTAGAGTCTAATCCTCATTCCAAAAATGAGTCAAACTATTAAAAAGGAAACAACTATTTAGTGTTTCTTTTACGCTGTGGCATCGCGTCGTTTCACTGTTTCATTTATAAAACTATGTAAATGTTACGTTTCATTAAATAATCATTACGGTGCGTGTTAACGAGTTATTAATGAGCTCAATAATTGTGTCTCGTCGTTTCCTTGTCACTAAACTTTAGTGTTTCCGTGTTGTTTCCCATAAATTTTTAAAATAAATAAATAAAAATATTATTTTATGATTTTTCTCAAAAATTACAAAAAATAAGTTCTTAGTTTGGGCCTTACCATTTGAAGTTAAGTCCTTTCAAGGAATATCCCAACATTCTGAGTTCAATAGTGCCCTTGGATTATCAATCTGATCACTGGTTTAAATGTAAAAAACCCCACTCATAGGTTTAATATATGTACCATAAAAAGTTCAAAATTATGTTCCAGTCTCATCGGACATTGGAATCAGGTACTGTCAGAACATTTAATCTTGAAATAAATCTATCTAATTTACAAAAATAAGCCAAAATTCTAACACATTACATTCTCCAAACCATAGATATTCACATCCATGAAATCCAAAACAAGGGATAATCAAACAAATGTGGGTAATGAACACTAATTTGTGCCCCCCGCTCCCATTTTCTCTTCTGGAGATTCTCATGCTACAACCAAATGCTCACTAAAGGAATCAACCACCCATGTAGGACCCGCTCTTATCGATCTTCTATCTCCAATAGGAACTCCATAAATAATGTCCCATCATCAATTTCGATCTCTCCATAGTCAATTACTTGTGATGAATGATGAACGTATCTCCTCAGATGAGACATGTGAAAACATCATGCACCTAGTGCATGTGGGGGAAGAGTTTGGTGTTGCGCCACCTCACAAACAATAGTCTAGATCTAAAATTTTCTAATGAACCTCAGAGAGCTTTTTCCCTGGCCAAATTTTGGAAATCCCTATTGGGGAGATACCTAAAGAACCCTGGTCTCCCTCCTCAAACTCCAAGGGTCTCTATCTCCTGTCGTTATAAAACGTATATTTGCTCTTTGTAGTTCTCATCTGCATCAGGATGACCTGAAACTTCTTAGTGGTACCCATACCAACTCTAGACCAACGATTACCAAATCCCCATGGAATTCACGACATTGATGTGATCTACAATGCCACCCATACATGGCCTCGAATGGTTCCATTCCAATGGTGGAGTGATATATATTGTTGTATGTAATATACACTATTGGTATGTTGTCCTCCCAACTATGATCAAAATCAAAGACGCAAGAACGAAGCATTTCCTACATGGTTTTTATGGTCTGCTCTGTCTGACCGTCCGTCTATGGATTGAATGATTTTCTCAAGTGCTGCTGAGCCCCAGTCGCCTCTGATAATACCTCACACAAACAGGATGTAAAGAGTGAATCGTGGTATGATATAATGATCACCCCATGAAGTTTCACTATCTCCTAAGCATAGAGGCATCCCAAGCCCTCTATCGATCCTTTCTCTAAAATTTGTAAGAAGTGATATGACATGGTGTGTTAGTCAATGATCACCTAGATATAATCATGGCCACTTGTTTTATATGGTTACCTCGTCGCGAAAAATATCTAGATAACGTCCCGTTTCCACTCCAGTTATTAAAGGAGATGATCCCAGCCAACTGGAACATGAATCATAGCCACTAATTTCTAACAAGTGATGCAACTTGAGGCAAACTCAGCCATTTTTATAATCATTACTGGCCACCAGTACTAATGTCGAAGGAATTGGTTCATCTTCTCCACTCAAGGATGTATGGAACTCCCTATACACCTCCTCTTAAAACGCCAACTACACTATGGTGTAATCTCTGATAAGGATGACATGCTCCAAACCTATTTAAAATATATTAATAGAATATCATTTGGATAATTTAACATGTTGGTCCTTGTAGTAAACATCCACAAACTATGCCTCCCTGAATCGCTATAAGTGTGGGGAGTAACAGTCATCGACTGACGGTAAGTTGATCCATCATCATCCACAAAGGTTTTCTACATTGTGACTAGCTAGTATGTTTCCTCACTCAGAAGCTGTAAACTTTTCCTACTACTAAGTGTATATTATATAATGTTCCCTTTCCTACGAGTATAGACTATCTTGAATTGATATTCTTGTAGGATCTCTATTAATCAACGATATCTCAGGTGAATTTCCTTCTATTAGAAGATATTCTTAAGACTCTTTTGGACAGAGTAAACTATAAATTGTTCACCCATCAAGTAGTGCCTCCACATCTTCCAAGCAAAGACCACTACTACTAACACCAGGGCATGGGCCACATAGTTCTTATCATGCTTCATCATATGTTGGGAGACGTTTTCTATCACCTCTCTATCATTCTTCCGGACTCAACATTGACCGGTCCATCATGCATCGCAGAAAACTATGTACTCAGCATCCTCCTCTGGTAGTCTCATGATTGGGCCAATATTCAGTCTATGCCACAACTCCTGGAAGCATTTCTATTATTTCTATGCCCACAATAAGGTCTCTACCTTCTATTTTAATGTTATAATGGGTTCTTCCACTATGTAAAATGAGGGGAAAACCTTTGATAGTAACCGACCAACCCCAAAAAACACCTCACCTAAGACGCCCTCATGGGTGGATCCTAAGCTTGAAATTCATCTATAATCGCATGATCCTGTGCATATACAACCTCTGAGATGATGTGTCCAAGAATGTGGACCTCCCAAATCTAAAACTGGCACATAGAGAGCTCACCATAATTTTTTCTTTCTTACAGTGTATCTTGGACTATCTGTAGATGTGTAGCAGGCTCCTCCTCTAGCTCTGAGTACAGAAAGATGTAATGAATGAATAATACCATGAAATGATAAAGGTATGGATGGAAGATCACGTTTACTTTACCCGTGAATACTGTTGGGGAATTGGTCACACCAAAAGGAATCACCAAGAACTCATAATGGTCTTATATGCATTTAAAATCTATATATGGTACGTCTTACTCCCGTACATGAAGTTGATGATTTCCTGATATGAGGTCGATCTTTGAGAACCACCTCGTTCCCTTCAGCTGATTGATGAGGTCATCAAACCTTGACAGTTCATTCTTGTTCTTCATGGTAGCATGGTTTAGGAACTGGAAGTACACAAATATCCTAAAAACCCCCACTTCCTTATTGATAAATAACATCAGGTCTACCCAGGGGGAAATCATGGGCCTTATGAACCACTTCTCCTACATGTCCTGTAGTTGAACCATCATCTTGCAAAGCTCCATGAGATCCATCCTATATACTAGTGTGGATATCAGTTTTGTCTTGGGTACAGAGTGATAAAACATTCTTCCTCTATGTGAGTAGGTTGTCCCAGATCATCCTCAGGAAAAACATCATTTTACTCGTCCACCACTATAGGAAATCATGGACTCCTCTCATCCACTACACTGAGGGAAAGTCTAGACAACATGTGACTGATCGACTACACCCTCGTCTAAGAAATTATGTCATGAGTTTTAAGGGTTTCCTTATCACCAGTAAAGGAAAAAAATGTCCCATCCTCATGAACACGCATTATATTCCCCCTAAAACAATCAAACTGATCATAGACAATAGATAACCATCCCATACCCAGGATGATGTCATAAGGCCTCGACACTGCTATTAGGAGGTCCCATCCAATTCTCTCACCTTCTAGAGTAAGATCACACTTCTAGATCCAATGTATAATGGATAAATGCCCTCTCGTAGGATTATGTATATGTAAGGATCTAACAGATGGATCCACCATAATCAACAACATCCAAATGGGAGTTATGGAAAGGAACGTGTTTTTGGAACCTATGTTTATAATAATGGTAGCTAGGGTGCAGATGAAACTGATCATACCTCAAATAAACTATGGATCAATGTTGTCACAAGCCTCCACTACATGAATCTAAGATCACCCTTGTTCATCTAGACCATGTGGTTATAGTGGACCACCTGGATTTTGTGGTAGTAGTACCTTGTACTGTCATCCACCACATGCATCTCAGCCTACTCCCTTAGCACATCTACTACCCTTCAGCCCGCCTCGCTCGAACCATTTACTCTATCTCAGAGGTCCCTCGACGATCAGCTGATCATCGATATGGAGGGTAGGGTAGTCACATGCCATGTGTGTCTGCCCACTGCATGAGTAGCACACCCTGTTCCTCTACGGTTTCTTGCTATCCTGGAGGCCTCGCACCACCGATCTGGAGTCCTCCGATCATCCACCATATGATCTGGTCCTCTAGGACAAATGCTCATTATGTCTTCTACCTTCAAAGGATGGAATGTCTACATGTCTCTGGGTAGTGGCTCACACTCTTAGTGCCTTCTCTATGAGGAATATCTCAAATTTTATAGCTCTCTTAAGCTCTCCATCTTGCATGGGGATGATGAGAGACACCGTCAATTCCCCTATATCCCGAATGTGTCTCCACTAAATGGTATGGGCCCTAAAGAAAGGGTCCTTCATAATGTATTTGCAGTAGCTAGAGAGGTATAAAAACGTCAAAGATTACTTAGCTGAAAACATCATTCCCTAATATAGGTGGAGAAGCACTTGGATGCACACAGAGTGCATGGTTTTCGGGAAAAACTCCTCTCAGAAAATCCGCTCGATGTCTGCTCAAGTGGTGGTCACCTCATCTTGAGTCCAAATCATCAGACTCCACCATCTCCCTACCAATCCTGGAATAATTATGTCATCTAAGATCACCATAAGGTCATCCAGTGTCCCCACTAAGAAGAAGTCGTGCATCACTACTTCTAGCCAATCCTCAGCAACCCAAGGATCCATATCTCCCCTGAAACTGGGAGGTCTCTGTCTCTAATGATCATCCATTGAACTGATTCTATATATGTCCATTAGAGGTTCCACCATTAGTATATGTTAACAAATGTTTGGTGGTAGAACTAGTGCACCACCTAGTGGGCCATCTTGAGAACTTGTCCCTAAACAGATGCCTCGTCACTAGATGAGATGTCCTCATGACAACGTATCAGAATCCAATATGATCACCCTCATAGAGGCATATTGAAATATATCAAGATGGGAAATGGCCATTATATTATAACTTGTGAGCTGACTCTTATACTATGGAACATAAGGAGACACTTTTCCGACTAGTGTTTCCATACATTGAGCCAAAATGCATATATCGAGGGCCTGGTATGATGATACAACTGTTGTTGCACCGAAACTAGACTCCTGAAATATAAAACTCATCTCACATATTTTAACATTGTTTCCCCAAAAATAGACTCTTGGTCTCTGAGGTAGAACTGACCACCATGGATACCACATTGTCATGACTCGTCACCCAAGGCTTGTGTCATGACATACCCCAAGCACGCCTCCCGATTGATAGGGGTTGGAGACTAGTGCTGTAAGATTCAACCTTCAAGTGGGGGCGGATTTCCTGAGTACCTGTATGCACACACATTCCCAACCATGTCCCATAAACAGAAATGGGAAAATAAGTATACTGAAACATGTTTTGAGTACAATTACAACTAAAAACAAGTGGTCTTGAATACAAACCCGAAAAAAATTAAGATAAAAACAATAATGTAAAAAGGGACATAGTTATGCATATGTTGAAATACCCTCATGATATTAAGAGTAGTATATCTACTAGAATTAGAATTTCTATGCCATGTATGTATGATCCTACTAGCCCCTTTCTGCTCCTAGGACATAATGTCCTTCATCAAAACGTCTTTCATCTGCACAGGACACAACACGTGCGATAGAATCTCATAAAGGGGTGAGTAAAAAAGTACTAAAAATGGTACCCCATTCCAATAATGAGAAATACAAAAAAGAAACCACAAGGAAAATCCCTGATATAAGGAAAGGTCCCAGTGGATAGAGTCTAAAACATAGGAAGAAAGTTCATTGGATATAGTGATGAACGTTTTTCACTATCGAAGGAATAATCCCTGATGAATCGTTTCTCTTCTATCTAGACACTATTGATCCAAATGACTTCTTCACATCTACAGGGACAGTATGAATACACACATCTGATGCTCATCTCCCAGGCCGCTAATGATCCACACAATTAATACTCGTCTACGGGGCCACTAAGGACCCACATAGTTATTGCTTGTCTGTTGGGCCACCAGGGTCCACATGGATACTACTTGTCTGCCGCATAATCCTGATAGAACTTTCCACCCAATAATTTTTTCAATGTCAACTTATTTATATGTCTCTTTAGAGAATACAAAAATTCAGGGCTAATCACAATGGTCCAAACTCCACAAATTTATCGTCAACCAGACTCTTGGATTTTGAGTTATTAGTGTTTTTGTAATCAGCGGGTTGTTTCATTTGGCCCTAGTCCGACCCCGTCGGACTGTCCAAACCAACCCAACATAGGGGGTGTGACATACCTCGGTTTAATTATACTTTCCTGATCTGACCTAATTCAAGTCAGGGGATGTCCGATCTGGCCTGTCTAGTGGGCCATTCTTGATAGGCCTCATGGCGCCCAACCCATTTTGGTTGGGGGTCCAGCCCGCCTGGTTACCCAGTGACCCAGTCTCATCTTGTCTGGCCTGAAGTTTCCAGGTCCATTATGATGGCGTGGATCTTCCCAATAAGAATAGGTATGTGCTGGGTTGCTATCTGTGGTTGGGGGCCGCCAGCTAGAGCCAGGCCTGCTAGAAGTAGGCTGATGTTTTATTCCATGATAGTTCTTGATGGGTTTCCTTTTCAAGCTCCAAGCCTTCCCAATAGTTTATCTACAAGTCCTCCTTCCTTCCACTATTGAGAATCCATGACTACCAGCTCGCATGGGCATCCTTGACCTAGTGAACCCATCTACATCACCCACAGACTCAGTCTGTGGGTTTGACCCATCAATGATGTGCCAGGCTAGGGCGCCGGGTCTCCAGCATTATGGACTGTGTCTTCAATGGTTTCCATGACCTTAGTCTTGCACTACTCCCGGCCACTGGCCCAATCCTCAAGGGACCACCGGACATGCTCTGGTTGTCAATTCTTCATTCCTCCTACACATATGCCCTCTATGGAATGTCATCTTAGTTGAGAATGACTCAAACCTTCTTTTTCAATGATTGTCACACTTTTCCATAATCAAATCACATGGAGGAGGGGCTCGGGGCCTTGTTCCTATCATCTCGCACCCTAGATATTAGGATTTCAAAACAAGGGAGAGGGTAATGGAAGATTTTAGAACATAATAAGTACAAACCTAATCCTAGATAGAGAAATCCCAAAAGAAACCCCACCCTCTCGCAAGAATGCATGGACCACATATCAAATTTTTATTGGTTGTTCCACTTTTTTGTTTAGAATATGAATAGAAAATAACATCAAATTAAAACTAACCCCTACCTCATGGACATTCGTTGCTGCATAGTTTCATCCTTGAGGGTCCAAGTGGTTGATGGAATTTCTCATTGTTTAATGTATGCCAAAGTCGACAATGTCATACTAATGTTCATTATTTTTCGGTGGGTATGAAATATTTTAGAGGTTCATTAGATAATCCATAGATTTTAATCCTCATTCCACCAATGTTTCAAACTATTAACATGAAAAAATATTTCATTATTTCTATTATGCTACGATGTCGTGTCGTTACGATGTATCATTTGTGAAAGAATGTAAATGTTAAAAATCATTAATGCATCATTACATTGCGTGTTAACGAGCCATTAATGAGCTCAATTAATATGTCACATCGTTGTTCTTTCACTGCACCACAAAGTCACCGTGTCTTCTCTCATCAGCGAGAAAGGAAATAAAATATATTTTTATGTTATTATATAATTTTTCTCAAGAATTATGAAAATTCTATTTTCTATTTTTCCCTTTACAGATAATATCAATTACATTCAAGGTGAATCACATCATTCTATCTTAAATAGTTCCCTTGGATGTTTGATCAGATCACTGGTATAGAAGTAAAAAAAACATGCTTGCATGTATACTAAATGTAACTTAAAAAGTTCACAATTCTATTCCAAGTTCACTGGGCCATGTAATCACATTTCATCATCACGTGTAGTATCTAAATAAATCCATATAATTTAAATAAATACACATAAATTCTGAGACATTACATTCTCCCAACCAGAGGTCAAATGTATGTGAAAAATAATACAAGCGCTAATAAAAAAATGGGGGTACTGAGCATGAATATGTTCCCCCCACTCCCATGTGCACTCCTGGAGATTCTCATGATTCCACCAAATGTGCACTAGGGTAATGAACTGCCAATGATGGAACCACTCATGTCAATCCTATATCTCCATTCGGAACTCCGTAAATGTCACTACATCATCAATGTCCATCTCTCCCCAATCGATGAATTGTGATGGATCACACATGTATCTCCTCAGATGTGACATGTGAAGACATCATGCACCTCGTGCATCTGAGGGGGAAGAGTTAGGCGGTACAACACATCACAAACTATGCTCACGATCTAAATTTTTTTGATGAACATCGTAGATAGCTTATCGCCCCAGTAAAATATCTCAAATTTCTATTTGGGAATTACTCAAAGTAAATATGGTCACCCTCCTTGAACTCCAAGCTCTCCATCTCCTATTGGCATAAGAAATATTTATTCTCTATGTAGTCCCCATCTTCTCCAAGATATCCAAAACCTTCTCAGTGGTATATTGTACCAACTCTAGACCCATGAGTACTGACTCCCCTAGGTGTGCCTAGCATGGAGATGATCTGTAAGGCCACCCGTACACGGCCTCAAATGGTTCCATGCCAATGTTTGAGTGATAGATGTTGTTGTATGAAATATTAACTAGTGGTAGGTTCTCATACCAATTTCAATAAAAATCTAGTATGAAAGAATGAAGCATGTACTACAAGGTTTTAATGTTTTGCTTTATCTCATCATCCATATGTGGATGAAAAGTTGTGATGTAGAGTTGTATAGTCCCATAATCCTCCTGTAATACCTCCTTCAACCAGGATGTAAATCATGCATCGCATTATGAGATGATATTGAAAGGAAACCCATGAATCTTTACTATGTCTTGAATGTAGAGGCATCCCAATCCATCTACCGATCCATGCTCTTGGATTGGGAGGAAGTGAACTCACATGGTAAGTTAGTTGATGATCACCTAGATAGAATCATGGCCTCTGGTTTTACATGGTAACCCTATTTTGAATTCTATCATGATATCATCCCATTTCCACTCCAGTTCCTAAAGCGGATGAGAAAATCCTGTTGGAACTTTATTATCAGCCTTCACTTTCTGATATGTGATGCATCATGGGACCGACTCAACCACTTCCTTCATCATTCCTGGCCACTAGTACTAATGTTGTAGAGTCTGGTATGTCTTATCCACTCTAGGATGTACCTCCAAAGAGGATGTATGGAACTCCCTAAACACCTCCTACTAAAATTCCACTTGTACAATGATTTACCCTTCGAAATGGATGATGTGCTCCCCACCTATTGAAAATCCATTAGGATAATATACTGTCGATAACTGAGCACTTTTGGCCTCGCACTCAACATCATTGATCTGTGTCTGCATGACTCTCTATAAGTTTGTAGGATTAACAGTCATCGACAGAAGGTATGTTGACCCATCATCATCCCCAAAGGATATCTACATAGTGACAAGCTACTTTGTCCCTCACTCAAAAGTTGTGAAGCACTCCTCCTTCTAAGTGCATCTTCTATAATGATCCCCTTCCAAAGAGTATAGACTATCTAGCTATCATAATCCTAAACATACTCTAGTCATCACCATTGTCTCAGGTGCATGTCCTTATGGTAGAAGATATACTTGAGACTCTTGTGGTCAGAGTAAAATTTAAATCGTTTACCCATAAAGTATTACCTCCACATATTAAAGGAAATGACCACTACTACTGACTCCAGGGGATGGGACACATAGTAATTCTCATGATGAATCATCTGTCTTGAGCTATTTTCGATCACCATTCACTGCTTCTTCAGGACTCACCCTAGAGTGGTCCATCCCACATTGTATAAAACTATGTACTCAGCGCCCTCTTCATGTGGTCTCAAGATGTGGCCACAAGTTAGTGTCTGTCGTAGCTCCTGGAAAAAATACTAGTATTTCTGAATCCGCATAAAGGGTTGTCCCTTACATTTCAATGTCAGTAAGTGTGATGCCACTCTAAAAACATTGGGCACAAAACTCTTATAGTAACTGCCCAACCCCAAAAATCTATGCACCCGAGTCACAATCTTGGGGGGATGCCCCGAGAGCACTTCCTATATAATCGTAAGATCCACTACATATCCATCCTCTGAGATAATGTACCCAACAAATTAGACCTCCCAGATCTAGAAATAGTACATAGATAAAATACCATAATGGTGGTTCTCATAGAGTGTATCCAGAACTATCCATAGGTGTTTATATTTCTCCTTCCCCAACTCTATGTACAGCAAGACAATATCAGTGAATTACACCATGTAACGATCAAGATATGGTTGGAGGATCATGTTAATTTTTCACATGTGCACTGATGAGGAATTGGTCCCACCGAAGGTCATCATGAAGAATCATAGTGGTTTTATAGTCAACCAAAATCATTCATTGGTATGTATTAATCCTAAGCATGAAGCAAAAGATATCCTAAATTAAGGTTGATCATAGAGAACCACCTCTCCCCCTTTAGCTGATTAAAGAGGTCATAAATCCTTGGAAGTGGATTCTTGTTCTTCACAGTCACATGTTTCAGGCACAGGATATCCAACCTCAACTTTAAACTCCCATATTCCTTCTTAGGGAATAACATTGGGGCTACCCATAGGGAAATTCTGGGCCTTACAGGCCCTGTTTCTGGCAAGTCATCTAGATATATCCACAGCTCGGAAATGTCTACTAGAGCCATCCCATATACTACTTTGGATATCAATGTTGTCTTGGGGTACATTTTGATGCAAAATTCTCCACCTCATTGAGGAGGTTGTCCCAGATCATCCTCAGGAAAAACATTATCTTACTCATCCACCAATATAGGAAATCTTGGACTCCTCTCATCATCTGCACCAAGGGTGATTCTAGAAAACTTGTGATTGATCAACTACACCCTCATCCGAGAAAGTTTGTCCAATTATTTAAGGGTTTGCATCTCACTGGTGAAGGAAAACCAAGTCTCCTCCTCATGAACACATCACAAATTTTGCCTAAAACAATCGATCTAAACATGAACTATAGTTAATCAGTTCATACTAATGATGATATTGTACAGCCTCGATGCTGCTACTAGGAGATCCCATACAAAGCTATCACCTCCTTGAGTAAGTTCACACTTCTAGAAACAATGTATAATTGTACAATACCCTCATATAGGATTATAAACCCATCATGATCTAACCAATGGATAAAATAGAATCTACATATTCCAAACATGAGTTGTGTCATGGAACGAGATATTGGATCCTATGTTTATAAGAACTACATCTAGGATAAGTAATACCTCAAATAATCTATTGAGTGTTTTAGTCATATGCCTCCACAGAATGAATCTGAGCTCACCCTTTTCTGTCTTCACCCTGAGGTTAGGGTGGACCACCTAGAGTTGTTGGTGAGAGTACCTAGAACTATCACCCACTGCCTACTGCTCATCATGCTCCCCTGCCACATATATCACAGTGTGGCCTTCCTTGCTTTAACCTCTTCCTCTATCTCAGAATACCCTTGACCATATGATGATCATCTATATAGAGGTCTGGGAAGTCCTAAACCATGTGTCTCTGCCCGCCATAGGAGTAGCACACCCTGCTCTGCTACTATCTCTCGTTGTCCTAGTCGCCTCACACCACTGATCCTGAGTCCTCAGGTCATCAACCAGATGATCTTTCCCACATGGATAGATGCACCTTTTGTCAGCTACCATCAAATGATTGATTGGATACCTATCTACTAGTGGTGCCTCACACTCTCAGTGCCAGATCTGTGAGGAATCTCTCTAATAGTATAGCTCGGTTCAACACTCCATCCTGTGTGGGGATGCTGTTAGACACAATCGACACCCTTATCTCCCATATGAGTCCCTTTTCAATGGTTTGGGCCCTCAATAAAGGGTCTTTCATAATGTTTTGGGAGTATATTGAGTTGTATGAAAACCACACAGATTACTCATCCACTAATAGGAATCCCTACTACAGTTGGAGAAGCTCTTGGATACACACAGAGTGCAAGGTTTTTGTGAAAAACCCTTCTCGAAAAATCTACTCAATGTCTTCCCAATTAGGGGTTCCCTCACCCTGAATCTAAATCATCAGAATCCACCATCTTTCTTACGATCCTAGAATAATTCTCGTACCTATGATCACCATCTGGATAGGGAGTTTCCTAACTAAGAGGATTTCTTACGTCAAAACCACTATCCAATCCTTAGTGCCCCAAGGATCCATCTCTCTCCTATAACTGGGAGGTCTCTGTCTCAAAAACTCATGAAAGACACTGATTCTGGATATGTACATTGGTGGTACCTCTATTAGTATATGTTGACCAATGGATGATGGTAGCACTAGTGAACCAACCCTTGGGGTTATATTGGGAACTAGTCCCTAAATGGGTGCCTCGTCACTAGGAGAGATCTCCGCCTGACCACTTATCAAAATCATAGCTGGTCATCCTCAGGGAGGTATCCTGAAATAGTTCAAGATGATCCATAATCAATAGATTATACTAGGTGAGATGAATCTTATACTAATTAACATAAGGATACATGTCACCCACTAGTGTTTCCATTCATTGAGGTAAAATGAATAATTTCACGTCTTGGTGTGTGGATACGTCTGTCATTGCACCAACAATAGACTCCTCGAATCTGAACGTTAGACTCAAAAATATTAACAATATTTTCCCACAACAAAAACAATAGACTCTAATTCTCTGACATATTAATGACCACCTATTATACCACATTTTCAAAAACCGTACCCCAGGGCACGTTCCATGAAATACCCCAAGCTCGCCTCCCAAATTCCAGTGGTTGATGAAAAGTTTTGAAGGCGTCAACCTACCAGTTGGAGGAATTTCCCTGAGTACTTATACGCACACACATTCCCAACCACATCCCACAAACCAAAAGTGGAAAACAAGTATACTGAAACATGGCATGAGTAAAAGTACACCGAAGAACAAGTGGTCCAGAATACAAACAATAAAAAATTAACTGAAAAAAATAATGTACAAATGGACTCGGGTAGCAATATGCTGAAAAACCCACCTCATGGTAAGATTAGTGTAACTACAAGAATTCAATGTTTTAAATCTTTTTTTTATGATCCAAATGGTTTTTGACATCATAAACCACCATGTCCTCCATCGGAACATCCATCATCTAAACAAGACACAACACGTGCGGGCGAATCCCGTGAAGCGGTGGGTAACATAGTACTAAGTATGGTACCCCACTCCACTAGGGATAAATACAAAAAATCAACCACAATAGAAATCCCTCGTGTAAGGAATGATCACACCAGGTATAATCTAAAACATAGTAAAAAGGTTCATCGGCTATAGTGATGAATGTTTTTTATTATTGAGGGACTCTCCCTGATGAATCATTGCTCATCTATCTGGTCACTGTGGATCCAAACAATTGTTTCTCATCTATCGAGTCACTAAGGATACACATAGTTTTTACTTGTCACCTGGGCCGCTAAGTATCCACATGAAAACTGATCATCAGTTGGGCCAATAAGGACCCACACAACTAATGCTCGTTCTTTGGGCACTCAGGATCCCTACAACTACTGCTCGCCTGCTGCATGATCCCATGATATGTACTCACCAAATCCATATGTTTAATGTAAACTTATTTTTAAGTCTCCATAGATCCTACCAAAAGGTCTTCCTAATCACGATGGTACCATCTCCGAAATCATCTCATTAATCAGACACTCGATTTCCACATTATTTTTATTATAGTAACCAGGGGTGGTTTCGTCGAGGCATGGTATGACCTAGTTGAACCATCCCAACCATCCCAACCTGGGGGTCCGACATACCTCATTTTAATTTGATAGACATGACCAGACATGGTTCAGATCAGGGAAGGGAAGATCAGGCCTGGACCACTGGTCGCCCAATGACCCGGTCTCATTCATCCTGGACTAAATGGTGTTGGTCTAGTCTTTCAGCCTGTGCTCGACCCACTGTGAAGAGGTCCAGCTCAAGATGCTAACTGGGGGCACATCCCACCATCTAGAGCCCGACCCACTGAAAGGTGTCTAGTGTGGTGTGTTATGGCAGGACATGTATGGTAGCTACGTCCATCTCCTTGTCTACCCCATGGTTCACTCGTGAGGCCTCTGTGCTGCCGCTATTGAGTGACCATTGTTGCCTTCTAACCTAGGTATCATAGACACGTCTTCCCCCTACACTCTACCTAAAGACTATGTCTGTCAGTTTGACCCGTCAATTCAATTACATGATGTGGTTGCAGATCTCATGCACTATGGCTTGTGGCTGCCATGATTGTTGTGGCCTCGGTCTGCCACTGCACTCACCCACTAGACTAATATTTAGGGGACCACCAGACATGCTCAGGTGATTTGTTCTTCATTCCACCTACACCAAAACCCTCTTGGAAATTTCATCTTCATTGAGAAGTGATAAATCCCACCTTGTCATCAATTTGGATGTTTGGCCACAAAGAGTACCCATGGTGGAGGGGATTAGGGACTTGTTCATGTAACCCCACACCCTCCGATTTAGGATTTTAAAACAAGGGGAGGTTGAGAAAAGATGTTCAAACATAACATGATACAACTTAATCCCAGATAGATAAATCCCCAATAAAACATTACCATACCGTAAGAAGGCATGGACTGTGGATCAAACAATTCATTAGTTGATCTGCTTTTTTCATTTAAAATAAGAATAGGGAAGAACATAGAAATTAAACAAACCCCAACCTCATAGAAATTCGTTGTTGTGGAGTTTCATCCTTGAGGGTCCAAGAGGTCAATGGTGTTCATCGTTCTCTGAAGTATGTCAATTTCGATAATGTCCCACCCACATTCGACATTCTTTCGGGGGTGAGAAAATCCATCAGAGGTTTCTTAGAGAATTCTTTTTATATTATTCCTCATTCCACCAATGCATAAAACCATTAAAAACATGTCATGTTGTAGTGTTTCTATTATGTTGTGACATCGCATTGTTAGGTTGTTTAATTTCTGAAAGAATTTAAACATGATGAGGCATTGAAACATCATTACGTAGCATGATATCTATCCATTAATGAGCTAAATTAATTTGTCTCATCACATCCTTGTCACTTCACCACAGTGTCTTCAGGTCATCTCTCATAAGTGAGAAAAGAAAAAAAAATATATTCATGTTATTTTATCATTTTTCTCAAAAAATCCAAAAAATATATTTTCTATTTTCCCATTGATGGCTGAAACTCAGTCCTTTATAGGGGAATCCCATCTTCTGATTTCAATAGAACCCTTGGATTTTCAATCTAAGAACTATTTTAGAAGTAACAAAACCTGCGCTCAAATTTACTAAATATACCTTAAAAAAAGTTCAAAATTCTTTTCCAAGCTCACCAGGCCTCAGAATCACATGTCGTCAGAGATATAGTCTCAAAAAAATCCATATAATTTAAATAATTACATAGATATTCTAAGATATTACATTCTCCCAACAATAGTTATTTAAATCCTTGAAAGCCAAAATAAAGGCTAATCAAACAAATGGGGGTACTGAGCACAATTCTTGGCCTCACAACCCATGTGCTATCCTGTAGATTCTCATGTGGCAACCATATGCGAACTAGAGGAATCAACCACCCATGTAAGACTCACTCCTACCGATCCTCTATCTCCACTAGAAACTCCGTAAATTTCTCCCCATTGTCAGTGTCCATATTTCCCCAGTAAATGACTTAGGATTGATCATGCATGTATCTCCTCATATGAGACATATGAAAACATCATGAACTCGGGCATCTGAGGTGTAAGATTTAGACATTGCACCACCTCACAAACTCTTCTCCGGATCTGAAAGGTCTGATGAACCTTTGAGATAGCTTGCCCCCCCAACCAAATCATTGTAATCCCTATTTGAGAGATACCTGAAGCAAACATAGTATCCCTCCTAGAACACCGAGGTTTTATATCTCCTATTGGCATAAGACTTTTGTCTTATATGTGTAGTCATCATCCTCTACTAGATAACCTGCACCTTCTCAGTGGTATCTCATACCAACTCTAGACCTACGAGTACCGACTCCCCAGGGTCTTCCCATCATAGATATGATATGTAAGGCCACTCTTACAAGGGCTCGAATGGTTTCATTCCAATGGTGGAGTGATATATGTTTTCAATGAAAAGTCCAACATTGGTAGGTTTTCATTTCAACTACAATCAAAATCCACTACTCAAGAATGAATCATTTCCTATAATGTTTTTATGCTCCGCTTGGTCTGACCGTCAATCTGTGGATGAAAAGTTGTTCTCAAGTGCAGTTGAGTCCCAAACACCTCCTTGAATACCTCCTACAACCAGGATATAAAACATGAATCGCAGTATTAGATGATGGTAAAAGGAACCCCTTTCAGCTTCAATATCTCCTATATGTAGAGCCATCCCAATCCCTCTACCGGTTCATTCTCTCAGATGGGTAGGATGTGAGCTCACTTGGTATGTTATTCAATGACCGCCTAGATAAAATCATGGCCACTGGTTGTACATGGTAACCCATTCGCAAATTCTATTAAGATATTGTCCCATTTCAACTCATGTTTCCTAAAGATGCTGATCCAAGCCTCCTAGAACATGATTCTCAGCCTTCACTTACTGGAAAGTGAACCATCGTGAGACAAACTCATCCACTGTTTTCATCCTTCTAGGATACCAGTACTAATAATAGTGGTCCTGGTACATATTTGATACTCCAGGATGTACAAACAAAGTGGATATATGGAACTCCCTAATCACATCCTCTTAAAATTTCATTGGTAATATGTTGTACCCTCTGAAAAGGATGAAATGCTCCCCACCTATCGAAAATTCATTAAGAGAATATAATATAGATAACTGATCACATTGGCCCTTGCAGTAAACATCCACCAGTTGTGCCTCCTTGAATCACTATAAGAGTCGGGGAGTAACCGTCATCGACTTTATGTAAGTTGATCCATCATCATCCACAATGGATATCTGCATCGTGACTAACTACTATGTCGCCTCCCTCAGAAGATGCAAGTTGGTCCTCCTTCTAATCACATCTTCTATAACGTTCCCCTTCCCATGTGTATAGACTATCATGAATTCATATTCCTTGAGGATCTCCGGTCATAATCGTTTTCTCAGGTGTAGATCCTTCTTGTAGAAGATATACCCGAGACTCTTGTGTTTAGTGTAAACTGTAAACCATTCACCCATCAAGTAGTGCCTCTACATCTTCGCGGAAAAGAACACTACTACTAACTCTAGGTCATAGTCCACGTAGTTCTTCCCTTGCTGCCTCATCTGTCACGAGATATTTGAGATCATCGATTACTCCTACATTAAGACACAACCTAGACCAGTCTATCACGCATCATAGAAAACTACGTACTCAGCCCCCACCTCTAGTAGTATCATTATGGGGCCACTAGTGAGTCTCTTCCACAGCTCCTGGAAACACTGCTGGTATTTCCCCATCCACACATAGTTCTTTCCCATCCATTTCAGGGTCAAGTAGGTTATTGTTACTCTATAATCATTTGACACGAACCACCTATAGTAGCTGGCCAACCCCAATGAGATCTAAACCTGAGTCACCATATTTTTTGGCTCCCCAGGGAGCACTTCCTCTATCATCGCAATATATTTGACCTCTCTAGCCTTTGAGATGATGTGTCCAAGAAAGTGGACCTATTGAATCTAGAACAGGCACTTAGAGATAATTTCAAAATGGTGGGGCACTTATAGTATATCTAGAACAATCCGTACGTGTGTAGCATTCTCCTCATCCAGCTCTGAGTACACATATATGTCATCAATGAAGACTACCACGAAACAATCACGATATGGATAGAAGATCATTTCCCTTATTTCCATTAATATTATTGGGGCATTGTTCACAGCGAAGGGCATCAAAAATAACTCCTAGTGGTTGTACATGCATCTAAAATATTTCTTTGTAATTTCTTACTCCCGTACCCGAAGCTGATGATATCTTGATCTGAGGTTGATCTTAAAGAACCACCTCGTACCATTATACTGATTGAAGATGTCATCAATCCTTTTAAGTGGATTCCTATTCTTCATGGTCACATGGTTTAGGATCTAGAAGTCCATCCAAAACCTCAAAATCCAATCTTCCTTCATGGGAAATAACATTTGGGCTACCCATAGGGAAATGATGAGACATTTTAACCCCTTCTACAGCAAGTCGACTAGTTGTACCCTCAGCTTGCGAAGCTCTACAAAAACTATCCTATACTCCGGTATGGATATCAGTGTTGTCTTGGGGAATATGTTGGTGAAAAATTTGTACTCTATGTGAAGAGGTAGTCCCCGAACATCCTAATGAAAAACATCATTTTACTCGTCCACCACTATTGGAAATCATGGACTCCTATCATCTACTACAATGAGGGTGAGGATAGATAACTCATCAGCGATATAAGACACCCTCATCTGAGAAAGTTTTTTCTGTAAGGGTTTTCTTCTCACCGTTGAATTAAAAGAAGTTCCCATCCTTGCGGACACAACACAAATTGCGCCTTAACCAATCGATTCGAGTATGGACTATAAATAACTACTCCATACCGAGAATAACGGCATAAGGCCTCCACGTTGTTACTAGGATATCCCAGACGAAAATATCACCTGAGTATGTTCACACTTCTGGCACAAAAGTGTAATCTTTAAATACATTCCGAAGGATTCTATAGCCATGAGGATCTATCCAATGGCTCCAATAGAATCTACAACTCCAAAATGATAGCTATGGAAAGGAAAGAGTTACAAGAACCTATTTTTATAAGAAACTGTAGGTAGGATGGAGTAGAAATAGATCATACATTGAGTAAACTTTGGAGAACTACGGTCATAAGCCACCACTACATGAATCTGAGATGACACCATTATTTATGTAACCTATGGTTAGGGTGGACCACATGGAGTTGGTGGTGGTGGTTTCTAGAACCGTCGCCCACTGCCTGTTGGCCATCCTGCACCACATCCACATATACCACCCTATATTACTCCTTGAAAAATCCTATTACTATATATTATTGGTCCCTCTACCATATTATGATAATCTATATGGAGGGTGGAGAAGTCTTGATCCATGTTTATCTACCAGCTGCACGAGTATCCGAGCCTGATCCTCTCAGGTTTCCTGCCATCCTGGAAACCTTGTACTACCAATCCTAAGTCCTCGGGTCATCCACCAGATGATTTGGCCCACTTGGACCGATGCCCCTTCAGTCAGCTACCTTCAAAGGATTGATTGGCTACCTTTCTCCTGGTGGAGGCTCAAGCTCTCAGTGTTAGCTATGAGAGGAAGCTCTCAGACAGTAGAGATCACTTTCGCACTACATCCTGTGTGGGTTTGCTGAGAGACACCATCAACCCCATTATCTCTCCTATGAGTCCCTGATCAAATTTTTGGTCCCCAAAGAATGGGTCCTCCAAATTTATGTGCAATATCTATAGAGGTCTGAAAACCATGTTGATTACTCATAAACTGACAATGTTCCCTTAATCAGTTGGAGAATCTTTTGGATAGACATAGAGTTCAAGGTTTCTTGGGAAATCTCTTCTCAAAAAAGTCTCTCTAAGTCTACGCATGAGGGGGTCAATTAATCCTGATTCATAATCATCAGAATACACCATCCCCCTTATGATCCCCAAAGAATGCTCATGGCTACGATCACCAACTGGTCAAGAAGTGTCCTCGCTAAGTAGAAGTCCCACGTCACCCCCTCTAGCTAATCCTCAACGACCTGAGTACACATCTCTCCCCTAAATCTTGGAGGTCTATGACTCTGAAACTCGTTCAAGGCACTAATTCATGGTACGTCCATTGGAGGTATCTCCATTTGTGTATGTCGACCAATGGGTGGTGGTAGCACTCGTGCAGCACCCAGTGGGGACATCTTGAGAACCAGTCCCTGAAAAGACACCTTGTCACTAGTTGGGATGTACTCCTGACCACATATCAGAATCCTAGCTGGGCATCCTCATGGAGGCCTCCAGAAATATTTCAAGATGGGCCATGTTCAATAAATTATACATGGTGATATAACTCTTATACTGAACAATATAAGGAGACACTTTTCCCTCGAGTGTTTCCATGCATTGAGATGAAATGAATAATTTGAGGTCTTGGTGTGTGGATACATCTGTCATTGCACCAACACTAGACTCCTCAAATCTCATAGTCATACTAAGAAAATTTAGCATTGTTTACCAAAAACAAGAAGAATATAGTCTCGGTCTCTATGGTATAACATAACACCTTTTATACCACATTGTCGCATCCCTTCCCCCAAGGCTCGTGTTGTGACATACCCAAATCTCGCCTCCAGAAGACTAGGGGTTGGTGACTGGTGCTGAATGCATCAACCTAAAAGTGGGAGTCATTTTCCGGAGTACCCATATGCAGACACACACCCAACCGATTCACACAAACAAAAAGTAAAAATCAAGTATATTGAAACAAGTTCTTAGTACAAG
Source organism: Viscum album (assembly GCA_963277665.1). Lineage (NCBI taxonomy): Eukaryota > Viridiplantae > Streptophyta > Magnoliopsida > Santalales > Viscaceae > Viscum > Viscum album. The sequence goes on along the minus strand of OY728134.1, from coordinate 1,311,350,179 downwards.
AAAAAATAAAAATGAGTGGGCCAGAATACAAACCCAACAATATGACTTAAAAAATAACAATGTTCAAAGGGACTCGGGTATCCATCTTCTTGAAAACACCACCTGATGGTAAGAGTTGTATAACTACTATATTTTGAAGTTGTTCATCCTATCCATATGATCCTACTAGGCCCTACCTACTCCTAGGATACCATGTCCTCTTTTTAAATGTCAATCATCTGCACAAGACACAACACGTGCAAGCAAATCCTATGAAGGGGTGAGTAATATAGTACTCAGTATGGTACCCCAGTCCACAAATGAGAAATACAAAAAAGAAACCACAAGGAAAATTCCCAATGTAATGAAATATCACACTAGGTAAAATCTAAAACATAGGAAGAAGGTTCATTAGATATAGTGATGACCATTTTCTACTATTGATGGAATCATCCAAGATGAATCATTGCTCGTCTATCAAGCCAATATGGATCCAAACGGTTACTACTCATCAACCAAGACACTAAGGATCTATAAGAATGCTGATATTCTCTCAGGACACAATTAATCCACAAGGATACTTCTCTTATACTTGGCCAATAAGGGCCCACAAAACTACTCCTCATATGTCGGGCCTTTCAGGATCCACACTACAACAACTCGTTTACCACATGATCAAGGGAGAACTGCCCAACTAGGCAATATTATTAAAGTAAATTTATTTATAAGTCTCCTTTGAGGCTATAAAAATATCTACCTTAACAATATGGTCCTAACTCCACAAACACCTCATCAGTCGGACAACCAGTTTTCAAGTTATTAGTGTTTTAGTAATCAGAGGAAATTTTTTATGTGCCTGTTCTGACCTGGTTGGGACATCCCATCCAACCCGACCTGGGGGTCCGACATTCCTTAGTTTAATTTGACTGGCCTGAACATAACTATTTTGGTTCATGGGAGGGCCGATCTGGCCTAGCCAGTGGGCAAGGATCGATGGGCCTCATGGAGCCCAGCCCGGTTTGGCCAGGGGTCCAGCCAGCCTATTCGCCCTGCGACCCAGTCTCATCTGGCCTCCCCTGAAGGGCGTGAGTCCAGTCTTCCCAACTGTGTCCGGACCACTGGGAGGAGGTCCATCCTGGGCCTCTAGCTTGGATGGTGACCCACAAGATAGAGCTCATCCCACTAGATGTGGGATGGTGTTGTGCGCCAGGCCGGGGATGTGGCTTGTTGCCGCATCCAGCTCAATGTATGCCCCGCAGTACATCCGTGAGGCCTTTGTCCTGCCATTCTTGAGAGACCCCTATTACCTGCTTGCCTGAGCATCATGAACATGGATGCCCCCTCCACGTCAGATGCATACTCAATATTTGTGTTTGACCCATCAACGTTGTCCCAGGCAAGTGTCACGGGTCTCCAGGGCTACGGCCAGCATCGGCCGCACCTTCTGTAGGCTTACTTTCCTGTTGTACTCATCCACTAGCACATTCATCAAGGGACCACTGGATGTGCTCTGGTGTTCTGTTCTTCACGCCACCTATTCCTATGTCTTATAGGGAATGTCATCATCATTGAAAATGTATCAAACCCACCTTATCATCGATTAGGATGCTTGGCCAAAATAACAATAACGGAGGAGGGGATCAAGGTCATGTTAATGTCATCCCGCACCCCCCGTGATAGGATATAAAAACGAGGGGGTGATCATGGAACATGTTTAAACATAACAAGTAATAACTTAATCCTGGATAGATAAATACTAAAAGAAATGTCACCATCCCGGAAGAATGCATGGACCGCGGATCATCCTAATCAATGGTTGATCCACTTTCATTCTATAGAATAACAATAGCTATGAACATATAAATAAAACAAACCCCAACCGCATTGACATTATTTTGTACAATGTTTCATCCTTGAGGGACTATGCGGTCGATGGAGTTCATCATTCTTTGAAGTACGTCAATGTCGATAATTTCCCTTTGGCGTTAATCATACTTTGGTGGGGAGGAAGACCATTAGTGGTTCCTTATAGAATCCTCATAGTTTAATCCGAATTCCACCAACACATCAATATATTAAAAATAAAACATGGTGCATTATTTCTATTACGTTGTGACATTATGTCGTTATGCTATTCCATTTATTAAACAAAGTAAATTCTACACATCATTAAAGCAACGTTACATTTCGTGCTAATGGGACATTAAAGATCTCAATTAATGTGTCTTGTCACTGACTCGTCGCGGCACCATATTTTCACCGTGTCGTTTCTCATTTATGAGAAAAGAAATAACATAACTTTTTATGTTATTTTATGATTTTTCTTCAAAATTCTAAAAATAATATTTTCTATTTTGCCCTTTCTAGCTGATGTTACGTCCTTTCTAGGAAAATCCCAGGATTATGAGTTCAATAGTGCCCTAAGATTTTCGATCTGAGAACTCATTTAGATGTAAGAAAAACTACCCCACTCATTTACTAGATGTACCTTAAAAAAGTTCACAATTATGTTCCAAGATCATCGGGCCTCATAATCACTTGCTTTTATAGCATGTAGCCTTAAAATAAATCTATTTAATTTAAAAAAAGTCACAAAAATTTTGAGACATTACATTCTCCCAAACATAAGGCTTTACATCCATAAGGCATTACATCAATGAAAGAGAAAACAAGGGCTAATAAAACCAATGGGGGTAATGAGAATGAATTTGTGACTCCCTCTTATAACACCCCATGATTTCATTGTAAGTTATATCATTAAAGAAATTCAATAACTTATACTGCAGGAAACAATGACATGGATTTCATTATATAGAAGATTGAGTTTCTACGAAACATAACATTAATTATTCAAAAGATATATTTATAAAATAACAAATAAATATAGTATTATGATTGTAACATATAAATATTAAATTTAATTTATAATTCTATCACATAAATAATCCATATTTATACGGAAATGTATAAGTTTCATTAATATATAAGTAAAATTTTGATAAAGGAACTACTTCTTATGTTCTTTTGTGAAAAATAATAAAATTAATTTTAGACACTATTATAAATTTATTTTGGAGAAATTTACTTAATTTTTCAATTAAAAATAAAAAAAATAGATTAGGGGGAATGCTTGGTAATTTTATGAGAAGTTTTATTTCTTAGTGAATTGTGAAAATACTATGTTTTAATTCAAAAAATCATTTTCACCCAATTTATTTATGTTTGTTAGATTATCCACTTAATTGGTTTTAGGGAATATATAGATTATTCCTTTTACCATTTTATACAATGTTGGTCATTGGAAGTAATTTCACATTTAAAATGGATATAAGCACATGTTAATCTTTTGATTGTTTTTATTTCTAAAAAACCCATTTTCTGGTTTCCAAAATGGAAATTAATTTTCAATTAATTAATTAAACATAAATTTATTGAATTTGGTAAAATATAAATCATTTTTAAATTATATTATCAAAGTTATACTTGGGTTAATTTTTAGTATATTTCTGAAAACATTCAATTCATGATGAATTGTGAACACCACTACGTTATTGTTTAAAAATGAATTTAATTTAAATAATTATAATTGTTATTTAAATTAATTTAAAATTAAAATTAGAAACATCATACCTACATTAGTTTAATTTAAATCATTTGATTAATTTATTTATAATAGTTGATGTATAAAATTTAATTTAACTTTTTAACGACTTGTACCCACCTTCTTGGCACATTTGCAAATTTGCATAAAACATAAATTTCCCAATTATACAAATTGAATTTAAAAAATATGAGATACATGGTTGTCATCTGTGTGTAGAATGTTTTTCAATATGATAAAAATAGTTTTTTGTGATTAGTGTCTTTTGAATTTTATTTACCATGGTTAAAATTAAATAAGGTTATTAAATGTAAAAATGATATTATAATTACCATAATACATGTCCTAATTCTATTACATAAGTATTTTTCGACCAAAATCAACCTTAGGAATAAAATATGATCCTCTTCGATCTACATGGATTAGATTAGGACATTTATTTTTAATTTATTTAATGAAGTGTTAAAAGGGTAAAATTGAATGTTTAATAACTAAACTATTTTTAATATAGGTTTTTACATAAGATAAATTACATTATAAATTTTTTTTAGAAATTAAAAAATATTTCATACATCATGTTATTTTATTTATAATTTTTATACATTATATAATAAAATTTATTTATGACACAATGATGATGCAATAATAACATTATTAGTGAAAGATTAAAATAAGTTATATTATAAATATCCAAATAAATGAAAATTGATGAATTTAACGAATTAAACTAATTTTATAGGTTAATATGATATTTTAGGATTAGTTTAAAGTATTTTATTCGATGTAATCAGGTTTTTGTGACTTTCACAAAAACCAAATACTAAATACTGCCAAAATTTTCATAAATGAGTTTAAAAAAAATACTATATTATTAAGTGATATAATATTTATAAAAATATATGGTTATTAAAAATGATATATATATATACATATTTAATTAATAAACCACTTGAGGTTCTATTTTATTTTCATAGTGTCTTTATTTACAGTGTAATAAAAAAATACAAGAGAGAATGGTAATCGTTATACTATTTAACAACAAATTAAATCTAAAAGATAAGATTAATATGGTGACCTAAATTTGTCTAAAACCTATTGGTTGAGGGTTTTTTCACCCATAAACACCCTATCGTAGAAATAAATTTATTTTTAGCCATTAGAAATTGAAAATGTTTTAATAATAAAATTATATTTCATGCTTTTCCAAAAGTGACCATCACCTCTCTTATAAAGGGGTACTTCACCTTCTCTTAATTTGACACATCCAATTCATTTTCTATCTACCAAACCCTGCTCAAATATCCTCCCAACTACCATAAATCCATCATATAGGCCTTAAATTGTTCCAAAATCCATCTTATGGAGCCTTTTTGTACAAATCAAATCGAAGCACCTGAAGAAGAGATAATAATTTCATAACCTCTTCCAATGTTCTTTTATTTTTTCAATTTCCTATTTCTTTGTTTTTTCCATACCAAAATAAAATCTCTAATACCTTATACATACTGTTATGTTATTATAAATATTTTACAATGATATTCATTATTAAATCCATCATATGAATGATAATGTCATCATACGTGTGTACGTACGGCTTACCGTCTCCACATCCGGGTGTAGTTTGATATTTAACACATCATTATTTGGATTGGTATAATAATGAGTATAATTGATGTAAATAATAAATATATCATGTTAATTATTCTTTATATATGATATACCATCAAATTATATATGATTTCATAATCAATAAAATGATATTGTTGCTCGTGCGTACATACGGATTACAGTCTACACGAACGTGATGAGATTCATTCCCCATTGTAACCATTCAAGAATTTTATTCATTTAATGATTAAAAATAACTTATATGAACTTCATATCATTATGTATATGAATAAAATACATCTTATCCATAGGAAAAAAGACTTACGTAACTAAACATATAAAGGAAAAGGAATTAATTATCACCCGAAACATTGATAGTACTGAAATATTATTAAAAAAGAAATATTAGAAGATCATATATGATATTATATTTTGGTATGTGGTTCTTTTATAATTAAATAACAATGATTTTATCTATTATAAAGTAGGTAGACGCACCCTTGACTAAGGAAAAGTACAAGGTAATGTGTCTTTATCTAACATTTTTATTCCCATGAGATTCATGCTATATTTTCCACAATTTAAATTTTGTGGTGTATGTAATTCCATTGATTGTATTCATTGTATAATATACTTCAATTTATGGTTATTTAAATATTTATTGTATTATCATTCATTCATGGGATTTATGTTTTGTATGTTACCAAATCAATAAGGTAATTTCTAATTTCAATTTTCACTCATTGTGTTTTACGCATACTTCATTGAATATTTTACTCCATGATTATGTGTGGAATCACTATTTATTTATTTATGTTGTAATTTCAACTCCCCTTTGTTATGATATAATATTTATACACATAATATCTACATTGATAAATTCTCATGTCATATATATGAACTATATAAGGGTAATCTTAACTCAATTTCCATTCATTGAGTTAAGCATCCAAGTCATTGGTGTTATTTTTAGATGTATATCTATGATTTTACTATGATTGATTTACACTTAATATCCAACAATATTGAGTATATTTATAATTTTCACCCATAAATATGTCATTTATGTATCCTTAATCTATGTATATAGTCTTTATAAGGGATTTCATCTCAATTTACATTCCATTGATACTTCGTTGTTATTAGGTGACTATTCACTTCTATATAGGTTATATACTATCCATTGACATAAAATATAATGAATCCATTTACTCTAAGGATATTAAATTTTTTTGATTAATGTTATTCATAAATTATTTGTATTCAAGTGTCTCCCATTTAGTTAGAAACACTACCTAAAATATCATTTTAAATGTTTTAATGATTTAATCTTCTAAACCATTCTAATTAATGTCCTTGTTTTAAAAATGGTTTTAAGGATTTATTTATATGGACAAGAATGTTTTAAAATTAATAGTTTTTTCAAAATATTCAAAGTTGTATGATACAACTTGATTCAAAAATCTATATTTAATGGATTCAAGAAAAATAATGAAACTTTTAAATGTTTTCAAGAAAATGGAGATATTTATATAAAATAGTATTAATGATTATTTTAATTTATTTATATATCATAAATTATTCTTTATTAAGGTTGATTTATTATTTTGCAATCTTTCATATTTTATTGAATGAGTTATTTTTGACTGTGGATGTGCTATTTTTATACCACTCATGGTTTGTGGTAAAAGTACTTAAATTACGTATTCTAGTGTTAAAACGAATGTTGAGATTATATTTAACCATTTTAATATGAGTAATGCATTGTAATTATTAAGTGATGGGAAACACATTATATAGCCCCTGGAAGCATCGGTGGGTCTAATGAGACTAGCTAGTGTCTTGGAACAAGGGCATGACAAAATCATCATTTGAAGTCTTGGCATGAGTCCTTGGTTATGTCGTAAGGATGTCCGGAATTATGCATTTCATCTTTATGAAATTATCTATTGATAGTACATGTGATTATTTGGCAAGTAGAATATCCATGTGAATATTTAAATGTAATTATTTGATTTACATTTTCCATATTATACTGAAGTTTATTCATAAAAGACATGTGGTTTAGTCTTCTACATTTCCATTAATGATTGGGATTATTTATAATAGTTTTTTATATATTTTTATCCTTACTGAGCATCTGAGCTAACCCCTTTATTATGTTTTATTTTTTCCAATATCCAAATAAGTATATTACAATTAACCTGCATGAATAGGATAAGGGATAAGAGTGTGTTCAATGGGGACACACCATTGTTTTTTTCCATTTCATAATGTAATTTAAAACTTATGTATGTATCTAGTACTTCCATGGCTACTAAACTAATCGTTATTTCGAGGCATGATCTCTTGTAATCATTCCAATGTTATTTAATAATGCACTGACTCTAGGTAATTAGAGTCGTGGCATTACACCGCTCCCATGTACTATCCTAGAGATTCTCATTCTTGCACCAAACATGCCATAGAGGAATCAACATCCCACACAGGACCTGCTCTTGTCGATCATCTATCTCCAGCGGGATCTATGTAAATTTCACCCCATCATAAATTTCCATCTCTCCCCAGTTGATGACTTGTGATGGATCATGCATGTATCTCCTCAACTGTGACATGTGAAAACATTATGCACCTGGTGCGTCTAAGGGGGAAGAGTTTGGGGGTATGACACATCACTATCTTTGTTGTAGATCTAAAAAGGTCTGATAAACTTTGGTTATGGCTTGCAGCCCCAGCCAAATATCTGCAATCCATGTTGGGGGTATAACGACCCATACTTTACAAACATTGTTAATACATCAAAATTGAAGCACACTTATTACAACATATGACAAAACCACAAAGGACCGTATAGGTATAGTGTCTTTAGAAACTGGGAAACATAAACAACTGGTTCATAAATCTTCTACAGTGTCTCCCATTTATTTCATCATATCTAGGGTCCCTTTTAGCATATTCTACTTAATATCCATCTTCCTGGCCTGGGGAAAAGAAAACATAAAAGGGTGAGCTCAAATGCTCAGCAAGGGCAAATAAAGGAAATAAAAATCATATCATATCTTTATGAAAATCAAAACCTGCAAAAGAGATCATAATATCTTAACATGGAATAAATCATAGAAGTGAAAATGAGATCCCCATAATCATAACATAAAACTTGAAACTTTGTGGCATGCACACATAATCATGGAAAATCATTTCTTGTTAGTCATGACTCATTGACAAGACTATCTTAGTGGACAAAGTCCCTTTCTGAACCGAGTTCACTCCTCGTTTCAGTCCTGTATCACTGAACCGAAATAACCTTCCATTCTAGCCATGTCTATCTCATGAGATATAAAATCTTTACCCAATGCATTGGATGGAGATATAGGTCCCACCCATCTTATAATGAATCCTTTCTTATGTGTGCCACAAAATCATAAATCATAAATCATTACATAACCCATGTAATAAAAATGGGATTCTTAAACAACATGACATCATAAAACCATTCATATAAGATAATGGAATTCATAAACATAATTCCATCACAACATAGTTAAATCAATGTAAAAATATGGATAGAAACAGAACCCTTTATTATCTTAGATGGAAAATAATTTTGATAAAACACTTGAACTTCATTATTGAGGAAAATATCTTTTCTACTTCAAAAACACTTTTCCTTTCTTAACATGTCATACAATTTTAAAATAAAAGAAGTTGATTAAAAATAAACATGAAAACATGTAAAGGAAGCTTCTTGTAAATAATGTTTTAAAAATTCATTCATGCCGTATAAGTTAAAAGAACATTCTTCGTACCTTTGTCGGAAAAGTCAAAAAGTACGTCGTACGAAAAAAAACGACAAAAGATTCCTTTCATATTCTTTACTAAAAACTCACCGAAGGGTAAAATTGGATTTAAACTATTGTAAGTGGATGGAAATAATATTACATATTGATGAAACATGAATGTGGATGATAAAATACACCCCAGTAAATACTTACGAATAAACAATCTCGGATAAAAATGAGATTGTGATATTTCCCTTACCTTAGGTCCGATTTGCTTTGTTTGTGTCCGAAGCTCATGTATAATGGTTTAAATAATGTTATTGACTTATTCCAGAATCATACATATTGATATGATATCATATATGGTCATATTATTAGCTTCTTGTTAGTAATATTTCATTGTTACTTGTTACTCGGGTCTTTATAACTTTTTGTTCTTATGCGTGTTTTGTCGAATAAATTCTTATTCTTATATTTAGGTTATAGATAATTCATTTACAGAATGGTATTAGTGTAGTATATACCATATTCATTCATTCAAATCATTTATATAATCATTATGAAATGAAGATCATGTAGAACGAGTCGTATCACATCGTGGAGACGGTATTCCGTACGTACACACAAGTGATGATATCGTTCCTATGAGCGTGGAATTGTATTGGAGTATATATATATTATTTCAGTATCAATATTACTTCATAATAATCATATATAGTTACTCATTACACCATTATACCCATCCTTGTAAGGTGATGGTGGAAAATAGATTACCCCACGGCGTGGAGACGGTATTCCGTACGTACGCACGCGCAGTGATTTCTTTTTCCGTAGGATGGATAGATTGTGAAATAGGGTTGTTTCATACATAAAATAACATATCAGTATATGAGTAATACTGATTTTATTACTTCATAATGAAACAACCTAATAAGAATAAGTGGAAGAAGAAATAAAGATGAAAGAATTGGTAACGGTAATTACCTCTTCTTTGAAGCGCCTCTTTGAGACCTCCTATTAGGGCACTAAAATTTGTCTTTGAGGAAGACCAGAACCTCTAGGATGTTTCTAGGGAAGTGGAGAAATGGAAAATGGCAGGGTTTGGCCGAGCTTGAGTGCTCAAATTGGTGTGAGGAGGAGGGGGAGGAGGTGCCCTTTTATAAGGGAGGAGAGGGGCACCTTAGGAATATCTCAAAATATTATTTTATATTAAAGTCAAAATCGGTTTATAATGGCTCCAAAGGGTCTTATTTTGAAGATAAGGTGGGGATGGGCCGAAATCCTATCAACCAATAGGATTTAGACAAGCTTAGGGTATTATTTTAACCTTATCAATTAGATTTAACTCTAAGTTAAATAATTTATCTTTTACCATGTCTTTTTGTTTTCTTTCACTATATGGTTAATAAACTTACTATAACATGCCAAACGAACCCCAAATTGTTTATTATTAATATATATATCCTTATCTAAGTCATGTGGCCGAACCTTAGATTTTTAGGAATAAAATAACAATTAATAATATAATATTTGATTTAAAAACTATTTTGTGTCAATTTTGACACTATTTGATATATGATTTTTGTGAAAGTCATAACAGAATTATATGTTCGAACCAAGTTGATTAAATCAACATTAAGATTTCATAGTAACCTATAAAATTAGTGGAATTCATAAAAAGTCTTAAATTACATTTATTTTTGTATTTATATTATCAATTATGTCAATATTTCATTAATAAGATAATTACTGCATCATCTTTGTGTCATAAATAAATTAAATTATTTGATGTCTAAAAATTACAAATAAAATACCATCATGTAGGAAATCTTTTTATCTTTCTAATAAATATTTACAATCGAATTTATCTTATGTATAACCCCATATTATAAATTATTTACTTATTAAACTTTGATTTTAACTATTTTAACCCTTCTTTAAATAAATTAATAATCTAATCCAAGTGGGCCTAAATGGTCATATTTTATTCCTAAGTGTGTTTTTGGTCGAATTACACTTGTCCAATAGAATTAGGACATGTGTTAGGGTAATAGTAATATCATATTTACCCTTAGTTACCCTATTTTCTATTAACCGCGGTAAAAAAAGTAAAAAGTTACTATTCACCAAAAAATTATTTTCATCTCATTTAACCACATTTTAGTCCTTGATATTAACCGTGTCTCTCGGAGTTTCGAAATTCCATTCACAGAAGCGGTAAAATTAAGTTTTATGCTAAATTCAGTTTTTAACCTACCACTTAGTGGTTTCACAATTCATCAAAAATTGAAAGTTTTCAGAAAAATACCAAAATTTCACCCTAGGCTAATTTCGAGATTCTGAGTCCAAAAATGAAGTCCATTTTGAAAAATAAAATTTATAAAATTTCAAAAAGTGATTATTACTATTCATAACGGCTAGCATATTGTTGTTTAGTGAAACTCGATATTGCGTACGACGCAAGCTATCGAGGAAGGTCGTGATTGCGTGTAAAGCAAGCCAAGCAAGTGTTGTGTAGAAAAAGATTCCTTTGATGGTTTATATAACATAAAAGTCTCGGGTGTTACATTCTACCCCCCTTAAAAAGAATTTCTCCCTCAAAATTCGTCACTTTGTAACAAACAGATGAGGATACGTTTCCCTCATCATATCCTCAAGCTCCCATGTAGCTTCTTCAAGTTGGTGGTTCCTCTATAAAACATTCACCAATCGAGTGGTCTTGTTTCGTAGGACTTTTTCACTACGATCCAGAATCTCTATCGGCTGTTCTTCATAAGAATGATCTTGCTCCAGCGGTACCACTTCTGAGCTGAGTACATGTGAATGATCTGGTATGTACTTTCTCAGGAGAGATACCTGGAACACATCGTGAACTTGAGAGAGATTCGGTGGAAGCGCCAAGCGGTAAGCTACCTTCCCAACACGATCCAGTATTTCGAAAGGACCGATATATCTAGGGCTCAACTTCCCCTTCTTTCCAAACCTCATAACACTCTTCCAGGGAGATATTCGTAAGAACACTTTATCACCCACTTAAAACTCTAGGTCTTTTCTTCGGTTGTCGGCATAACTTTTCTATCGACTCTGAGATGCTCATATGTGTTGTTGAATAGATCTGACCTTTTCTGCCATTTCATCAACGAGATTAGGTCCTAATAGCTGTCTTTCCCCAACATCATCCCAGCAAGTTGGAGTCCTGCATTTCTTTCCATGGAGAGCTTCATAAGGAGCCATCTGAATACTGAAGTGAAAGCTATTATTATAAGAAAATTCCACCAAAGGTAGGTGTTGATCCTAACCTCCTTTGAAATCCATAGAGCAAGCTCTCAACATATCTTCTAGGGATTGAATTGTTCTCTCAGACTGACCGTCTGTCTGGGGATGATAAGCAGTGCTGAAACTCAACTTTGTATCCAGAGTATGCTGAAGACTTCGCCAGAACTTCGAGGTAAATCTCGGATCCCGATTAGATATAATAGAAAGTGGTACTCCATGCAATCTTACCACTTCCTTTACATATATCCTGGCAAGCTGATCTAGAGAGAAATCCTCTCTAATAGGAATGAAGTGTGCAGACTTTGTAAGATGATCAACTATGACCCAGATAGCATTATTGCCTTTGGATGTTTTAGGAAGTCCTGTGACAAAGTCCATAGTGATGTTTTCCCATTTCCATTCGGGTATGGGTAATGGTTGTAACATCCCCTTAGACTTCTGTCTCTCAGCTTTAACTTGTTGACAAACCAAGCATCGAGAGACATATTCAGCAACATCTCTTTTCATGCCATCCCGCCAGAAGTACTCTTTCAGGTCCCTATACATCTTCGTGCTTCCAGGATGAATAGAGAATGAAGAACTATGAGCCTCATCCAGCAGCTCCTTCTTTAATTCGGGGATGGGAGGAACGCAAACCCGATTCCTGAACTTTATTATCCCATCACAATCAAGGTTGAATTCAGGAACATTTCTCACATTCTTTTGTAACTCGACATCTTCTTTATGTGCCTCTTTAATCTTCACATGTATAGATGGTTGATCATTAATTTGAGAAAGATAAGATTTTTCCCCTTCCATTATAATTCCAAGATCCATCCTTTGTAAATCCATAAATATTGGATCCTTTGTGATCCTCATCATGGATAAACTAGCATGGTCTTGTCGACTTAATGCATCCGCCACCTTGTTTACTTTCCCATGGTGGTAATGGATTGAGCAGTCATAATCCTTAATCAGCTCCAACCATCTTCTTTGACTCATATTCAGCTCCTTTTGTGTGAAAATATACTTTAAACTTTTATGATCAGTATAAATATCACACCTTTCACCATAAAGGTAATGCCTCCAAATCTTTAATGCAATGATTACCGCAGCCAACTCCAAATCATGTGTTGGGTAATTTTGCTCATGGATTTTCAATTGTCGTGAGGCATAAGCTATCACCATATCATTTTGCATAAGAACACACCCCAATCCCTTCTTGGATGCATCACTGTAGATCACAAACCTTTCTCCACTACAAGGCAGTGTGAGCACAGGTGCACTGGATAACCTTCTTTTCAACTCCTTGAAATTCTCTTCACATTCCTCTGTCCAGACAAACTTAACTCCTTTCCGAGTCAACTTGGTGAGTGGATTAGATAATCGTGAAAAATCCTTTACAAAACGTCGATAATATCCAGCCAAACCAAGAAAACTTCGGATCTCAGTTACTGTTGTTGGTCTCGACCATCTTTCGATAACCTCTATTTTTGCTGGATCCACAGATATCCCCTCTTTTGAGATTATATGACCCAAAAATGAAACTTTTTGAAGCCAAAATTCACACTTGGTAAATTTGGCATAATGCTTCTCCTTTCTCAGGGTCTTCAATATAATTCTCAAGTGATCTTCATGCTCTTCCTTTCTCTTTGAATAGACAAGAATATCATCTATAAAGACTACCACAAATTGATCAAGACAGTCTCTAAAGACTCTATTCATTAGATCCATGAAGATAGCAGGGGCATTAGTAAGACCAAATGGCATCACTATAAATTCATAGTGTCCATACCTTGTACGGAAAGCCGTCTTTAGTATATCCTCCCTTTTGACCCTTAATTGATGATACCCTGAACGAAGATCAATCTTGGAAAAGTATTGAGCTCCGCGTAGTTGGTCAAATAAGTCATCAATGCGTGGGAGAGGATATTTGTTCTTGATAGTGATCTTGTTAAGTTCTCGATAATCAATGCAGACTCTCATTGATCCATCTTTCTTCTTAACAAATAGAACAGGTGCTCCCCAAGGTGACGCACTAGGGCGTATGAATCCCTTATCAAGATTCTCTTGGAGTTGCTTCTTCAATTCCTGCAACTCAATTGTGGCCATTCTATAAGGTGTCTTTGAAATAGGAAAAGCACCCTGTACGAGTTCTATTGAAAACTCAACTTCACGATTTGGTGGAAGACCCGGTAATTCCTCCGGAAAGACGTCATCAATCTCCCGTACAATGGGCATATTCTTAATCGTGAGTTTCTCAACAACCATTTGAGATAAATAACCTTCATTTAGTGGAATCAATACCCATAAGATGGAAGAAATTTCCACTGGAAGGTTATGTTCATCCTTGCATTGATATACGATCGTAGATTGATCTGGAATATGAAATGTGACTTCCCTTCTTTGGCAATTGATATGAGCTCCATGTAGGGAAAGCCAATCCATGCCAAGAATCACATCAAATTCCACTAAAGGAAGGATCACAAGATTTTCAGGAAGTACTTTCCCACAAACTTCGATCGGAGAAGAATTATAAACTTTTGATGCGACTGTTGTTCCATTAGGTGTTGTCACAGCTAACTCAACATCTAATTGTTGAGGTAATACGGTGATACCCTTAGAAAATTCTTTAGAAATAAAAGAGTGGGTGGATCCAGAATCAAATAAAACATTTGCTACTTTAGAGTGGATGGTAAGTGTACCTTTCACCACTTCGTTATCGTACTCCACATCGCTGATAGAAATTGCATGTGACATTCCTTTGTCTTTAGCCTTAAGATATTGTTGACGTCGACCATCATCATCAACCCTTGGATTTGGGCATTGATTGGCATAATGCCCCATCTCTTTGCACTTGAAACATTGAAGTGTATTAGGTTCATTCTGTGTATCCCTTCCTTTGTTTGCGTCATTAGACATCTTCTTCCCATTATTACGGCATTCAAATGCCCGATGACCTTCCTTTCCACATTTAAAACATTTACATGTCCCTTTAAGACAACTCCCTCCATGTTTCTTTCCACACTTTGAGCATAAGGGAAAGTTCATCTTCTTTTCAGTGTGCTCTTTAGAGTTTCCTTTGAATTCCATCTTCCTCTTCTTATCAAACCCATGCGACTGATGGGTTACTCCAATCTCCATCTCGACTTTGAGAGCACATCGAACGATTTCCTCATAGCTATTGAAGTCCCTTATGGCTAACGCCCTTCGAAGACATGGTTTTAAGCCACTAAAGAATCGATCGATCTTACTCTCAGGTTGGATAATAATACCAGAAGCGTACCTTGCAAGTCTTGTAAAATTTGCTTCATAGGTACCAACAGATTCATCATCCCTTTGCTTCAGTTTAAGAAACTCTTTCTCCATCTTTGTTCGGAGAATACGAGGGAAGTACTTATTGAAAAATAAGTTCTTGAACTCGTCCCATTCCATAGACTCAATTTCATCCCTTTGCCTCGTATTCTTAATAAGATTCCACCATTGATCAACATCTCCTTCCAAACGATACACTGCTAGGATGACTTTATCATGTTCAGAACATTGAAGAACTGAAAATATCTTTTCAGTAGTACTAATCCATTGTTCAGCAACTAATGGATCAGTAGACCCACTGAAAGAAGGTGGACGCTGCCTCATGAAGGATTCAACAGAATGTTGCTCCTTCCTTTGCTCGTTTGGAAGTCCTGCATGATTCATAGCTTGAGAAAGTTGTGTGAGCATGGCTACAAGATTTTTCATTCCAGCTCACATATCGTTTGGTTGCTCAGGGGGACAATCATTGCATTGCCCATCGCATTCTGCATTAACACGGTTCCTTCGGGTTCCAGCCATTGACTAAAACCAAGAAGAATAGTGTGAGAAACACTAATTATAATAGGAAAACCACATAATTCAAGAATAAAATTTTCATGCTTAAGGTCTTATCCAAGGTTATTCAAGGACATTTCTTAAACACTAAGATTGTGTTCTATGCTTAGACATATCCTTAGGGTTCTTACTAAGGCTTTCACATCCTAGTTTCCAAAGGTTGACTATACCTTTCCTCTGATACCAACTATAACGACCCATACTTTACATACATTGTTAATACTTCAAAATTGAAGCACACTTATAACAACATATGACAAAACCACAAAGGACCGTATAGGTATAGTGTCTTTAGAAACTGGGAAACATAAAAAACTGGTTCATAAATCTTCTACAGTGTCTCCCATTTATTTCATAATATCTAGGGTCCCTTTTAGCATATTCTACTTAATATCCATCTTCCTGGGCTGGGGAAAAGAAAACATAAAAGGGTGAGCTCAAATGCTCAGCAAGGGAAAATAAAGGAAATAAAAATCATATCATATCTTTATGAAAATCAAAACCTGCAAAAGAGATCATAATATCTTAACATGGAATAAATCATAGAAGTGAAAATGAGATCCCCATAATCATAACATAAAACTTGAAACTTTGTGGCATGCACACATAATCATGGAAAATCATTTCTTGTTAGTCATGACTCATTGCCAAGACTATCTTAGTGGACAAGTCCCTTTCTGAACCGAGTTCACTCCTCGTTTCAGTCCTGTATCACTGAACCGAAATATCCTTCCGTTCCAGCAATGTCTATCTCATGAGATATAAAATCTTTACCCAATGCATTGGAGGGAGATATAGGTCCCACCCATCTTATAATGAATCCTTTCTTATGTGTGCCACAAAATCATAAATCATACATCATTACATAACCCATGTAATAAAAATGGGATTCTTAAACAACATGACATCATAAAACCATTCATATAAGATAATGGAATTCATAAACATAATTACATCACAACATAGTTAAATCAATGTAAAAATATGGATAGAAACAGAACCCTTTATTATCATAGATGGAAAATAATTTTGATAAAACACTTGAACTTCATTCTCGAGGAAAATATCCTTTCTACTTCAAAAACACTTTTCCTTTCTTAACATGTCATACAATTTTAAAATAAAATAATTTGATTAAAAATAAACATGAAAACATGTAAAGTAAGCTTCTTGGAAATAATGTTTTAAAAATCCATTCATGCCGTATAAGTTAAAAAAACATTCTTCGTACCTTTGTCGGAAAAGTCAAAAAGTACATCGTACGAAAAAAACGACAAAAGATTCCTTTCATATTCTTTACTAAAAACTCACCAAAGGGTAAAATTGGATTTAAACTATTGTAAGTGGATGGAAATAATATTACATATTGATGTAACATGGATGTGGATGATAAAATACACCCCAGTAAATACTTACGAATAAACAATCTCGGATAAAAATGAGATTGTAATATTTCCCTTACCTTAGGTCCGATTTGCTTTGTTCGTGTCCGAAGCTCCTGTATAATGGTTTAAATAATGTTATTGACTTATTCCAGAATCATACATATTGATATGATATCATATATGGTCATATTATTAGCTTCTTGTTAGTAATATTTCATTGTTACTTGTTACTCGGGTCTTTATAACTTTTTGTTCTTATGCGTGTTTTGTCGAATAAATTCTTATTCTTATCTTTAGGTTATAGATAATTCATTTACAGAATGGTATTAGTGTATTATATACCATATTCATTCATTCAATTCATTTATATAATCATTATGAAATGACGATCATGTAGAACGAGTCGCATCACATCGTGGAGACGGTATTCCGTACGTACACACAAGTGATGATATCGTTCATATGATCGTGGAATTGTATTGGAGTATATATATATTATTTCAGTATCAATATTATTTCATAATAATCATATATAGTTACTCATTACACCATTATACCCATCCTTGTAAGGTGATGGTGGAAAATAGATTACACCACGGCGTGGACACGGTATTCCGTACGTACGCACGCGCGGTGATTTCTTTTTCCGTAGGATGGATAGATTGTGAAATAGGGTTGTTTCATACTTATAATAACATATCATTATATGAGTAATACTTATTTTATTACTTCATAATGAAACAACCTAAGAAGAAGAAGTGGAAGAAGAAATAAAGATGAAAGAATTGGTAACGGTAATTACCTCTTCTTTGAAGCGCCTCTTTGAGACCTCCTCTTAGGGCACTAAAATTGGTCTTTGAGGAAGACCAGAACCTCTAGGATGTTTCTAGGGAAGTGGAGAAGGGAATATGGCAGGGTTTGGCCGAGCTTGAGTGCTCAAATTGGTGTGAGGAGGAGGGGGAGGAGGTGCCCTTTTATAAGGGAGGAGAGGGGCACCTTAGGAATATCTCAAAATATTATTTTATATTAAAGTCAAAATCGGTTTATAATGGCTCCAAAGGGTCTTATTTCGAAGATAAGGTGGGGATGGGCCGAAATCCTATCAACCAATAGTATTTAGACAAGTTTAGGGTATTATTTTAACCTTATCAATTAGATTTAACTCTAAGTTAAATAATTTAACTTTTACCATGTCTTTTTGTTTTCTTTCACTATATGGTTAATAAACCTACTATAACATGCCAAACGAACCCCAAATTGTTTATTATTAATATATATATCTTTATCTAAGTCATTTGGCCGAACCTTAGATTTTTAGGAATAAAATAACAATTAATAAAATAATATTTGATTTAAAAACTATTTTGTGGCAATTTTGACACTATTTGATATATGATTTTTGTGAAAGTCATAACAGAATTATATGTTCGAACCAAGTTTATTACATCACAATTAATATATCATAGTAACCTAGAAAATTAGTGTAATTCATAAAAAGTCTTAAATTACATTTATTTTTGTATTTATATTATCAATTATGTCAATATTTCATTAATAAGATAATTACTGCATCATCTTTGTGTCATAAATAAATTAAATTATTTGATGTCTAAAAATTACAAATAAAATACCATCATGTAGGATATCTTTTTATATTTCTAATTAATATTTACAATCGAATTTATCTTATGTATAACCCCATATTATAAATGATTTACTTATTAAACTTTGATTTTAACTATTTGAACCCTTCTTTAAATAAATTAATAATAAATGTCCTAATCTAATCCAAGTGGGCCTAAATGGTCATATTTTATTCCTAAGATTGTTTTTGGTCGAATTACACTTGTCCAATAGAATTTGGACATGTTTTAGGGTAATAGTAATATCATATTTACCCTTAGTTACCCTATTTACTATTAACCGCGGTAAAAAAAGTAAAAAGTTACTATTGACCAAAAAATTATTTTCATCTCATTGAACCACATTTTAGTCCTTGATATTAACCGTGTCTCTCGGATTTTCGAAATTCCATTCACAGAAGTGGTAAAATTAAGTTTTATGCAAAATTCGGTTTTTAACCTACCACTTAGTGGTTTCACTATTCATCAAAAATTGAAAGTTTTCAGAAAAATACCAAAATTTCACCCTAGGCTAATTTCGATATTCTGAGTCCAAAAATGAAGTCCATTTTGAAAAATAAAATTTATAAAATTTCAAAAAGTGATTATTACTATTCATAACGGCTAGCATATTGTTGTTTAGTGAAACTCGGTATTGCGTACGACGCAAGCTATCGAGGAAGGTCGCGATTGCGTGTAAAGCAAGCAAAGCAAGTGTTGTGTAGAAAAAGATTCCTTTGATGGTTTATATAACATAAAAGTCTCGGGTGTTACAGGGGGGATACCTGAAGGAAAAATGGTCACTCTCCTCGAACATCAAGGGTCTCTGTCTCCTGTCAGCATAAGGATTTTGTCTACTCTGTGTAGTCTTCATCCACTCCTGGATGACATGTACCTTTTCAATGGTAGCTCATACCATCTATGGACCCATGAGTAATGACTCCCCTGGGGCTTTCCCGCATAGAGGTGATCTGCAAGGCCACTCGTACAAGGCCTCAAACGGTTCCATTACCATGGTGGAGTGATAGATGTTGTTGTATTAAATGTACTCTAGTGGTTGTTTTTCCTCCCAATTGAGATAAATATCTAAGACACCAAAACAAAGAATACACTAAAAGGTTATTATGTTCTTCTCTATCTAAACATCCATATGTGGATGAAATTTTGAGTTCAAGCACAGTAGAGTCCAAAACGCCTCCTGTAATACCTCCAAAAACCAAAAGGTAAAGGGTTTATTGTAGTATTAAACGATTGTCAAAGTCACCCCTTTATGTTTCACAATCTCTTGAACATAGATTCGTCCCAAGAAATCTAATGGTCCCTGCACTCAAATGGGTAGGAAGGGAGATGACTTGGTAAATTATTAAATGTTAACTTAGATAGCATCATGGCTTTTTTTTGTACGTGGTAACCCCGTCATGAAATCCATCAAGATACAGTCCCATTTTCACTCTTTTTCCTAAAGCTTCTGATCCATGAATGCCAGAACCAGATTCTTGGTCTTCACTTTCAGGTAAGAGAGGAATCGTGAGATGAACTCGACCCCTGCCTTCATCATTCCGGGACATAAGTACTAATTTTGGAGGACTTTGTACATCATATCCACACTATGATTTATCGACAAAGATGATGTACGGAACTCCATCGACACATCCTCCTGTAATGCCATTGGTACTGAAGTGTACTCTATGAAATGGATGACATGCTCCCTACATATCAAAAATCCATTTTTAGAATATCCTATAGATAAGTGAGAACATTTGGACTCATATTCAACATCTACTAGTTGTGCCTCCCTAACTCTCTATAAGAGTGGGGGAGTAAAATTAATTGACTAAAGGAATGTTGATCCATCATTATCCATAAAAGGATATATGCTTCTTTACTAGATACTATATTTCCTCACTTGTAAGTTGTAAACATGTTCTCTAGTTAAGCGTATCTTATAGAATGTTCCCCTTCCCTAGAGTATAGACTATCTTGAAGTCATAGTCCTAGACGAAATCTAGTCATCATTGATTTCTCAGGTTTAGGTCCTTCTGGTAGAAGATATACCTAGGACTCTTATAGTCGGAGTAAACTATTAACCATTCACCCATCACGTAGTGCATCCACATATACAATGCAATGACCACCGATGCTAAATCCATGGAATGGGTGACATAATTCCTCTCGTTCTTACTCCATTTCCATGAGCTATTAGTGATCAACACTCTCTCCAGTTTCAGGACACAACCTATCCCGTTCCATCAAGAATTGTAGATAACTATTTACTCAGAGCCATCCTCTTGTAGTCTTAGGATAGGGCCACTAGTCAGTCTTTTCAAATGATCCTTGAAACACTAATGTCATTTCTATATCCTCCAAAAGGGATCTACCATCCATGTCAATGTCGATAAGGGTGATGCCACTCTGTAAAATATGGGAAAGGTCCTCCGATTGTAACTGGCCCACCCCCAAAATATCTGCACCTAATTCATGCTATTGGGTGGCTCCCAAGAGAGAAATTCCTCTATCACATCGAGATCTACTACAACTCCATCTTCCGAGATGATGTGTCCCAGAAAGTGGAACTCCCAAATCTAGAACTGTCACTTAGAGATCTTAACATAATTTTGGTGCACTTAGAGTGTATCCAATACTATCTGTAGGTGTGTAGCATTCTCCTCCTCCAACTCTTAGTACACCAATATATCGTCACTTAAGACTACCACTAAACAATCAAGGTATGTTTGGAAGATCATGTTCATTTGTCCAATGAATACTATTGTGGCATTTGTCTCACTAAAGGAAATCACCATGAACTCATAGTGGTCATAAATAAATCTATAATCAATTTTTGGTATATCTTAATCTTGTACATGATGACAATGATAGCCTGATCTAAGTTGGATCGTCGAGAACCAGATCACACCCTTCAGTTGCATGAAGATGTCATCAATCCTTGGTAGTGGATTCTTTTTCTTCATGGTCACCTGATTCAAGCACCGAATGTCGACCCACAACCTAAAAATCACATCTTCCTTCTTGGGAAACAAAACCAGGTCTAAAAATGGTGAATTTTTATGCCTTACAAACAGCTTCTTTTTCAAGTCCTCTAGATGTACACTCAGATCGTGATGCTCTATGGGAGCCATCCAATATACCAATGTGGATATAATTGATGTAATAGGGTACAAGATGATGCAAAATATTTCCGCTCTGCAAGGAGGTAGTCCCCGAATATCCTCAGAAAAAAATAATTTTACTCTTCTACCACTATAGAAAAACATTCACTCTTCTCATCCACTTCACCAAGGGTGAGGCTAGCTAACATGTGAGTGATCAGCTGCACCCTCAATAAATAAATTCTATCAGGTACTGTAAGGTTTTCCTTCTCACTGGTGAAGAAAACTAGGTCCCATCCTCGTGGAAACAAAACATATTTCACCTAAAATAATCTATATGAGCATGTAGTATAAATAACCATCCCATACCCAAGAAGATCTCATATGGCCTCGATTCTACAATTAGGAGATTCCAGTTGAAGCTCTCGCCTACTAGAGTACATTCACACTAACAGCACAAATGTGTGATCATCGAATCCCCTCCTGTATTATTCTATAGCAATAATTATCTATCCAATGGCTCCACTGGAATCTATAACATCCAAATTAGTGATGTGGAAAGGAAAGAGTTACTAGAACCTGGGATTATAATAACTGTAGATAGCGTGATGAAGACATAAATCATACCTTGAATCAACTATTTAATGTCATGGTCCTAATCCTCCATTTCATGAATCTAAACTCGCCCCATTATATATGCACCTTGAGGTTAGGGTGGACCACATGGAGTTGCTGGTAGTAGTGCCTAGAATCGTCGCCCACCACATGTTTCATGACCTACCCTTATGCCACATCTATGGCCCTGCAACCCTACTAGGTAGAACCTCTTCCTCTATATCAATGGTCCCTCTACCTAATTCTGATCATCTATATAAAGGGATGGGAAGTGAGAAGCAATGTGTCTATGCCTGTTTCACGAGTAGCACACCATTCTCCTTTGTTGTCTCTCACTATCCTGGCAGCCTCACACTACCGATACCGAGTCCTAGGGTTGTCCACCAGATGTTCTAGCCCATGTTGACTAATGCTCCGTCTTTCAACAAACATCAAAGGATGGATCAACTACCCGTCTCCTGGTCGTTTCTCCCACTCTTAGTGCCTTCTCTCCAAGGAGGATCTCTAATAGTAGTGCTCTCTTCATCACTCCATCCTACATGGGTATGTTAAAAGACACCATCGACACCCTTATCTCCCATATGAGTCCCTTATCAATGTTATGGGCCCTAAAACAGGGTCACAATGTTTTTAGAGTAGCTACAGAGGTATAAAAAACTCGCATATTACTCATCCACTGACAATCATACCTACTGGAGGTGGAGAAGCCTCTCGATTCACACTGAGTGCATGGTTTATGGGAAACACTCCTCCTATAAAAGCTACTTAATGTCTTTCCATGTGGGGATACCCTAATACTGAGTCTAAATCAACAGACTCCACCATATCCCTTCCAATCCTTGAATAATTCTTGCAGCTAAGATCTTCATCTAGTCATGCAATGTCCTCACTATGCGGATGTCCCACATCATCGCCTCTATCCAATCCTTAGCAACCTAGGGATATATATCTCCCATGATATTGGGAGGTCTCTATCTCTAAAACTCATGCATGGAACTGATTCTTAGTACATCTTTTGGAGGTACCTCCAGTAGTAAATTTTGACATATGATTGGTCGTAGGACTGGTGCACAACCATGTGGTTCCATCTCAAGAACAGGTCCCTGAACGGATGCCTCGTCAGTAGGCGAGATGTCCTCCAAACCACATATCAAAATCATAGATGTTCCTCCTCATGGAGCCATCCTGAAATAGATCACGATGGTACAAAATCAATAGATTATACCTGGTGATCTGACTCTTATACTAAAAAGCATAAAGAGACACTTTTCCCAATAGTTTTTCCATACATTGAGCCAAAATACCAAATTCGAGGTACTGGTTTGTGGATACGTTGGCCTCTGCACCTACATTGGACTTCATGAATCAAAAATTCAAACTCATAAATTTAACCATTGTCTCTAAAAAAAAAATTATATTCTCTCGATCTATGAGGTTTAACTGACCACCTTTAATACCACTTTCACACAACCTTTCTCGCAAGGCTCGTGTCGTGACTTACCCCAATCCAGCCTCCCAAAGGCTAGGGGTTGGAGACTAGGGATGAAGGTGTCATTGTGCAAGTTGTATGAATTTTACTGTGTGTCTCTATGCACAAACATGCCCAACCACGTCCAAAAAACATAAAGGGGAAAACAAGTATACTGAAACAATTTTTGAGTACAAGTAAAACTGAAAACAAGTGGTCCAAAATAGAAACAAAACAAAATTAACATGAAAAACAACAATGTATAATGGGACTCTGGTAGAAATCTACCAAAAACCCCACAATTTGGTAAGATTAGTTTAACTACTATAATTCGAAGTTTTATGTCATGTCTGTATAATCTTATTGTGCCCTGCAAGATTTTAGGCCACCATGTCCTCTGCCAAAATGTCTGTCATCTGCACAAGACACAACACATGTGGGAGAATCCCATGATGTGGTGAGTAACACAGAACTTGGTATATTACCCTAGTAAAATAAGGAGAAATAAAAAACTAAAACACAAGTAAAATATCTAATGTAATGAAAGATCACACCAGGTAGAATCTACAACATAGGAAAATGGTTCATTGAATATAGTGATGAAAGTTTTGTACTATCGAGGGACTAATCCCTGATGAATCGTTGCTCCTCTATTGGTCAACTGTGGATCCAAATAGTTGCTGCAAATCTATTGGGATAATAAGGATCCACACTGCTGTTACTCACCTCATGGGACTCTATAGATAGACATGGCTACCGCTTGTCTACTGATTCACTAAGGACCCACACTGATACTTCTCATCTATCGGGCCAGTCAGGATCCACACAGATGTTGCTTGTCTGTCGCTTGATCATGTGAGAACCACTTACTAAAGATATATGTTGAAATTCAACTTATATTTAAGTCTCATTAGAGCCTACAAAAAGATTTTTCTTGTCAAGATTGCATAATCCATGAAAACAACTCATCTATAAGTTACCTCGTTTGCTAGTTTTCAGTGTTTTTTTAATCAGGGGAAATTCAGTCTAGGCCCAGTCTAACCTGGTCGGACATTCCCGACCAACCTGACCTAGGGGTCAGATATATTTTGGTTTAATTCATCTATCCTAGCCTGACCTTGTCCGTGTCAAGGGATTTAAGGTTGAACTTGGCTAGTGGGCCAGTCCTGATGGGCCTCACATAGCCGACCTAGTTTGGTTGGGGTTCCACCCCGCCTGGTCACCCAGCGACCCGGTCTCATCAAGCCCATCCATAGGGCATGGGTCCAGTCATCCACCATGTGTTCTTCCCACTAGTCACGAGTCCGGCCCAGGCTGCTAGTTGGGGGTGCGGCCCACCTTCTAGAGCCCAGCTCACTCGAACCGGACTGGTGATGTGTGTGATGTCAGTATGTTGCCAGTTGTCGCATCCAGCTCCTGTCCTACCCAAAAGTTCATCTGTGAGGCCTCCATCCTACCGTAGTTGAGCGACCATGACTTCCATCTCACTTGGGCGGCCTGGACACAACCGCCCAATCCATATCACCCACATACTCAATCCGTGGGTTTGACCCATAATTATATGCTAGGCTGGTGGCGCAGATCTCTTATACTACAACCCGCATTGGTCGCGACATCTGTGTCCTCGTTGTGCCGCTGCACCTGGCCACTAGCCCATTCTTCATGGGACCACCAAATGTGCTCTGGTGGTTTTTTCTTCAAGACAGCTATGCCTACACCCTAAAGGAAACATCATCTTCATTGTGAAGGCATCAAACCCATCATGTCGTCGATTCAGATGCCTATCCACAAAGAACACAAACATAGGAAGGGATAAGGGAATTGATCATATCATCCTACACCCTCCGCATTTGGATTTAAAAATAAGGTGGAGGTTCATGGAATACAATAAAAAATAACAAGTAATAACTTAATATCGGATAGAGAAATCCCAAATGAAACAGCACACTCCCGCAAAAATACATGGACTGTGGATCAACCTATTTTTTGGATGATCCAATTTCACTGTTTAAAATAAGAACAAGGAATAACATCACATTAAAACAAACCCCAACCTCATTGACATTCATTGTTATGAAAATTCATCATTCAGGGACAACGAGGCAGATGTCATTCTTCGTTCATTGATTTACATCAAATTCAATAACGTACTGCTGGAGTTCATCATTCTTTGGTGGGGAGGTAATCCGTCAGAGGATCATTTTATAATCCACATGGTTTAATCCCAATTCCACTGATGTGTCAAAATATTAAAAAGAAAATATTATGCAGTGTTTCTATTACGTTAAAAATTCATGTCATTACATTGTTTAATTTATAAATAACTATAAATGATTCTAATTATTTATTCATCATAACACAACATGTTAACGATCCCTTATTGATGTCAATTAATGTGTCTCTTTAATACATAATCGTTGTACCACAACGTCATTGTGTCATCGCTCATAAGTGATAATATAAATAAAATAACTTTTTATGGTATTTTATTATTTTTCTCAAAATGTTCCTAAAATTATGTTTTCTGTTTGAACCTTTCTAGGTGAAGTAAAGTCTTTCCTATGAGAATCCCAGCATTCTGAGATCAATGGTGCCTCAGAATTTTGATCTATGAAGTGCTTCAAATGTATGAAAAACACGCTCACACGTGTTCTGAATGTATCTTAAAAAAGATCAAAATTTCATTCTAGGCTCAGTAGGCCTTGGAATCAGATTACTTATGTTCATGTAGATGCAACATTAATCAATATAATTTTAAAAAATATAATCGGATATTAGGAGAAATTACCTTTTCCCAACCATAGTGATTTTCATTAGAGAAATCTAAAATAAGAGCTAATCAAACAAAATGGGGGTTATGATCACTAATATGTACCTCCCACTCCAATGTGATCTCCTAGAGATTCTCAAGCTGCCACCGAACAAGCACCAGAGTAATCGAACACCCACATAGGACCCACTATGGTCGATCATCCATCTCCACAGGGAACTCCATAAATGTCTCCCCATCATTAATGTCCATCTCACCCTAGTCGATTACTTATGATTGATCATGCACGTATCTTCTAAGTTGTGACATGTGAAAACGTCTTTCACCATGTGCATCTATTGGGGAAGATCAAGGTGGTACGCCACATCACCAACACTTCTCATGATTTAAAATGGTCCGATTAACCTCAGAGATATATTTCCACCCCAACCTAGTCATTGAGATCATTTTTGGAAAGAGATCAAAAATAAAACATGGTCTCTCTCCTTGAACTCAAAGGGTATCCATATCCTATTTAAATAATACTTCCATCTACTCTTTTTAATCCTCATCTGCTCCTAGATAACCTACACCTTCTCAGTGGTAGTTCGTACCAACTCTTGACTCATGACATCCGACTCCCTTGGGTCTGTCCAGCATAGAGGTGACCTGAAAGGCCACCCCTAGAAGGCCTCGAATGGTTCCATACTAATGGTGGAGTGATTTTTGTTATTGTATGAAAACTACAATATTGGTAGTTTTTCGTCCCACCTATAATCAAAATTCAGGATGCCAGCATGAATCATTTCTTCCAAGGTTTGTATCATCGGCTATATCTAACCATTATTCGAGGGATTAAAAGTTGTGCTGAAGTGTAGCTGAGTCCCAAACTTCTCCAGTAATACCTCCCACAAAATTTAATTAATGTGTGCATCCTTGTTAAGACGATCGTTAATGGAACCCCATGAATCTACATTATCTCATAAACGTAGAGTCGTCCAATTAACTCTATAGTTCCCTGCTATTGGATGGGTAGTAAGTGAGAAAATTGGTAAGTTAGTAAATAATCACACATATAGAATCATGAAAAATGGTTGTACTTGGTAACCCCATCATGGAGTCCTTCAAGATACTTTCTCATTTCTACTCCAGTTCCTAAATCAACTAAGCCAAGCTTGATGGAACTCGATTCTTATCCTTCATATATTGTCAAGTGAGGAATCATGAGACAAAATTATCAAATGCTTTCTTCATTCCTAGACAGTAGTACTAATGTCGGAGATATAGATACGTCATCTCCACTATAGGATATACTGCCAAAGGGGATTCATGGAACTCCCTCAACCCCTCCTCTTGAAACTCAATTGGTACTATGGTGTACCCTATTAAAATAATGACCTTCTCTACA
This sequence comes from Viscum album, assembly GCA_963277665.1. Taxonomy (NCBI): domain Eukaryota; kingdom Viridiplantae; phylum Streptophyta; class Magnoliopsida; order Santalales; family Viscaceae; genus Viscum; species Viscum album. Next base: position 1,311,321,733 of record OY728134.1, on the reverse strand, counting down.
ATAATATAAAATCCATTAGGATCATATCATGTGGATAACTGAGCATGTCGGACCTCGTAGTCAACATCCACCAGATGTGCCACTCTTACTATCTATAAGAGTTGAGGAGTAATAGTCATCGACTAAAGGTAAGTGGATCCAACAACATCCATAAAGTATATCTACATTGTGACAATTTACTATGTTGCTTCACTCAAAATCTAAAAACAGGTCCTCCTGTTAAGCACATCTTCTACCAACATCCCATTCCCAGAAGTATAGACTATATTAAATTCATAGTCTAGAAGAAACACTAGCCATCACCGTTGTCTCAGTTTTAGGTCCTTCTGGGAGAATATTTACGTGAGACTATTTTCATCAGTGTAAACTGTACAATGTTCACCCATCAAGTTGTTTCACCTCATCATCAAGGCAAAGACCAATATTTCTAATGCTAGTTTATGGATCACATAGTTCTTCTCATGCGTCTTCATATACCATTAGTTTTTAGCGATCATCACTCGCTTCTAATTCTGGAAACTTGAACAGTCCCCCATGCATCATAGAAAACTACATACTCAGCACCCTCCTCTATTATTTTGAAGATGGGTCCACTAGAAAGTCTCTCCCAGAGCTCCTGGAAAAACTTCTAGAATTTCACTATCCACATAGAGGGTTTTACCTTCCATGTTAATGGAGATAATGGTTATACCACTCTTAAAAATTTGGCCACGAACCTCCGATAGTAACCGGCCAACCCCAAGAGTCTCTACACCTTAGTCACAGTCATGGGTGGCTCCCAAGTGATCACTTCCTCTATTATTTTCGGATCAACTACAAGTATAGCCTCTGAGATGTCGTGTTCAAGAAAGTGGACCTCGCAAATCAATAACTAGATCATCAAGATCTTACCATAATAGTGGTGCTCTAAGAGTGTATCCAGGACTATCTAGAGGTGTTTATAGTGCTCCTCCTCCAACTCTTAGTACACCAAGATTTCATCAATGAAGAATACCATGAAACGATTGAGGTATAGCTGTATGATCATGTAAATTTTCCCCATGAATATATCTTGGTCATTGGTAATACCAGAGGGCATCACCAATAACTCATATTGGTTGTATCAGCATCTAAAATCTTTCTTTGAAATGTCATAATCTCAAAACTGAAACTGATGATAGATTGATGAATGTTCGATATTCGAGAACCACCTATCTCAATTAGCTGATCGAAGAGGTTATCAATCCTTTGAAGTGGATTCTAGTTCTTCATGGTCACCTGGTTTAGGCCCCAGAAGTCCATTCACAACCTAAAAATCTCATTTTCTTTATTGGATATAATAACTGGGGCTTCCCTTAGGGAGAATATGGGCCTTATGATCCTCTTCTCCTGCAGATCCTCTAGATGACTCTCAGCTCGCGAAGCTTTGTGGTATCCATCTGACATGCTAGTGCAGATATCAGTGTCGTCCTATAGTATATGTTCATGATAAATTCTTCCTATATGGGAGGAGGTCATCTTGGAACATCCTCAGGAGAAAATCCCTTTTACTCATCCACCCCTATAGTAAATCATGGACTCCTCTCATACACTGCACCAAGGGTGAGGATATAAATGTAGTGAGTGATCTGTTAAAACCTCCTTTGAGAAAGTCTCTCTGGTGTTGTAAGGGTTTCCTTCTCACCGGTGAAGGAAAACTAGATTCCATCCTTGCAGACACACCGCATATTGTGGATAAAAAGACCGATCTAAGCATGGAATATATAAAACCATTCCATACATAGGATGAGTTTTTAAGGCCTCGATGCTACTACTATGAGATCCCATGCGATGATATAGCCACATAGAGTAATTTAACATTGCTTGCACCAATGTGTAATAATAAAATCTCCTCCCGTAAGAGGATATAGCCATAAGGATCTCGAAAATGGCTCCACTAGAATCTAAATCATCCAAACAAGAGCTGTGGACGGGAAAGAGTGAATGGCGACGAATAAAATCTGGATCTTCATGGTCATAAGTCTCCACTATATGAAACTAAGCTCTCCACATTCCATATACTCCCTATGGTCATTGTGGACCACCTGGAGTTTGTGGTGATAGTACCTAAAACCATCGCCCACCACCTGCTACTCGGCCTTCTCCCCTACCACATATGTTCCCTACGAACCTCCTTGCTCAATCATCTTCCTCTATCACGGTGTTCCCATGACCGTCTATCGATCGTCTATATGGATGGTTGGTAAGTCACGAGCCATGTGTACCTACCTATCGTAGGATTAGCTTACTCTGCTCATCTGTTGTCTACCTCTATCCTGGTGGCCTCACACAACTGATCATGAGTCCTCTAGTCATCCACCAGATGATTTGGACCACTTGGACTGCTTCTCCATCTACCAGATACCTTAAAAGGATAGCTCGACAGCCTATCAACAGGTGGTGGATTCTAATATTTGTTCTTACTCAATGAGGATCCTCTATAATTATAGAGATAACTCTTGCACTCCAATCTATGTGTGTATGTTGAGAGATTCCTTCAACGCCCTAATCCCCCATATATGTCCATGCTCAATGGTCGGAGCCAAAAATAAAGGTTCCTGAAAAATGTCTATGGAGTAGATAGAGAGGTCTAAAAACCTCGGAGTGTTCTCAGCCACTGATAGACTTTCTTGCTGTAGGAGGAGATGCTCGTGGATCCACAGAGATTGTGAGGTCAATGGGAAAAACACATCCCAAAAAATCCTATTGAATTCTACACAAGCAGGGGTTGCCTCATTATATGTCTGAATAATATGACACCACCAGCTCCCTTCCAATCACTGATGAATGTAAAAAAGTTAAGTTCACCATCTAGTCAAGCGGCTTCCTCACTAGGAGGAAGTCCCATGTCACTGAATCCATCCAATCCTCTGCAACCTGGGGATCCGTATCTGCACCGATCCTTATATATCTCTTTCTCTGAAACTAATGCTACACACAATGTCTGGGTAAATACTTTGGAGGTACCACTGGTATTAGATGATGACCAATGGGTGGTGGTACCACCCATGCGCCACCTAGTGGGGCCATCCTGAGAACTGGTCCATGAATAGATGCCTCGTCACTATGTAGGCTTTCCCACCTACAACATATCATAATCCTAGATATTCGTCTTCTTAGAGGCATCTTGAAATATATCAATATGGGCCACAATCAATAGAATATTCCATGTGAGTTTATTATTATAAAAAAGAACATAAATATACACTTTTCCAACTACTGTTTCCATTAATTTATCAAAAATGAAGATTTAGAGGTCTTTGTGTGTTGATACGTCGGTTGTCACACCAACACTGGATTCCATGAATCTAAATGTCAGACTTGCAACATTTAATACATTTTCCCAAAATATAAACAACATTATCTCAGACTCTAATGTTGAATTGACCACCATTGATACCATTTTTTCCAAACACATCCCTCGGGGCTCATTCCATGACATACCCAAAGCCCGCCTCCCAAAGTCCATGGGTTGGCGACAAGCGTTGAAGGAGCCAACCTGTAAGTGGGAGGAATTTTCTTGAATACCTATACACACACACACACCCAACCACATCCTACAAAATGAATGGGGAAAACATGTAAACTGAAAGAAGTGGTGAGTATAAGTACAAAACAAAAAAGTGGGCTAGAATACAAACACAAAATAAATATCTGAATTACAACAATGTACAAATGGATTCTAGTATCCATCAACATAAAACCCCACATGATGATAAGAATAGATTAGCTACTAGAATTCGAGGTTGTATACCATGCCTTCCTTATCCTATTGGGCCATGCCTTCTCCTAGTCCACCATATCCTCTATCGAAATGCCCATCATCTGCACAAAACACAACAAATGTGGGAAAATCCCATGCAGTGGTATGGAACAAAGTACTAAGTAGGGGACCCCACTCCACTATAGATGAATACAACATAAAACCACAATGGAATGCCACAATGTAAAAACATATAACACCAGGTACCATCTAAAACAACATAATAATGTTTTTCAGCTATTGTGATGAACATGTAATATTTTTTAGGGACTCATACCTGATGAATTTTTGCTCGCCTGTCAGGCCACTAAGGATCCAAACGACTACTACTCATCTACCGGTCTACTATGGATCTAAACTTCTCCTCTCATAATACAGACCCCAAATGATCTACACAGCTTCTTCTAATCTATTGGGCCACTAAGGATCCACATGACAACGACGTGTCTGTAGGGCCACTAAGGATCCACATGGTTGCTACTTGTCTGGACACTTGTTCCTGGGAGAACAAATGCACCAAGCCATGTGTTGAAATTCAACTACATTGGCTGTTACCATATAGCATAACAATATATCCTTAAAGTATATAGGGTCCCAACACTTCCATGATTATGTCAATCAGATGCCAAGTTTTCAAGCATTAGAGTTTTAGTAATCAGGGGATAGTTGCGTCTAGGCCTAGTCTAAACTTGTCTGACTGACCTGACCAACCCGACACGGGGGGTCCCACATACCCCAATTTAATTAGTATGAACAACCTGATGTAGTTCATGTAAAGGTAGTTATAGTTTGGCCTTGACAGTAGTCTATTCCAAATTGGCCTCATAGGCCCCGACCTAGTTTGGTTGGGGGTCCAGCACACCAGGTCACTCAGTGACCCAGTCTCATTCATACCAAATCGAAGTACGCAAGATCGACTTGCTAGTGTGGATAAATCCCACTCAGAATGGGTTTGGCCATTCGGTGTGAGTATATCCAGACTTTCTCCCTTGGGGAACAACTCGCCAATGGAAGACTAACCTGCTGGAAGTTTGGACGGTAGTGTTTTCTAGGCTAGGATGCGGCTGGTTATGTGTCTTGATCCCTGACTACCCCATGGTTTGTTAACAGGGCCTCCATCCTTCTGAAGACGAGTGACCATGACAACCAGCTCACCCGGGAAGCCTACACTCAACCACTACCTCCATCTCTCCTGTGGACATTGTTCTCTGGTTTGACACATCAACACAGTGCCAGGATAGCATTGTATGTATCTAGCGCTACGTGCCTCTACCACTAGCTGAGTCTTCAGCAGATCACAATACGTGAAACGGTGGTCCATTCATCGCCCCGCTTATTCCTACGACCTTTGGGGAATGTCCTCTTCATTGTGACGGTCTCAAAACCAACTTGTTTTCAATTTAGAATCTTGGCATCAAAGAACACACATGGTGGAGGTGATCGAGCATTCTTTGTGTCAGCCCGCAACCTCCATATTAGAATTTAAATTCATGGGGGAGGTTCTATGAAGTTGTTAAAAAATAAAAAGTAATAACATAATCCTAATTAAAAATGTCCAAAAGAAACGTCACCCTATGGAAAGAATGAACAGTCTGCAGATCAACTAGTTCGCGGGTTAATCCATGTCCAGTTTTTAGAATATAAATGAGGAATATTATTAAAATAAAACAACACAAACCTTGTTTATTTTTGTTTCCACAATGATTCATCATTCATTGTCCAAGAGGTCGATGGAGTTCGTTGTTCTTCGAAGTACGTCGATGTCGATGATATACCGCTGGCATTCATCATTATTTATTGTCGAGGAAATCCTTTTGAGTATTGAAATAAAATCCTCACAGTCTAATTAATGTTCCACTAAAGATTCAATATATTAAAAATAAAACACTTCATAGAGTATCTGTTACATTATGATGTTGTGTCGTCATTCTATTTCATTATTAAATTACTGGATCTATTAAACATCATTAAAGTATCATTAAACTGCGTTTTAATGAGCCATTAATGAGCTCTTTTAATGATTCTCATAGATTCCTCTCTAATTCACCAAAGGGCCTCTGTGTCATCACTCTTCAGTGAGAAAAGAAATAAAATTACTTTCTATGTAATTTAATTATTTTTCTCGAAAAGTTTGAAAATTAACATTTTGGTTTGGCCCTTGCAGTCCAAATTTATATCTGTTCGAGGAGAATCCTAGAACACTGATTTCAATGTCGCCCACAGATTTTTTATCCAGGTACTAGTTTATAATTTAGAAAAACTTTCTCACATGTTTTTTGAGCGTACCTTAAAAAAATTGAATAATCCGTTCTAGGCTCACTGGGCCTCAGAATGACATGCCTTTAGAGCGTGTGGTCTCAAAATATTTCATGATTTCTATATTATTGTTTTTTAACTATATTTGAATATATAAAATCATTATTGACATCATGAATATAATCGACCACATTATTCAGTTGATTTAGGAAACTATCAAAATTTTCACGTCAAAGCATCATTAAATCATCAAATCTATTTTCATGAACATTAACTGTTTCAAATATCACATTACTATCCACATAGAAAATAATGAAGAGTTTTTCAAAAATTACGTCGTATTTTTAAAAATAGATCACTTTCATGTTATATTCAATAGATAATTAATCTCATAAATAATATATTTCCTTAGTATCAACATTAAACAAATTCTTTTCGACTCACATTTATGACATACCATTAGAATCACATTGATGAAATACAGGAACAAAACTTGAATTAAACATAATATTAAGATATCATAAATGTGATCTCATTCTATTACTCAACAGAAAATTATTCTATGTATTACATATGGGAACACATTTTTCATTGATATCAATATCCATTCATATAACCACTATAATCTATATTGTTAGAGAAATAATTTGTCACATTGAAACCATATATTCTAACTATTTTTTCATTATTAAAAAAAATATGAAGGTGAATGAGGTTGTATGAAAATTTATTCTTATAATTATAATTTCTGGAGGTTATCTTCTTATAGGGAATACACCTTGATTTTAACACATTAGAACAAAAAAATACTGATTGATAATGAATCAAGTTTAATAATAATTTTACTTGGATCACCTACATTGGGATACATTTAAGGAACACATATCAACTATGTGTTGGCATTATAATTAATCAATAGTAAATTATATTTTGATTATATTTTTTATGATAATGAAACTATACATCCATGATATACTCAATATGTTGTCTTCCCCTATCTTCAACCCAAAACAGTTGAATAGGATAATTTTGGTTTGTAGGTTGATCTCCCAAATATGCAAATCATGTGTATAATGCCAAATAGAAAATGGTTCTCTATATTATTATCTCTTATTCATTATAAAATCATGTATAATATTCTGAAACATTCTCTTAACTAAGGCATGATATTTAATATCATCATCTTAATAATATCACACTTCATAATTATTGATATTTATTAATTACTATTACTATTTAAGCATTCTTAAAATATACTAGATATTCAATATTACAATATTATCTATGATATATTCTCATATAAAACTGATTTCAATTATCCATAGAATTTCATATTTCAAAAATAAATATAAAATTTCAACAAATTTCAAACAATCACCGAATCAAATCAAATATTTGATTAATATTTATTTTTATCTCCACCATTGAATCAAATTACAAATATTCAAACTCATCCTAATATTATTTCGAAAATATGGGATTCTAAATAAAAAATATTATAACTTATAATTTATCATACAAAAAACTGTATTCTTAAAAAAAACATTATCAAAAACTACATTTTCTCAATCATGGGTTATAATTAAAAATAAAATTTTATCAAACATTTCTACATTAAAATTAATCATAAAAAATTTACTAGAAATGAAATTAGATGATTTATATTTGACAACATTGAAAAAAATTATTTAAAAATTTTACTATATCACATGGTGCGCCTCATTGAAATCATTAATACTATGATTATATGCGTATAAATAACCCTTATCAACTTGATTGTTATTCACTCATATGATACCTCACATCTATAAAATTTCCTGAGATTGGACACCTTTTGTTGCATAATAATTTATTCATGAAAAAAATCCATTCTCTATAATGTGGACCAATGATTAATCATAAATTAAAAACTTAATGACATATAGAGTAACACCATGTTATTACTGTTGCTCCGATGCATTTGCTTGGGCACACACATCCGTCTCTGGGGAGGACGCGCTGCTGTTGCCCTGCATTCCCGCTTTCCAAAGGCGGGCGACATCCGTTCCTTGTTCAGGGACATCTGCTCCTTGATCGAAACCGGGAATATGGGATGTCGGTTCTTCCATCCATGGATTCCTCCTCAGAGATCATTACCTATTCCGGGTCTCCCTCATAGATTTAATATGGGTTTATGAATCCCATTCCCGGTGCCATATCTACATGGACGCCAGTTAATTTCGCTGCTTCCGTCAAGATGCTCCAAGGGGTCTTCTCGGGGTAGCAACCTTAATTGAGGAGAATGGTCACGTTGGGGCATCGTTGGCATGTCTGTCTTCGGTCCCTCGTCACAGGGCTTCTCGAGGGCGCGAAAGCCCGAGGCATCCCACATCGAACGCGGGGAATGTGTACCATCTGAGTTTTTCCTCATCTTCACATGTTTAACATGGGGTATGCCGCGAGTTTAACGTATTGTGTAGACGAATCGGGTTGAAGGGCCCCTAGGGGGAACACCGATGTTGGGGCCAGCACGTGGGCGGCTTCCCAGATGCCATGGAGTGAGATTGGGTGGCATGATCTCACCAGGATCTGGCGGCCCGGGTAAGGATCAGGACGGATGGTGGAGTGTGACATAGGGCTTATGTTCTGAGACGGCCCAAGAGGGGAAATATAGTTTAACAACTTGCGGGACAAGATACAGTTTAACTTCATGCGGGACGGGATACAGTTTCACATCATGCGCGATGAGATACAATTTAACATCATGCGGGATGAGGGGTTCAGGGCTTACGCTCTGAGGCAGCCCAAGGTGGACAGGGAACTGAAATGGAGAGGTCGGGAGGACCGGGTGGTGGGCTTGAACCTCGTGGAGGCTTCCTACGTACCGTGCGTTAGCACAGATCGAAGTCCACGTAGTTCATAGGGATGGGGCTTACGCTCTGGGGTGGCCCATAAGAGGATTTCATGGTCGATGCGCGCTCTAAGCCCATGTGAGTCACGCTCTGTGTGTGAAACAAGAGGCAGTAGGGACCAGACGATCACGTCGCGAAGTGTGCATTCGTGAGAAGCAAAATGGGGATTACACGTTGAGCGGCCCAAAGAGGAAACACAGGCTTATGCGTGGTTAGCGGCCCTTGGTGCCGGGGCTCACTCTAGGGTGGAGGCCCGTGGTGCGACAAAGCGCAGTGGGAAAAGGACTCCACTGGCCTTGGAAGGGGGGAAGTACATAGATGCATGGGTGCAGTCATCCGCAAGAAAGGCTAGGGGCTTACGCTCTGAGGCGGCCCTTCCCCCGCGGGCAAACACCACTCCGACAAGGAGGATCTCAATCCATGTGAGGAAGTGTCCATTCCCATGGAGACGAGTGGCGTAAAAAATATCCGAGCTGGGGGGACCCTGCGTGCAAAGCATGGGGTCGAACCATAGTTTAACGTCCTGTGTTAAGGATGAGGTACTTAGCAGTTTAACGTCCTGCAGCTTGGACGAGGTGGGTTTTCTCCACACCCCTAGGGCTTACATGGCCAACTCCCTCTACCCCTTGTGGGAGGGAAGGCATCGTCAAGGCCGTGGTGAAGGGGGGGCTGCATGGAGAACCACTGGGGGGGTCCATGTTAGCTTGGCTATGCGAAAAAGCAATAGCTGTTAGCATGTCTATGCGGAGAAGCATAAGGAAAATGAACGCAACGGGAAACATGGCCTAAGGGACCATGAGGTTACTTTTCACGAGCCTTGAAGGCCGTACGAGAAAACAATGCATGGCGCGCATGCCCAGCAGGGCAGACATCAGGTGCCGGTGTCAGGGGGCAGCCAAGGGGCGTCAAGGTGAAGGGTCCTGGGCTTTGCGTGAAAAAGGGAAGGTTTGTGCGCAAAACACCGGGACATCGCCCAATTGGAGCAAGGGAATTACACACGGAGAGGGAACTACATGTAGGGCTTTGCATGCACGGCAGGGTATTGCGCGCACGAGACACAGATTCCGCGCAAAGGTTGAAACCCTGGGGAGGGGGAAAATTCACTGAAGCCGGTGGAATTTCGCGCAAAGGTGAACTCCAGGGCAAGGTTGCGCAAAATGAGGGATTACCTGGAAGTCATCTTGCGTGCGGGGGGAGCCGAATTGTGTGCACGAGAGTCGCTTTAGATTCCTTAACCCCCAAACCGTTGAAGGTCACATTCTATTTACAGGCGACCTCCGGCGTGGAATCTAGGCGGCGCACGAAATTCTTTGCGCCGAGCGCAGCCGGCGTGCAAAAAACTCACTGCACAGAACAGGGGTGTGCAATGATTGCACATCTCATCAGCTCAATTCCACGAAACCGGTGATTCTATGCGCACAGAATAATTTTTCACGCGGATCCACCTTGATCTCATGCACCACATCCTGGGCCTCCGGATCGGGCCTCTGATTCTGAATATGACTTCACTTCATCATTTCGAAACTTCCTCCGAGAGTTATGGACTTTTTTCGGCGTCAACAAATACCCCCCCTTGGAATTGGATCAACAAGAGGTCACAATGATCATATTCCAATGGAAATTCCAAAAAACCTAAATGATGAGTCCCCTGGTCAAGTTGCGCGCAAAATTTTAATGGGGCGCGCAAAACCTACGGATGCAAGCGGAATCCTCTTTCCGCGTGGCACGGAGTCCTGGCCTCGCCTATAAAAAGGGGAGCGGGGTCCCAAATCCGTACCTCTGCTTTTTCCGCGTGATAAGATCATCGCTCTTGTGTGCGAAATTGCTTCCGCAGCTGCGCGTGAAAACACTCGGGCAGTGCGGAATTCCATCTGAAATTCGACCGTGATTTCGCGCCTGTTCGTGATTTTCCGCACTTCGCGTGCCGATTGCGTGCTCATCTCGAGGATTTCATGCAACTCATTCAGATTTCGTGCAGACCCCTCCGATTTTGCGCACTGCATCTTGATTTCACCCAACTCCCGAAAGATTCAAGATGGCTGCAAACCAAGTTGATGAGGGGGTAGCTACTGCCCGTAACACAGAAATGGAGGAAAATGAGGAGGTTTATAGTGCCAAGGTGATTTTCTCCAACAATATGACCTTGTTCAACCTACTGACTCCGGCCCAGAAGATGTATCCCTTGTCGGATAACCTCCCACTCTGGAATTTTGGCTTCCTGGAGGAGGTGCCACTGCCGGGCTTCGAAGTGGACGCGTCGTGGTCTTGGGTGACCTGGGAGGACGAACATCCTCGCTACAACATCACCAACAACGGCCATCCTATCAGGGATACTAGACATATGGATGTATATGTCTTGAACCCAAGGAATAGGACCATTACAGAGGACGAGCCTATGGTAGAGGATTCTCTGGCCCTCTATGCGAGCACATTCCGTCAGAGCATCATGGATGACACGAAGGGCTGGATGAAGGACTAAGACCTACGGTTCGGGGGAAACTTTACCAACGAATGGGCCTGGTCGTTCTGGGTTCGCCATACCTGCGACCAGTTCAGGGACGAACATCAGTATATCGGCATGTTCGAGGCGGTATGGACATTGCAGTTCCATTTCCACCGCCAGCCTGAACTCGGACCGGAGCTGTTCACCCGGTGGTTTGTGGACACCAACATGTTCCACCTTTATCATGGGGAAGTCAGCATCAGTCTCTGGGACGTTCACTGCATCGGAGGTATCCCACTGGAAGGTTACCAATAAGACGAGTTCGTTCCTCCAAAGAACACCTGGGGATACAGGTCGTGAATGCCTATGCTGACGCGGCACCTGTTGGAGCTGGCCAAAGAGAGGCTGGGGTCAAGGAATTCCTAAAGGACATCGCCTACAAGGGCTGGTTCAGCCTGTTCCTTGAGAAGGATCCCGCCGTCAAGATGCAGGGACAGAGAAAACAGTGCCCAACCGCGGCTCATAAGATAAAGGATGGGTTATACTAGAGGACCCATGAGGCGGGGAAATACCAATCATGGGGCTATCGCATCATTGAGGCCCGAGACTCGAATGTCCGGTATGTCGGGTTTCTTGCCGCCTTCCTGAGCGGGTGGCTCCTGCTGGTGCGGGACGTGAGGATGGGCGTTCATCCACAACATTGGTGATGGCGGCCTCCATGGCCGCCAACAAACGGTTCAACTTGGGCATCCCCATACTGGCCAAGCTGTATACCATTCTGGGGTGTATCTCACGAGGGGGTCGCCTCAGAGAGTATGTGGTCCCTTGCAGAACTTCCATGGATGGGTGGAGGCTCATCTTGGCAGGTATACTTTCCCAAATGTTTTGCGTCCTCCGGGGAATGGTCTGCGACCGTCCTTGAAAAATATCGCAGGGGTGGTGCCAATTACGCTCAATGTGGAGGGCGTGAGGATCCGCATTGGCAACCATGCCAACTTTAACTTCAGCCCGTTCCCCACCCCGGTCGGCCAGGTGGTGGAAAATGGTCAAGGCCTTATGGAACAACAGGAATACTTCCAGAGCATTCGGAGTGGGGTGCTCGTGGCTCAGATCGACAGGAAGGTGATCTGTGAGCCTTACGTGCCATCCTGATTCGCCAAGAAGTTTGGGTGCCTCCAACGAATGCCGATGAAGGTATTCATGGCTGTCTGGCAGGAGAAGAATCCATGCATCCTACGCCAGATGTGGTTGATTTTTACCACTTTCGGCTCTGGCGATGTCGTTACTCTTCCTCCCACCGGGGTCGATGCCGGCCTAGCAACCAAATACTCCAAACACTGGACCATTGCGTACTCTGAGGGGCTATTACG